>OX244028.2:66271962-67492287 GCA_945859785.2 Tridacna gigas
TAGTTACCTCCCTAGATTCTGCAAAGCACATAGGGATCAGTACAGGTTACTGAAATTGGGCAGAATTCTGCAAAAGAGACCCCAAGAAACAAGAGTGACCTCCCCGGAATGTAAAGTAAACAAGACTGACTTCCCATTATCCTAAACAAGAAGGGCAGAACTCTCACTTGGCATACCTCGGGTGATCCAGTCTGGATTACCTGCCCCTACCACTACATCATTGGGTCAGGCAAAGCGCAATAATGGCGGCCTCCATGGCGTCCTCAAACGTAGCTCTTCATGCTGTCCTGTTTTTCCCAATTTCATGTGATCCAGTTTGATCAGTGAATAAAATGAAATCAATTTTGTACACGATATACATTACCGAATCTAAAACGTGGTGTTGGGGTATGATTTAAATATAAATTTTACTATGAATCATTTTAAAAGTAGCCCCGTTTTCGGACGTTATACAGGTCCATTGACATTTCAGATACCTCAAGCATTTCTGATACGTAGTTTTTCTCGCTAAATAAGAACGACAGATTAACAAAACTAACTGCCATTACTTTATTGCAAACGATCTATTTTTTAATTTAGCCTATGATCCGATTTGATCAAGTGAAATAACAATATCCTGTTACCTCTGCATATTACCGACGGGGCTGCCATTATTGCGCTTTGCCTGATATACTCTTGAAGTACAGCGGGGTACCATACTAATCTGTCGGCTGTATCACTTAGCTTGATATGCACCTACGGTACATTTCGTACGTCGCCGGAGGCACACCATTTTACCGTTATTGAAATTGTAAGGCCCCTCCTAAAAAAGAAAGCATGAGTGAATTTGCTATCCATATCCTTCTAAGGATATTTCAGTCAGCAAACAGTTTGTACATTCAATTTCTAGCGTGGTTTATCAATTCTGTTGGGAGTTTTCATGGACAGATCGATAGATGTGAATTACTTCACTATGGTTGTTCATGTTGTTGCTAAGCAATTTGCAGGGGCACCGCCATGTTTAAGATCATGTGATTGTAGTTCAAAACTAAAGCCTGCTTTATACGGATGAGGTTAGATGTAGGTACGGAATCGGCCGAGTTGTGACGAGTGGCAGAACTCTATGTTTAGAATGATGGGCAGTCACTCTTGTTTACTGTACATTCAGGGAGGTCATTTTTGCAGATCAAAAAGCAAATTGAAGTGATTTTTGCAGATTTGTATAGCAAATCTGCTTTCTGTTATTGAACTGGCCTGAACAAAATACATCATGCATAATGACGCAAGAGCGCTCACTTTCAGTTTTGAATAGCTGGTCTGTACTAAGTAACCCATAGGGTATGTCGGCGTGACGTCACTTCCTGTAGCAACAAGCGCACGCTATTTTCGGAGGTGAAAATGTTACATAGCAACCAGCTGTTACTATAGGCTGATCGAGATTTTCATCGTGAAATAAGAACTATTTTTTGCGATCACAAACTATTGCGGACCAAGAATTTTGTTACAAATAGATTTAGTATTATGTATGTAGAGTTGACTAATATTGGGGTAGAGGTAAAATCACCCAGTCATAGTAGGTATGAGGGACCGGGCGCGAGGTGCGAAGTGTCAGCAGAAATTGCTTGTTACCTTTTCCACCATATTTTCTAAAGCATTTTTCCTCGCTCAAAGTTGGGATTGTGTGGTAAAGGTATAATTGCGCTATGGTGTTGATCCTTAATAATTAAGAATGAATTTTCATTTCTGTCAGTGGCATTGCATATTGCATTATTGATCTATCCATGGCTGTATTTTAATACATTCAATCCAGTGTTTCAACCACCTCAATGGTTGCCTTCAAAAACATTATGGGACAAAGAGAAAATGCTAACAGCGGTTCCTAGCAGCCAGCATTGTCATCTTTTTGCACAATGTCGTATACCACTTCAAAAACAAAATACATGTAAATGTCATCAATTGATCAATATTTAGTTTACATGTGTGCAACTGCTTTTAACTGGCCAAGTGTAAAATACTGACACCCACCCACCCCCTTAAAAAAAGGAGAAAATAAAACCCTTTTATCGACATAGTGAAATGTTCAAATCCAAAAAATGAATTGTGGTAAGATAAAGTAATTCATTTTACCCGTAATGGTTTCACACCTTGAACATCTAATTCCACTACAAGAAATGTGTAACTGATACAAAATTATATTTGTTTTGAAAAAATATATATGTTACCAGTGTATATCCTTGACTGAATTGCTATGTCAAAGATATTATGGCTCAAAGATAACAGTCAGGGGTCCATAAAATTCTCTGGTTGTAAAAAAATAACCAGTTAGTCTTTTACCATATACAACCCAGTGTTTTGAGGTCCCTGAAAAAAAAAAGGCCTTTTAAAACATTGTGGGAAAAGGAAGATACTTACTATTCTCTTTTAGACAAATCACATTAGTTGAACCATATTATATTTATTATCTGCAAATTGATTAGTGGTAGAGGGTTAAGGAGCCTCTGAAAGTCAAAGGATGTTTCATTGTTTTACTAAATTTATCCAATAAACACCACCACATCACCCTCCTTTGATCTTTACCAGGGAGGGATATGCTGAGGGTCATAAATTACTCCTTATCACACAAGAAACTTAGAATGGTCCAAATTTAAAGTTTATCTCGACAGCATATTAAATAGGGTTTAGAAGATGGTATTGATCTCTAGGAGCAGAAAACACTGAGGGAAAGAAGAAAATGCAGATTTCTAGTAAAATTAATGTTGCATTTGATAGACAATTTTCTCCTTTCCCAAATTTTCCTCTTTACCACACAGCAGTATTCTTGATAGACCTGTATAAACTGAAGGTATTTGGAGATGACGAATTAAGTGCAACACAAATGATGGAATTTGGATTAGGAAGGATAAAACATAGTGGGAAAAGGAGAAAATGCTGGTTACCAGCATTTTCTCTTTCCCCACAATGTTTTCCAAAGTTACTTTCCACAGTCAATGAAATATGGGATTGTTTGGTAAAAAGTTAAAGATTAAAACATTTGATAATACAGGTAATACAGGAAACCAGCATTTTCTCCATTTCCCACTATGTTTTCTCCCTTGTAACACCATAATTTTGAGCCATATTGACCTTGTTATCTGCAAGGGCTTTCAAACTGGACAAGTAAAAGAAACAAAGCAAATGCTGGTAATCAGTATTTTCTTCATTTCCCAAAGTCTTTCTAACCCCAAACTGGATATTTCATCACTATTTGAGCCATATCTAATTTTTCGTCAGCAAGTGCTTTTGAGTTTTGACAAGTTTGAATTTTATTATTTTGGTCAATGTGGGTAAAAGAGAAAATGCAGATGACCAGCATTTTCTCCCTTTCCTACAATGTTTTTTTTTTAACTTTTACATAACTCATACCTCGAGCCAATTTAACCCTTCACCACACAATTACGACTTTTAACGACCCTGATAGAGAAGACTTTAGAACACATTGTGGGAAAAGGAGAAAATGTTGGTAACCAACATTTTCTCCTTTTTCCCACGATGTTTTCTATCTTATCAAAGACAAATTTAATCATCTGACCAATGTTTAAAGTGTTGTCTGCAAACATTTTCAGTTTTTGACAAGTTGATATTTTTGTTGTGTGGTAACAGGGATCGTAAATTACGTGTAATATACGATCCTTGGCGGTAAGGAGTTAACCCTTTACTCTTTGCACAAAAGGCAAAATTTTAGACGAAATTTGAAAGGAGAAATGCTGGATAAAAGCATTTTCTATTTTTCCAAATGACACTGCAGATTTTCGGCATATCTATCGCTTTTACAACGAATTTCAGTGTTAAATATGACTCGTTCACAATCAAACACTACTAAAGATGACGTCTATTTTCACCTCCGCGTCGGTTACTATCACGTGATCAACGAAAGTGCCCGGATGTCCGTCATACCCTATTGGAGGCTCCACACTTCCTCAATTTTAAGCTTTCATTTCCTCTAAGCCACTATTCTTAACTTTTTCATTTAAAACTTAGAGTAGGCAGGGACACCCAGCCACTAGATATTTTATACACATTGAAAATCACACATAATCCTTATTTAGTTAAAGACATTTTACTGTCAATTTAACATTTTGCTCAAATCTTTTTTTTCACAATCTTAACTTCATCATTTAAAACTTTTGAGTAGATAGGATTGCCCTGTCACTCAGTAATGTCTTTTATGCACATCAAGATCACACATAATCCTTCTTAATTCAACCATTTTATTGTCATCATTTTGTTCAAATCTTTTTTGGCTCACAGATCCCGTTTTAACCATCATTAATACAGACATGCTTGCTAAATGACCAAAGCTGTTGATGCGCCATAAAACAATATTCATTCATTGTACTACGTAATCAGTTTGACGTGAACCAAATACTGTCATACACTCTTGCGATCAACTCATTCTACATTCAGTTTTAGGTAGTACATCTTGACTTTTATTTTGTCACTACCATATACCGGTATACAGTCCCACACATGTACATACAGTCCCTAATCTTACACAAACAGAAATCTGAGTCCGATTGATGATCAAATTGCTTAGTACTCCTTGATGAGTTTCTGTAATGAAATAACAGTTACTTGGCGTCCCACTTGTTAGAAAAACTTTGACTTTCCTTGCCCTTGCTAACTTCACTAAGTAGTTACATGTACATGCATTATATGTAATGGAAATTTTTCATTACACCATATAGCTTAATACTGTTCCACAAGTCTGCTTTTCAGGACTTGGAGTCCTTTGATTTTTTTAAGTTCACTCATTTGCAGACTTTAATAATTTGTAAAGTACATGTATTCATTTACTTTGTAACATGCAATGACTTGGTCACCCATCTAAACATTAACCATAATGCACACTGCGTAATTTGCACGAAGAAAAATACAGCAAAGTGCATTGTCTTTCACCATGGGAGACCTGAGCTGGTCTCCATTGATTGTATATGCATAATAATCGATTACCTGCATCAATAGCAGCCTGCCCGGGTAGCTCAGTGGTCAGCGTATCTGACTGTTGGCCTAGTGGTTGCGAGTTTGATACCCGGTTGAGGCAAACTTTCTTTCCGCCGATTTTTCGCCTTTCAACTCTGAAGCATGTGAGAATAGTAGTCAGTAGCTTTGGAGAGAAAGTTGTGTTAGTACTAGTGTGAGAAAACCAGGAAACTCATGGGTGCATCACTGACCGCCATGATATGACCTGAGCTGTTAAAATGGTGTTAAACTCTGATACAAAGCATCAGTAGCAGTAACCAATCAATCTACTATGGCCAGATGTGATACAAAACACACACTCAGCTAATCTAGCTTTACAATGAAAACAACCATCACAGTAGCCTGTACCAGTTGTACATATTCTGTATATGCTCAACCGGGACCAGTTTATAAGAGATTATGGTTACTGACTGTGACATATTGATATAAGTAATTTAACCCTTTACTAAACAATTCTTACTTTAAGTTGTCCGAGAAAGAGGTCATTTGAAAACATTGGGGGAAAAGGAGAAAATGCTGGTAACCAGCATTTTCTTCTTTTCCCAAAAAATGTTTTCTATTCTGTCAAAGGCAAATTCCATTATTTGAGCCAGTTTCGATCTGTTGTCTGTGGATATTTTCACTTTTGATGAGTCTAAAATCTTGTCCCCTGGCAAATAGTTAACCCTCTACTCTATGAGTTATTTTCAAACCAGAATGTTTTTAACCCTTAAAGCGCCGAATAAACCCAATGGTCATTTTCATTCTAGAATAAAACCAATATAATTGCAAATTCATGGCTACATTTTGCTTGTAGTGTTTTAACATAGCGGACAGTGCAGATCAAAGATCAGGCTGCACGTTTTGTGCAGCCTGATCTTGATCTACATTGGCCGCAAAGGCAACTATATTAGTGAAAGGTGCTTTAAGGGTTAAAGTTGCACAAAGGACAAAATATGTACTTCAAGAACAGTAAAATATGGATTTTCAGCAGAATATAAACAGATGAATACCACTAACGTCCAGACTGAACTTGGTCATCTCCCCCACAAGAAATTGTTGAAAATGTTGTGACAAATGTAGAAATCAGCAGAAATTTGAACATGCATTGACTGAACAAGTTCACGTATTTAACCTTCACTGAACACAATCCTGTCTTTTAGTGACCCTGGTGAAGGTTGTTGAAAACACACAGGGAAAAGAGAATGTGCTGGTAACTACAATGTAAATATTTATTCCTTTTTCCACAATGTATTCCATCCTTACATAGACACATCCTATTTGCAGGCAACACATTAATGATCTAGATATGGATCAAAAAATAGGATGGGTCGTCTTAAACACGCCACGTTTTGAGAGGTCAAGATTCCATTGAAATGGTTTAGCAGTGACACCTATTGAATTAAAGTATTTGTTCCTACTTTTTCAGCATCGTTTGAGGTGTCTATCAACAACCAGCTGGTATTTTCCAAGTTAAAGACTCATGGATTTCCCAACAAAGATGCTGTAAGTTGGGAATCACTTATTTTTTATTCATTAACTCTTTTCCAGACAGCAAAATCTTAAATTCGTCCAAATTAAAAATGTTTGCAGACATCAAATTAGATATGACTCAGTTGATGAGATTCCTCGCTGGAAGGGTAGAAAACATGACGAGAAAAGGAGAAACTGCAGGTTACCAGCATTTTCTCCTTTTCCCACAATATTTTCAATAGATTTTTTCCATTTGAGATATCAAAATGAGTGGGGCTCATACGGGGCATTAAATTTTAACTTTTTACCAAACAACAGAATTTGTGACTGGAACAAATTGAAAGCCTTTTCAGACAACAAAATAAATGAGGCTAAAATGGTGATTTCTGTTGTTGATAGAGTAGAAAATACTATCTCAATGGTAACTATACCAAGCATGGCATGACATGGCTATAGCTCTAAAACAATCCATTTTGTCTAACAACCCCTTAAATCATGAGCAGAATGGTCCTTTGACATGCAGGAAATTTATGCTGAGCAAAACGTATCAACCTAGATCTGCCTGTGTTGACTTTTAAGGCTGACATGGGTTGATACTTTTTGCAGAAGTATAAAACTGCTTTTCACAGAGTATGGCTAAAAATTCTCTAAAAAATGATTCTGTCTTTTTTTTTTTTTTTTTTTTTAAACTATTTACCCCCCAAAGCAGATTTGCACTGGAAAAGTTTGAAAACATCCTTGTAAAATATAGGATCAGAGGATTTGCAACCATATCAATTTTCTTGTAAACATTGCAGAAAGTAACGTTTAATTAAGCAGAAAGTAACGTTTAATTAAGCATTAACCCTTTACTACACAATCCCGACTTTTAACGACCCTAAAAAAGGAAGACTGTTGAAAACATCGTGGGAAAGGGAGAAAATGCTGGTAATCAGCATTTTCTCCTTTTCCCACAATGTTTCTACCCATCCCAAGACAAATTTCAACTTTTGAATCACATTTAGTCATCTGCAAATGCTTTCAATTTGGACCAGTCTAAAATTTTGTCATTTGGTAAAGGGTTAAAGTGCCAAATGAACCCAACAGACATTTTTCAACCTAGAATTAAAACCCAATGATGTGCAATTTCAAGATTATGAGCCTTTGACTATAGTGTTTTGGCAAAGCAGACAGTGTAGATAAAAGATCAGACTGCATCTTTTGTGCAGTCTGATCTTGATCTTCACTAGCTTTAAATGCAGCAATAGTTGTGAAAGGCCCTTTAAGGATTAATCAAAGTACTGAAAGTACTGACAGACTAGCGAATATGATTGTTTGATTGATTGCTTGTATGGTGTTTATTAACCCTGTTTTCAATATTATTTCAGTTATGTAGCAGTGGCCAGTGCACATATCCATGCTTTCCTGGAGTTTTTTTTACCAGTGCTCTGCACAATATTCTTTCCAAGCCACTGGCTCCTTTCCCACATAACCATCGTCGAAACATGAGCAAGAAATGAATCCTGTCGCAATGACTATCATCAATCCTCGGAAAGAAATTTGTTGAGGATCAAACCAGCGACCTCCTGTTCTCAAGTCCTGTATGCTACCGACTGAACTGCCAGGGCTGTATGTGCTATTGGTTAACTATAATCCAGTTTAAGTTTAACCCTTAACCTGCTGAAAAATGTTGAATGAAACTTTCAAGCTGATGGTAAACATCTGAATATTGCTACTGCTACATGTATTTCAGTTACACTTTGGAGAAAATCTATCCTCTTATCGGACAATGTAAATCCAAGATCAGACTGCACACACTGTCTGCAAAAGGTCGTTGAGTCGCGGTAGTGCTGCTGAAAGAAACTCGAGGAAAGAATGGACAGGTGCTCTGGCCGCCACAATATCACTGAAATAATGTTGAAATGGCGTTAAACACCATGCAGTCAATTAGTCAATATACAATAGCACAAGATGTAGTTAACTATTTAATTCTCCTTACAAAACGAAAAATTTTACATCCGTCCAAATTCAAAGCTGTTGCAGACCATGAATTAAATGTGGCTGAACTGATGAAACATGATTCCAAAAGGGCAGAAAACAATGTGGGAAAAGGAGAAAATGATGGTTATCAGCATTTTCTCCTTTTCCCACAATGTTTACAAAGGGACCCTTCCCCTGTATCGTTAAAACTTGGGATTGTTTGGTAAAAGGTTAATAAAATAACAGTTTAACATAATAGTTCAGCTGTACACAATGATCTAAATAATGAATGACTAAAGGAATGAAAAGGTTTCCCTGTCCAGTGGGGGTGGATATAGCTGGGATTTACTACAGGTTAACCTAGGTGTATCTATTAATAGATTCATTCATAATGTTACAGTTGTGTAGGAATAAGTGATTCTCCACTTTGCATAGGTCACTCAATTTACATATAAGCAAAGATCTTGTACCTTATAAATGACATCTTGTTCAGTTTATTACTTTGTAAGACGACATGTTCAAATCGGAGAGGTAGAGATTTAGTGGTTCATATCTAAATTGTCATGTATAACAGAACTAATATTTCTAACAGAAAGAAGTATTTTCTGTGTGGCAGAATTTGGCAACTGTGGGGTTTTGAATCTAGGTCAATCATGATGCCTATAGACTAGCTTCGCTAGTCAAAAATCAGAATTTTCATAGATTTTAAAATTGCCAATCAGTTACATGCCTAGTTCCTATTCTCTACAGGTAATTAAAGAGATTCAGAGAGTACAGAATGGGGAACCAGCACAAGAAATAACAGACTCTGAGACACCAGGCTGCATAATCTTGTAAACCAACATAAACTTCAAAGACACAAACTTTTTTCTTTAACAATCCAAACTTTCTTTCTTTCTCCATGTAAACAGGACCTAATCATCATTTTTAACACTGAATTGGTACTAATGTAATTTGAATTTCAGTCTGTAGAGTGGTCGTAATCCAGTACAAAATGATTTATGTATTTAGAACCCAATAGAAGTAGGCTTTTGAAAACATTGTGGGATTAGGAGTACATGCTGGGAACCAGCATTTTTTTACTTTTCCCACAATGATTTCAAAAGCTGTCTGCTATAGAGTGTTTAAAACAAGGGATTATGTGACAATGAGTTAATTCAAATTACTATTAAGCTTGGTTTTCAAAATTCTTGGGAGCACACAGTTTCATAACAGACTTCACATTGCTTCAGTTATTATACAGATACAATGATAAGATTTCTCAAAAGCAGATTTTGCATGAGGGGTCTTGGATGGAACAATTTTCTGTTTATATTTGAAGCAGTTTGATTGTGTTGTGTTACTTGTTGAAAAAAAATCATTTCAAATTTACAACCATTTCATTTTTGTGTCACATAAACTTGTAAGAAGTGATCTTATATCATTGCCTCTTGAAACAAGACTGCACTGAAAATATATCCATATAAAATATGGATAGCTTGGCTGGTAGCTCAGTGGATAGCATATCCGACTCGTGACCTGGTGGTTGCGGGTTTAATACCTGGTTGAGGCGATTTTTTGCCTCTCACCTCTGATGCATGTGAGAAAAGTACTCAGTAACTTGGAAAGACAGTTGTGTCAGTACTGGTGTGAGAAACCCAGGAAACACATGCATAGATGCACTGACTGCCCTGATATGACCTAAGCTGTTAAAAGGGCGTTAAACTCCAATACAGAAAATAGCGGATGTACCAGGATAGTCATCTTGAAAGTAGGTTTAACATTTTATCAGAAACTCTTAATGTTTGAATGACCATGAGAAAAAGCTTTTGAAACCATTGTGGGAAAAGGACAAAGTGCTGGTAGCCAGCATTTTCTCCTTTTTCCCACAATGTTTTCTAACCTTTCATAGACAATTACCATCAGTTGACTCACATTTAATATATTGTCTGAAAATACTTTCAGCTTTTGCCGGTCAAAAATTTTGTGGTCTGATAAAAGAGTTGATACAATCAATACAGGACATTGTGGCAATACGGAAAAATTGCTTTTAACAAAATAATTATCCTTCTAACACAATGACGCGGCTCTAATAAGAATAGTGTTGTCCGCAGTAAGTAATGATTCCATTGAGATGTCACTGAAAATCATATTTATTTAAGAAACGCATGCACTTTTTGTGTACTATTTACATTGACATAAAGAGTATATTAAAGCAAACTGTTGTTATTATTTATAGTAGCTTTCTTTAATTTTGTTAATGAGCCATGCTGTAGCAAAAGGGGCTTAATGCATCCCAATGATACATGATACCAAGCCACTTATTACATAATTATGGATCCATTAGGTTCATTTATCAAACAACCAACTGATTTATGAGGTACACTGGTCCTTTGACGCGCAGAAAATTGACCAATAGCAGAAAGTTTCGACCAGTTCAGCCTGCACAAACTGCACAGGCTGACCTGAGTTGAAACTCTTTGCAGATGCATTAACTCTTTACCAAATGACAAAATTTTGAACTTGTCCAAATTGAAAGCATTTGCAGATGACAGAGTAAATGTGACTCAAATTTGTTTTGGAAGGGGTAGAAAACATTGAGGGAAAAGGAGAAAATGCTCGTCACCAGCATTTTCTCCTTTTCCCACAATGTTTTCTAAAGGCTCCTTATTGAGGGTCGTTAAATGTCGGCATTGTGTGTTAAAGGGTTAAGCCCCTTTTCACAGAGCTTGACTCATTGATTTTTGCAAACAGTGTCAGAAGTGGAAAAAATCAGGTTGGTCAGTTACCAGATTTGCAACAGGCAAATCCAGATCTTTAACCCTTAACCATACAACAATATTTAGACTGGTCCAAATTCATAGCAAGTAAAGACAACAAACATGGCTCAAATGATGAAATTTGTCGTTGGAAGAGTAGAAAACATTGTGGGAAAAGGAAAAAATGCTGGTTACCAGCATTTTTTCCTTTTCCCAGAATATTTTTAAAAACCCTCTACCTCAGGGTCGTTAAAAGTCAGGATTGTGTGGTAAAGGGTTAACCAAAAATCAAAATAGCCAAACTATGTTATATAGGACTCAATAGTGAAGGGATAGGGTGTGGAGCTCCCACATAAAAGGTTGTGGGTATAAATCCAGCGACGGGCCAGGTCATCAACCTTTGGTGCCAATATCGTGGGACAGGTACTCGATAAGGTGTCCAGGAAGCAATCATCAAGAGTTATTAATATGAGCCGTGCTCTTACAAAAGGGGGCATCTCTGTTATGCATATGATACCAATCAAGTCATCACATGATCATGGATCCATGAAATCCAATTTGTAAAACAACTGACTGAACCCTCGGGCAAACTGGTCCTTGGATATGCAGAAAACTGACCCATAGCAAAATTCTGCCCAGGTCAGCCTTTTTCACAGTGCATGCTCACAGATATGAGCCATGCCCTGAATAGGCGGTTTAATGCATAAAGTATAAAGTATGAAAACTATTTGCTTTTGGTCAATTTTCTGCATGTTAAAGGACCAGTCTACCTCTTGATTCAGTCCGTTGTTTGACAAGTGATTTTATGGATCCATAATTATATGATGACTTGGTTGGTATAATGCAGCACATAGATGCATTAAACCCCCTTTTCCCAGAGTGCAGCTGATTATTTCAAGAACTTGTTTCACAATTAACTTAAAAAATAGGTTTAACTCTTTACCACACAACAAAATCATAGACTTGTCCAATTTGAAAGCAATTGCAGGCGACAAATGTTGCTAAAATGATGTTTTTTGTCTTTGATAGGATAGAAAACATTATGGGAAAAGGAGAAAATGCTGGTTTCCAGCATTTTCTCCTTTTCCCATATTGTTTTCAAAAGGCTTCTCTTTCAGGGTCGTTAAATATTCCCATAAATTATTAAGTTGAGGTAATATTCAGCTGTAAGAAAAATGAATCTTGGTATTATAATTCGTCTTTCATCAGTTTTTGTGGTCAAACATTTCTGGTCAAGCTAGGGCTTGTGTGCTATACTTCTGCTTGATTGATTGATTGTATGATGTTTAATGCCATCTTCAACATTATATCAGTTATATCACAATGATCAGTGCATCCATCGATGATTTCCTATTACCAGTACTTCCAACAACATTCTTCCCAAGCCACTGGCTTCTTTCCCACATAACCATCGTTGAAACAATGATCACCAGTGAGAGAGGAATGAATCCTGTTGCAATGACTATCATCAGTCCTTGGTAACAAATTGACCAAGCTGGAGATTTGAACCAGCAACCTCTTTCTCAAGTCCTGTATGTTACCATGGCTTGGCACTAAACTTCTGGACAACTTGCCCAGTGCATTACAGACTGAAGGGTTTCTGGGTTCAATTCTAGTATCCTTGTAGAGCCCAAGCCTTGTACTAGTGAAATCCAGGAAACAAATAAGAGCTGTTTGCAGTGATATAACTCATTAACTATCTAAAACCACACAAAATAACACCTAAGACTTCTCCAGATGATAAAATATTTCGACTTGTCCATTTACAAAGTACTTGCAGACAATAGATTAACCCTTTACTATACAAGCCTGAGTTTTAACAACCCTGAGAAAGAACCCTTAAGAAAACATTGTGGGAAAAGGAGAAATTGCTGGAAACGAGCATTTTCTCCTTTTCCTACAATGTTTTCTACCTATTCAAAGACATACTATCATTTGAAAAACAGTAGACTTGTCTTCTGTAAATTCCTTCAATATGGACAAGTCTAAAATTGGCAGCATTTTCAGTCAACAAATCTTGCCTTCAATGTCACCATTTATCACCTCCCCCCCCCCCCCCCCCCAAAAAAAAAAAAGTGACCTTGCTGTGACATTGAATCTTGACCTACAAACATGACTCTTGCTCTTGGCACATTGTTTGCAGTTTTGCCAAGTTATTTTGAAATCAAGTGATAGGGTAAAAGGTTTTGGGTCCCCCAAAACAAAAACATCACTGGCAAACTACCAGCAAACAAAAACTATATGCTACCCAATTTTTTTTTTTGGGGGGGGACATAAAAACAATATTCCTTTGGCTTTTAGGCAGTTGATAAATATAGGAAGAAATTTCAAAACAAATACCGGTTTTATTGTTGCATAAAAAAAAAGCTTTTAATACATGTTAAATATTTACAGTTATTTAAACAAGTTGGTACAAATAAAGCAAGGCATAACAATATATTGTAATTATAAAGTGATTTTATGCATTTTGATACATTAAGTCCTTACCAAACCAAAGCCTTTGCAGATGACTAATGTCCAAACTATGAGATTTGTCCATGACGGGATTAACAAACACTGTAGGGAAAGGAGAAAATGCTGGTTACCAGGATTTTCTCCTTTTCACAAAATGTTTGTAAAAGCCTTCTTCCTGTAGGTTCTTAAAATTCTGGATTGTGTGATGAAGGTTTAAGATTAAACAATAGTCAGTCTCGCTAAGTTTAATTCACTGAACTATAAGTACAGTTTATACATACTTCTCGAGAATATTGTGGGAAAAAACTTTTAACAAGCAACTGTTCCCTTTCCCACAGTGTTTTCCATATCATTCAGAAAAACGTCCATTTTCCTTTCCTTTAACAATCTCTCTTTTTGTGTCATTAGTATATAATAATGGTAATGACTAAAAACCTTTCAGGGATGAAATCAAGATACAAAATGGGAATGAATATTACCAAATAGGAAAAAGAAAAAAGTGGAAGGTAATATTAGCACTTTACAGAATTTTAGAGTAGCCTTTGTTGCCTTGTTCGTTCTTTTGTCTTTTTTTTTTTTCCCAGGACAAACTCACTTATTCATGTACTGCCTCAGTCTCACAAGTCAAAACTTAGATAAAAATCCATGCAATAAAATAACAGTAACTAAATGCCTGTGTAAATGTTAAGCATGTAGCGAAATTCTTGGTCATACAGTATGTATTTTGTCTCCTATCCCATTACTTTTCATGACCTTCTTGTTTAACTCTTTATCACACAACAAAATTCTGGACTTTTCCAAATCAAAAGCATGTACAGATAACACACTATGTGTTGTTGAAATGGTTACCAGCATGTTTTCCTTTTCCCACAATGTTTTCAAAATTCTTCAGCATTGTTTTTAACTTGTGACAGAGGTTTGATTGATAAAATGTGAGTGGGAAGGAAAATAGCCTGATACCCCCCCCACACAAACACATATCCTACTTCAGTAAGAACATCATTTCTCAACAAATTCTTTAGATCTGGGACTGCCTTGAATTTTCAGTTTTAGCTTCAAAGTGGGCTGGAGAAATCCTCATAAAAGAGAAAAATCACAGCCTTGTTAGGATTGTGTGGTAAAGGGTTAAGATAGTCCTACCCAATGAGGGCCAGTACTAACAAACCATGCCCAATGGCATTTCCAGTCTAATTCTTAAGAATTTTCTAAGTTTCAAAGCAAACAGGGCTCTGTTCGGCTTAGCAAAATGGCTTAGCCAAACAGAAACTGTCTTCTATTTATAAGACTACTTGACATTAAAATTGGGAAAAGAATTCAGAGTTTCAGAATGGTAAGCAAATATCTGTTTATATCGACTCTTTATCAGACAACAAAATATTGGACTTGTCCAAATAGAAACCATTTGCAGATGTCAAATTAAATGTGGCTCAAAAAATGGGATTTGATTTTTACAGGTTTGAAAACATTGTGGAAAAAGGAGAAAATGCTGGTTACCAGCATCTTTTCCTTTTCCCGACATGTTTTTAGAAGTTTGTCATGCCCATGTTTGTTAAAACTCAAGTGTCTGTGGTAAAGAGTTAATCAAACTTTCAACTATTAAAAAAAAGCATTTATCATGATTTCATATCACAAATCAAACAATGGTAAAATAGAAAAAGTTATAAAAACCGCTAAATTATGCACACAAGTAAACCAGATAAAATGCCTCTGTTTCACAAGAACGCTACCTGAAAAATTACCAACATTTGAGCTCATTTTCAGTCCTAACCCTTGACCAAATTTTAGACTCTTTCAAATTCATATAATTTACACATGGACGAGCACCGCATGCTGGTGCCAATGCTTGGCTGTGGATGCTTGATTTTCATTGAAAATTCTAAGTAGAAAAAGGGTCATAAATGTAAAGAAGAGGGCCATGATGGCCCTGTATCGCTCCACTGGCTTATAAATATAAACCATAAATACTAAACATTTCAATTCTGAGCCAAATGGTTTCAAAATGAAGACTTACAAAGTTTTCTCTGTAAAAGCCCATGTGAAAGTTGAGACCCGCAGCGCAAAACCATTTTTGATCCCAGCGCTATAATTACTTGAAACCTGGTAGAGGTCCACAAGATAAAGCCATAAAAAAATAAGGTGATTTTCAAGTTTTGTACATATGAAGCCTCTGTAAAACATAAGACCCCTGCTGCAAGGCTAATTTTAAAAAAAAAATCAAAACAGGAAGATTTCTTAAGTTGTCACTATGTAAGCTCATGTAAAACTTGTGACCCCTGCGGCAGGGCCAATTTTGACTCCAGGGCTAAAATTTTGGCCCACTTGGTAGAGGCCCACTAGATATAGCTACATGCAAAATTTGGTAGCTCTAGGCCTTATGGCTAGGTACAGGAAGATTTTTAAAGTTTTCTCTATATAAGTCTATGTAAAACTTGTGACCCCTGGGGCAGAGCCAATTTTGACCCCAAGGCTAAAATTCTGGCCCACTTGGTAGAGGCCCACTAGATATAGCTACATGCAAAATTTGGTAGCTCTAGGCCTTATGGCTAGGTACAGGAAGATTTTTAAAGTTTTCTCTATATAAGTCTATGTAAAACTTGTGACCCCTGGGGCAGAGCCAATTTTGACCCCAGGGCTGAAATTTTGGCCCACTTTGTAGAGGCCCACTAGATATAGCTACATGCAAAATTTGGTAGCTCTAGGCCTTATGGCTAGGTACAGGAAGATTTTTAAAGTTTTCTCTATATAAGCCTATGTAAAACTTGTGACCCCTGGGGCAGAGCCAATTTTGACCCCAGGGATATAATTTGAAGAAACTTGATAGAGGTCTACTACATAAAGCTACATGCCAAATTTGGTAGCCCTATGCCTTATGGTTTCAGACAAGAAGATTTTTAAAGATTTCCAATATTTTTCAGTTTTGTTGCCATGGCAACCAGAGTTTTTGAAGGAATCAAATTCTTTCAAGAAATTCTGAAGAGGACCATGGCAGGATCATTTCTGTGAAGTTTCATGAAAATTGGACGGGTAGTTTCAGAGATGTTTGAAATAAAAGTTAACGCACGGACGGACGGACGGACGCACGACGGACACCGGGCCATGACATAAGCCCGCTGGCCTTCGGCCAGTGGAGCTAAAAATACTTTAATGGTTACCTGCCCTTGTTGTAAAGATTCCTCTTTTGACAATTAACAGCTTGTCCAAGTTTGGAGTAAATATCTTCAGTAGAAACAGAGATATTATAAAATGTCTAAGTTTTTGCAAGGCGACCCAGATGACGCCAGGGTTACGACACTACCTCAATGTTTTCTTTGAAAACAGCCAAGCTAAAATTTCAACAGTTGAAAATAAGCTTAAGTTCTCTGATAGAGAAGAAAACAGTGGGAAGAGGAAAAAATGCTAGTTACCAGCATTTTCTCCTTTTCCCACAATGTTTTCGAAAGCTCTCTCAGGGTTATTAAAAGATTGTGCTGCATAGGGTAAAAACCATTCCATATTTTAGTTATCTTACATTATCTAACAAACCAATTGTTTGAACATGGAAACACAAAGTATATAAATTCAAATCTTTACCAATCTAACAAACTTTTGACTACTCCGACATGAAAGCATGTACAAACATCAAAATTTAATCAAATGTAAATCAAACAACTGGATTTGCTTTTGAAAGTGACAAATAAATCATGGGTAAAAGAAGAATATGCTGTAAACTGGTCAGAGATTTTTCCTGACAATGAGGCAGACGATTATAAGGCCATGACAATACATGTAACATGAAGCTTTCATAGAAAGAATTTCAGCTTAATACAAGAAACCACTATCACACTTGCATGCAAACATTGAATTTCCATCAGTGAAAACATGTAACAGACCTCTATATATAAACATTATCTTTAGCACCAGTTTATCATCCCTTTATACATTGTTGGAGAAATGGAAGTAAAAGTGAAAGGGAAAAGTGACAATAATTAGTTACCATTGTGAAATAACAAGGTGAAGAATAATTGTCAAATTAGTTTCATGGAGTTGAGAACAGAAAGTACAAACATGATGACAGCAAAGAAAAACTTTTCCTGGAATTTAAGGCAAAAAACAGTCAAGTCTATAAAACAAAAAAAAGGCACTTGCCCCCAGTCTGCCTCAGGCCCTTGTTTTGAAAGACAACTTTTTTTTTTCTTTACTTTATACTTTATTACTCCTATGTACAAATAATACAAAATGGGAAAATGTTCAAGCAAAATACAATATTCAATAATAATATACTGACAGTTAAAACAAAAAATAAATGCTACATTCCAACAATGCTTTTGGGCCACATTCACCAGCTATTCTAAATTCATAGGAGTCATGCTCTGACAAAAGGGGGCTAAATGCATCTCTGTGATACATTATACCAAGCAAGTCGTCACTTAATCATGGGTCAATTGATTTGTCTAACAACTGACTGAATTGAGGTAAATTGGTCCTTTGACATGCATAAAATTGACCAAGAGCAAAAAGCTTTGGCCCAGGTCAGCCTGTGTGGACTGCGCAGGCTGACCTGGGTCGATACTTCTTGCAGATGCATTAAGCCCCATTTTCATGGAGCATGGCTCATTCCTAATTCAAATTCTAATTTCTTACCCTTGCCATCTGATTGGCTGAGCTTGGAATTTAAAATTACAGCAATATTTAGAATGGTTGGGGCATATGTCCTCAAGATAAGATAAACAATATTGACTGTCCTTCCGGTAATCACAGATCAAATTCCAAGCCAGACTTCTTGTATTGTTTACAATATTTACAGTCTAAACTCTTGATTCTGGGGTTGGTCTACTGCGCCTGAAAGATCAAATGAAAATTAAATGTAAATCATGAATTGTTTTTAACTCATTACAAAAAGGTCAAGTCTTACACTTATCCAAACTGAGAAGTATTTGCAGACAACAAATTAAAACTTTACCAAATGGCAAAATTTTAGACTGGACTGAATTGAAAGCATTTGCAGACGACATATTAAGTGTAGCTTAAATGGTGATTTATGTATTGGACAGGGTAGAAAACATTGTGGGAAAAGGAGAAAATGCTGATTACATGTACTAGCATTTTCTCCTTTTCCCACAATGTTTTCAAAAGGCTTCTTTCTCAGGGTTGTTAAAAGTCGGGATTGTGTGGTAAAGGATTAGCCCTTTCCCAAACAAGCCCTGATTTTCACGTGTCTGCAGTACAAGTCTTTTGAAAACACTGTGGGAAAAGGAGAAATTGCTCGTGACCAGCAATTTCTCCTTTCCCCACAGTGTTTTCTACCCTTCGGGAGAACTTTCTGTCATTTTCATCAAATTTGAAACTGTCGTCTGCAAACACTTTCAGTTTGGACCAGTCTAAAACTTATTGTTTGGGAAAGGGTTAAGTGAGATTTAAATGGTGTAAATATGAGAAATGCTGCTTACTAGCATTCTCTTTTTTTCCCCAACAACCTTTTCATGAAAGTTTTTTATTTTGTAATTACGACTGTTCACACCAAAGGTTTTTAATGCATCTCCATGATGCAATTGTTACAAGCAAGTCATCACATAATTATGGAGCCATAAAATGCATTTTAATGACAATCAACTGAATAATTAGGTAGAAGGGTCCTTTGACATGCAGAAAATGTACTAATAGCAGAAAGTTTAAACATAAGTCAGCCTGTGTGGACTGCACAGGCTGATGTGGGTCAATTATTTTTGCAGATGCATTAAGTCTCCTTTTCACAGAACATGACTCACTTATCATCAGTTGTCAAATGAATACCAGCTTCAATCAACCTTTTACTTTTTCTATACTATCAAATAACTGCATTTTCCTTTTCATACACCTATTCTTCTATGAACAATCTGTACTATTTTGGGGTTGGTCTGAAACTAATTTGTGTCTTAACCCTTTACCACACAACAAAATTTTGGACTAGTCCATCTTGAAAGTATTTGCAGACGACAATTTAAATTTGGCTCAAATGACGATATTTTTCTCTGATGGGGTAGAAAACATTGTAGGAAAGGGAGAAAATGCTGATTACCAGCATTTTCTTCTTTTCTTACAATGCTTTAAAAAGGCCTCTTCCTAAGGGTCATTGAAACTTGGAATTCTGTGGTACAGTAAAAGAAAGTAAAAAAAAAAAACTGTTTTGAATGTGAAAGTCAATGTAACGAGTATCAACCATTACAATAAAAACCCTTTCCTTTCATCAAAAATAATTTAATATACAAAGACTGCTCTGTAAAAACCTCTATTTATTTAATCCTTTACCACACATTCCCAACTTTTAACAACCCCAAGAAGGAAGCCTTTTGAACACATTGTGGAAAAAGAAAATACTGGTAACCAGCATTTTCTTCTTTTCTCACAATGTTTTCTAACATTTAAGAGTCAAATGTTATATTTTGAGCTATATTTAAAATGTCATCTGCTGATGCTTTGAATTTGGACTAGTCTACATTTTTGTTCTTTGGTAACGAGTTAAATCATAACTCATGAAACAAGTATCACACAACAGACAGACAACTCTCTGGTAAAGTATGGGTAATCTGTAAAAATCAACATTTTATACACAAATACTTGACAAAACATCGTGGCAAAAGGAGGAATTACTAGTTACTAGCAGTTTATCCATTTGCCACTATGATTTCGAAAGTGATGTAATCCTAGACAAAACAAGGACTGCAATGCTCAGCTGCAGTTGATTTTTAGAAACAGATTGATTTTCAGTGAACATTCTATGGTAAAAAAGGGGCATGACTGTGTCTAAAATATTGTGATGGTTACTTGCCTTTGTTGTATGGGTTCACCTATTGACAGTTAATAACTAGTCCAAGTCTGAAGTACATATCTTTAGGAATGACAGAGATATAAAATGTCACAGTTTTTGCAAGACGACAATGAGGGCAGGGCTATGAAAATTTCTCACTGTTTTCTTCTAAAACAGCCAAGCTGATAAAGGTATCATATATCAATGCTTGGCTGCAGTGGATTTAATCAATGCAATTCCAAGTTAAGGCAGGCAAAACCGTGCTTTTTTTATGGGTTCCCTTTTCACACTTATAAAGCTTAAGTTTGAAGTAAATAAAATATCTCACATAATGACAGAGATATGACAAAATAGCAAAATTTTTGCACCACACAAAGAATACGAAGGCAGGGCTAATTTTCTTTAAAAATGGCATAGGTAAAAAATCACCTGCATGAAGTAATGTATTTGCCCTTTACAAAACGAGAAAATTTTCCAAATTTCCAATACCTGATTGAAAGCATTAGCAGAGGTAAAAACAACAGAAGCTCAACTGATGATTTTTGTCTTTGATAGGGTAGAAAACACTGTGGCAGGAGAAAATGCTGGTTACCACAATTTTCTCCTTTTTCCACAAAGTTTTCAAATGCCATCTACTTCTGGGTCGTCAAATCTTGGGATTGTGTGGTAAGAGGTTAAACTATCACCACTTAAGCTTCCATATGGACCACCACCACAAGCAATAGGGTCTGCACAAACAGCTGTCTGAATTCTATTAACGCCTACAGCTTAGCTGCATATTTATCCCTGGCAACCACTTGAACCATTTGATGTCTTGAAAAATTAAAGCTTTTCAATCAGCCAGAAAGAATCAGTTATATAGGTAGTTTGAAGTTCATAGGGACCCCCTGAATTTTGAAATATCTTGAAAAATCCCATATCAATTTTTATGAAACTTTCCAAAGTCCTTTAAAATGACCCTACCAACTCTCACAGCAAAAAGTATTATTTTTCTTCAGCAAAAAAGAGCATTTTGCCAATTCCAGTAGTGTTAATTTTTTGTTCTGAAGCTTAACTTTCTCCAACAGTTTCGTGTAGTGACCAGAACAGCAAACATATCTGAAAACGTGCATGACTTCAGTACCTCATTTTACTTAAATATGAGGCCCTGATATTGGTTTTTGTATAAATAATACAGTTCTATACCTTGCCTTAGATATCGCTTTCGTCACCTTATACAAATCTTCTAAGTCCAGAATGATTTGTCCAGTGTTCTCTAATATGGTGTCTGTTCTCCAATACTTGGTCTCAATTTTATTTTCGAAATGGCTTCATGTTTTATACCACTTCTGTTGAGATATATGTTTGAAACTATCTGACACTTAGAGTTAGGTCTTTCAGGGTATGTTTTGAATTGTTTTTTGCTATGATTTTTTGCAGTTCACCCTATATTAGCTCAATTGGATTTTGGCCACAATCATAAGGTGGTAATCTTAAAGACGTTGTGTCTCTTTGACCCTAAAAATTCATCTACAACAATACTTTGGAGCTTGTCTATGGACCTTAACCAGTTGATACAATTTACCCTTCTTCATTTCAGTCTTGTATGCTATACCACATGATGTAAGCCAAAGCTGACTGAGTTTCAGGATAACATCTATGGTTTGGCGTGGAAAAGAAAAACTGTAAACAAGTGCATGCATGTCTACGATATTGAATCATTAAAATAAAACCCAATTGAAAAACAAGATAAGGGCTTCAAAAGTTTTGCTGTTCAAACATAGACAACCACAACTACTGTACTTGCATCAGAATTGTTTTCGTTGACGGGTAAACCCTTAACTTGGAATAGCCTTCAACCCTTTGTCCATACATTTTAACATTGCATTGGATGCAAGAAAGTCAAAATAAGTTATCAAAAATTCTGAAATTTTCACCCAGAGTTGGTAAAGGTAATATTATAAACCATGCAAATTTTCATTACAACAGTTACAGCATTTTTTAAGATATTTCAAAATTCAGGGTGTCCTATGAACCTCAAACTACCTATACTGCAAAATCTATTCATTTTTAGCCGGATAAAAAAATAAAAAATGTGGCGTAATATAGCATAGATCTAGGATCAGACTGCAAGTTCTCTACAGTCTGATTGTAATCGATACTGTCCCCAAAAGCGTATAAAGCATCAAAATGGTTCAGATTGATGATGTCCAGCAAACATAAGGTATGGGTATATTTCAAGCATATGATAAAATAGATACATGTACGTATGTATATACTGTATGTTTAAACACTGTCCGTATAGGTCATAAATAAGTGTACCTAGACTTGTGAAATTATTTCTGGAGATGGCTTGCTTCTCCTGCAATGCATATCAATTATTTCAATTATTCAAGTAAAATCTTCTTAACTCTTTACCACACAGTCCCAACTTTTAACGCCCCTGAGGAAGAAGCCTTTTGAAAACATTGTGGGAAAAGGAGAAAGTGCTGGTAACCAGCATTTTCTCCTTTTCCCACAATGTTTTCTGCTCTTCCCAAAACAAATTTCAATTTTGAGTCACATTTATTTTGTTGTCTGCAAAGCTTTCAATTTGGACTTCTCTAAAATTTCGTTGTTTGGTAAAGAGTTAACTCCTTACCAAATGAGAAACTCGCACAAACTTTTTTTTTTGTTTTTGCAGCAGACTGTTTTTCAAGAACATCTTTGTAAAGAAGATGTGGCTCATCACGAGCGGATTATCCTTCTGCCATGATATTTTCACATTCAATAACCCTCATGTTGATTATCCTATGTTTTAAAAGGATATTTTCAATTATCTGATGCATATCTAATTGTTTCTGAAGGCAATGAACCAATGTGACATAAGCATAAGATAATATTTGAATTTTTTAGTTATGTTTTTCACCATCAGAGCACCTGCTTTAAAATTTTGTCATTCAATAAAGAGTTAAATAGTTTTACCAGTACCATACCAACCCACTCTATAAAATATCTTTTTTTTGTGTTGAACACTCAGTGGAAATACAATGTCTTCCTCGTACATCCACACAAACAATCTTCATCTTTATTTGATCAAACTATCATCATTCTTGTATCTTCATGCCAAATGTTGCCCCTAATGGTTGCAAGGTCACATAGATTACAACCGATAGAAAATGCATTTTATTTCCTGGAGGCCATTAAGGAAATCACTGTTGTGACGTTTTTGGTTTTAAATAGAAGATTTCTGATATATGTATCTATCCCTTACACCATATATATAAAAAATTTATCTATGTTTACACAGCTGACTATTTTCTGAACCATTCTACAGTTTTTGAAGTTTGGCAGCCTTTCTTCTCTCTAGCTGTAATGATGTATCTTTAAAAATCACTTCATAGCTAAGCTGATTTGTTTTCTTTGCTTGTTTGCATGAGTTTTTACCATCTGTGCAACAGTATTTCAGTCATACCATTGCAACAGCAGATCTGCTTGTGACACTAATGGGAGAAGTGTGATTGATGAAATATGAGAGGGAAGAAAGATACTCTGAAACCCCTACCCCTACCATGCTTTACCAAATACATTATTTCTAAGTAGATCCCTCTGCACTGGGGCAGGTTTGAATTTGCATTTTTGAGCTTCAAGGTGAGGAAATCCTCCGAAACAAGGAGAAATTACACCCTTGTAGAGGCCATTGCAATACAAAAAAATTTACTTACTTTCTAGAATGTCCTTCAATAGCTATCGCACAGCGCTGCTCAGTATCAGTCCATTCTCCATCGAAGTCCGTAGGCTGTGGACAGGAGCTCCTCCTCTTTCTCCGTCCTGGCTCCGCTTGTTTGTGGATCTCTACATCATTGAACACGACAGAAGCTCCTCCGCCTGAGGTAGGTATGACATCACCCTAAATTGTACGTGTATATCTTTAGAACTCTGTCATTATTAGTCCTTTTACACCCTTTCATAAGACCAAGACAATGTGGATTCGTTGGCAATAAAAGACAACCAAGAAACCATCAATGTGTGTCTCTCTCATTTTTTCTGTGTATTTGTTCCTAAATTTTCTTTTGTAAACTCTTTAACACAGGACAAAAATTTTTGAATTGTCCAAACTGACGGCATTTGCAGATGATAATTAACAGGGGCTCAAGTGATGAGACTTGCGTTAAAAATGGTAGAAAAATGGGAAAGGGAGAAAGTGCTGGGTACCACCATTTCTTTTTTTCACCACAATTCTTTGAAAAGCATTTTTCAAGATCGTTAAAACTCAAAATCATGTGGTAAAGGGTTAAATAAAACCTCTTAAACATTTATCTTAAATTACCATACTACTTTACAGAAATACTTAACCCTTTACCACACAATCCAGACTTTTAACGACCCCGAGAAAGAAGTCTTTTGAAAACATTGTTGGAAAAGGAGAAAATGCTGGTAACCAGCATTTTCTCCTTTTCCAACAATGTTTTCTACCCTTCCCAAAACAAATTTCAATTTTTCAGTCACATTTATGATGTTGTCTGCAAATGCTTTCAATTTGGACTAGTCTAAAATTTTGTCATTTGGCAAAGAGTTAACCCTTTACCAGACGACAAAATTTTAGCCTTGTCCAAATTGAAAGCATTTGCAGACGACAATTTCAATGTGGCTCAAATGGTGCAATTTTTTTTTTTTTTTTTTTGATAGGGTAGAAAACATTGTGGGAAAAGGAGAAAATGCTGGTTACCAGCATTTTATCCTTTTCCAATAATGTTTTCAAAAGGATTCTTTCCCAGGGGCGTCAAAAGGCGGCACTGTGAGGTAAAAGGGTTGACAAAATTTTAGCCTCGTCCAAATTGAAAGCATTTGCAGACGACAATTTCAATGTGGCTCAAATGGTGCAATTTTTTTTTTTTTTTTGATAGGGTAGAAAACATTGTGGGAAAAGGAGAAAATGCTGGTTACCAGCATTTTCTCCTTTTCCCATAATGTTTTCAAAAGGCTTCTTTCCCAGGGGCGTCAAAAGGCGGCACTGTGAGGTAAAGGGTTGAGCATTTTTTTTTTTATTACCATATCACTTTACAGAAATACTTAACAAATACAAATTAACTGTGATCACTTGTTTAACAGTTTTCTAACTGTCTCTATACATCAGTGTCATGCAAAACTTGTTTGAAAGACATGGTTCTCAGAAAATATGAAAAAATTTTACCTTGAAATATTTAGTTTGGAACTCCCCGTCTGAGCCCATATCCTGATGAGTCAACATGTATTTTGTGGCTGTTTTTGTATCTTTTGACTCCAGCTTGCTGACAGATTTCTTCTTTCTCAACTGTGGCTGTAGTACTGTATCTATGATAAAAAGAAATGTGTGGTGCTGTGGGAAAAGTGGATTTTATGTGTCTCTGGGATCCTGTACACAAAGACCAAGCAAGTCATCACAAAATTATGGATCCGTAAAAAATCACTTGCTTAACGAACAGCTGAATCATGAGAATGGTCCTTTGATTCACGGAAAACTGATGAAGAGCAAAGGGGATTTGACCCAGGTCAACCCGCCCTGACTATGCAGGGTGAGCTGGGTCGATTCTTTTTTGCAGATGCATTAAACCACCTTTTCACAGAGCATGTTACTTATATTGTTATAAACCAACAATCTTGCCTTTCTAAGAGCCATAGATTTAGCACTGTATAATTTCCAAGTTCCTGTACAAACTGCTTTGTTCTGCAATGCATTATTCAAAGAGGGCAATATCAGATGTTTTCAAAATTAGCGAGACATGTGTACCCATACTGGTTACCAGCATTTCTTTCCTTTTTCCACCTTGTTTTCAAACATCTTCTTTCTCTGGGTTGTTAAAATTCGAAATTGTGTGGTAAAAGGTTTAAAGCCTACATACCAAGCTCCAGAGCTCCTCTGGGCTTATGATCAAGCCAGGTCTCCGAGTTTGACTTGGATCTTCTGTGTCTCAAGTTGTACTGAGGTATCTGTAATAAGGGACAAAAAACTTAACCCTTAAGCTTCTCAGCACAACTCACTGACCTTTTGCAGACATTGTAGATCAAAGATCAGACTGCACAAAACATGCAGTCTGATCTTTGATCTACACTGTCCGATTAGGAGATATTTTCTCCAAAATATTTAACCCTTAAGCTGCTCAGCACAACTCACTGACCTTTTGCGGACAGTGTAGATCAAAGATCAGACTGCACAAAACATGCAGTCTGATCTTTGATCTACACTGTCCGATTTGGAGATATTGTTCTCCAAAAAATAAGTTTGAACTAGAATTATTTGGGTTTATACTATCGGCTTGAAAACTCATGTTAGTTATTCAGCAGGTTAAGTTAAGTTAACACATTATTGTTCAGGCTAGTTCTGAAACGTAACGAATACTTTTAAAAAATCAACGAAACAACAAACCTTTGTGCAAAAGCGTTATCTCAATTTTAAACAGTAGTCAGAATATTTGAGCCATGCTCTGGCAAAAGAAGGCTTAATGCATCCTCGTAACGCATTGTACCAAGCAAGACATCACATAATTAGGGATCCCTAAAACCCATTTTGTCTAACAAACGACTGAACCATGGAGTAGACTGATCCTTTGACATACAGAAAATTGACCGATAGCGAAAAGTTTTGGCCCAGGTCAGCCTGCGCAGACTACGCAGGCTGACCTGGCTCGATACTTTTCGCAGACGCATTAAGTCCCCTTTTCACAAAGCCTGGCTCATTTACAAGCAAGCTTCTTTTCCAGCTGTATTTTTTGAAGCTATTAACACAAGCAGTTCTAAAAAAGTTGTTTAGCAAACAACAATATTTTGGACTCGACCAAATCAAAAGCATTTGTTGGGGGCAAATCCAATGTTGCTTAAATGATGACTTCTATCTTTGATAGATCAGAAAACATTATGGGAAAAGGAGAAAATGCTCGTTACCAGCATTTTCTCCTTTTCCCACAATGTTTCCAAGAGGTCATTAAAACTCAAGATTGTGTTGTTAAGAGATAATTATGTACTATAATGTTTTTTAATGCTTGAAGTTCCTTAAAAGATAATTCAAAATTTAAAGATAAAACAACCAATTACATACATTTCTAGGGGTTGCCACAGGTGCTTTAGTAGTCCGGGCTCCATTATATCCCCAGGGTCTGTAGGTTGGGGCTGCCGTAGCTGTGCGGGTCCTGGGAGTTGTAGTCCCTATTGATGAAACATCAGACTCTGACTTGGCTGCCTGTATCACACCTGAGAAATAAAAATAAACCATGCTCTGTTAAAAGTGGGCTTAATGCATGGGGGGGGGGGGGACGGAAGAGAGTATCATCTGTGGTCAGCCTGCTAACTCTGCCACTCTGCACCATGCTCTGTAAAAAGGAGGCTTAACATATCTTATATAAAAAAAAAAAAACTAGAGGCCCCTGAGGGCCTGAAATCGCTCTACTGGCAGTGAGTTTGCTTTTTTTCTAGCATACACTATGAATTCATGACGCAAAAAGGTGAAAGACAAACATCCCCCTCCCTCCCAAAAAAAAGGAAGTATTGTTGCAACAGGGCTTGAACCCACTAAGAAAGCACAAGTAAGCATGTTGAATTGAACAAATAGCGAAAAAAATTGAAATACAGTTTCCCAAAACCAACTGTTTGAAAACTAGCCAAATTTAATAGGGTTTCAGTACTCATTGTATTAAACAATCCCTGCAAATTTCAAAGAAATGTGACGAATAATGTGGACTTTGTTGAGTAAACAATACTAAGTCTTCAAACGGCTACTTTTCCTTAACTGACGGCTAGATTTTCTTCATTTCTATTAGAGTTCAATCCTTTGATAACACAAATAATCTTTGCAAGTTTCAAAAGAATTGGATCTAAAATGCGGACTTAATTGCGTAAAAAAGAAATGTAAATTTTCAAATTTAAATGGCTCCTTTTCCCATACTGATTGTCAAATGTTTTTCAAAATCGATAGGGTTCAAGCTATTGATAATATAAAGCAACTGTGCAAGTTTAATGACAATTCGACCACAAATGCCGAGTCATAGCGTAAACAAGAAATATAAATTTTTTAATTAGAATGGCTCCTTTTCCCATACTAATTGTCAAATTTTTGTCAAAATCATTAATGTTTAAGCTTTTGATGATACAACGCAACTGAGCAAGTTTCATGAAAATCCAATTACAAATGCTGAATTTATCGTGTAAACAAGAAATGAAAAGTTTGAACTTTAAATAGCTACTTTTCCCATACTGATTGTCAGATTTTTTTCAAAATCAATAGGGTTCAAGCTATTGAGGAGATAAACAATCTGTGCAAGTTTCACGAAAATCTGACCACAAACGTAGACTAAAACACATAAACAAGAAAAGGAAATGTTGAACTTTAAATGGCTACTTTTCCTACATGGATTGTCAGATTTTTTTCAAAATCAATAGGGTTCAAGCTTTTGAGGAGATAAACAATCTGTGCAAGTTTCACAAAATTCCAAACACAACTGCAAACTTTATCGCGTAAACAAGAAATTTAAATGTTGAACTCTAAATGGCTACTTTTCCTACGCTGATTATCAGATTTTTTTCAAAATCAATAGGGTTCAAGCTATTGATGAGATGAACAATCTGAGCAAGTTTCACAAAAATCTGACCATAACTGCAGACTTAATTGTGTAAACAAGAAATTCAAATGTGGAATTTTAAATGGCTACTTTTCCTACACTGATAGTCAGATTTTTTTCAAAATCAATAGGGTTCAACCTTTTGATGAGATAAACAAACTGTGCAAGTTTCACAAAAATCAGACCACAACTGCAGACTTTATCACATAAACAAGAAATTGAAATTTTGAACTTGAAATGGCTACTTTTCCCACACTGATTGTCAGATTGTTTTCAAAATCAATAGGGTTCTAGCTATTGATGAGATAAACAAACTGTGCAAGTTTCACAAAAATCTGACCACAACTGCAGACCTTATAGCATAAACAAGAAATTAAAATTTTGAACTTTAAATGGCTGCTTTTCCTGCACTGATTTTCAGATTTTTTTCAAAATCAAAAGGGTTCAAGCTATTGATGAGATAAAAAAAACTGTGCAAGTTTCACGAAAATCCGACCACAAATGTGGACTTTATCACGTAAACAAGAAATTGAAATTTTGAACTTTACAGCCAGTAGAGCTAAAAAAAAATATGCTATTTGTATATTTTCTGCATGTCCTCAGGACTCAGTCGGTTGTTAAACAAAATAGATGTTAAGGATCCATAATTAGGTGATGTGTTGCTTGGTACAATGCATTATAGAGGTGCATTAAGCCCCCATTTGCCAGACTGCAGGTAAAATGCAAGCTTTTACCATAAATTTTCAGTTTCACATTTATACCAGCAACCCAATGATATAAAGTAAATCCTCACCTTGTGACCACCCAGAGAATACAAGCACCCCACCATTAGGAAAGAGTTTTTTTCAGAACAACTTTTTCCCTTCTATATTTCAAAGATCAACAAACTCAGAAATACCAGCACCTCACTATCCCAAAATTATGGCTGCCATTTTCAGAACCAATACTGTGCTACCTGTTAATTCAACCCCATGAAACAACAACTCAATTTTCACAACTTCTCTACAATCGCCTGATTTTCACAAGTCTGAAATCAACTATGCTCTGTGCCAAATGTATGATGAATCTTTTTAACCCTTTACCAGACAACAAAATTTTAGCCTTGTCCAAACTGACAGCATTTGCAAACGACAATTTCAATTAGGCTCAAATGGTGCAATTTTTCTTTGATAGGGTAGAAAACATTGTGGGAAAAGGAGAAAATGCTGGCTACCAGCATTTTCTCCTTTTCCCACAATGTTTTCAAAAGGCATCTTTCTTAGGGTCGTTAAAAGGCGGCATTGTGTGGTAAAGGGTAAACTCTTTACCATATACTATGTAACAAAAATTGTCCAAATTGCCGTCTGTAAAAGCCCTTGTTTTAAGATTATGACACTCATATGGTTAAAGAGAACATATTAAACGGCAGGTTTACCTGGAGTTGTGTAAGTTCTCGTGCTTGCCCGTGTCCCCGGGGTTTTAAAGGTTCTGGGTCTAGCTACAGGCGTTTCAGCCTCTAACACATCTTTTACCATCATAAGCTTTTTATCTTTCTCATCCAGGGCTGTATTCATCTCTTGTTTGATTTTCTCTCGTTCTTTATCCTGTAATATATCATGACAGTTTCATGACTAAGAAGACAATAGCAGAGCCATCCTCGGGCAAAAAAGGGGCTTAATGCATCTCCATGATGCATGGTACCTAGCCAGTCATCACATAATTATGGATCCATAAAATCTGTTTTATAGTTCAACTGAATCATGAGGTACACCAGTCCTTTGGCATGCAGAAAATTCACCAAAAGCAAAAGGTTATGTCCCAGGTCAGCCTGCGCGGACTGCACAGGCTGACCTGAGTCTGTGATTTTTGCAGATGCATTAAGCCCCTTTTCACAGAGAATGGCTCACTTATATTGCGCTAATCCTTACATCCCATTGAATTTTTCAACATGTTGAAATAAACCTTATGTTGAATTGATCCTTATCTTCAAAATAAAATTCCTTCCATATACTGGAAAGGATTCTGGTTGAAACCAAATGAAAAACAGCTTGGTAATATGCATGGTTGTGGCAGCTTAGGTCTTTTGGTGCACATAACAGGCAATACACTTGTGAAAGGACACAAATGATATGATGCTATAATATTACTGCAATGCAAAAAGATTAAAAACATTGAAGACAAAAGTAATGCCTATGTACAAATCAAATAATTTCGTGAATACTTTCCTAACCAGCAATTTCTCCTTTTTCCTCATGATTTCCAAAGGTCTGTTTGAAGAAGCATGGTTGATTATGGTGTTTAGCACTGTTTCCAACATTATTAGTTATATCACTGTGGCCAGTGCACCTATCCATGCTTTCCAGGAGTTTCTCTTCACCACTACCACTGTACTCTTCTCATGCCACTGGCTGCTTTCTCACATAACCATTGTCGAAACAATGATCAACAGTGAGAGAGGAATGATTCCTGTTGCAAGGACTGTCATCAATCCTTGGAAAGAAATTGGCCATGCTGGGGATTTAAATCAGTGACCCCGTTTTAAGTCCAGTATGCTACTGACTGGGCTATGGGAGCTCTTTGTTGCAAGAAGCAAAAAGGTAAAAAGTATCATGAAGCCTATCATGAGATAAGTAACCTTAAATCTCAACCAAACAACAAAATCTGGACTCGACCAAATTCAAAGAAATTGCAGACAACAAAATCAATGTAGTTTAACCCTTTACCACACAATCCCGACTTTTAACGACCCGGTGAAAGAAGCCTTTTGAAAACATTGTGGGAAAAGGAGGAAATGCTGGTAACCAGCATTTTTTCCTTTTCCCACAATGTTTTCTACCTTTTCCAAAACAAATTTCAATTTTTCAGTTACATTTATTTTGTCGTCTGCAAATGCTCGCAATGTGGACCTGTCTGAAATTTCGTCGTTTGGTAATGAGTTAAACGACATTTTGTCTTTGATAGGGAAGAAAGCATTGTGGGAAAAAGAGAAAGTGCATGTTACCAGCATTTTCTCTTTTTCCAACAATGTTTTCAAAAGTCTTCTCTTTCAGGTTCATCAAAACCCAGGATTGTGTAGTAAAGGGTTAACTTTATATTTACCAGGTTGAATTCCCAATGAATGTTGTTTCTCTCCAGCCTTTGTTTGAACTCATCCTTCAGTCTTTCCTTTTCATTTCTCTCATACTGTATCTTCATCTCCTTATCTTGTAACTACAAAAACCAACCAAACACTGCTAATGAGCTATGCTCTGCCAAAAGGTTTTTTTTGATGCATCTCTGTGAAGCATCACACTAAGCAAGTCATCACAATTATGGATCCATAAAATCCATTGTCTATAACAACCAACCCAATAATGAGGTACTTGGGTCTTTTGACACGCAGAAAATTTACCAAAAGCAAAAAGTTTTAACCCAAGTCAGCCTGCGCTGACTGCGCAGGCTGACCTGGGTTAATACTTTTTATGGATCAGCCCTCTTTTCAAGCAGCATGATCAATACAGCGTAATGATTTCTAGCCCCTTCCTCTTCATATCTTTGTCAGTAAAGGTCACTGTGACCTTGACCTTTGACCTAAAAATCATATGGGATCATCTGCACTTCAGGGTGAATGTCTGCATAAGTCTGAAGAATCTAGGTCAAACTATTTTTGTATTAAATGTCAAGACATGGTTCAGTTCACACTAACAGCAAAGCTGACAGACCAGCATGTGCAAGGGGAAGGGCAGGCACACAATAAATAAAAAAGACAGAAATGCACTGCATCTTTCTGAACCATAGGTTTAACTCATTGTATGCTAAGCAAATGGAACAAAACTTCACAGATATAAGAACAAACCAATATATTTCATTTGCCAACTTTCCTAATTCATTTCTGAAACTTTTAGACAACTTTGACACCTATTACCAGTGGCAGACACATTATCTTCCTGTTGATTGATTGATTGTATGGTGTTAAACTCTTTACCACATAAGACAAGAGGGCCATGATGGCCCTGTATCGCTCCACTGGCTTATAAATATAAACCACGAAGAAAAGTCTTCACTATATAAGCCCTTATAAAACTTTGACCTCATGGCTACAGTCTGACTAAATGGGGAATATTGTATTAGAAGAATAACATGCCAAATGTGGGAGTTCTTGGCCTTATGGCTGGTAACAAGATGGTTTCTGAACTTTTCACTCCATAAACCCATGTAAAACTTGTGATCCCTGGTGCAGGGCCAAACTTGATCCTAGAGCTGTAACTTGGGCCCTCTTTGTAACTGTCCACTAAATGATGCTATAATTATATGCAAAATTTGGTAGCCTAAGCCTTATGGCTGTGTACACCAAGATTTAAAAGTTTTCCCTATGTAAGCCTATGTAAATCTTGTGAACCCCCCCCTCCAAGTATGAGGCCAAATTGACCCCAGGACTATACTTTGGACACTTTTGGTAGACTCCAACTAGATCAAGCTAAATGCCAAATTTGGTAGCTCTAGGCCTTATGGTTTCAGACAAGAAGATATTTAAAGTTTTCTCTATATAAGCCTATGTATAAAACTTGTGACCCCTGGGGAAGAGCCAATTTTGACCCCAGGGCTATAATTTCAAGAAACATGATAGAGGTCTACTACATAAAGCTACATGCCAAATTTGGTAGCCCTATGCCTTATGGTTTCAGACAAGAAGATTTTTAAAGTTTTCTCTATATAAGCCTATGTAAAACTTGTGACCCCTGGGGAAGAGCCAATTTTGACCCCAGGGCTATAATTTGAAGAAACTTGATAGAGGTCTACTACATAAAGCTACATGCCAAATTTGGTAGCCCTATGCCTTATGGTTTCAGACAAGAAGATTTTTAAAGATTTCCAATATTTTTGAGTTTTGTTGCCATGGCAACCAGAGTTTTTGAAGGAATCAAATTCTTTCAAGAAATTCTGAAGAGGACCATGTCAGGATCATTTCTGTGAAGTTTCGTGAAAATCGGATGGGTAGTTTCAGAGAAGAAGATGTTTGAAATAAAAGTTAACGCACGGACGGACGGACGGACGGACGACCGGACGGACGGACGGACGCACGACGGACACCGGGCCATGACATAAGCCCGCTGGCCTTCGGCCAGTGGAGCTAAAAATTGTAGACTCGTCCAAATTGAAAGCATTTGCAGACGGCAGTTTAGATGTGACTCTTTGATAGGGTACAAAACATTGTGTGAAAAAGAGAAAATGCTGGTTACAAGCATTATCTCCTTTTCCTGCAATGGTTTCAGAAGGGTTCTTTATTAGGGTCGTTAAAAGGTGGCATTGTGCAGTAATGGGTTATCACCATTTTCAACATTATTTCAGTTATTTGTAGCAGCTAGTGCACCTATCCATGCTTTTCTGGAGTTTCTATTAGCAGTATTAAGAACAATATTCTTCTTAAGCCACTGGCTGCTTTCCCACATAACCATCATCAAAACAAAGATCAGCCATGAGAGAAATATGAATCCTATCACAATGAAAATCATCTCAATCCTCAGGAACTTGGCCAAGCCAGGGACTTTAAACCAGTGACCCCCTGTTCTCAAGTCCTGTACGCTACTGATTGAGCTACCAGTTTCAGGATTTTCTTGGAGTAGACCACTTTTGAAAACACCGTGGCTATAAGGAAAGTTTGCTAGTATATAGCAATGTTTGCTTTTTTCACAAAGCTTTCATGTTCATTCATGTAGTAAACCTTAATTCATTTCGGTAAGCAACATTTCACAACAATTTTTTTCAAAGTCATCCCATGCAAATGTGCTCAACATGTTACCAAACAACAAAATTTAATTTTTTCAAACCATTAGCTGGTGAGAAAATTCACTGTGGCTAAAATCACTGAATTTGTCTTCAAAAGGTTAGAAAACATTGTGGGACAAGAAGAAAATACTCGTTACCAGCACTTTCTCCCTATTCCAAAGATGTTTTCAAAAACCTTCTCCCATAGGGTCATTAAAACATGGAGCTGTTTGGTCAAGGGTTGAAATGGTCATGAGTAAATACTGGTAAATTTATCCATTATATACTAAAAGGATGAGGTAGACATACCCTTGCTTCATACTCTCTCCGCAATCTCTCTGCATCGTCTAATTGTTTCTGTAAATTGCTTGTTTTCTGTTCCAAGGATCTGCAGCGAGACTCCAGTTTTGACACGCTTAAGTCATGCTTGCCCATCAGTTTTTCTAGCTCTTCGTTTCTCTCTAATACTTTACAATGTTCTTTCTCAAAGTCACCGAGTCTGCATCGGAACTGGTCAGCTAGAAAAAGTGAATAATAGTGAAACTTTTCAAGCAAAAACAATCAAATTTTGCTGAATTACAGTGAATTCTTGTGTATTAATATTCTTGCTTTGTGACATGTATGAATATTACAAATGAGTGATTGATTGATTGACTGTAGGGTGTTTAATGCCGTTTTCAACATTATTTCAGTTATACATATATGCCAGAGCACCTATCCATGCTTTCCTCGAGTTTCTTTTTACCAGTACTTCAAACAATATTTTCCAAAGCCACTAGCTGCTTTCCCACCAGCAAAACAATTATCAGCAGTGAGAGAGGAATGAATCCTGTTGCAAAGACTATCATCAATCCTCAGAAAGAAATTCGCCCAGCTGAGGATTCAAACCAGCAACACCTGTTCTCAAATCTGGCACGCTAACAACTGCACTTACAGGGCTCTGGTTAAAAAAAAAAACACAAAGGCCTACTCTAGTGATTCAATGGGCAATTGGTTTAGCATCAAGTGCAAATTTCTCTAACCTTGCCCTTCTCTCATCTGTCAACATGGTATTACCAGAGGACAATGTTTTACATCTTATATTTCTCATAGACAATACCAAAACAGCATAAGGAAATACATGTATTGCTAATAACAAGCAACTTTGCCTTTAGCCAGAATGTTTAGTGTTATAATTTAATACAAGTTATTCTTCCTTATTTTACAATGGAATTTTCTACGTCCAAAGCTGCAAAGTAATTTCACTGGGTTATGATCAAATTTCCACATCTCACAGAGATCTAGCTAAGATGGGTATTCCTTCTTAACCAGTTAGTTCTCCTTGACCCAAATCATGTAAGTACCAATAACATAGAGTTCTGTGGTGATTTCATAACCTCTTAACCCTTTACCACACAATCCCAAGTTTTAACCCTGAAAAGAAAGTTTTTGAAAATAGTGTAGGAAAAAGAGAAAATGCTAGTTACCATCATTTTTTCCCTTTCCCAGTAAGTTTTATACTCTTTCACAGCTGAATCTCACAATTCCGGTCACATTTTAATTGTCATTTGCAAATGCTTTCAATTTGTATACTCCAAGTTTTTGTCATTTGGTATACACTTAACTCTTTACCTAACGACTCACTTTTAGACAGGTCCAAATTGAAATCAGTTGCAGTCAACAAATAAATGTGACTGAAAAATTGAAATTTGTTATGGAAAGGGTAGAAAATATTGTGGGAAAAGGAGAAAATGCTGGTTACTAGCATTTTCTCCTTTTCCCTCAATGTTTTAAAAAGGCTTCTTTCACAGGGTTGTTAAAAGTCAGGATTGTGTGTGAAAGGGCTAAGTCCTTTGAACACCATTGATCTGCATCAACATCAGTTTTAATAAGCTGCAAGTGATTGTACACATACCTCTACTCATAAAGTCCACAGCTAACATTTGACGTTTTGTATCTCTTTCTTGTAGATATATCAACAGTCTCTTGAGAGTTTCTTCATCATTGTGGTCAATCATCTGAATAGTAATTTATTTTATATACAGTCAATGGTAGCTGGAAAACCTTTGGGGCTGGGTAATTTGTTCGAAATATCAGTAGTTTGATGGATCCATATCTCATAGTGCAAAGTGGTCAGTAGACAAGTTACATGTATTTTTACTGCATCTTTATAACTTTTGTTTTCGTAAGTATCACAAAGAAACACACCACATACCTTTGTAATTTCAAAGGAATCAACCGTCTAATTGGTGAAAACAGCTTGTTTTCGGCCAAAACTAATACTCTCTAGTAATGTTTTCCTTTAATACAGAGTATCCATTTTGGCTTACAACAAGCTATTTCCACTAATTAAATGGCTGATTCCTGTGGTCATTTACTTGGTACATATCAGCGACACTCTTCATATATTTATAGTGTTTTCAAAAATAATTTGTCCCACTAATTCATCTCAACAACCTTGAAAAACTGAAATAAAGACAAAGAAATTATTCAATCACTGCAAGACATTCCCTAATCGACATCTTGAGCAAGCCTGTGAATATTTTACAGCAAGTGTTAAAAATATGCACTGTATCCATTATTTGACAGATGATTACTGGCATATCCAATTAACAAATATTGGTGTGAAACCCAACGACTAATTGTTGACCAACCATTTGTTCGACTTCTGAGAGGTAAAATACCTTGGAAAATGAATGACGGGACTGTGATATGTCTTTGAAAGTTCCAATTAAGGATTGTGCAAGCTTTCCGAGACAGCACAATATGAATTACAATGGGGATTTTGCCGGGACTGAGATTATTGTTCCAGCTTTCTTTGGTATTCGAAATTACCCATATTCAAGCAATCGAAGTTTGACTGTATTTTAACAGTGTTAAATGATATTTTCAACATTACTTGTTATATCGCCACAGCCAGCACATCTATCCATGCTTTCCTGGATGTTTCTTTTACCAGTACTATGCACAATATTCTTCCCAAGCCACTGCTTGCTTTCCCACATGACCATTGTTGAGACAATGATCAGCTATGAGAGAGAAATAAATCCTGTGGTAATGACTACCATCAATCCTCAGAGAAAAATTGGGCAAGCTGGGGATGTGAACCAGCAACCCCTTTGTCTCCAGTCCAGTACTATACCAACTGCGCTACTGGGCTCAGCCTGGACTGTAAACAGACAAGTTAAGAGGGAATTCAACCCATTTTCAACTTAACTTCTATAACAATTAATATCTTCAAATTCTAGAATATCTTATTCTTTCTATCATCAGCTGTCTTTAAGTAGTGGGGATATCCCATTAATAAGATTTATACCAAAAGAGTGACTGAACATGGTATGCTAGCGCAAGTGATGATCAGCAAAGAACATCAATTCAAAGTTACCCCTGGTCTTTAACTCTTTACCACATGACAAAATTTTAGACTAGTCCAAATTAAAAGCTTTTCCAGACAACAGAATAAACCTGACTCAAAAATTGAAATTTACAATCGAAATGTTAGAAAACATTGTGGGAAAAGGAGAAAATGCTGGTTAAAACTCGGGATACATAGATCCGTGGCAATGAGATAAACCGACTTTCTTGGTTACTGTAACTAAGGGCTCACATACAAACGCAGTAAATACATATACAGTATAGCAGAAAGGCTACTTAAATCTTGCTATCATGACTGTTTCTATCGATTAAATTCCGGAAAAATATTTCTTTTCATATGTTTCTGTCGATGATGGATTCTCGGTAAGAAATATATGGATACTTGAACTTATTTACACAAGGATATGTACAAAAAGTGTGAATTTCAGGGGCTACAGACAATGTAATACTTGTGCCAGCAAAGTTTTGAACTTCTACGAGAAAGAATGAAACACCTCATAGACCTCAATTTTTCTTAAAAATAATACAGATTATAGGGTTTTATATCCTATAATCCCATTTAAAGCAATTTGGCTATGGGTGTAGTTTTTCAGTCTATGGGCCAGAACAGCAGTCAGCAAAAGGTACCTCTTGAGTAAGAGTATTCTCCCTTGCCGGAGTTACTATACCAGAATCCTAAAGAGCACCTGTTTTAACTGGCACTTCCTTTTCCTGCAACTCTTGAAGGTCAAAGACACAACTTTAAACAGCACAAACAAAATCAATCAAATCATGCCCCCCAAGAGGAGATCTCAGGCTAAAACAAGTCAAAAGGAGGCAAAAAGGCCTAAAGTAGTTGATTGTACAGCTACAGAGGATTCTGGTAAGGAATGTAATAATTTAATCCCAGTCCACTCAATCCCTGAAATGGCCCAGCAAATGGATTTTGACACTGTTTGGCAGCCAGTCCAGCAGCTAAGCATTTTTGACTTTGTAATTAGCAATGTCCCCCTAAAAGTCAAGAAGAAGATCTGGGAAGGTCAATTTGTAGACATTGCCTCCCTTATCAAATCATCTAGAGACCAGCACTGTCTGGCAGAAAATGGCCCAAGTGGAGAGATTATAATACAAAATGGTAAGTTATGTATTGCCCAAGCAAAGCAAGAGCCCCAAAGAATCTCTATTGAGCAATGGACTTCTGGTTTCCTTGTGTATATGAGTGTTGTGCTTGAAAAATCTCCTGCTCGGGCTCAAGAACTGATAAAATATATGAGAGACATAAGGCTGGCAGCTAGCAGATCTCCAGGTTGGTGGAAATATGATGAGCAGTTTAGGCTGCAAAAGGCGAACAACCCATTAGCGTCATGGGGAGTGATCAACTCTGAATTCTGGCTGCTGTATGTGACTGCTGGGAACAGCACACACATGGAACAGCCGCAGTTCAATAGGCAGCCTGCTAGGCAAGGGATGAATAAGAAGGCTAATCAATCCCCAACGTGCAACTATTTCAATTCGGGTGTAAAGTGTCCGTTTTTACCAAATTGCAGGTTCAGTCATGTTTGTCAGTCATGCACTGGGAACCACCCAAAGTCAACTTGTAGGACCACCAAGCAATAATACGATTCCATTGTATGATTTAGGCAGAACCCCGTTAAAAACACAAAAGATCTTACAAGAATTAGAAAAATACAAGCATGAGGATGTTACCTCCCTGCGAAATGGTCTAATAAATGGTTTTTCTTTGAATTATTCTGGACCCAGAAATTTTAGGGAATCAAGGAACTTATGCAGTGCAAATCAACATCCTGATATAATGAGAGAGAAATTAAGTAAAGAAATATGTTTAGGCAGGATTGCAGGGCCCTTCACAAAAATCCCTTTCCCTTCTTTGCAAGTCTCACCAATAGGCCTAGTCCCTAAAAAAGATGGGGACCACAGGATGATCCATCATTTATCATACCCAGAGAATCAATCAATCAATGACTTTATTGATGACAGATACTGTTCAGTTTCATATTCAAACATCGATCAGGCGGCAGATATGGTTTCAAGGTTGGAAAAGGGGGCATTATTGAGCAAAGCAGATATTAAATCAGCATTTCGCTTGCTTCCTATTAATCCTGCAGACTTTGATTTGCTAGGTATCAAATTTGATAACAGTTATTACTTTGACAAAATGTTGCCAATGGGTTCATCTGCTAGTTGTGCAATATGGGAAAAATTTGCCAGATTTCTACATTGGTGCCTAAGCCAACAGACAGATAGCGATGACATCCTGTATTATTTAGATGATTTCCTGTTTGGTGAGGCAAGTACTTGCATTAAGCCAGGCCTACTCCTGTCTAAATTCCAGTCTATCTGTTATAATTTTGGGGTACCACTAGCAGACGAAAAAAACTTACAACCAAATACATGCATTACTTTTCTTGGGGTTGAATTAGACACAATGAAAATGATAATGAGACTTCCAACAGAAAAAGTTGCTAAGTTAAAACAACAAATATTAAAGGTTCTGTCAATGAATAAGATAACACTCAAAGAAATGCAATCCCTCCTTGGTCTGCTTAACTTTGCATGCAAAGTTGTCTCCCCTGGTAGGGCATTTTGTAGAAGACTCATTAATGCAACAATGGGCATAAAAAAACCACACCACAAGCTTAGGGTTTCAAAAAACATGAAAGCTGACTTGAATGTTTGGTTATCATTTCTCAATAAGTACATTTCAAGGAGAGAATGGCGTACAAACAGGGAATTAGAACTCTTTACTGACGCTTGTGGAGAGGAAAAGGGTGGTTTTGGTATCTTTTTCTCGGGTCAGTGGGCTTATGGTAAATGGCCAGACAATTGGGTAGCGGAGGGTCTTACCAGAGACATGACACTCCTGGAGCTGTTTCCTGTTGTTGTCGCCCTCACTATTTGGTCAGACAAACTAAGAAATCAATGGGTCCATTTCCATGTAGACAATCAAGCAGTTGTTCAGGTCATCAACTCTCAGACATGTAAATCGGACAGGGTAATGAATCTAGTTAGACATATGGTTCTAACATTATTGGTGAATAACATCAGAATTAAGGCTACCTATGTATCTTCAAAAGATAACATAATTGCCGATTCTATTTCTCGTTCACAGTGGGGACGGTTCAGAAAAGCAGCTCCAGAGGCATCCATAGCTCCAGTCAAGGTCCCTCCCCTACTTTGGAAGATTTAAGAGGTATATCAAGGAACTTAATATCAAATTCACTGGCCCAAAACACAAAGAATACCTACTCAGTGGCTTTACATAAGCTTGATGAATTCCGAGATTTATATAATCTGCCAAAAGTATGGCCAATCCCTTGTCACGACCTTCTTAATTTTGTGTCGTATTTAGTGTACAAAGCAACAGCAGTATCAACAATCTCTACATACTTGTCAGCAATATCTTATACCCATAAATTAAGTCAAGTCACAGATACAACAAAGTCTTTTCTTGTGTCTAAAGCCATAGAAGGTGCCAGAAGGAATAGAGGTAATAGTTTGGATACCAGAGCTCCAATAACATTAGACATTCTGGAACAAATGATGAAAAGCTTGCCACACATCTGTCAAAATTCTTACGAAGAATGTTTATTCCGAGCTGCTTTCTCCCTCGCATTTTTTGGTCTGCTAAGGATAGGGGAATTCACACAAGTTAATAATAAGGCAGCCAGCAAAAAGGTTATCAAATACCAGGATGTTGAAATTACACAAAAGCAACTGAATGTAACCATTAAATGGTCAAAGACAGATCAATGTGGGAAATCGGTTGTTCTCCAAATTTCAAAAAATGACAAATGGTACTGCCCTGTAGCCTGTATGAGTGAATATTTAAAGTTTCGCCAAAATAAATGTAACAATGACCTATTTATCCACCTGAATGGCAAGTCCCTGACTAGGTATCAATTTAATGCCATGATGACAAAGTCCCTAAAGTTTATCAAGTCTGAAGGACACTTCAGGTCACATAGTTTTAGGATCGGGGGTGCTACACATCTGGCTAATTTAGGTAAAGTAGAGAGTGAAATCATAAAAGCAGGGAGGTGGCAATCTCAGGTATATTCAAAGTACATAAGGCTTTAAGATTTATCAAGCTATTCAATCCAGTCTTGATTACAGCTGAAACGTATAGTTTTTTCAGGTAAGTCCAAAATGTATATTGTTGGTTCGTCCTATGTGTACTGGGCCGGGTTGGAAAAAATGGATGAAGTCTCAAATTTGGGGAGGAGCAACTTGGCTGTAAATTGGCATGGGACAAGGGGGCTCACACTTGACAAGCTGGATACAGAAATGGACACAATCTTCAGACAGGATAAGTATCCAAAATTTATTCTCATTCATTGTGGCTCAAATGATTTAACAACTGAGGGGATAACGGGGAAATCTATAATAGAGAAAATAAAAACATCCTTTTTAAGATACAAAGCCTTGTTCAGCAAGACAATTTTAATATGGTCCTCTATTTTACCAAGAAGGTATTGGCACTATGCTCCCTTGGGCACAGGAGCACAAATTGACAAAAAGAGGAAAAGGGTGAACGCAGCAGTCCGAGCATTTGTTTTAAAGTCTGGTGGAAAAATAATAAATAATGACAGTTATATCAATGTAACAGAGGTAAGTTTATACAGGCAGGATGGGTGTCACTTGTCAAAGTTAGGGAATGAAGTCCTGATTAAAAATTGGAAACTTGCTGTCGCTCTGTTCCTGGAAACAAACACGAGTCAGTATCCAAGTCCACATTTTGTGGCGAATGAATCGTCTAAATAGATGCTTCATAGTGGCGGTCCTGGGGCGACAACAAGCCTTTTTGGTGGTTTCAGCCTGGCCTTATCCTCGGCCTGACAGTCTCACAAGCTGCAGGTTGTGTAGTGTGGTTTTCAGTTGTACCTGTCTGTGTGTTTTTGGGATGGGGCCTACCTCTGTATAACGAGGGGGTCCCCCTCCACCTCTATGTATAGAGGGGAGGTTCAGAGCAGCAAAACGCTTGGATCCTTACTTCGAGGATGGGGTATACGGGCTGACCCCTTCAGGCTGTCCACATGGGAGTAACCTGTGGGACGTCGCCACTTTGGCAACATTGGACGCGGACTGGCCAGTAACACGATAGGTCGTAGGTAGTCTGTAGTCTCCCCAGGGCTGGGGTCACAAAATGTTTTGTTAGTTATTATGATTGTTAGTTGTAATTTGTATAGTTTTTTCTCTTGACCTTGCTGCCCAAAATATGCCAACAAAGATGTAAAAATAAAATCTTAAAACCTGTATTAAATGAGATATTTTGAGTCAAAACTGTATTATAGTGTTAATTTTATCCCTTAGTGTCTTGACAAGTTGAAGCAGACCGGTATATCTATGTCATTATCATTCTGTCAATATTGATTTAATAGAATTAAAGATGATCAATATTTTTTTTAAGCTTGTTAGGTTGTCTCAACATCGTATTCGATAATAAATTACACTAAATTACAAGCGTTTTGAAATATTTATGGATTGTCTCATTCAACAGAGGGGTGGAAGTCTTAGAAATGTTTAAATTTAAGTTAAGGAAAAATGGTTGCTCAATGATTTTAAAATGTGCTGTCAATTAACCAACTTGTTGATGTCATTGGCGGTAGTTTGTTTTATCTTGTGATATACTGAAGACAACGGGTGGTCGAGTGGATTACAGGGGCAATCAAACACACATCCTATCAGTTAACAGTTTACCGACATACCCTTTGAAATGGCAGATGTGCTAATCCACTTAAATATGGCTAAGTCAAAAGCTGATTTTAATTAACATAAGTTACCTTTTGAGCTGAACTTCCAAAACCGTACAAAACAGAACTTAGCCCGTTTCATAATTGAAATTCTATATGTACCTTATGTGAAGAATACACGTAAATGTTCTTATTTTAAGTAGCAGATGGTTTGAATCCAAGAATAAACTGCATTTTTTTTTTTTTCACTCTGATCTGTATCTACACACTCAGCATTCTTCATGCACCAAGGGTTAAGGCTAACGTCAAATTGAAACAATGATGACATGTGCCCCTTTTTGGATGTACAGAGGTTATTAAACAAGCTGTTTCAGTGAACATAATTTCTTTTTATTAGTATTTCATATATTTTACCTTTGTTTTCCACTGTAAACCAGTTTATGTTTTTTTTTCAGAAAGTTTCAGAGAAAAAAAAACAAAAAAAAAAAACCATTAATTAATCCATCGCAAATTACAGCATTGCTCGAAACCCTTTGCTCACGTCCCATTGTCAATCATAATCATAATGCAAACTTGTAATCTCTTCGTATATCTCACCTAAGCCATACACGATCGCAAAGCACATCTTTTAAACTTTTTCCTAAAATTCAAGCGTTGTAAACACACATGATATCGCACTTCTCCAACACTAACAGTCGCTTGTTTGTGAGCCGAAATAGCAGACAGCAATGCTGCACATCAGGCCAAATAAATGCGATGACCTGATTGGTCAAATATTGATTTCCACGGATCCATGTATTGTGCGGTAAAGGGTTAAAAGGTTACAATACTAAGTCAGACAAATGTTAGATCAACAAAATCTGTTAGCAACACAAATATGCCAAAAACTAATCTTATTTGAAAACAATGTAAATAAATAAACAACACTACTATGTTATTTTGGATACCAATGGTGCATTGTGAAAATTTTAAAAATGTGCAAAACTTGGCCAAAAAAATGTTGATAGTTACATGCCTTTCTGGTATGGATTCCCTTTATTACAGTAAAAAAGTAACAAAGAGAAAGTATTGAGTGCAGCTGCTTGCACCTTACTGCCTAATATTTCAAAATTTGCATTTCTGCACGAAACTTTGACAGATTTTGACTGCTAAGATTTGATTGAAGCTTTAACAGATTGAATCTAAATGGCAGGCCCCTGGCCCTTTCATAGCTTCCTCATAGAAAACACTATGAAGACTGTGTTTCTCTAGTTACCTCTAGATTAGGGAAGGTTCCAAAATCTGGGATGATGACTGGTGTAGGCTCGTAGTCCATAGCCATAGCTGAAATATGTAGAAGAAAACCCGTAACATTGTTTCAAACCCTTTACTGCATATCCTGTTTCAAAGAACCCATGAAAGATGCCTTTTGAAAACATTGTTTCTTCCTTTCCCACAATGTTTTCTGAAAACTTCTGTTTATCTGTACCAATTTGTGCCCCAGAGATGCTTTCTTCAAAAAGTCTACAATCTGTTGCTTGGGAAAGGGTTAATCTTCTATATGCTATGTTTGCACCCATAAAAATATATTACAAATCATACAAAGGACAAAAATTTGATAACAAAACAAAATATTTTTAGAAGTATTCAAAAGTTCATTGGAAAATGAGCTACCAGCATTACAAACAACAATTATCATAGCAACTTTCTTCACAACACCATTTTCAACATTTATTTCATTCATATTGTGGTGGCCAGTACATTTATCCATGCTTTCCTGGAGTTTCTTTAACTACTTATTTGCACAACATTCTCTCTGAGCCAAAGGCTGTTTTCCTAGATAAATATCCCTGACACAATGTTTAGCAGTGAAGGAGGAATGAGTCTTGTCGCAACAACTATCATCGATTCTTGAAAAACGAAGTGGTCTGTAGTTGATGTGAACTGAAGGCACCACAATAATACTAGATTTTGTCATAAAACTAAATACAGGATATATTTTTTTTTTTTTTGGTGAAATATCAAAATTTATTCCATTGAGTGAACGTCATTGGTAATATTTTCACAGGTGGCACAGCCACAAGTGAAAATATTACCGATTGATGTTCATGAAATGAAATAAATTTCTATCTTTCACCAAAAAAATCCCAACAAATATTTTACTAGTATTTGTTTCATGCTTCAAACCCCTTTTTTTGTGGGGACTTGTGAAGTACAGGAGAGCTGGAGAGCTCTAGGTACTTCTGCCCCAGTGAGTCAGTAAATCAATCAGTAATTTTACTGGTTAAAACGGCAGAATTACCAAACCATTATCTACCACTATTTCCTGATAAAATACTGAAAAACATGAAATAAAGGTCAATATTCGCCAATCATTCTGATCTGTATCCTTAGTCTTATTCTGGATTTAGAAAATAAAATAATTTATGATTGGCTATGGTTTAGCCAATCAGAAAGTGTTTTACTGGGATATTTAGAAAGCCCATGAGAAATAGACTAATAATGTTATTGACAATGGTTGGAGGGCCCCTTTCCAAGGCATTACCCTTGACCGTCCACATTAAGCCTTTACCAAATGACAAAATGCTAGACAAATCCAAATTGAAAACATTTGCAGATGACAAAATAAATGTGACTGAAAAACTACAATTTGTTCTAGAAGTTTAGAAAACATTGTGGGAAAAGGAGAAAATGCTGGTTACCAGCACTTTCTCCTTTTCCCACAATGTTTTCAAAAGTCTTCTTTCTCAGGGTCTTTAGAAGTTGAGATTGTGTGGTAAAGGGTTAAATTCAGGGGCAGACAAAAATCTTAATTATTCTATCATTAGAAAGTGCTAAAAGTATTCTACATCTAAACCATCCATCCTACCGATCCTACCTTCTCTCTCTTTCTCTTCTCTAAGCTTTTCTTCCCTCAGTTTTTCACCAAGTCGTCGTCGCCCAGGGGTGAGCCCCAAATCAAACTTGACCTGCTGTGACCTTTGTATGAGGACTTCTTGTGACATCTCGGCAAACTTCATTACATGCTGAAAGGTAACATTAATACTTTATGATCTTTTTCACATTTTTCTTTTTATCCTTTTTGCAACTTTACTTCATTTTTTTTGTATCTTTCAAGAAAGCTGAAATTACTGTTTTGCCCCCCCCCTTTTGCAATTTATGCTGATCTGGAGAGTACCCTTTTACAGTACAAATACACTTTTACAAACCACAGCCATAGACTACTATTTAACCCTTTACCAGATGGCAAAATTTTGGACTGGACCAAACTGAAAGCATTTGCAGACAACAAATTAAATGTAGCTCATATAATGCTTTCTGTCTTTAATTGGGTAGAAAACATTGTAGGAAAAGGAGAAAATGCTGGTTACCAGCACTTTCTCCTTCTCCCACTGTCTTTTCCAAAGTCTTCTCTTTCAGGGTCATTAAAAGTTGGGATTGAGTGGTAAAGGGTTATAGCATAATGGGACAAGCAGCAATTTCTTGTAACAAGCAATCGGTCCTTTCCCAAAATGTTGAAAAGTTTCAATATTATACAGAAGCTGATTTTTAGTTTCCTTAAAAAATTTCTTGTATGTAATTTCATCTGTTTGGTAATTTCAATATCACTCTTAGGAGAAATTTCAAAACTTCCTCACTGGTCAAAGTACAAGCTGTCAAAAAACAAGAACTTACCCAAACAGGCATCTACCTGACCATGTTTTAGAACTACTAAGTACAATAGAATACTTTGACAGACATAAATAAAATGAAACATGCTCTGTGAAAAGGGGCCTAATACATCTGCAAAAAGTATCAACCAAGGTCAGCCGGCTCAGTTGGGCCACGCTGACCTGGGCCGATACTTTTCACTACTGGTCAATTTTCTGCATACGGTTACCCAAGGGCAAGTCTACCTCATGATTCAGTAGGTTGTTATGCAAAATGGATTTCATGTATCCATAATTATGTAATGACATGTTTGGAATAATGCATCATGGAAATGCATTAACCCTTTACCACACAATCCCGACTTTTAACGACCCTGGGAAAGAAGCCTTTTGAAAACATTGTGGGAAAAGGAGAAAATGCTGGTAACCAGCATTTTCTCCTTTTCCCACAATGTTATCTACTCTTTCCAAAACAAATTTTAAATCTTGAGTTGCATTTAATATGTCATCTGCAAATGCTTTCAATTTGGACTGGTCTAAAATTTTGTCATTTGGTAAAGAGTTAATCCCCCTTTTGCCAGAGCATGGCTCATGTATTATGCCAGCTGGCATGGCAATAAGACAGAACAACAATTCAAAGAAGCATAGAATTAGTTAATTACTTGCCCCCACCAGTAAAATTTTAAAATGTGAAGTTGAAAGATATGAAACATCCTGGGGAAAGACAACCTACCACCGTCTCATCATATTCCTCTGCACTGGGATTCACACACACAACCATTCTGACACGACCATCACCATCAAAGTAATTCTTGAACAGATGTGTCAATTTGGAGTCCCTGTAGGGTACCAGCTTGCTATTTCCTGTGAGCTGATTCTCTCTCAACACTTCCAAGCATGTTCTTAATGCCATCAGTGTTTGATTTATATTACCTGAAACATTCAAGTCGAGAGTTACATTGATGTTTTACCCTTTGGCCTGAAACAAATTATCTTGTGATAAGTCCAAAGACCAAAGGTTATGACAATGCTGTAGGTAAGTAGCCCCATGTTTATATATCATTGTGGGAAAATTTGAAAATGTAGGTAACAAACATTTTCTCCTTCTGCCAAAATATCTGGGGAGTTCTCTTTTGAAATCCCATCATTTGCGCCATCATCAGCAATGCTTTCAATACAAGGGGCCAAAATTCTGTCATCTGGCACATAATCAAAACATTCAGCACAACATTATGTTTGTGGATGCTGTGGATTAATATAAGCTGTCATAATCACCAACCAGTCTTAGTCTTTATATTTGAGATTTTCTAAATTCAAAAGAAACACAACTTCTGATTGGCTAAACCATTTGGTTTAGCCAATCAGGAGCTGTGTTACTTCAAATTTAGAAAATAATTACACTAAGAATGTTGTTAAGAATGGTTGGTGAATAAGGACCCAGACATCACAGTGCATACTCATCTTGGATCTGAGCCCTCTCATACTTTATGAGTGCAAGAATCGTAAGTCTTTTGTTCACTGGTGAAGGTTGTGTCTAGTCATTAATTTTGTAAGAAAGTACCACTGAAGGAGAAAAGGAGGAAATGCTGGTAACTGTTTCCCACGTTTCTACATTTTCTGATCAATTCTTATCACATGTGCCAAACTTCATTTCGTTTTCTGCAAATGGACCACAATGTTTTGTACCTTTCCAAAGATGAATTTCAAATTTTTGAGTCACTTCAATTTTAGCATCTGTAAAAGCTTTCAACTTTGGCAAGTCTAAGATGTTGCCTTATTCATAGGGACAAAATGGTTAAATATTCTTAATTCAGACTTGCCAACTAATTGGCTGGGACAGATTGCCTTGGCCAATCACACATCTAGTCACAGAGATTAGAATTGAATTCTGGCTAGTGATTAATACAGCCCTGGACCAATAGGTATGATGACAAATTACCAGCTTCCTTGAGCCTGTCCCCTTGATTCTTGGTCCTGCTGACCCTCTCGCTTCCGGCCAGATCTACCAGCGACAGCTGACTGACACAGATCTTCTCATTATCCTGATAGAGTAGATAGAGTTGGTAATTCATAACTAGCTCCACTCTCAAGGCATGGAGTCCTTCACCAAAGACCAACTATTTATACATTAACATCTACACAATCTTCACAACTGCACCAAATATCAGGGTTTTACAGAGCCTTTGAAAACTGGGGGTCCACTGGATGCAAGCTTGAAAAAATCAGAGGTCCAAGTCCTAATTTTAGGGGTCCCATACTACACTGACTTCAGAATATCCTTTCTTTTTCCCAACAAATTCAATGTTTTCGAAAGGCTTCTTCCTTAGGGTCATTAAAAGTCGGGATTGTATGGTAAAGGGTTAAGTCTTCATCAAAATTTTAGACTTGTCCAAATTGAAAGCATCTGCAGATGTCAAATTCATTACTCAAAGATGATTTCTGTCTTTTAAATGATAGAAAACATTGTGGGGAAAAGAAAAAAAAGCATTTTCTCCTTTTCTCACAACGTTTACAAAAGCACCCTTCCTCAGGGTCATTTGTTAAAGGATTGAGCAAATTAAAACTCTGGGATAACACACATCCCTCGCTTTTGGATCCACAATACAGTGTTGATTTTCAACATGATTTTAATTATCTGTGACAGATGTTAACATCTGATCGCTTTTGGATCCACAATACAGTGTTGATTTTCAACATGATTTTAATTATCTGTGACAGATGTTAACATTTGATCCAGCACATGACATATTTCTCTACCATTTTAACAGATGTGTACACTGAAGACTCTTACTGTCCTATAAATCCACACTTTGATATGAGAGGCTTTGTCCGGCTGTAGAAGCTATACACAGAGGACATGGCAGGGAGCCAGATCACACTGCGCTGATACGCAAGCTGATATGAGTCTTTGCTAGTTGTCCATGTCTAATTGTTGGTAATGTCATGCGATGGCTCATTTTTGATGTATTTTAATTAATATGTGTTTAATTTATTGTTTATTTGTATATTGATATGTGCTATTTATGCCCTTAAAGAGCCCTCTATGGAAATAATAAACTATTATATTCTATTCTTTTGAGACAATTCAAAGACGCCAGATTTCTTCGACTGGTTTAACAAGTTATCGTCTTTTGACTTAAAATGTGATTCTGTTTCATAGTCTTAGATCATTTGAGCACATATTTTTGGACAAAAAAAAAAAAAATCAAATTACTAAGTCTAATACTATCAATATCGCTGAATTCAGATGCTTGGCAACCTCTATGCATGTGAGAGCCAAAAAGACAGTCTTACTTGTAGAACTTCCTGTCCAGTGGGATCTAAAGGCGCTTGAATCAATCGGATATTAAAGATGCTGTGACTTCTACTGGACTCTGCATTCAGGGCAGTATGGGCCACTTTTCTACGCTTCTGACCTGTATACATGAAAATATATTTTGTGATTTATTGTTCTTTTCACTGCTTTCAACGTCATTTCCGTCATATCGTTGTGGCAGCTCATTTATGTGCTTCCTTGGGAATTGGGATTGTTAGGTAAAGGGTTCAGCAGTTTGTACATGAAGATCAAACTGCCATTCCCAGAAAACACAGAATATTCTGCTCCATCTGATTTTGGATCTACACTGTCTGTTCATTTTGTAATAATGCTTGGCAAAAACAACCTTGAAATTGTTATGTTTTGGCCCGATTTATTGAATGAGAAAGCTTTCATTTGTCAAGTATTTTCAGGATAAACCCTTTACTTCATGACAAGCTTTCGGACTTGCCCAAACCTAAAGCAGTTGCAACTGACAAGTTAACTGAGGCTTTGATTATGGGATATGTCTTAAAAGCATAGAAAATGTTGTGGGAAAAGGAGATAACACTGGTTACTTTTTCCCACAGTGTTTTCAAAAGCCTTCTTACCCAAGGTCATTAGAACTCTGAATCATGTGGTAACTGGGTTTTTTGTTCCCCATCAGCATGTGTGGTTGAGATTTATTGCGTAAGATCCAAATTTCATACCTCTATACAGAACTTCGAAGGCCTCTTCCGGACTTTTGACCTCAACTTCCTGACAGTTCATGACATACATTCCATCTGTCCCATCAGTCCTCAGTATCTTTGACTGTGGAGGTCTGAAAAACATCACAGTGTTTGGTCAGGCTTTAAAGCTGTACCACACAGCAAAACTGTGGACTTGTCTAAATTGAAAGCATTTGCAGCTGACAATTTAAAGGTATCTTGATGTGATGGATCTTGTCTTTGACAGAGTAGAAAACATTGTGGGAAAAGGAGAGAATGCCGGTTACCAGCATTTTCTCCTTTTCCCACAATGCTTTCAAAAAGGCTCTTCTCTCAGGGTCGTTAAAACTCGGGATGGTGTTGTAAAGGGTTAACTCTTTACCAGGTTGACAAAATTTTAGACTTTACCGATGCCCATTATTCAAGCACTTGAAGAAGACAAATGTTGGTTACATGATGGCATTTGCCTGTGAATAGTAGAATTTACCTTGAGAAAAGAAGAAAATGCTTGCTACCAGTATTTTCTCCTTTTTTAACAATAGTTTCAACTAAAAAAAAAAAAAAAAAAACATGTTAAAATTTTAAGTATCATATACTCAACGCTTAAACTACGTAACAAGGTGATGGGAAAGAGTATAATAAATTTTTACAATAATGAAATGGGTTCATAAAATTGATCTTTCTGCAAGTGCGAGTTTGGCACGTCCCACCATAGTAACGCGGTATTTTAGTCGCTATGCCCGACAAACAAACCAGAAAATGGCGTCGATTACACAGAGAAAGAGCATTTATTTCAGTTTTTATTCTAGCTTTTGTTTCGCTCTATATGAAGCACCACAATTTTTTTTCCAACTTTCTTGTCAATTCGAACTAAATCAGCAACGTAACAAGGAAAAATACTTTGAATAATGTCATATCTACAGGAAATCAACAAGTAAAAATAGTGCAAACATGTTCGTAATTCCGTGTTCGGTCTCACAAATGCGAGTAGATTGCGGTCAGCAACATCTATAATTAGTAATTTGGGAAAGGGTCACAAGTCTTAAAAACATTTTGTCAGTTCGACAGTAAACGATTTAAGAAATGGACCTACAATATAACCGTTTACCACAAAATCCAGAGCTTTAAATAATGACCTTGAAGGAGGAGACTTTTGAAAACTTTTCTCTTATTCCCTATGTTTTCCACCCTTTTAATACAAATCTCATCATTGGAGCAATGTTTAATTTGCTGACAGCAATTTTTTTTTTTCAAATTAGAAGAATCAAATGTTATGTTGTCAGATAAAGATTTACTTAACACTTCTAACACCTGTTTGAGTGAAAATCAATAGGTTTCATCGTAAGTAATCAATTAAGAAAATGGTTTGTCGTAATTTTAACAGATGTATGTTGCAAAAACTTTCAAATTGCAGGAATGCTCGGTCAACGTGCATTTATCAACCATGTGACGATCGTGGGGAAAACAAACAGTCCGTCGAACCAGGCCGAAGTGCAATTAACAGTCATTAATGAAACACAAATAAAATATGAATGCTCCCTAAAGTATTACTACAAGAATCAAGTAATATCTGATGTTCGCAATGTCAACTTATTTATGAAACAGGATACTGTGTGGCTGTCAATAAAATATACTTCTTCCTGTTGCTCATTTGGCACAACAATTATGACTGTCTATGAGTAATGCTTGGAATTTGAAAGATGTTTGTTGAGTTAGATTTCATTTGGTAGTTTAACAATAAACTTTGGCATAATCATTATTTCTTTCCCCAAAGATTAAAAAAAAAAAAAAAAATTACTGCTTTTCTGTTCTTTGGTAGAGAGGCTGGTTTTTCGGAATTCTGGTTAAATCTACCAGCAACATTTATGTGGATTTAGGTTTTTGGAATGCATAAATTTAGTTTTCCATTCAGGGTATATTATATAACAATTACCTGACCACTTGATTGTTATCTGCAACTATAATCCATTTTGAAACCATTAATCTATAATCCAATCTTCTTTGGTTTAAACGAAAAGAAAAAAAATTACATTGTCTGTCAATAGTAAAGGCTGTAACTTTGTCTGACCCCTTTGTTTATATGACACGCTATACTGCATTTTGATTGGCTGATATGACCTGTTAATCAAAATCGGCAGAAAGGTCAATTAGCACCTAACTATTCTGGAATATGACCCATGGATTGATTGATTCCCAAAATTAAATACAAGACATAAGAGGCCATATACCATAGCTTTTTGGCACAATTTTACCATTTTTCTGACCAATGTCTCAAACTAAAAGCTATATGATTCTCAACCCTGGTTTCTTGGAATTATTCTAATTAAGACCTCAAAATTTTCTATATGTCCAAAGATTTTAAATGTTCATCTTCTTTTATTCATTTAAAGCAGATCAAATGATCCCCATATGAGAAAATGTGGAAAATTCCTATTTTTTCATCATTTCTCTCCAAAATATGACTGACCATAAGTTTCCTGTAAAGTAAACTAAGAATTAAAACATATTACACGCAAGAAAATGTTTAAGGGAAAGGCAAATTCTGTTTTTCAGCCTTTCTTTCCAAGGTATAAATGGCTACTGTTCATTTCCCTGTCAATTCAACAGTAGCAACCAGAAGACATAAGACAGCAGCAGGTATATGCCTGTCAGATTTCAGCTATGAAAGGAAAAGCTCATACAGATTTTTTTAATGAGATTTTTTAAGAATTTATGAGATTGCTGTTGTCAATGCCAAAGAAACTTTATTATAATAACTAGCTCAAGTCTTCCATGACTTCAGCAAATGACAACTAGCTTTAAAAGTCGGAGTTCTATTTATATGACTACTTATATATTCTGCATTAAGGTCTGGATCAGGTTAAATGAAGGTGGCAATATACCAGTCGATTTACGTCCCTTGTTTACTATCAAAAACAAAAGTGAAAATCGAGGGGTTAGTGCAAGAACATGCTATCTACTAAAATTGTGGTTTTTTGTTTTTTTACAAAATCTAATGCAGCTTTCCATTTCTCACATTTCTACCTCATCCCCATATCAAAATGTAGCTTCTTTTCCAAGATATATCACAGAAACAAAACCAGCTATCTTTGAAGTTGAGTATAAAGCGACTGGTTATTCCTGCAAGAATGAGCTATTTAAAGATAACTGCATATATTTTTAGATCATACAGGTTGAAATCATGCAAAAACATTCTATCAAAAGATAGCATGTTTTGGCAGGAACCAAATGACAACATCATTCGCATCTTTAGAATGCAAAAAACAGCTAACCTGAAATAGCTGTTTCTTGCACAATATAAATCAGAAATTTGAATGAGAAGAAATTGTGCTAAAACAGGCTATGTGAAGATAGCCTCTTGCAATTTGATATAAAGGAATACTTGCTTTGTACCAGGTGAGGTTATGTCAACATAGCCGTATCTTGCAGATGCCCCCACAGTATCTTAATGTTAAATTACAGTATCAATAATGAGCTATGAAAACAAAGCCTGGTTTTGCACGGACATAATCAGCATGACACTAGCTTAATTATGTGATAATAACATGCCTTGAAGTTTTCCTGCAAGAGGAAACAGTTAATTCATTTTGTTTGACCACTGTGTATTTCATTTCACTGGAATAAGTCTGTTTTAACATGTAACCTCTATCTCACTGAACATAAATAAGGTATGCACATTTACTCATGTCTCCAAAAATATAATACTATCATTAAATGAGTTTCACAAAATATGAATGAAAATGAAAAATAAAGAGGGGGCATTTCAGTGGAAAAGATTTAAGAGGAAAAAACAGAACCGCACAATAAGATCAGAAAGGAGGCTATAGATCATGTAGAACTCCACATAGATTCATTTACAAGGATAGATGGGCATTATGTCAGAAAGGAGACCGCCTGCCCGGGTAGCTCAGTGGTTTGCGTATCTGACTCGTGACCTGGTGGTCGCGAGTTCAATACCCGGTTGAGGCAAACTTTCTTTCTGGCGATTTTTAGCCTCTCACCTCTGATGCATGTGAGAAAAGTAGTAAGTGGCTTTGGAAAGAAAGTGGTGTCAGTACTGGTGTGAAAAAGCCAGGAAACACGTGGGTGCGTCACTGACCGCCATGATATGACCTGAGCTGTTAAAATGGCGTTAAACTCCAATACAAACAAACAGAAAGGAGACCAACAGACAATACTTAGGACCTGAAATTAACCTGTCTAAAATGTATGAGCTGTATTTAGAAAAATGTAAATTAGAGGAATTACAACCAGTCAAATTGTCAATATATGGGCAAATACATGTATTCAATGAGAACTATAATTTATCATTCCACGTCCCCAAAAAGGACCAATGCGGTACATGTAACAAATACCTCAACGCAGCAGATGTTTGTTTGTTAATGTTTGCTGTTTTGACCTCCGATCTGTACACACACACATTGTTCTTTGGTCAGCTTAATGTATTATATGCTGAAACTTTGCTGCTACAATGTATCGTTCTATAGTCTGGGTGATGCTAAAGGACAGTGCTTTGTTTGGACAGAAGTTTGTGGGAAAAGGGGTTCATCAGAGTTTGCAACATGTCTTCAGCTGTATCTGAAATCTCTTCCACAAGATGTGAACCATGGAATCTATTCTGATGCTTGTGGTGGTCAAAATAGAAATAAAATAATCGCAATTTGTTTGCTTCATTCTGTCAATACACTTGAAAATATCACCACCATTGATCACAAATTTTTGTAGTATGGGCTCACACACATGGAAGTAGACTCAATGCAGTTGAGTTTGCCAAGAAGAAAACACAAATATTTGTACCATCACAATGGGATACTGTAATACAGAAGACAAGAAGTAGAAATCCATACACTGTTCTTCCATTGAAACACACAGATGTTTTAGATTTCAAGCAGTATCATTCCACAAACATGAAACCAGAGAAAAACACACGCAATGGGACAAAGGTGTTTCGGAACAAAATGAAATGGATGCGATACCTGAAGTCAGAGCCCACTGCATGCTATTTTAAGTACACAGTGGATGCCGAATTCCAAACCGTTAGAATAGCTGGTTCAAAGAAACAACCCTGATGGCAATGTGCCGTTCAAATACCAGAAAAAAGTTGCCAATTTCATCTGCAAAGCAAAAGGATCTTTGCAATCTCTGCAAAAGTGGCATCATTCCTCCTTAGTATCATGAGTTTTACAAAAGCCTACCTTCGGGTAACAGTACCAAAGACTGTTTGCCAGAGCCAGATGCAATGAAAGATTCTGGAGATGAGTCAGAAAATGAATAAAAATTAAAAAAAAAAATAAGTGTTTTAAAACTATAACAGACACAACAGTTTGTATAGTACAATACAAGTGTAATATATCCTTATCACAACAACAGTTACTCTAACCCATTTGCAGATGACAAATTAGGCTGTCCCAAAGTCAAACGAGTTTGCAGACAATAATTTTTAAATATGGTAAAAATGGAAGAAAGTTTACCGAGGAGATAGAAAATATTGTGGGAAAAGGAGAAACTGCTCATTACGAGCAATTTCTCCTTTTTCAAGATAGTTTTCCTAAGACCTCTACTTCCGAAATGTAAAATAACAGGTTTGAGTGTTAATAGGTTAAAAAGGCACATTTTAAGTATGATGTTTGAAATAATAGCGATACTTTAATAATCTTAATGTTTGATTAATTATGACTTTTGTGGTATTATAGCAGTTTCTGTGAGAATTAGTTATACATAATTTATGTGCAAGAAAGGGCTATGAAAGGATTAGCCCTAACTGGTAAGTACTTTTTTTGAATTTACAACAAGAGTTGCTTCTGCCATAACCAGCTATCTTTTTATAGATTTTTCTTGCATTTTGAATTATTCCAGCTTTCACTACATTTGTTACTGCCAAAAAGTGCTATCAAAAGATAGCATGTTTTGGCACATCCATTCTGTGCTTTAAATTAGATTTGTGCTGGCTATGTGGTTATAGCTCGTTTTTGCACAAATTAGAGCCAGCCAAACATCAAAAATAATGAATACTGAAACCAGCTATTTCATTATAGAACGTTTTGGCATAATGTTCTTAGTGCACAATATGGCAATTTTTAATGACCAAAACAGTTTTATCAATTTCAAGCCGTAATAATGTATGTTAGATTCTGCGGTATATTTAGCATTGCAAAGGACACTAATATGAATAAACTACCCAATTTTGCATTAGGCACATGCTTTATTATTGAGTTTAGACAGAAAAACCCTTCTCCTGAAAAATCACAATATGTTTAGATAGCACGTTCTTGCACTAACCCATCGAAATGTCTTTTGTGATCACTGATTTTTTATTTTGGATTTTCTTGCATTTGGAGATTTTTAATGGGATTTCTCAGATTTTTCCATGAAATATCGCAGAATCATAGTGTTGGCATATCCCTGCAGCAGTACACACACTTACTTGTAACCTGTAATAGGGTTGTATGGCACTTCCTCCAACAGGTCATACACATAGTTATTGTAGATTTCTATGTAAGACACAAACACTGCATATGTGTTGTCTTCATCAACATCTTGTACACTGGAGGGATCAACCATTCTACCAGAATCAAGCCCAAACTCAATTTTCTCTCTAGAAACAAGGAAAGTAATGGAAGAACTTGAGTAACATAGCAGGATTGCAGTATTAAACTTTTACCTCAAAATCAAGTGTTTAACTCTTTACCAAACAACAAGATTTTACACTTGTCCGAATTCAAAGCTGTTGCAAAAGATAAATTAAGTGTGGCTCAATTGATGAAACTTGGCCCTAAATGGCCAGAAAACATTATGGAAAAAGGAGAAAATGCTTGTTATTAGCATTTTCTCCTTTTCCCACAATGCTTTTCACGGGTTGTGTAGTAGACGATTAAACAACCCTGATGGAAAGGATAACTTTTGAAAACATTGTGGGAAAGGAGAAAATGCTAGTACCCAGTCTTGTCTTTTCACAACTCAAATAAAAGGGGTTTTTGAACCCAATGTGGGAAAAGCAAAAACTGCTAGCTACCAGCATTTTCATTTTTTCCCTGAAATGATTTCTACCCTGTCAAAGGCAAATACCATCATTTGATCCACATTTAACTTGTCATCTGCCAATGCTTTCAATTTGGATGAGTCAAAATTAAGCCAGAACATAAACAAGACATTCCAACCTATAGCTGTTTGGGGCTAACCTCTTTTGCAAACAATCTTGCTATAGGAAACTTACTTGTAACAAGAAATTCTCCTTTAGCATATAGTCAGATGTGCTAATTTGTGCCAATTATCTCCTTTTCAAGATGTTTACAAAGTTCTCTCATTCAGGAAACATTTAAGCCATGCTCAAGGGGGCTTAACGTATCTCCCTGATACATGATACCAAACAATTCATCACATACCTACGGATTCATAAATCCATATTGGAAAACAACCAACTGAATCATGATGTCTGTGCAACCTGACATGGGTTGGTACTTTTTGCAAATGTATTAGGCTCCCTTTTCACAGAGCAGGGCCCTTTAACAACGGATGCCTAATTCATTCAACACTTACTTCATTCTTGGTGTAGCTGGTGTTCGTGGAGCTAGGTTAGGTAAAATGTCTCTCTTCTGCCGTTCCATCATGGCATCTGCCTCCGTCTGTACTTCGAACCCATTCATTTTGTCAGGTTTGAATACCTGGATACATTGAGACAAACACTTTGTTTTACATCTACAAGTCATCACAACAAAATGGAACAAAAGCACTGCAAGTGGGTGCCAATGCTTGACTGTGGTTGCTTGAATTTGAGTGAAAATTCTAAGTCGAAAAGGGCATAACCCTGTCAAAAATACTTAAATGGTTACCTGCCCTTGTTGTATAGGTTCCCCCTTTTGATAATTAACAACTTGTCCAAGTTTGACACAACTATCTTCAGTTATAACAGAGATATCATCAAATGTCAAAGTTTTTGCGCAACGACAACACAAATGATGACGCCAGGGCTAAGACAATACCTCAATGTTTTCTTAAAAAACAGACAAGCTAAAAATGAAATCTGTGAAAAAGGTCAGTCTAGCCAGCTTATTATCTGGAGTATTTTGCCTCAGCTACAATGATGTGGGAAGGTGTCCATTAATCATTCTAAATTCCAAGACCAGCCATCTGATTGACTGCAGTGTTTCATCTCAACCAATCACATTAGCCAGTCTTAGAATTCTAAAGAAGAAAGATATTTAAGCCATGCTCTGTATAAAGGAGGTTTAAGGCATCAGCAAAAACTATCGACTAATGTCAGCCTGCGCAGTCCGCACAGGCTGACCTCAGCCAAAAGTTTTTGCCAGTAGTCAATTTTATGCCCCTCAAAGGATCAGTCTATCTCATGATTTGGTTGTTTGTTAGACAAAACAGTTTAATGGATCCATAATTATGTCAGGGTTTTCCCTCAATTCTCTTATTTGGGGGTCATTTGACCCCCTTCAAATTAATAAGCAAAGGCAAAAATTTAAATTTTGGGGTTCATTTAGAAAATTTGGGCATCCAAATTCAAAGAAACGGGGTCAAGAAAAACCATGTTATGTGATGACTTGCTTTCTCTTTCCCACAATGTTTTCAAAGCATTTTTTTCCAGGATCATAAAAATATGGGATTGTTTTGTAAAAGGTAAGTACAGTTCCTGAACCCATTCCAAAAGAATTTTCCTCGTCTTCAATATGGAAAAATTACAAATGAAGTGATTTATCTATGGATTAAACTGCTCATATGTCAAACCTTTCTCTACTTCTTAACTCTTTACAAACAAGGAAATTTTAGATTTTTCCAATGTAAAGTCCTTTCAAGTGTTGACAATGCAGACTACAGGGCTAGGACAATACCAGCATTTCTCTTTTCACTACAATGTTTTCAAAAGCCTTGTTTTTGCAGGGTAATTAAAACACGAGATTGTGTGGAAAAGGGTCAAAGAATGAACAAGCAATCAAAAGTACTTACATATTTTTTACACTGATAAGCTCCTATACTGTTGAACAAGACATCTAGACATCGAGGTAAAATACCCTGATCCTGTGGAGTTCCTGTGATAGTGTAGGTCTTCCCAGATGATGTAATTCCATAGGTAAACAGAAGCCCTGGAAATAATAACAATATTGATTACCAGGTATTTGAGCCATGCTTTGGCAAAAGGGGGATTAATTCATCCCTGTGATGCACTATACCGTAACCAAGCACGTCATCATATACTTATGGATCCATAAAATCAATCTTGTCCAACAACGACTGACTAAGGAGGAAGAGAAGTCCTTTGACATGCAGAAAATTCACAAAAAGTTTTGACCCAGGACAGCCTGCAGATACTGCAGAGGCTGACCCAAGTCGAGACTGGATTCTGTTTGCAAATGCATTAAACTCCTTTTTTACATAGCATGGCACATTTCCATCTCCTCCATCTCCTCCACCTCCACGGGTAACCTGTAAAGCTTGTGTGGACAACGTTGACTGTCACTGCAGCCTGATCTTTACATCAAATCACCTAGGCTTTAAACTATTTATTTCACAATGATATTGAAATATGCTCAGTTTACATAAATTATTCTCACTACCACCATGGAAGGTGCCTAAGCATATGAATTTACATCTGAAAGGTTACAAAACATTTTGGAGACAAAGATGGGTATTAGTAATTTCTTTTCACTCAAGAGTTCTCAAAGGCCATCTTCCACAAGGTTGTTAATGCTTTACTAGACAATCCCAATTTTAATGACCTTGAAGAATGATTGATTGAATGGTGTTTGACACCACTTTCAATGATATTTCAGCCATATCATGGTGACAGCTCACATGTTCATGTGTCTTCAAGGCTTCACCAGCACTAGGCTAGGGCTCTAGAGTGTCTTGCCCAAGGACACACCCACGAAAAACCACAGGGAAGTGGAACTTGGGCCTTTCAGGCCATTAGTCCTACACTTTACCACTGAACCATTCAGACCCCTGAAGAAGAGGCCTTTGAAAACATTACAGGAAAAAGAGAAATGTTCTTAACTAACACTTTTTCCTCAATGTTTTTGACTCTTTCAAAAAAAGCTTCTGTGCAATTGTATCACTTGCAAATTTACTGTCTGCAGATGCCTTCAGTTTGGAAAGTCTGGTATTTGTTCTTTTGTAGAGAGTTAAAACACAGGTGAGTTTGGAACAGCACTAAAGCATGTGTATGAGCACAAAAAGAATGCATACATAAGAGGTGTCTAAATCATATGAAATCATCATCAACATTACCATTCTTTCCATGAACAAGATCTTCAATAAGGGGAAGAGCCACATAATCAAAGACAGCTTTTTGCGACGCATATTCATCAAAGACATGCTGAAACTTATACTGTATTTCCTTGAGTTGTCCTGTTCTTGCAAATGCTTGTGAATTCTGAAAATGCATGAGACAGAAAAAAAGGATGAAAAACTGATATTAAAAAATGCATTTCTGTACAAGTATGATTTTTCATGCCCCTGTAGTTGACAGGTCTTTGAAACACTGTGGAGTGGAAAAAATGTGCAACTGATTGGTAATAAGCATTTGCTCTTTTAGGGACACTTCTTCTTGACATGTTTCAATTGAAAAATTATATGAGCTCTATGAGAAAAATTATACTGCTGTGTGAAAAGAGAGTTTAATGTATCTGCAAAAAGTATCTATCTCGGTCAGCCTGCACAGTCCGCACAGGCTGACCTGGGCGGAAACTTTTTGCTATTGGTTAACAGGGTTAAACCTTTTAAAGGAAATCTTTGAGATTCTCGAGAAATGTGCATTCATGTGGAATAAATTCAATCAATATAAATAAAATGCATTAAAATAATAATCAACAACATCAGCATCAGTATTACAATGTTAAAAATTTCCCAAAATTTTCTGCATGTACAAGGACCATTCTACCGCATGATTCAGTCGGCTGTTAGACAAAATGGATTTTATGGATCCATAACTGTGTGATGACTTGCTCAGTACAAATGCATCACCGAGATGCATTAAACTCCCTTTTGCCAGAGCATGACATTGTTTTTTTTCATTATAGAATGTTTGATTTTTTTTTTTATAATATTCATTAAATGTGGGAAGGTCTAAAATGTTAATCCTTAGAGCGCTGAATAAACCCAACAGGCATTTTAAATCTAGAAATAAGATCCAAATAAATGCAATTAATATCACACAATTTCAGCAACATAGACAGTGTAGATAAAAGATCAGACTGCATGTTTTGTGCAGTCTGATCTCTATCTCACTGGCTGCAAAAGCAACACTAGTTGTGAAGTGGAAGGGGCTTTAACCCTTTACCAGACGATAAAAATTAGGACTTCTCCAGATTAAAAGCATTTGTCATCAACAAACTGACTGTAGCTTAAATTATAGAACCCATCTTTGAAAGGGAAGAAAACATTGTGGGAAAAGGAGAAAATGCTGGTTGCCAGCATTTTCTTCCATTTCCCACAATGTTTTTAAAAACTGTTGTTCGCAAGGTTGTTAAAAGTCAGGATTGTGTGTTAAAGAGTTAAGAGGCATGTACAGCGGACAGTTGACAGATGAAAAAGTGCTAGTAACCCCCCTTACCTCAGAAGATATTAACTGTATGGTGTCTTCACCTATTACTTTAATACACAAATCATCGTTCTGACTGTCCAGTGGCCTAACTCTGCAATATACCTGAACAGAAAACAATGGAATAATTAAGGTAATATAGAATCATGAAATTAATATGTATACAGCTGCCTCTAAACTCCAATTTAAATAATATTCTGCATAGAGAAAAAACTCCAAAGTTGAAGTGTCATAGAATGAGCTTGATTTAAACTAACTTCTTTATTGGTTGATGTTTCTCACCACTTTCAACCCTATTTCAGTCAAATCACAGCCATCAGCTTATTTATTCATATGTGTCCAGGGTTAGGCCATTAATAGGCCAGGGTTTTAAAATATTTTGTCCAGAAATAAGTCCATTTAATAAAACAATCACTTCCAGTAAGGATCCAACTAGGGCTTTCAGGTTGTGAATCTTACATCCTTATCACTGAGCAACACAGGAACCCCTCAACTTTCTGCTTATGCATTAAAGGCCCAATAGCAGCTGCAAAATCAGTGAAGGTGTTAAATTTTTACCAAATGACAAAATTTTAGACTGGTCCAAACTCAAAGTATTTGCAGATGACAAAATAAATATGACTGAAAAATTTAAAGTTGTTTTAAGAAGGGTAGAAAACATTGTGGAAAAAGGAGAAAATGCTAGTTACCAGCATTTTCTCATTTTCCCACAATGTTTTCAAAAGCCTTCTTCCTCAGGGTCGTTAAAAGTCAGGATTGTGTGGTAAAGAGTTAAAGTGCATCTAAATTTAAATCATGTCATTTAAAAGTATGAAAAATATTGTGAAGATGGCTGTTATTGTGTGGTGGGTCCAAGTGTTAGTCGCTGGCAGGAAAATGGATTTTAAAATCAGGCAAAAAGTAAACAAAAGATAGGGTGACTGGCAAGTTTTAACCTAGTTTTGAATTCATTTTCTCTGCCAGCCACTAAAACTTGGACAGAGTGTACAATAACAGATTGTCATCTTCAAAGTAATTTCCAGACTTACAAATGGTATGACATAAATCTAAATGCATTTTTACCCCGATTTTGTTCATGTTTGGCAGCTGTTGTTACTTTAAAGATCTGCTTTGCATTCTACTAATTCAAAGCTGTTATGCCTTTTACTTGTGACTGTGATAATATAAGGACAGTCCACAATTAACTTGTGAAAAGTGATGTCAAGCTCACTTCAAGTGAGTTTTTTGGTAAATGACAATTTCTGTAAAAAGGACTTGTAGAGTAAAAAGAAAATTAATTTATAACACAGTGACTTTTCTAACACCTGAATTATGTCTGAACAGTTTTTTTTTCACCTGAATAAAGCACAATCAGTAGCCACTTATCAATGTCAAAACTATGTAGAAAAATTTAAAAAATATGCCTGATAAAATTATGGTACAAACAGAATACATGTACTTTTTAAGTGTTGAACTTCGACCAACTACTATTTTATAAAAGCCTACTGTCCAGTTACTCTGTAACCTACCAAACAACAAAATTTTAGACCTGTCCAAATTAAAAGCATTTACATAAGATGAAATAATGGTAACTCAAAAATGGAATTTGTTTTTGGGCGGGTAGAAAACATCGTAGAAAAGGGAGAAAATGCTGGTAACCAGCATTGTCTCTCTTTTCCCATAATGCTTTTATAAGTGTTCTTTTGGGTCATCAAAATTCTTGACAGTTCGGAAAAGGATTACCAGTAAGTCCTTTTTTACCAAAATTTTAACCATTGTTTACTAAAACCTCTGTAAATACTCACCTCCACTGGATCAACCTGATCTGCATTCTTGTTCTTTTTTCTTGGAGTTTTTCCTCGTCTGAAACATACATGATTCTATTTATGTGATATAAAAAAAAAACAAGAGGGCCATGATGGCCCTGTATCGCTCCACTGGCTTATAAATATAAACCACGAAGAAAAGTCTTCACTATATAAGCCCTTATAAAACTTTGACCTCATGGCTACAGTCTGACTAAATAGGGAATATTGTATTAGAAGAATAACATGCCAAATGTGGGAGTTCTTGGCCTTATGGCTGGTAACAAGATGGTTTCTGAACTTTTCACTCCATAAACCCATGTAAAACTTGTGATCCCTGGTGCAGGGCCAAACTTGATCCTAGAGCTGTAACTTGGGCCCTCTTTGTAACTGTCCACTAAATAATGCTATAATTATATGCAAAATTTGGTAGCCTAAGCCTTATGGCTATGTACACCAAGATTTAAAAGTTTTCCCTATGTAAGCCTATGTAAATCTTGTGAACCCCCCCCTCCAAGTATGAGGCCAAATTGACCCCAGGACTATACTTTGGACACTTTTGGTAGACTCCAACTAGATCAAGCTAAATGCCAAATTTGGTAGCTCTAGGCCTTATGGTTTCAGACAAGAAGATATTTAAAGTTTTCTCTATATAAGCCTATGTATAAAACTTGTGACCCCTGGGGAAGAGCCAATTTTGACCCCAGGGCTATAATTTCAAGAAACATGATAGAGGTCTACTACATAAAGCTACATGCCAAATTTGGTAGCCCTATGCCTTATGGTTTCAGACAAGAAGATTTTTAAAGTTTTCTCTATATAAGCCTATGTAAAACTTGTGACCCCTGGGGAAGAGCCAATTTTGACCCAAGGGCTATAATTTCAAGAAACATGATAGAGGTCTACTACATAAAGCTACATGCCAAATTTGGTAGCCCTATGCCTTATGGTTTCAGACAAGAAGATTTTTAAAGTTTTCTCTATATTAGCCTATGTAAAACTTGTGACCCCTGGGGAAGAGCCAATTTTGACCCCAGGGCTATAATTTGAAGAAACTTGATAGAGGTCTACTACATAAAGCTACATGCCAAATTTGGTAGCCCTATGCCTTATGGTTTCAGACAAGAAGATTTTTAAAGATTTCCAATATTTTTCAGTTTTGTTGCCATGGCAACCAGAGTTTTTGAAGGAATCAAATTCTTTCAAGAAATTATGAAGAGGACCATGTCAGGATCATTTCTGTGAAGTTTCGTGAAAATCGGATGGGTAGTTTCAGAGAAGAAGATGTTTGAAATAAAAGTTAACGCACGGACGGACGGACGGACGGACGACCGGACGGACGGACGCACGACGGACACCGGGCCATGACATAAGCCCGCTGGCCTTTGGCCAGTGGAGCTAAAAAAATTATTCCTATGCTCGTCAAAATCAGCTGCTAATCAGTCAGCAACTGAAATTGTTGTTTGGATTTTTTTGGGGGGGGGGGGGCACATCTCTTTATGTTTGCTCATGAGTATCAACACCAAGTTTTGCTGTCAATATCATGTTTCCCATCCGTAAAAATTGCCCTGTTCAGTTTTTTTATCAACACATAACATCCATCGGCATCAGAAAGCAGCCTAGGCTCCCCACTTGACCCATATCCAGACCGCTTAGAATTACACAATGAAACAAGAAGAACCATCTCGGCCAATCACATGGCCACTCTTTTTCAATTTCAAGACTACAACAATTAAATAAAATGGTTAGGAAATACAGCTGTAGTATTACTCAGAATGACCTCTTAATATTTCAAAATGAACTTTTAAATAGAATAAATTTATCACCAATTTAGTAACAAACATAAAAATCTACGAAAATAATTCTTCATCAGCCAACAATCTGTTAACAAAATGGATGACCAGAAATAAACTGACGATGGATCCCAGAGTGAAAAAATCGTTTATTACGCCTCAACTTGGAAGATTTTTTTTTTTACCAAGGGACTATCAATCAGATATGTACAAGTACGCCTTTATCTATTACTTGCATGCATATTTCAAAAGATTAGCATGTGAATATAAATTGTTTGTTAATTGTGTACAGTACATGTATGTCAGTCAGATCTTGGCGACCTGACCCTTTGTAAAGTTTTAAGATTTAATCAATTTTGCGTGACTGTGCACATGCCTATTTGTGGGATTTAAAAGAAAAAAATATGTATCACTGATAAAAGCTAGAATTATAGGATTTTCACGTTTGGTTTGCATTAGAATTAAGGCTTTTTCAACTATTTTAGGTCAAATCACCACTGTCAGTGTACTTATGCATGTGTTTTCTGGCTTTCTCACACCAGTACTGACACGAAATTCTTTCCAAGGCACTGAATATTTCTCTCACATGCATCAGTGATGAGAGACCGAAAATCACAGGAAAAAAGTTTGCCATAATCAAGTATTGAACCCGCAACTAACAGGTCATGGGTCAAATACACTTAACACTGAGCTACCCAGCCAGGCCAGGATTTTTCATGTTTTGTGGTAGTTTTGTCATGCACAATGACTGAACCCTGGTGGTGCGTTGTTTGGAGTTGCATACCTTTCTAATTAACACAAATTTCATTTTTTTTTTCCCATACACTCATCCGTCTTTGCTAATTCATGATGTTAGTGAAATCCAAAGGATCAAGGACATTAACAATTCATTTCCACTGTTAAAAGTAATGCAAATATACTAGTCATGAACTAAAATATGATCTGGTAAAAGGAAAAACAATTCATTTCGAAGGCGACCATTTTCCAAACCTTCCCACACATCGGCGGGCATCGTAGTAAGTTCGACTTCTCCATGTATCCTTTTACATCAAGCCTCAAAAGATTTCAGAAAGGTTTATTTTACTTACTGTGGCCTCATTTGAGGCATTTCTTCAGTATCTTTTTATATATTAAAAAGGAAGAAATGGTGAAATATCTGCGCTTCTTCTTGTCACTTTCGAATTTCGTGCTGATTTCACAGGTTGGCCAATGAGAGAAGCTGTTACAAATATCGGATAAATTTGGAGACCTCGGTTTTCATCTGTCAGTTCAAGAAAGGTAACTCCCATGGATATTTTTTTTTGGTCTTAACGGCTTTGCACAACCCTTTATTACAAAAAACAGATTTTGAATGAATTTTAGAAAAGAGAAGTTAATTATAATTTTGTAACGTGATAATAGATTTGATGTAATTCGTGTTCTTGCAAAAAATTAAACTGGCAGCCTGTTACCGATCTTCGGTCTATCGGACGGCTACGGGAGATACAACGGGTACCAGTTTAGTGCATCATGTGATGCGGTATATACACGATCCCCGAGTTTATCAAGCAAGTCATCACATACTTAGAAAATATCCAGAAAATATATGAGCCATGCTCTGTGAATGGGGGCTTAATACATCTGTGAAAATTATCGACCCAGGTCAGCCTGTGTAATCCACACAGGCTGACCTGGGCGGAAACTTCGCTAATATTGGCCAATTTTCTGTATGTCCAAGGACCAGTCTACCTCATGATCGAGTCGGTTGTAAAAAAGTGTATATTATTGATCCATAATTATGTGATGGTTTGATTGGTATCATGGAGATTCATTAAGCCCCCTTTTGCCAGAGCACGCCTTATATATGTTTTTATTTCTTATTTCATTTGACTTCATGGTTTCGTTGGGAGTTTATATTAAATTTAATATATGTTTGATATATATACATGAGACTGATCGATGATACATTTAGGGTATATTGCTTATAAACAAGTGTAAACAGGTTGTTGTTCACACCTTTCACAAACAGATTATGTACTGCGGTACAATTTACACCTTAGGAATTGCGCATGTGTGCTTTTTAAAATCTGCATTGCATTAAAAGTAGAGAGCAAAAATCATTCCTGTCAAGTCTGCTCAGCCACGATTGTAAATTTGTAGATCTCTCGACCCCTTAATCTCTCCATCTTCCTTTCTGTTTCATGCTTCTTCGCGAATATTCAACTTGGATACGTAAGTTAGATGCTTATGAATTTTTTCTTTTCCTGGCCTACAGTCTGGAAAAAGGTGTCAGAAGAAATCGTCCCCTGGAGAAATCGTCCCCAAACTGCTTTGGGACGATTTCTCTAGAGAAATCGTCCCCTGGGGACGAATACTCTGGAGAGAGGGAAAAAAAGAACCTGCTTAGTTTCTGTATTTATGACATGTTCATACAGCACTTTTCAGGGATACATGTAATTTGGACAGTGGTAGGATAAGTATTTCACACCACTGTTGTTCAATCCCCATTTTCTGCTTTTCCAACAGTGTGGCATTTTTTCCTTTTCTCACATTGTTTTCAAAAGCCTCCTTCCTGGTGGTCGTTGAAACACGAGATTGTTTGGTTAAGGGTCGGTCAGTCTACAATCGGGCATACACGAATTCGGCTTGTGTTCTAGTGGCGGCCAAACAAGAAATTCGGAGGTTTCGTTTGTTTGTTTTGAGTATATTTATCGTCGCCACCCTTTGCCCATATGGCCGTCCCTCCCCTAAGGCTGTGTCAGATACAGGATAAAACCCATTCTAAATTACACATACTTTCAACGTCCTCGGCGTGAAGCACTGCTGCACGGGATCTCGGTTTAAATCTCATCCGAAAGAGAATAAAGTAATTGGGCCATGCTCTAGCGAAACAGGGTTTTATGCATCTCCATGATGTATTATACCAAGCTGGTCATCGCATAATTATGGATCCATAAAATCCGTTTTGTTTAACAAGATTGAATCACGAAGTATGCATACTGGTCCCTTGACATGCAGAGAAATGACAAAATGCAAAAAAGTTTCGATCTGGTCAGCCTGCGCAGGTTGACCTGATCGATAAATTTTGCAGATGCCTTAAGCTCCCTTTTCACAGAGCATGCATCATACAAAGTCTTATTTCTTAAGATTGTGCCTCTCATATTAATGTTTGTGTGTGGGGGAGGGGGAGGAAGTGTCAAGTCCAACGTTAATATTAACCTTTCACCCATTCCTAAATAAAGCTTTTAAACTATTGTAGAGAAAGACGAAAATGCAGGTACCTAATATTTTCTCCTTTACCTCGCATTTATTTTTCTACCAGTTTGAAGACAAGTCTCATCCTACGAGTAACAGTTATTTTGTCGTCTGCAAACGCTATCAAATTGGACAAGTCTATAAATTTGTCGTTTGGTAAGGAGTTATTAAAGCGCTCTTCACAACTGTTTCCAATACGGCCAATGGAGATTAAGATCAGATACACAAAGTGTGTACCCAGGGTCCGTATTCACCAACCGTTCTTAGTGTCATTCTTAGTCATGTTCTAGGTTTAGAAAGTAACACAACTTTTGATTGTCCAAACAAAATGGTTTAGCCAATCAGAAGCTGTGTTACTTTCAAATTAAAAAAAAAAACTCTTAAATTAAGAGTGAGACTGAGAATGTTCTTAAGAATGGTTTGTTAATACGGACGCTGATCTTTGATCTTCACTGTCCGCTAGGCTGAGGTAATTCTAGACGACAGCAACCTAGGTTTGAACTAATATGGGTCTAACAATAAGACTAAAATTGTCCTTTGGGATTATACAGCGTTCTCAAGACGCGTTCATCAATGTTTCAAGGAATGACACGCAATTAGGAAGAGGCCTACGGAATCCCCAAGTTGGTGTCAATACAATAACTTTTCGATAAAGCAAATAGGTTTTCGATAAAACGAAAAACCATTTTGTTAACACGAATTAGCATTTTGTTTTCCCGAGATTAGTTTTTCATTATAACGAATTTTCATGATGTTTTGTCGAACTAGTATATAGTTATAACGAAAACTTTATTGTGTTTTATCAAATTTGCAAGAATATTTCATTATAACGGAGTGAAAAAAAAAATGACGCATGACACCTACGGACCGCGTAGAAAACCATTAAATTCCGAATGACTTTATATTTGACCTGGACTCATACAGTAATATTTGATGACCTCAAACTTGAAGATTGTACTTATCAGCAGTTAAATGCCAGACAAAAGTAAAAGACAAACTTTAAAATGTATATTTACACCATTTTACTGTCATTCCTAACCATTCCCCTTAACCCTTTACAGCACAATCTCGAGTTTTAGCACCCTTGGTGAAAAGATTTTGAAAGCATTGTGGGATGAGAAGGAAATGCTGATAGCCAGCATTTTCCTCTTTTCCCACAATGTTTTACTCCCTCTCATGGACAGATTTTGCCAGTTGAGCCACAATTATTTGGTCATAATTGATCATGTAAATGCTCTCGATTTGGATGAATTTCTTTGTGTTGTAAAGGGTTTTAAGCCTTCACCACACAATCCCGACTTTTAACGACCCTAGGAGAAAAAGGCTTTTGAAATCATTGTGGGAAAAGGAGAAAATGCTGGTAACAAGCATTTTCTCCTTTTCTCACAATGCTTTCTGTCCAATCGAAGGAAACTCTCTCCATATGAGCAATATTTAATTTGTCGTCTGTAAATGCTTTCGATTTGGACGAGTCTAAAATTTTGCTGTTTGGTAAAGAGTTAAACAAAAATGTTTACGGTTCATTATGTAATGGAATCAGAATTTGGCACAGTTTTGTAAGTGGTAGACATTGTTGTTGTGGAACAAGACTTAACGATGAATAGGAAATTCGTGGTTTTAACCGTCATTGGTAAATTCTTTTCGCATATTTTTTAATGTTAACAGCGCCAAATAATCAGTTGTAGAAACCCACGATTTAAGATGTTTAGAGATGTAGATTTATCAGGATTTTACGTTCCTTTCACGAATATATTTTAGTCATATCACGGCAACAACTCATTTATGTCTTTCGTGGTGTTCGCAAGGCTGGAGTTCGAGGATATCCAGTCTCCAACTTCCGTACAGTGTTGGAGATCATGAGACTACGGTTGAGGCCCCTCCCCCCACCCCAAACTTGCATACATACAATACAGCCCCAAAAGAACGAAATTCATTTATGGAATCAAGATGGGGATGGTAGATTGATGATTTATGGTATCACCATAGGCCTCCGATCTTCCACTGGTCCATCACGGAAGACCGAAATTTTCATCGGTCGATCCTTGAACACTGTTGCAAATAATGGCACAATGGCACAACGGCGCATCGCCTCTATATCGTATATAGAGGTCATGCACCATTGTGCTATTTTTAGTAAGAGTGTTCCATGGTCGACCAGTGAAAATTTTGGTCTTCCATGATAGACTAATGGTGTTTCAGAGGCCATAGGTTTATCCGATTATAAGATAAAAGCAAGAACACCGAGTGTGGGTGCCAACAGCCGCCTACATGTACTTTTTCAGTTCAGTGAACGTTCAAAGTCGAAAAAGAGGCATATGTGTGTAAAAATGTATCGAGAGTTACCTGCTCTTCTAATGTGTGGGTTCCCCTTTTGATAGTATACAACTAGCCCAAGTTTGGAGTCCATGTCTTCAGTAACAACAGAGATTGGGAAAATTGCATTTGACGTTTCCGCACGACGACTACGACGTAAAAGACGACGTCTACGACTCAAAAGACGACGACTACGACGCAAAAGACGACGACTACGACGCAAAAGACGACGACTACGACGCAAAAGAAGACGACGACAGAGCTATCACAATACCGCAGAACTCCAGATAAGAGAGTGTGATGGTATTCTAAATCCATTATTTAGTCTTCCAAACCCTATGTTGTGGGTACTCATTAGAATCGTCTCGATGAGACGATTCTAATGAGTATCCATAACATAGGGTTTAGTGGAGAATAATTAATATTTTCAATTTTGAAATCAAAATCACTCCCTCTATCTGGAGCTCTGAATTATTACCTCAATGTTTCCTACTGCTACCAGCATTTGTATAAACAGATAAAATAGTTAGTTTAGAAAATGAACTCCTATCCTGCTAGATACTCGTAAGTTAAATAAAACTTTCAAGCTGATGATAGAAACCCGAATGTTATTTCAAACTACTTTTTTCTTCTGGGAAAGTAACTCCTTGTCGGACAGAGTAGATCCAAGATCAGACTGCACGTTCTGTGCAGTCTGATCTTGATCTACACTGTCCGCAAAAGGTCAGTGAGTCGCGCTTAGCAGCTTAAGGGTTAATTAAAAAAAAAAGAAACTTGTGAATTGACAACTACTTTGTCCATAATTTCAGGTTTGTTCACGCAGTTCTCGTCAGTCACCGTCCGTAAGTTATTTTTTGTGTCATTTCTCTGTAGTTAGTGTAATAGATATTTTTTTATACTATGAGTCATGGTCTGGCAAAAGGGGGCTTAATGCATCTCCGTCATGCATGATACCACGCAAGTCATGACTTGATTATGGATTCATTAAGTCCATTTTTGTTATGTTCTTTTGTGGTCTGGGAGCAGAGTAAATGAACACGAGAGGTGGTTTTCTATACGATGTGTAATCTATATACTAACAAGTTACAGACTTTACAGACTGCTATCAGAGAGGGATGCATGTAGTGTAAAAGGGGGTCAAGAACAGTAACTCTTACAGGAGCAGTGTTAGTGTAGTCTGCAATCAGAATGGCAAGGGTTATTTCCCATAACATGTTTTTGTTTTTTTCTAACAACCGACTGAATCACGAGGTAAACTGGTCCTTGGACATGCAGGAAATTGACCAGTAGCAAAAAGTTTTGGCCAAGGTCAGCCTGCGCGGACTACGCAGGCTGACCTGAATCGATACTTTTTTTTGAGATGCACTAAGCATCCTTTTCACAGAACATGGATGGTATATATTTGCTTGCTTCATGCAGAGTAAAATGAATAATGGTCATTTCAAATTTAGGCCTAGGAATAAATACAGGGGAAATTTTCTTGAGAAATTTCACCGACTGAGCTCTATGGCTTTTAAAACCTGCCATGTTTCAGTTCTTTCAATAAAAGAAACCATGAAGAGTTTTGTTGGGCTAGGAATGGACGATCCTTATATAACGTAACCTATGATTGGTTGAATAATAATTGAGCCATGCTCTGGCAATAGGGTGCTTAATGCATCTCCGGGATGCATTATACCAAGCAAGTCATCACATAAGTTATCACAGACCCTTGATTTAAATACATTTTGTCTAACGATCGACTGAATCTAAGGGAAGGGTGGTCCTTGCACAGGCAGAAATTTGACAAACAGCAAAAAGTTTAGACCCATGTCAGCCTGCGCGGACTTCGCAGGCTGACATGGGTCGGTACTTTTTGCAGATGCATCAAGCCCCCTTTTCACATAACATGGCTCAGTTGTATGTCGACTTGCCAGTCAGTGGTGCATGACGGTTCCAAGTTATCCTGTATGCTAACCAATTAACGATCGAAAATTATTAAGGGTTTCTAGGTTTCAGTTTCGTCACCGACCCTTTTATTTAAATTGCCTCTGGTTGGTCGAGTTATTATATCGTTTTCTTGGCAAGAAAATCGGTGGTTCACAGTTTTTGACTTATTATACAGGAGTCGGTTTGTTAAACTGATACCCGTTTGATTTCCCGTAATCGTCCGATAATTCTAAAGACTGTCAACAGAATGCCACTTTAATCAATGTGTATGACACTTTATTATATACTTTGATATGGCCTGCAACATGCGCAATGAGACCTTCGGACATTTGCGTAAAGTGCCATCTCTGATTAGCCTGCGCAGTCCGCGCAGGCCTATCCGAGACGGCACTTTACGACTACGTAAGATTTTTTCATACAGTAGACTTTCGTGAAACAGAAGATCGCACAAAAACGGGAAGTGTCGTCTCGGATTAGTCACAGACTGCGCAAGCTGATGTGGGGCAACACACTTTTACGCATATGTCCGAAGACCCCTTTTCGTGTGTTGCACGCCACAGCCTATATTGTCCCCATGTATTTGCACTGGATGAAAGTATGCATTATTTTTTTGATAATGCATACTTTCATTATTACATACCTCAGAGCTTTTTCACGTGACGCTAGGCACGGAACTATTTTAAAAACGCGCCATTTGTCCAAAAATCCAAATATAAATGACCGCCATTATCATAAATTTCATTGTTAGACATCACGTTTTACAAATATTTCAATGCATAGTACTAAATGAAAATATTACAAAATAAACAGAACATTTGTTTTCCAAATAACAGCCACTATAAAGATATGAAAAATGTGTCTATCGAACATGTTAATTGACGACGAAATTATCAAGCGATGGAAAAGGATACTCGGTCGTCGCCATTTTGCTTGTTTACATACCTCTTGCAACGGTGACGTCATCAGAAGGTAATACTGAAAATTCCGTAAAAACACTGTACACGGGTGGTAAACGGGGCAACTAGCTCCAAAAGGAGTCAATAGTATTTTGTTGCCTCGTAACATACGTGTATCTGCGTGCTAGTTGCATAGATAGAAAAATTGTCAACAAAGGTAGGTGTCGATTTCTTTAAACCTTGTTCATTTTCTTACCGGAGACCTTTTGAAAAATCCGGCAATGCTATGCGATATAAAAATGACTAAACTTTATTCACCGCTAGCATATGGCATATAAGTATGCAGTGCTTGGATAAAATCTTGGCAAAACTTTCGAACACAGTACTGCAAACCCGCCACTTTATGTAACACGGAGATTTGGAAGCACGGATTTTCTAGATATTCGTCCAACATATGGCCATTACACTACCTGATGCACGTTTTCTGGTATTTTCAAGCCCATAAAAAGACTAAAAAACCCAAAAATTGGAAATTAAAGAATTTGTATGTGGAGAATACTGGCAATATTTTTGTGCGCGCCATTTGCCTAGCACAAGGGGTAGTTGGATAGACAAGGAGGTAGTTGCCTCCTAATATATGTACTTCAAATGATACACATGAGTTAGCTTTTATCTCAGATTGAGCTTAGTAATATTTATCGTCTGCCAGTGCTTATATTTTCGACCCTGTCTAAATTTGTCATTCGGTCATCGGATGACTAAGTAATACTTTATATAATATTTTCAAGTGGGCGTGTCCGAGACACAGACACTCGTTTTCCCGATGTTTGAACAACTCACAAATACTGAGATCAATGAAATACACAAGGTTCCGCAGCTGCCATTTTTTTCTAGCAACGGAATTTTATACTCCACGTTGGGGCTGCGTTCATTTCTATACAGGTTTCCGACATCCTTGGTACCCTTATTAGAAATTGGCACAGCCCAAACATGACGACAGCGTAAACTGAGAAAAAAGCAGCTGCAAAAACGTGTGTAGGCTACTTTATATACAGTCCTAAGAATTGGCAACTTGTTAAAAGATCGGAAAACCGAGTGCCTGTTGTTCTAATGAAAAACTGCAAGGGATGGGTGGTATCCTTATCATGCATGTAACTGATGCACCCCCTTAAAGTACTTTAATTTGTTAAATTTGAAATATATCTTTATCATCTTTTCAGAAACTAGCAAAGATGTCAAAAATTCCAAATTCTTCACGGTACACATGTTCAGAGTGTCCAAAGAGCTACTCAGCCAAATCAAGGCTAAAAGAACACTCGAAAAATGCTCACCAGGATCCATCATCGACTGTATGTCATATATGCCAAAGACATTTCAGCCCATCTGAAAAATATATTTGAATGGGGTTTTACGCCGTTTCGAACAATCTTTCAGTTATATCACGGCGAAGTTCACTAACTCATGTGCTTTCTGGGTATCAACAGTACTACGCTGGGACTCTGAATGCACTGTCCAAGGACATACCCGCGTGACCAGCGGCCCGGCCGGGACTCGAACCCGCGACCCTCGACACCTTTCAGGTCACGAGTCCGCCGCTATTCCTATTTCAAGTATAGCATAGTCATCCAATTACAAATGCCAAAGTTTAGAAAGTGTCAAAAGCACTTGTATATTACAAATTTTACTAAGCTCAAAATTCTGAAATGAAAAGAATATATAACTGGTGTGTTCCAAAATATGTTCAGAATCCTAGCTAAGTAAAATTACTTGTTGAATTACCCTGTACGGTGCTGATTTGGGGCAAATAGGTTAACTGAATTTTAATTACTAGGCCACTACCTCCTTGTCTATTCAACTACCCCCCGGGCTAGGCAACTAGCCCGCACACAATTTCAGCTATTATTCTACATACACGACTTCTAAAATTTTCAATTTTTATTTCGTAATTCCCTGGGCTTGAAATTAATAGGGAAGGTGCATCAGGTATTGTAGTGGCTATATATTGGACGTTCAATGAGGAAATCCGTAGTTTCAAATCTCCGATTTACAGTTTTACCGCTCGATGTTGGAAAGTTTGTCCAAGATTTTATCTAAGCGCTGCATACTTATATGCCATACGCTAGCGGTGAATAAAGTTCAGTCATTTTTATATCGCATAGCATTGCCGGATTTTTCAAAAGGTCTCCGCTATGGAAATAAACAAAGATTAAAGTAATCGACACCTACCTTTGTTGACAATTTTTCTATCTATGCAACTAGCACGCAAATACCCGTATGTTACGAGGCAACAAAATACTATTGACTCCTTTTGGAGCTAGTTGCCCCGTTTACCACCCGTGCTGTAGGTCGACGAAACAGATTTCTTGTCGCTTTAAAAATAAGCAAAATATACCAATGAATTTCTTGAAAACACTTAAATCATGATAAATTATGTGAACAATATCAAAGTATATAATAAAAAGGTTATTGCAATTGTATGGGAAAATGTAGTGTTGAACTCGTTCTTTTAGTGTAAGTAGTAAAGGAGGGGGGCCTGGGACTCTGTCCCTCTGCCCCCCTCCCGTGGTCCGCCTACAGCCCTCCCGGGTCCTCCTACAGCCCTCCCGGGGAGGGTTGTAGGGGGACTATTTGTCCGAAAAATCGTTATTTACCCTTATCTCTCCCTTAACCCTTCTAAAACCCTTTTGTTTTGTTCTAAAACCCTTTTGCTTTCTTCTAATGGACAAATTTTCTTCTAAAACCCTTATCCCTAAATTGTCCCTATATACCATCTCACGCTGGCTCAGACAGAGAACATCGTTGGACTTAGTCTTTTCTTCGTCTTTTATTCACCTCTGTAGGGTTTGGTCTTTCTCTGTCATCGTTGGACTTAGGTTTTCTCTCTACCATCATTGGACTTAGTCTTTTTTCTCCGTCTTCGTTCGCCTCAGGCTTTCTCTATCACCGTTGGACTTAGTCTTTTTCCCACGATATGGGCTATAACCCTCCTCAGCTTGGGCCAAGACAAAAAACGATCGTTGGACTTAGTCTTTTTTCACGATATGGGCTATAACCCTCCTCAGCTTGACTCAGGCACAAGACTCTGTTGGACTTAGTCTTTTTTCCACGATATGGGTTATTTTCCCTCCTCATGCTGGTTCAGGCAGAGATCATCGTTGGACTTAGACTTTTCTCTGTCATTGTTGGACTTAGTCTTTTCTTCGTCTTCGTTCGCCTTAGGCTTTCTCTATCATGGTTGAATTAGTAAGACAAGATTTGTCTCCCTTTGTGCTATACACAGTCGGTTGAGTGACTCAGGCAAAGACCATCGTTGGACTTAGTCTTTTTTTTCACGATATGGACTATAACCCTCCTCAGCTTGACTCAGGCAAAAGACTCTGTCGGACTTAGTCTTTTTTTGGAGAGCTGTTCTTTCTCTCTACCATCGTTGGACTTAGTCTTTTTCCGTCTTTGTTCGCCTCAATCTTTCTCTACCACCGTCGGACTTAGTCTTTTTTCCACGATATGGGCTATATTCCTCCTCTCTAGGGAGGTGAATATAGTCCACAAACTGGTTCAGACAAAGACCGTCATTGGACTTAGTCTTTTTCTCTATCATCGTTGAACTTAGCCTTTTTTCATCGAGTCCAGGTGACATGATCTTTAGATATTTATCTGGTGAACTCAGTCTTTTTTTTAAACTAGCTTTAGGGGTTAAAGATCATATTGCTTTGTAACTTGTCTATAAGATCTGAGAGCTGAGGTGATGTATAGCACTATTTGTCGATTTGATTGAATTAGTCAGACAAGATTTGACACCTTTATGCTATACGCTATCTTCTGAGTTGGTCAGAGATGGCTTATAGCATAAATCCTTACCATACAAGCATCGTGTTGGGCTTAACCTTTTTTTGAGTTAATTCGATTTGGAGTATATCGTTTGGAATGTAACTCTTGGAATGTAACTCTTGGGATGCTACTCAGTCGTAAAATTGACAAGTCTCGAAGATAGGACTTTTTGGGATGAATGTTAGCTCTGAAAAGAGCTGTTTTTACCATTCTCTGGATTGGAATTAAATTAATCATCCGAGCAAGTTAATTCCAAAATCAGAGAAAGATAGAGGATTCTAAACCTCCTCATCATCACCTCATTGGTTGGTTGATATCACAGACTCCCCAAAGATTGGATCATCAGTTGGCATAACCCAAAGATCGGGGTAGAAATTAGGTGTTGGGTTCTGGGTATAGGGGTTATCCCCTTGTCTTGCAGAGAACTCGGCCATCGTCTTTGTCTTTTGACGTTTTCTCTTCTCCTCGTTCCTTCGACTTCTACCAAATAGTCCACAGCAGAATCTGAACAAACCCATCGTGGAAATGAAACGGTATATAGAGAAATTTGCTGGTTTTATAGCTTGGTGGAGGGATTGACCTACTTTTGTCTTGGAATTAGGAGTACGAACGTGGGCGAGACCATATAGATAGAACATAATGTACTATATGATCTATCTACATTTTTTTCCAAGACTGATATTTTGTGAAGAAATTATCTTTGTGGAAAAAAGAATGAAAAAACACCATTTAAACAGTATAACTTTTATTTGAACAGAACTGAACAATGAACTGAGCAATGAACATATTTACAACAAACACATAGATAAAAGAACTATTATACATTTATAAACTATTTGTGGGGGAAAAGTCTCTGAGCTTTATTGAATAGAATTCCATATTGCTGATTGAACCATAACACTACATCTCGATCGTTTCGTCGATGTTCCGTTGAGAGGAATTTCTGTTGAAGATATTTCTGTATGTTGTATCCTCTGGCAGCAGCATCCAATGCGAAGATACAGTAAACTTTCCCCTGTGGACTCTGAAGAGTTTGTCGATTGTATCTACACGAATAAGAATGATTGTCTAAAAAGTTAATGATTTCTGGCTCAAGTGGTGGTAGTCCGTAGGGATCAAAGTATAGTACATCGCCATTATTGTTGAATATCACGGCTACCCAGTGTTCTCCTGGACCGGTTGATTTCTCTGTGTTCACAATGTAGGCTTTCACATGATCGGGTTTATGTCGAGGTAACTGATCTTTTGCACAGACTTTTGCCTGTAGATTTTTTATCCATGTTCCGTGATCCAATATGTATTGAATTTCAGAAGTATACATTTTTTCTAATCACTTTTTTTCCCAGGATTGTTTTACTTTGTCACACCAGTATTGTAACCACGACTCCGTGAATTCAGATAAAATGTTTTGTTTTATATTTCGCCATAATCTGTAGGCTTCCACATAGTCACTTTCATCGAGTTTCATTTCTATGAGTTCAGGATACCATTTCTCCATGATTTCGTATGGATTTAATTCCATCATGGCTTTTTCTATGAACATATCTGTATGTTCTTGTCTATCCTTGAATAAACACAGTTCATGCTGTGTTTGACTGGGATGATCCACTTGACATCCGTAACACTGGTTGGTGACTTCACTGACAATAAGATTTTTTAATTTTTCAGTCATATGTTTTTCGAAGCTGTTGTGAATGTCATTTTTCCGAGTAGAAATGCACTTCGACGCGGAATATTTCACTTTTTCTGCTTCTTCTCTAAGTGTTATAGCAAATCTGAGGCCCAACATTTTTTTTTTTTTTTTTTTTTTTCAGTTCTTTAGTCCTGTAGATAGTCCTGAAAAGGACTGTTTTTTCAATAGTCCTGAAAAGAACTTGCGTTTTCGATATTATATTCCTTAGTCCTGAAAAGGACTGTTTTTGTGAAAGCTATCTTTTGATCAGAGTTTCTGTTGATTTTTTCCAGGATTAATAATCTGTGATAACTTCTCTCAAACTGTTGATTTCAATCTGATTGTCAAATTCAGCAAAGACAATAACGTTGATAGCTGCTACCAGAGCTTGAGCAAACTGAAGTTCAATTCGAAGATTTCCAGTTTTTATAGGATGAAGTTGTCCTTCTTCACTGCCTTGATCCGCTGTCAAATCGTATCCACACAAACAGTATCCACCAACATAGTCTTCTTTAGCAATATTAAATGATTTATTAAGTGCTAAAGATGAGTTAGCCTGATACAATGATAGAAAGGATTTCAAATACAATCCTGCTTTAAAGTTAGGTTCAAAGGGTCTGTTATGAATACTGTGACCATTACATGATACATCAATTTTTGACAGATTAAAACGTTGAAAGAAAAATGGATTTCTGCCATAATCCCCATTATAAACAGTATTTGCTACCATTGCAATGAAAATGCGTTTTGGAAGTTGTCCTTGAAACAAATGATCTTCAACTTTAGACTGAAGGCCTGTAGAAATGGTAAAAGTTTTTACTTCAACCCTACGAATAGGGATTTTCATGTTTTGCTGAGCAATAACATGATTTAGATCATTTGCAACAACAGGCAACAATTCGACATTTCGCACATGAAGACTGACTGTTTCCAGTACAATTTTTGAAGCTGGTGCACCAGTACCTCCTGTGAGACAAAAGTTTAGCGAAGACCTGTTTAATCTAAGTCTGATTTCAATACCATTAGGTAAATATTTTTCTTGTTGAAACAGATCAAGATGCAAGCGTCCAAAAAGTTCGGCGGTTCTACTTCGTGCAATTTCATTAGCTCCATCATGGTTGAGTGAATTGAAATGAGCAGAGGTGTCTTCAATCCAAAGATCACCAGCTTTCAAATGCGTAGTCTTGCTGTCAGAATTATATGACATAAGATTTTCGATATATGGTCTGTATGGATAGGTATCTGAATTGCTGGTGATTAGTTTATTATTTAGATACAAATCGACACTGCTAAACAAACTGTGCAGGAAGTTGTTTACAGGGGCCACATTTGAATTGACATCTAAATTAGTACCGTCAGCTTGAACGACTTTGTATTTGACATACAAATACGATTGTGACAAATCTGTCCAATGTTCAGTTTGAGGTGGTATGATGAATTCTATCGGTGCATTGTTTGCCAAAGACGATATTGGAAAATGTTCAATCCATTGACTTTCTTGTATCGTTGTCATTGTAGGTGGTACAGAAAGAACACCAAGTTCTGACTTACTGCATTCACAGGACCCGTTTTGCATCATTTTTATATAATTCAAGTAGATGAATTCAATATATTAATCAAATATATCAAGAGGTCGTCTGTCTCTTTGTCTTATGATCTTACCACTGTGAAGGCGATAGGGGGAATGACGTGGTTTTCGTGATTTTCTTTTATTTATCCCTGGTATTAGCTTTTCTGCTAGATCATGAATGGCTTGTTTTCCCCGTGAAATTGCAACTTTTTTGGGGTTTTCACCACGTAAAAGGATATCTTCTACTGCGCCTATTCCATGTTTGATTCCTTCTTTTTTCACGGCATTGAAACCAGATTTAATCAACGGTTTAAGCAATGGAGTCACTACTTTAATTGCCGATTTAAATAGTGACCCTAATCCATACCCATACTGATGTTTTACACCACGATAAACTGGTAGCATTTTTGAATTATTTTCAATGATTGTCAGTTGCACGTTGTCTGAAATGTAACTTCACGATTGTCTTACCAGTAATGAAATGAACCGGTATACCTAAATCCCCTGTTATTTGAATGTGAATATGATCGAAATCGGATTTCAAAACGGGAATATAATGCGGTATTGTAATTTCATGATTGGTATGTTGAGAACCATAACCATTTTCAATCAAATCGGATGTTTTGAAAGGTAGAACACGAAGTATGGGGGCAAGTGTATCACCCACTATAGTGTGTTCAGCAATATCTGAATAAATATACAGATGATTGTAGCCAGCATCAATGCTTGGATTGTATTTAAAGTATTTGAAAGTATTTTTACCCTGAAAAAATGTATCATGTTTGAATTCTGGTGATCCGCCCAGTTTTAAAAACAGGGATGGATGTAATTTGACCCCTGTTTTTATAATATTATTAAATATAATTTTCGGACGTTTGGTTGAAGATGAATAAGTAATGAACACACCCGACGAATTCTTACGAAGAGCAGGACCTATAGTGGTTTGAATCACATCATTGATCGTCTCTATAAGATGTTCAGGTGAAGTGTAATTCCCGGATGGAAAGGAAAATCGAATTGCCCATTTTATTATATCATTTCCACTATTTCGTCTTAATGGAATTATTTGTATATTATCTCCTCTTTTGTCTATCTGTGATATTAATTTGACTAAATCGTTTCCGTTGTTGTAAGATCGAACTCTGCTTCTTCTGCACTTATGTTTAAGAACTGAGAGGGAGTAATAAGTTGAACTAGTGCAACTTCCCAAGTTTTCTTGTCAATATGAACTGTCTTTGGTAAATGAACCTTAAAACAACATTGGGTGTTGTTCGGATAAAGGTCCATAGAACTATCGCTGGGTAGAGTGAGATAAAACGAATTCATTTTTTACTGTCAATCCACTCTGGCTGTTTTTGTCCTGATCTGCTGAATTTTAACCCTGGTGATGGAAGAATATATCCAAGTGAGCTGCTTAACAGGATCAGCCACAATTCACGATCTTGACTTTGAATACTTAAATGTACTATTGAGGTCGCAATAATTGCATAAATGACTATAATCTGTGAAATATAGGTAAACTGATTCTTTGGGACACGATTTCCACAGCAATTGTAGTTCTTACTGATACTACTACTGCTATCGATGTTTTCTATTCCGAACTTTTCTTCTGTTCCAGACTTTTCTGTTCCACACTCGATGTTTGACTGTGGATTCATTATGAATGTACTGACTTTTTATAACTTTTCTTAAGTTATAAGATTTTTTTTTTATAAGAAAAGATGTTTTCACAACACTAAACTAGGATTACACCAAATAGGATTACACCAAATAGGATTCTGGTATCCAACTTTGAAATTTTTTTGGACAGCCTTTCCAATTGACTTTTATTTCTCTGATTAATTTTTTACCCTTACGTCTTGTGCGTCTATCAAGAACTGAGTCAATCTCATAAATATCATCATCTTTTATTAATTGAAGTTCATATTCATAATAAGTTCCCAAAATCTGTTCTCCCAGCAGATCTTTTACTTTATAGGTAATAGGCGAAAATGTTTTGTTAACATGGCTGATTTCAAATATTTCTTGCGTCCAATTCGGTAAATAACCCTTATCAAATGTACGTTTTGTGTTATTGATTCGAACATGATCTCCAATTTTGAATTTCGGCTTTTTTGTCATTACATTTGTCGGTAATTGAGGATACAGATTTCTTGAAATCTCTGCTTCATTGGATTTTGTTACCATTACAGGAGATGTTTTTATACTTTTGTGAAAAGTATGGTTGTAATTCTTAACTAAAGAATTCAATACGTCAATGTAACGTCTTGTTTTCTTGTACGTAAAGTATTTCCACATTCTCGTTTTCAAAGTTCGTTGAAATCTTTCAACAATACTTGCTTTTGTCTCTGGGTTTTCAGTGGTGAAAAAATGAATCTGATTCTTTTTCAAGTAGTCTTGAAACGATTTGTTTTTAAATTCCGAACTTTTGTCTGTTTGAAGCGCTAAAGGTTTTCGTTTTGATTTCTGAACGATAGATTGAAATGCTTTGATCAAAGTTTTACTCGTTTTGTTTGGAATAGGGATAACCCATGAAAATCTCGAAAACACATCAATCACACAAAGTAAATATTTCTTGTTATCATTTTGTTTTGCTAAATGTTGCATGTTAGCCAAATCAGCCTGCCATTGATAATCTATACCACCTACAATAGTTTTTCGTCTTTTGAAACGACGACGAATCGGTTTGTGTAAGGTGTAGGTGGATTCACGCTGTAACCATTCTTGAACATCTTTGTATCTTATTCCTTTCAAAACAGATTTCGCAGCGTGATACAACTGCTTTACTCCACTAAATGCGACAGTACTTTTAGGATCATAAAACAACTTTCTTAACACGTAATCAAGTTTTGACTTTACCATGCCTCCCATGACTGAAGTGTTTTACGGGTCGGAGTCTTTTTTATAGACTTTGGGGGAGTTAGCAGTTCTTTAACATAGAATTGCTTCAATCGTTCTCTTTCTTCAGGTTTCATGTATTGAGATTTTTCTTTTATTCTTTTCATACTTCTTTTTATAGGAGTTAACTTAGTACTTTTTCGTACGCTTTTTGGTGTGTGAAATAAGTGATCGGAATCTCCATAGGATTCTGCATGCGAATCTTCATCTTCGCTCAATGATTTACTCGGTGATTTATCATGGACTTTTTGTATCCATTTCCATCTGTTCAAATTGCCAATAACTTCTTGAGGTATATTACTTTCATGTAATGCCTTTGAAAATGTTTTCCATCCTCTGGGCTCGATGCCTTTTCTTTGACGTATCGCATCATTGACAAGATCAATAATATTGGAACCATGAATGCGTGTACCTTTATATGACACCACCCCTTGTTCGTCCCAAGTTAAATTATCGTTGTCTTTTATCATACTCAAAAGTAACTCAGCTTTTCTTTTCATGGTTTTTGGTACACTTTGCAAAATTCGAACATACAAGACAACAGATTGCAGTCCAACAGATGCTGATTCCTGTACACCATCATCAGATTTTGGAAGAAAATTGATCGAAGTTGGTTTTGTTTTCTGAAGCGAATTTTGTAACTTAATCAAAGTTTCGCCATATCTTTGAGCCTTTTCTGTTTCTGACAGATCGGTACCTTGTAAAATTTGACTCATATCTTGTCGAAGATATGATGCATCTGCAACTTGTGGATTAGGTGGTAAACGAGGTTTTTGAGCTTGTTCGGCTTTCCATCGTTTCATATTTTCTAAGACCTGGTAAGGCACGATAACCATTTTTCTAACAGACATGATTTTTTTTTATCTACAAGATTTTTTATCTACAAGATTTTTTTTACAAGGCTTTTAGAGCTCCTCCTATTCCTCCGATAACGGCTTTTCCTAACAAAGGTAATAATGCAGGTGCAAGCAATGAAAGAAATTTTTGATTTAAAATTTGTTTTTTATCTTTTACAGAGACCGATTTCGAAGCTAAACGTCTGAGATGTTGTCGGCTTGAATACAACTTCTTCTTCTGATCTGGTGATAAATGTACATTGCCTTTTAAAACATTATGACAGCATTCCGATATACACCTTATCGCTTCTGAGGGTGAATCTTTGACAGGCTTTTTACGTATTTTTGGTGTGGCCTGCATCATGGCCATAACCATCGAGCCGTGTTTTTTTATCAGAGGTGTTTTCTTCATGTTGACTTTATCACTATTTCACATCAAATGAAAATAAAAGTTCTATGTCACTATCATTTATACCTGATGTTTTATCATACTGTCTTTTTTTTTTTTTACAAAAGAAAACTACGAATCGGAATCAGTGAGTTCTTCATCCTCGCTTTCTTCTTCTTCTTTATCTGAACCTCTGTCGGGCAGAGGGATGGTTTTTCCACCACCAAGGTGAATCAGACGATTGTCATAGTCAACACGATATTTCCCTGTGTCAAGGTTATATTGGATTATATCCCCAAACAGTCGATCTTCTTCCTTTTTACCTTTTTTATATTTAGCTAATGTATTTGGAGACCATGAGCCGGATGGAATGGGTTGAAACTTCATTTTTCTCCCTGGTTCTATAAATTGTGAATACTTTGTTCTGAGTTTTTGCATTCTTTCACTTAATAGTTCCTTTCTGGATTTTGGATAGCGTTGATGTTCTGAAATGCTACTTCCTACAGGTCTTCGCATAGTAACAAATCTTTCATCAACCATAGGTGGTGAAGTGGTAGTTCTTGCATGCGTTTTCGGGGAATTTTTCTTCGTTGGAGATTTTTTCTTCTTTGGAGACTTTTTCTTCTTTGGAGATTTTTTCTTCTTTGGAGATTTCCTCTTTCGCGGAGCACGTTTTCGAGGTTGCCTTTCATCCCCAAATTTCCTAACGGTTTTTGTTCCATCTCATCTCAGTAAACTTCTGATAATAACACCACCTAAAAATCCACCACCTCCAGGTTTTAAAATAATTCTACGTTTAATCTCCTCATCAATATTCGGATCTGCTAACTGCTCGATATCTGCTCTATGTTTTGTCATATACGTGGTGGTTTGTTTTGGTAATTTGATTTTATCTTCAATGATGTTTTGTGCTGCCAACGTAAACCATTTTAAAATTTCTTTTAATCCTGCTTTCAACACAGATTCTCTTTCATATCTATTGGTTTGTTGACTTAAATTTCGCAAAGCCCCTAAAATTGAAGTTGGCGTGGATGGTAAAGCCATGTTTACTCACTGTCGCCTATTGATAGAATGACAATATAAATTAAAATGAAGTCATTTTTATTTTAAAAAAATCATTATAACGATTAAGCAGGGGAATAAACGGTTGGACCTCTTTCATCTTCTTCATAACGATGAAATATATCTGTTCGCAGTCTTAATTCTTTATTTGTTCGTGAATGGAAATCTATGACAAGATATCCATGATCCATCGATGTAGCATCTTCATAAGCAGACAGTAAATGTGGAGCTTGCATTTGGTGAACTAGTGTTTTAATCTGATTTTATCTCGTTCATTTCGAAATAAAATCATGTATCTTGAATTAAGACTGATGGTTCGACTCGATTTCGACTGTTGAAACATATTTTGTGTGATATAAATCACGCTTGCATTACGGTGATGTCCTTTTCTTGTAAACCAAAGTTTAATTTTTTCCTCATCTTTTTCACCCAGCATATCATCAAAGACTATTAAATGCGGAATAGATACATCGCTGACAATCTCGTTTTCATCGTCAGGAATTCCTTCCACGAATTTTATTAATTCAAACTGCGAATTGAATTTCTCCTGCATAAGATTGTAAGCATACTGCCATTCTTTGTAACACCAGACAACTCTTTCAGGAACGATATTGAACAAATCTTCTCGATAGTCAATTAATTTATGAACAAAGACTGTCTTTCCACAACCACTCGGACCTGTGATGAAAATATTACAAGGATGTTGAAATAAAATAGCTTGTACATCCACCTCCATGATTTCTTTACTTTTCTCTTTAAGGATTAATAATAAAATGACAACATAAATAACGATGAAAGCATTTTTATTCAATCATTTCTTCCAAAAAAAGATCAGTCTTGGAAATTGTAGATAGATCATATAAAATGTTATGTTCTATCTACATGCTCAATCCCAGGACCGTGTTCTTAATTCAAAGACAAAAGCAGGTCAATCCCTCCACTAAGCTATAAAATGCAAACAGATTTTTTTCCTATAATCATTCATCTCTCGTTTCTCGAGTAGTGCAAATAAATCATAAAGTATACCAAGACGAGAAAAAAATCAAATATGGAGCAGCTAATTTTTCAATTAAAAAAAAATCTTGCAGAGAGAAAAAATTTTAACAATAGAAAAACTTTTTAGTGAAAGAAAATTTTTTCGATTAAAAAAAAATCTTGCAGAGAAAAATTTTAGCAATAGAAAAAACTTTTTATCGATAGAAAAAAATTTTTACGCTTAAAAATTTTCGATAAAAAATTTCGGATAAAAATTTTTTACATTTTAAAAAAGTTTTGCAGATTAAAAACTTTTTTCAAATAAAAAATCTTATAGACAAATTTTTCGATAGAAAAATTTCGGATAAAAAAATTTTTTACAATTTAAAAAAAGTTTTGCAGATTAAAAACTAGGGACGAATAAAACTAGGGACGAATAAATCTAAGATTGGGTAACTCTAGACGAACTGATTTCCGGGAAATGCCGGAAAAAACCCACACTCAGATCATATAGTCAGGCAATGTCTAAAGATCATACTGCTAGGAGTCGAAGAAAAGACTAAGTCCAACGGTGATAGAGAAAGATTGAGATGAACAAAGACGGAAAAAAGACTAAGTCCAACGATGGTAGAGAGAAAGAACAGCTCTCCAAAAAAAGACTAAGTCCGACAGAGTCTTTTGCCTGAGTCAAGCTGAGGAGGGTTATGGCCCATATCGTGAAAAAAGACTAAGTCCAACGATGGTCTTTGCCTGAGTCACTCAACCGACTGTGTATAGCACAAAGGGAGACAAATCTTGTCTGACTAATTCAACCATGATAGAGAAAGCCTAAGGCGAACGAAGACGAAGAAAAGACTAAGTCCAACAATGACAGAGAAAAGTCTAAGTCCAACGATGATCTCTGCCTGAACCAGCATGAGGAGGGAAAATAACCCATATCGTGGAAAAAAGACTAAGTCCAACAGAGTCTTGTGCCTGAGTCAAGCTGAGGAGGGTTATAGCCTATATCGTGAAAAAAGACTAAGTCCAACGGTGATAGAGAAAGATTGAGACGAACAAAGACAGAAAAAAGACTAACTCCAACGGTGATCTCTGCCTGAACCAGCATGAGGAGGGTAAATAACCCATATCGTGGGAAAAAAAGACTAAGTCCAACGGTGATAGAGAAAGACTGAGCCGGACGAAGACGGAGAAAAAAGACCAACGATGACAGAGAAAAGCCTAAGTCAAACGATAGTCTCTGCCGAACCATGTCATTACGACCCGTGCGCGCGTGCGTGCAGATGTATTAAGTCCCCTTTTCACAGACCATGGTTAAAAAAAGGACCCCAGCCGCGTCAAAGATGGCGGACATCTGCCTCCGGTTTGACAATTTGACCGGTCTTTTGAGACTTAAGTCTAACGATAGTCTCTGCCGAACCATGTCATTACGACCCGTGCGGGCGTGCGCGCAGATGCATTAAGACCCCTTTTCACAGACCATGGTTAAAAAAGGACCCCAGCCGCGTCAAAGATGGCGGACATCTGCTTCCGGTTTGACATTTTGACCGGTCTTTTGCCCCAAATTGGTCCCCCTACAACCAGCCTTGGAGGGCTGTAGGAGGACCCGGGAGGGCTGTAGGCGGACCACGGGAGTGGGGCAGCGGGACCGAGTCCCGCTGCCCCCTCCTTTACTACTAGTGTAGTTGTCCTCTAATGCTCGGGCAACTCCGCCAAAAGAACTCGTTCAACACAATATATTCCCATACGTGTGCAATAACCTATAAAGTTTGTCTTTGAATGGTCTAATGACTGAATGATTGATTTTCCGTTTATTTATCGTCGCCACCTGTTGCCCATATGGGCGACACCCCCAGAAGGCTGTCAGTTATGTTACGGGGGATAGTGTAAGATACAGGACAGGACGAAACCCATCCTAAGTTCCACCGGCTGGTTCTTTAACGCACTCGGTGTATATCACTAGTACTGCCACATGGGACATAGGTTTTAAGTCTCATCCAAAAACACTGTTACTGATTTCCAGTTGGCCAGGGGTGGGGCTCCAACCAACACCCTTAAGTGTTCCGAGATAAAGCGCTTACAAGTCTCGCGGGCTAGCGCTTGACCTATCCCGGCTGACAATGGTCTAATAGCCACTCGTATTTCACTATTCGAGCCATGCTCTGGCAAAAGGGGGGTTTAATGCATCTCCGTGTTGCATTATACCAAGTAGCCTAAGTCATGTCATAATTATGGATCTATAAAATACACGCAGTCTAACAACCAACTGAATCATGAGGTAGAATGGTCCTTTGACATCAAGAAAATTTACCAAACGCAAATAGTATCGTTTCAGGTCAGCCTGCGCGGACTTTGCAGGCTGGCCTGGTTGATACTTTTTGCTGATGCATTAGTTTAACCCCTTACCACACAATCCCAAAGCCTAAAGTTTAACGACCCTAAGAATGGAGCCCTTTGAAAACATTGAGGGAAAAGGAGAAAATGCTGGTAACCAGCATTTTCTCCTTTTCCCACAATGTTTTCTAACCTATCACAGGCAGAAATCATTATTTTAGCATCATTTAATTTTGTCTACTGCAAATGCTTTCAATGCGGTCCAGTCCAAAACGTTGTCGTTTGGTAAAGAGTTAGCCGCTTTGTTCACAGAGCACAGTTCATTTACATGTCGGTCAGCCAGTCCTATGTCCACGATTTTTGACTGGTTCCACAATAACTCTCATACATGTAAATTTTTCTGTTTTAGAAACGGTACCATGTATAGACAAATCCGATACTTGTGCCACGGATACTGAAAACTTATGTGGGAGATTTGAACAAATTACATACGATATTTGTCGTAAATCTTGTAATGCCTGCGGTAGGTATGCTTTGTTTGTTTGTTATGGCGTTTAATGTTGTTTTCAACATTATTTTAATTATATTGTGGCGGCAAGTACACCTATCCGTGTCTTTCACTCTTTTGCACAATATTCTTCCCAATCCATTGGCTGCCTTCCCACATAACCTTGGTCGAAACTATGACCAGCGGTAAGAGAGGAATGAATTCTGTCGCAATTACTGTCATCAAACCGCAGACTCTAATTCGCCTTGCTGGGGACTCGAACCAGCATCCCCGTGACGCGTGGTTTTAAGTCCTGTACGCTACCGACTGCCCTACGGGACTCGACGTTGTGATTGCTACATACAAAAATGTGAGATTTTACCGGATTTACTTCCTGTAAATGTAAGTTTGGTCATGAATAATACTACCTGAATACTACACTGTCCTTTGAAAGCTGACTTTTAATGATTAACTTTTATATTTCATAAAATGTGTCACAAGCTATTTATCTACGAAATTTTAACGAGACACTTGAACAAGCAATTGTTTTTTACCCCACAATGTTTTCCACTCTGTTTCGGGGGATACATTAGGGTATCCCGGCTGCCCCTCCACTAGCGTCCTTAAAAGAGAGTAGGTGAAAATTTGCATATTAATCTTTCATGACCTTTATTTAAATTTTTAAACCGTGTCTGTTTTGCCGAGCTCAGTGGTTCAGACGATAAATCACGGGGCTAGTAAAACAGAAGTTATGAGATATCCAAGCCTTTGAAAACATCGTTGGAAAAGGAGGACATGCTTGTAACCAGCATGTTCTCCGTTTCTAACGATGTTTTTTTTTTTAACCGTCTTCGTCTTTACCCTTTCAAAGTCATGTACTCCTTCAAATTTGGATTACATTTAATTTGTCGTCTGCAAATACTTTGAAAACGGACGAGTCTACAATCTTGTTTTCTGGTATAGAGTCTGAGATTTATGTTCACAGACGGACCAGTTTTGGATTACGCGAACGGTAACCCGAAAACGACCCCAACAGCGGCAACAACAACAGCAATGCCTACAACAAGCACACCCACAACTGTACCTACAACAAGCACACCGACAACAACAATACCTACAACTACAGAAAGCACCACCCAAATAACAACAACAATCAAAACAACGCCAACACCTACAGCACAAACAACGACCATGAAAACAACAACAGAAATAACAACCAAAGCCACAACCGCTACTCCAGCCCCTGGATCAGGTACAACGTTAAGGTTTATTGGTTTTATGGGTGTGTTTAATTTTTGTCTTGATTTTGCTATGGTCGTGCAAGCCTCGGATGTTGGATTTTTTATCCAGAAAATCATGGTTTGATCTCCTCTGGCGGTGCTAGTCACATGAGGGTGACATTGCTTAGGACAAGTTTTAATAGAACTTTGCAATTGTTCCACATTTTTTTTTTTTTTTTTATGAAGCGTTTAAAAATTTTAGTCGTTTAATGCATCTCCGTGATGCATTATAAAAAAACAAGTTATTATATAATTATTAACCCCTGAAATCCAATTTTTCATACAATGGACTGAATCCTGAAGGACAATGGTCCTTGGACATGCAAAAAAACCAAAGGCAAAAGGTTTCGACCCAGGTCAGCCTGCGCGGACTGCGTTGGCAGACCTGGGTCGATACTTTTTGTAGATCCATTACAGAGCTTATTTGATTCAAAACATTAAGTGCTGCTCTCAAAACTGCTACAGTCGCGTCCCGGCAACTGTGCAGTTATGCATATTTCGAGCGTCAAGGGCCTGTGCTTGACCATTTGTGCTTTTATCATGATTGACTCCAGCAATAATCGAACTCGGCAGTATCGGCTGACATTTCAAGGATTTGACAATCAGATAATTCACGATGAACTGTCTTGTATCTCTATGATAGAGCCGTTGCTGTGTGAAGACGGCATTTTATAAAGTTCATGCGCACAGTAGCCTATACAAAACCAGTTATTGTGTTCAGTGTTTTAACCTTTTAAAACACAATCTCGAGTTTTAAAGGCCCCAACGACAAAAAAACTTTAAGAAAAGATCGTAAACTCCGCATATCAGAGATCATAGTCTAGGTTCGAATTCCATGATGATTGGATTCAACCTTGGAAGTATCTGCAACAAGGAGAGAGAGAGAGCGCATTGGTTTTCAGCGAGCAACTATCCAAAATACTTGATAGAGGTTGAAAATACTTGTATTACAGTCGATTTAATATCATACTAGTTTACGTTAATGCAACTTATTTTAGCCACACTCTGGCAAAAGGGGGCTTAATGCATCTCCGTGATCCATGATACCAAGCATGTCATCACATAATTACGGATTAATAAAATCCATTTTGTACAACAACCGACTGATTTATGAGATACCCTGGTCCTTGAAGAAACAGAAAATTGACAAATAGCGAAAAGTTTCGGCCCAGGTCAGCCTGCGCGGACTGCGCAGGCTGACTTGGGTCGATAAGTTTCGCAGATGCATTAAGCCCCTTTTCACAGAGCATGGTTCATTGAGTTATTTAGTCAGCGGACGACAAAAGATAATTACTACCCTTGATAGCTCTCCACTACCTCGTAGGTCTTGAATAAGGTACCCTTCGTTTTTATCCTTGATATTCATTGCACTGTTTCGGAATGTTCAGATTTAAATATCTCCTTCGAAATTTATCAAACCAATTATTCGCTCTACTTCATGCATTTCGATGTGAAATTCGTCTGCAAATATTATGCAGGTCTTACATATACTGTACATCAGAAGCCAAATTATAATATTGCAAGATCTCTAAGTAAAGCAAGGATAAAAGCAAGGGAAAACAAATAAAAAGACCTAGTTGCAGTTTGGTCTTCTTTGTTTTTATCTAACAAGTGAGATAATTGGTATTTCACTTTTTCTCCCAATTAGCTAGTGTTCCATGCGTAGACAAAATCGTTTCCTGTCACATCAACGCTCACGTGGTATGTGGAAATGACGACCATTTTACTTACGACTTGTGCAGAAAGACCTGCAAGCAATGCAGTATGTATATAGAGAAACCTTCTATCCTATTCTAATTCTTCACAACATGACTAATTTTAGGCATGTCCATACTGATAGCATTTGCAGGCGACAGCTACTATGTTGCTTAAAATGACTGAATTTATCTTTGTGGAAAACGCTTTGATAATTGATAAGAAATGCTGAAAATGGTGGCCACTGGCATTTCCTCCTTTTCCCCGGTCTTTTTCAAATGCCGTTTTCCTCAGGGTCTCAAAAACACGAGATCCTTTGGTAAATGCTTAAACAGACTTAAAAAAACTTTGGCCTAAAAATAGCAAAATGTTGGGGCAGAATTTTCTTTTTCTTTGCTTTTTTTCTTAGTCTGACATCAGAAAATTCAAATCCAGTACCATAAAATGTAGTCAGGATAACCTGTATCTAACACTACGTTATCAGGTCAGGAATAGCGCAATAATGGCGGACTCCATATATGCCCTATATGCTTTCCTGTTTTCCTCAAATTCATGTGATCCAGTTTGATTAAGGAATAAAATGAGATCAATCTTTTACAAAATATACATTAACTAATCTAAAAGGTGCTGTTGGAGTATGGTTTAAACATAAATTTGACTATGAATCACTTTTAAAAGTAGCCCTATTTCCGGACCTTATATAGGTCCATTGACATTTCGAATACTCAAAGTATTTCTGATATGAAGTTTTTCTCGCTAAATAAGAACGACCATTAAAAAAACTCACTGCCAATCTGTTCTGAATGCAGCCTACAGTCCGATTTGATAAAGTGAAGTCCGATTTGATAAAGTGAGATAATATCCCGTTATCTCCGCTTATTACCGACGTGCGCCGCCATTATTGCGCTTTGCCCGACGTAGTTTTGAAGTACGGCGGGGTACCAGACTACATAAAATGTACCATTTGTCTGAAAACCATAGTGTTTAAGTATGATAGGTTTGCGTAGGTTATTCTTAGAATTGTCTGCGGTATAATAATTTGTACACCCAGCGTCTAAATATAGCGTAAGTACTATTTCTAGCCGCTGCTGAACACTATTTTTGCTCTTACATAAAAAAAGAGCACTGCATGCGGGTACCAACGCTCGGCTACAGTTGCTTTTAGGAGTAGAACATTCAAAGTCAAAAAGAGGGCATAACTGCGAAAAGATATTTTGATGGTTACATGTCCCTATTGTATTGGTTCCAATTTTAATAGTTAACTACTAGTTTGAGTTTGAAGTAAACATCTTCAGAAATGAAAGAGATATTAAAAAATGTCAAAGTTTGTTGCACGACGAAGGTGACGACGACGACGACGACGCATACGACACCTGGGCTACGGAAATACCTCAAAGTTTTCTTCGAAAACAGTCGAGCTCATAGAGATTTCTGACCCAAGAAACGACAAAAACACCATCACGAGTGACAAATCTAATACAAGAAATTAATTAGCAAACCTAGTACATGTAGTATGAACTGGATGTCTCAATTTTATCGACATCAGTAAGGAGTGTAATATCTAATTCTAAAAAAAATCTAAATTTCAAAGCTACGCAGTTTCTCATCAAATCAAATGAGCCATGCTCTTTGAAACGGAGGCTTATTGCATCTGCAAAAAGTATCGATTCAGATCAGCCTGCGCAGTTCGCATAGACTAGTCTAGGTCGTAAGCTTTTGCTATTGGACAATTCTTTTCATGTCAAGGGACAAGTGTACCTCACGATTCAGTTGATTGTTTGACAAAATGGATTCTATGAATCCATTATGTGATAAAGTGCTTGGTACAGTGCATCACGGAGATGAATTAGAATTCCCTTTTCACAGAGCATGGCTCAAATGGTTTAGCCTATCAGAAACTGCATTACTTTTTGGATTCAGAATTAGACTATGAATAGATTGATTGGAAACGACGGGCCCGGGTTCTTGGTGTAAAATACGCCAAGATTACTGGCACGGGTAATTGGAGAGGTCATCAGACCTCTCCAACAGTGGTGAGTTTAAAATGCAGACTGCCACAGAAATCGCTATCTAAATTCATTTGTTTTTGCGAAATTGTTCTGATACACAGTCTATTTCGTCATGGTTTTTATAAATAAACCGAAATCAAAAAACTGAAATAGGAAATAAATGTGTTTCTTTATATAACGGATTTCCAAAAAGATTTATTATACTATATTGATTGTAAATGACCTCTCCAATGATTGCAATTTTTCACTGAGCAAATAAATCTAAGCAAAAAGAAAATTTTCGTTAAAAATAGAGAAAGAACACCGCGGGAAAAGATCATGTGACTTGATACTGTCTGGAGAATTCGTACCCTGGAGAACTCGTACCCTAATCTCGAGAGCGCGAGTTCTATGAAGAACTCGTACTCCACAAATAGATATAAATAGGTTGATCAGTATGTTTTCAATTTTTATTTTTCAAAACTGACTAGACTCTAGCATTTTTTTCCAGTTTTCTACAAAAATACTATCGATTTATAATGATACAGATTTGATGAAATAATACACAGAGTTGCTTCTAGGATGCGGGATTGCGAGAATCCTGCGAAAATCAATTTATGAGCGCAAAAAAGTCGTGCCTCTTCGCCCTATGGGACAGTCCAAAAATTGCTGTTTGTTAAAAGATTAAAAAATGTTACATTTACATTTAACATGTCTGGTACTAGTATTATATATAGGCCACCTTTATTTATTGTCATCAGGTAAGATTCTTGTCTAATCAGTGGAATTAGCATATTGTATTAAATCTTAATTGAACGATTTCTCCTTTCCAAAAATATTTTGATTTATCTGAGCACACATTACAAACATTCATTAGAGGTTTGTTCCTTTTGAAAATGAGCCAAATTGGATCATTATCTTGAGTTTTGTGTCCTTGAATTTTGAAAAAAATTAGGCATTTCTGAGCATGTTAATAGCATATGGCCTACACTTTCTTCAAATCTTTACCAAACTCGCCTTGTTAGATTTTCATGGGCGCTTGGTTCCTTTCAAAATTGAGCAAAATCGGGTCATGGAGTCACAAATTACATGCTCTTGAATTAAAAACAACAACAACAACAACATTTTTTTAGCTTTTGAATAGCTTCCAGCCTTCATTTTACTTTCAATCTTCACAAAACCCACACAGTTTATAGATATTCATGGGAGCTGGATTCTTTTGCAAACCGTCGGATTATTGGGTCAGAAATTCATTGCCCTTAAATTTAAAATGCATTTTGAGCTTGTCAAGAGCTTACCGCATGTATTTTTGGAAACTAACATGAAAAAGAATAGCTCATATCAGCTCTTAATTTCATTATACCTCCACAACTCTTTGTAAAAACCCGAGTCTTTATTTAAATACCAGTAGAGCTATTTTTAGTCCTTATAGGCCTCTTGTTCCGAGAATATTATAACAGTGTGGAATATATGCCATTTTGTGACTTTACACTAGCAAAAAAAAACATGTTTTTTTTTCTCATTCATTTAATGCGTAACTTGTTTGTTTACATCTACCAAAATATATTGAAATCAAAAGCCAATAAACTCTTTGAAAACATTGATGCCGACTTTTCCTGGCTTCTTTTTTAAAGAAGCCAACTTGTTGGAGATATTATTTGTTTTGGTGCTGTATTCATTTACACAAAAATAGCGACCGACGAGTATTGTTCCGAATTGTGGTCTCGAGTGATATAGCGAGTCTCTATACGGACAGTAGTGTTTGTTTGTTTGTATGGTGTTTAAGGTCGTATTCAACGTAATTTCAGTTATATCGCGGTGGCAAGTGCACCTATCCATGCTGTCCAGGAGCTTCTTTTTACCGGTACTTGTACTTCCCAAGCCACTGGCAGCTTTCTCACTTAACCATCTTCGAGACAATGATCAGCGGTGAGGTGAGAGAGGAGTGAATCTTGCCGCAATGACAATCATCAATCCTTGGAAAGAAATTGGCCGAGCTGAAGATTCGAACCAGCAAGCCCTTTTCTCAAATCCTGCGCACTACCGACTGCGCTATGGGGGCTCGGAACCGACAGTAGACTAGTGTATTACATAGAAATACAAAGAAAAGTTGATCATCTCCCTTTACAGACGGACCTGTGTATACTACCGCTGCCCCGAGGACCGTCACAACCACCGTAGATTCTTTGGGTTCCGACCCAAATGTCATAGAAACAGGCGAGTGTTTATTACATATGTTTATTACAAATGAACCATGCTTTGGCAAAAAAGGGTTTAATTGCATCTTTGTGACGGATTATATCAAACAAGCCATCAGATAACCATGGATCCAAAATTCCATTTTGTCTAAAATCAACAGACTCCTGCGGTATAATGGTCCTTGGACATGCCGAAAATCTGCCAAACGCAAAAACTTTTGAAACAGGTCAGCCTGCGCGGACTGTGCAGGCTGACCTGAATCGATACTGTTTGCAGATGCATTGAACCCCTTTTTAAAGGAGCATGGTTCGAATGTTTAATCTCTGTTTTGTTTTTTTTTTTTCAAACAACATCCTTACATTAGAAATATGACAAACATGAGTTTTTTGTTACCACGACCCCTATGAAAACGGCTCTCGAAATCTAGGTATGAACTGCATTGTAAACTACAAGGCGAACTATCTGGTCATCACTTGTTTTAGGATCATAAGTCGATTAAAAATTAAATCTCTTACACTATGTAAAAATGATTTGCGAATCGTGATTTACAATTTGTTCTCTTTTCTTGAGAAATACTAGTATTCCGTAAACCTTGAACTTGTACTACAAAGGTAAATCCAATCTTATGGTCCATATTTGATTTGTCGTCTGTAAATACTATTAACATTGACAACTCGAGTTCAAAATTCTGTCGTGTGTTAAAGGATTGTAACAGAATTCCAGGTTTTTTCACAGAGTGTTTTTACGACGGACGTAGCCAGCAGTATGATGGGAAAATCACCGTGACGTCACCATCCAATCACACGTGTGTTAACTGGGCCAACATAGCGTCTATCAATGGCTACACAGGAAAGCAATTTCCGGAAGGCAATTTGAACCATAACTTCTGTCGTGACCCGACGAACACTGGGCGACCTTACTGTCATACGCTATATGGAACAGAGTCCTGTGGCATCAGAAAATGTTCAGGTTCGTTTTATTGTTTGGCTTCTTTCAAGAATACATTGTCTTACAGTCATACCAGGATGACATTCTTTGCTGGGCTTCATCAAAACAACGTTGGGACTCTGTACGGCCTTTCCAAAAGACTTCCTCTCGAGCAGTAGATTTTCTCAGTACAAATGCAACGTCTGACCGCAGAGTCACATCCTCCTAATATCTGAAGTCGATTAATAGTAAAGATATCTTCTTTGATCGGGGAAAATAAACGCCATCTTCGATGACCTAGTGTCACTTTAAAGAGACTCATATGTATACAGGATTTATTTTCTAGTAACAGTCGACCATCATGTCTTACGCTTTTATTTGAAGTGTCACTAGATTTTTTTCCTTCTAATAGTTATGTCCTTCTCATGTTTTCTGTCCTACTTGTATTTCTTTGCAATCTTTTCAGAGCTGACAATGGAACTCAATGTCGGCGAACCTGCCCTTGTCAGTTCTATAGGCCTACATTGCTCTGATTTTTTAAGGTTGTCTTAAAAAAACAGACGGAAATTTCATTTTAAAATGACATATGCGTCCTGTCTACTAATTATCGATAAAACGGCCTGCTATAACTCATATCATTACATACAGCGTAATTACTGTAAATAGTAACAAAATGGCCGCCGATTACGACCTTTAAGGTCATTTTTGTTTGAGGCTAAATCGGCTCCTATACTACTCCAGCAATAAACTCGCAACTGCAATATATATTCGTATGAAGGATCACAATGACAAATACCTGAAGAATAAAGGCGTAAAACCTTTGGTTTCAAATAGGTGGGCTTTTTTCGATTTTTTTTTTTTAAGATTAGGGCTGTAATAGCCCCCCCCCCCCCCCCAAAAAAAAAAAAAAAAAAACGGCAAGAAAAGCCCTTGCCTCGCTCATTTCAGCTCTCGGCTTGCCCCCCCCCCCCCCGCATCCCCGTTCCTAAGCCTTTACCTCTTTATCACACAATCCCGAGTTTTAAAGACCCCGAAAAAGAAGGCTAGTGAAAACTTGGTGGGAAAAGGAGAAAATGCTGTTAACCAGCATTTTCTCCATTTTCAACAATGTGTTCTACCTTATCAATGACAGAAATCATCATTTGACCTAGATTTGATTTGTCGTCTGCGAATGTTTTCAATTTAGTCGAGTTCAAATTTTTTTTCGTTTGGCAGCGGATTGAATATTACTTTCAGGACAATGTGAAGATTCAACAACAGTCTCCTGCGCACTGTTTGGCACAGCCGCATGCGATGACAAAAACTTTGCCCACACTATTTGTCCTGTGACTTGCAATAAATGTGGTAACTCTCTCTCTCTCTCTGTCTCTCTCTCTGTTTGCCTTTCTATTAGAGCTCTTGCTTTTAGCAATTTAGCACACGCAGATGCGTTCAAGTCGTAGTAAGCAAGTGGTAACTTGACCTCCTCAGCCTCAAGCAAACTTTCAGTTTAGCTCCTCGGTGCTATTCTTTACTCTTTCATTACTAACTACGGAAATTCCACTTTTTTGCCCTAGCTCTAAAAATAGATTTCCACTTCTATTGAAAACGACTTTCTTCATAGTTTAAAAACAGAGTAGCGGACAGTGTAGATCAAGATCAGACTGCACGTTCTGTGCAGTTTGATCTTGATCTACGCTGTCCGCAAAAGGTAATCAAGTCGTCATTAGTAGTGAAAGAGTTAAAGCATGTTTCTACTGAAGTAGTTGTACAATCGGGCTAAGAATGCAATTTAGAAAGGCAGATTCATAAATGAAGGGACTTCTGATTCAGCCCCGGATGGCGTCGTTAGTCACGTGTGTGTAGCAAGCTGCTCCTGAGTTTAGGCTTTGTGAAACTTCGAAAAGATTCGAATAAATCAACTTTCTACAGAATATGACTGACATACTGCAGTATGTATGAGGAACTGGCAAAAACCACCAATAAAATCAAATTCTGAAAGTACTTATAGTAGGAGATGGTAGAAATTTGCAAGAAGATAAGTTTTAATAGTGTACTATTTCATTAAAAAATCAGTCATCTGACAGTTGACAACATTTTTTTTCTAAGCTTGATAGCATTAATTCATGACTATTTTCCATAAAATTGTGTATCTAAGCATTTTGCATGCAATTTCAGGTGTTAGGAAAGTGTTTTGTCGTCAGAGGGTTTCAGTTTGACGGTTGTCGTAAGTAGGTAAGACCTGGGTGCATATTCACTAACGACGCTTAAGAACAGCCTTTGTCTCTATTTTCCAAGATTTTCTAAATGTGAAAGTAACACAACTTCTGATTGGCTAAACCAAATAGTTTAGCCAATCAGAAGTTTTGTTACTTTCACACCTAGAAAATTCTGGATAATAAGTCTAAGAACGTTCCTCAGAATGGTTGGTGAATACAAACCCTGAACGGATATTACTTAAACAAGAATTCATTTATCTTTCAGGTTTCGGACTAGTCATACAGACCAAATTCCGGTCGTGATTGAAAAAACGACGGTGTTATTTATTGTACCATCATGATATTGCATTGTTGCTTGGAGTACATATATCGAATATCGATATCGAATATATCTTCTTCACATGTTTTAGTTTTGATTTTGTTTTATATATGATCCATGCTCAGTGAAAAGGAGGCTTAATGCATCTCCGTAATGCATTATACCATGTAAGTCGATATATAATTGTGGATCCATAATGGCCCCATTTTTTAATAATCGACTTCACCATGAGGTAGACTGGTCCTTGCTTGCACATACAGAAAACTGACCAATAGCGAAAAGTTTCGGCCCAGCTGACTGCGCAGGCTGACCTGGGTCGATACTTTTCGCAGATGCATTAAGCCCCTTTTCCACAGTGCACACACACACACACACATATATAAGTAAGTCATGCTATCTGAAAATGGGGCTTAATATATTTGCTAAAAGTATCGATCTAGGTCAATCTGTGCAGTAAACAAAACGGGTGGTAAAATGCATTGAAATTTAAACTATATCGTTTAAAAGTATGGAGATTATTGTGAGGATGGCGTTCTGCTATTGTACGGTCGGTCCAAGTGTTAGTCGCTTGCACAGACATTAATTTCAAAGCTAGGTTAAAAGTTGCCCGGTCACTCTATCTTTTGTCTACTTTTTGCCTGATTTTAAAATTCATTTTTCTACCAGCAAATAACACTTGGACCAACCACATAGTAACAGATTGTCATTTTCACAATACTTTCCATACTTTTAAATGGTATGATTTGAATGTAAATGCATTTCAATACCTGCATTGTCTTTTTGGCGGCTATTGGGCCTTTAAACCCCTTTTGCCAGAACATGGCTCTAGTATACAGTGTACTTGTTCATACACGTTTTAATTTTTAACAGGTTAACCGGTCATTATGAAACGATATGCGAGTGGAACAAGAAATATCTTTAAAAAAAGATAGACGGCGTCAGAGATACTGGAATATGAATATTGAAACTCTTTTGTGGCTCAGTATCAAGTAAACCAATCAACATTAACTTCAGGAGAAATTTCCTCTTTTTCCTCACCGTTTTTCATTTTGTTGAAAAGTAGTATTGGGTTATTTGGAAACGCATATGAAGTATTAAATTTCCAAACAGACAAAAAAGAAAGACCATTTTCTACCACATCAGTTTGCTATGGTATGATTCAAGTCAAGTTGTAAATAGTGGTTTTAATGTGCAAGCAAATATGCCAGCAGGGACCCGCCGGTTAAACATGTTCATATTTTTGACCAATCATAAATGACCATAAATTTATTCTTTATCAGTACCACGAAGTATGTCAAAAGCCAGCGCATTCAACTACACCGAAAAAGCCTACATTGACGCATGACGGTTAGAAAAGCGGAACACCTTGATTTAAAAGTTAGGGCGTTTTTTTTTTTGATCAGAAAATCCTAGTGTTAGATCAGACCCTCTGAGGCACTTGTTTTCTGGAAACACTGCGCCCTATAACCTAAATTAGCGTGGGCTCCAGTCTGAGCAATTTTATTTCCTTTTATCATATTCTGACGTTAGTTTGTCAAAATGGTTACGAAACCGATAAACATTTCTGCCACGGATCTGTTCAGGTCGTGAAATGAGACCGCGATAAGGATTGATTTTAAATACAAGAGCACCGCATGCTCATCTGCAGTTGCTTATAAAAATAGGTGGAATTTCAATGAAAATTATGGGTCGAAAAGGGACATAACTGTGTCAAAAATATTTTGATGGTTACCTTCCTAACTAATGTGGGTTCCCCTTTTAGTTAACAACTAGTCGGAGTTTGAAGTAAATGTCTTCATAATGACAGATATTATAAAATGTCAACGATTTTGTACGACGACGACGCAGACGACAGTGTTAAATCTTTACCAAACGACAAAATTTTAGACTGGTCCTATTTGAAAGCATTTGCAGACGACAAATTAGATATTGCTAAAATGATGATATCTGTGTTTGATAGGGAAGAAAACATTGTGGAAAAAGGAGAAAATGCTGGTTACCAGCATTTTCTCCTTTTCCCACAATGTTTTCGAAACTTTTTTTACACAGGGTCGTTAAAAGCAGGTATTGTTTGGTAAAGGGTTAAGATAGCAGTTTCCGTACGAGCAGGGTATGCACTCAGTGCTTTATGTTGCTAAACCGCCGGATTTTAAACAAGTATCTGGAAGATGATGGCGGATTACACTGGATTTGTCTCAAGGCTTGAAATTCAAATTCGCCATGATGGCATCGTCAATCTGTATGACAGTGGCAGCGGCACATATCTTTCAACTGCTACAGACAGAGCAATAGCAAAGATTATGTGCTCACCCCGACCTAAAATCTTTGTGAGACATATGGAATGCCTAATTAATACAGATAGAAAGAAATGATTGCGGCGCCTATGCCTTTGCAAATATGGTCATCATACTGCTTGATAGAGATCCTAACAAAATTGCCGAAAGTAATGAAATGCTTGGATTGTGGATTTTAAATTAAAACAAAACTGCGTTTTTCGTTGTTGTCTTTTTATCTGACTTTTTATGCAGTTTTTCACGGACAAGTAATAATCATGTCAACTTCAGGGACCATTTACTCATTTCCAACCACCTTGCTTCTTACTAAACGCAGATAAATTTACAGAATCAAATCGTTAAAAGCACTTATAAATGGGTGAAAGTTAGTTGTGAGGCCTTTAACCTATCATCTTTTCAACAGAAAGAGTATGCCCTCTGTTATAAATCATTTACAATTTAGCTTTTTCATCGATCTTACAGCTTATTGATGTCGGGCCCGAAAATTCGCGTTATTGAGTTCTAGTTCTACAAAAGTTTTCTCCCTTGTTCCATTATCGGCCATTTTTCCGATTACAGTTGTCATGTTAAAATCTGGGTAACTTAAGTTTTCTTCCCAAATTTCTCACCGTCACGGCATTGCTGACAAATAATTTTGAATGGCTTTTGGCATGAAAATTAGCTTTTGCCTTTATCTAAAAGCGTTCTTGGACTGAAGGAATGTTTTGATAACTTAGTTCAGTCTTCTTGTCTAGTTTCGGTTTTATCCCCAAATTGTGCCTGCTTGTCGCGACTTGTTCCGTTGTATTTCCTGATTGAACTTGTAAATGCCACATTATTTAGAAAAACTTATGAAAAATAAAGAAAGTGAGATTTTTTAAGAGACACATCACATAGTTTTTACAGGTACTCACATAGTTTTTACCACAGGTGAACGGCGACGACAATGTAAATCCTATATTACACACTAATGTACTGAAAGGTAAACAACTCGTAATGTATTTTCAATACCCCAGTCACGAATTCCATGCTGTTTACAAGTTATTTTACGACCAATATTAACACCCCTAGTACCAATGGATAGCAAAAACATTATTCTACAAGAAAATCATGTCACAATTTGAGCCATTTCAAGTTGCTAAGAAATATCTATCTCGAAACTGTCAAACAACTCAATTCGGAAGAGATCTGATTGCACAGAATCGCGAAAATTTTCAAGAGATAAAACCCATTTTCATCGCGAAAGCTGTTGAATATTTGACAAGTATCATTTCGAGTCCAGCAATAATAAGGAAAATAAACCTGAAACATCAAACTATTTGATGTCAATAGGCTGTACAATCCTTATTTCCATCGGTAAATCTGTCCAGCGCTCAGCTGCCTGCCATTTTGACGTACTGCGCATGCTCAGTTTCTTTTTCAAACCATGTTTCTCATTGGTTATCGATGAAGGTGTGTCTGGACCCGGCCAATGAGAAAACGCGATACAAAAGCATGCTTAGTAGGCCATAAAGGATGACAGTTTACACGGCTGGACATTTTCAGATAAAAAAAGCTTCGTTCAACACAAAAACATATTGAAGTTCTATTTTCAGTGCAGATATACATGTACTTTTCAATTTGTAGGCTTCAAATGCACCTTGCACAAGAACGGACATTTTTCGCGTTGAAAATGGGTTTTATCTCTTGAAAATTTTCACGATTCAATGCAATCAGATCTCTTCCGAGTTGGGTTGTTGGACAGTTTTGAGCTAGATTTTTCTTAGCAACTTGAAATGGCTCAAACTATGACATGATTTTCTTGTAGAATAATGTTTCCGCTATCCATTGGTACTATGGATGTTAATATTGGTAGTGAAATGATTTGTAAAACAGCATAGAATTCGTGACTGGGGTATTGAAAATACATCACAAGTTGTTTACCTTTCAGTATATTAGTGTGTAATACAGGATTTACACTGTCGCTCACCGTGGTTTTTACAGGTAATTCAAGGGATAGAGTTAAAAATACCGAAGTTATTTCAGGGACAGTTCTTGTTGAAATGTACTGAAATTTCAGGCGACCGGAAATTTGGAGTGCAATGAGAGGGGTGTTTATTATTGCTCACCCCTTTAACGATGGAAAAAAAGAAATTATTCTCCTGCAAAATTTGAAAGCACTTGCAGATTGCAATTTCAGTGTGGCTCAAAGCGTGGGTATTGCATTTTAAAGGTTTGAAAATGTTGTGGGTAAAAGAAGAAAAAAAAAATGGTGGTTACCAACATTTTCTCCTTTTCCCACAATTTCTGTTGCTTGCTCTTTCCAAACAAAATCCATCTTTTGAGATACATTTTATTTGTCTGATTACCTAAATGTTTTCAAAGACCTTCGTCTTGAGGGTTATGTCATAACGGGTTGCCTGGGAAACTGTTAACCCTTTACCACATAATCCTGAGTTTTAACAACCCTGAGAAAGAGGCCTTTTGAAAACATTGTGGGAAAGGAGAAAATGCTGGTAACCAGCATTTTCTCCTTTTTCAACAATGTTTTCTACCCTTTCGCAGCTATAGAGCCTAAGTCCAGCCACATACGGGTTGTCGTCTGCAAATGCTTTTAGTTTGGACAAGTCCAAATTTTTGTCGTTTGGGAAAGAGTTAAGCACCTGGCATTCTCAAAATTCCTGGTCTTAAAACCCCAAATTTGCCTAAGGAGGTTGAAATTTGTGCAGTCTGATCTTGTATTCACACTGTTGACCACTACTTTGTGAACCATTTACCACATAACCTGGACTTTTAACAACTCTGAAGGGGAAGCCTTTTGAAAACATTGTGGGAAAAGGAGAAAAAACTGGTAACCAGCATTTTCTCATTTCCTACAATGCTTTTTACCCTTTGAATGACAAATTTCATGTTACAAGTTTCACTCTATGTCATCCATAAATGCTTTCTGACAAATGCTTTTAATTTGGACATGGCTACAATTTTGACCTTTGGTAAAGGGTTAACCCTTTCCCAAACAAGCCCTGCCTTTCACGTGTCTGCAGTACAAGTCTTTTGAAAACACTGTTGGAAAAGGAGAAATTGCTCGTAACGAGCAATTTCTCCTTTTCCCACAGTGTTTTCTACCCTTTTTGAGAACTTTCTGCCATTTTCATCAAATTTAAAATTGTCGTCTGCAAACTCTTTCAATTTCGACCAGTCCAAAATTTGTCGTTTGGGAAAGGGTTAAACAACCTGGCCATAACAACCTTGAAATAGCTATAATTTGGTTGTTTTTTCTAATTGAAAAGGTCTGTTTCAGTCTATGCTATATTAGTTGAAGCGTCAAATAAAGAAATTAAAACATTCAGTCTGAAAAAAAAAAACACCCAAATAACTGCTATTTTAAGGCTGCTTATGGCAGGAATCGTATATCATAGTTGACAGTGTAGATCAAAGTTCAGACTGCATGTTTTATGCAGTCTGATCTTGATCTATGCTGGCTGCAAAAAGCAACTATAGTTGTGAAAAGCGCTTTAACCCTTTACCACAGAATCCTGACTTTTAACAACACTGAGAAAGAAGCCTTTTGAAAACATTGTGGGAAAAGGAGAAAATGCTGGTAACCAGCATTTTCTCCTTTTCCCACAATGTTTTCTACCTTTCCCAAAACAAATTTCAATTTTTGAGTCACATTTATTGTGTCGTCTACAAATGCTTTCAATCTAGAAGAGCCTAAACTTTTGTCGTGTGGTAAAGAATTATGGGTTAATTCTACCAAACAGCAAAATAGACAAGTCAAAATTGAAATCATTTCCAGGTGACAAATCAAGTGTGTCTCATTATAGTGGTATATATTTTTGAAAAGGTAGAAACCATTGTTAGAAAAGGAGAACATGCTGATTACCAACATTTTCTCCCTTCCCCATGATGTTTTCAAATGCTGTCTTCCTTAGGGTCATTCAGAATCATGATTGACTGGTTATAGATTAAGTACAGGAAGTATTGTATGATATGCTTTATTATATAATAAGATTGTTAATGCTTTATATATACAGGGGGTGGTGAACTACAAAAGACAAGATGGAGAATGGCAGCATGGCCACTGTTAAAATAGAACCAAACGCTGCAGACACTCTAGTGCAGGAAATCCAAATTGAGTCCATGAATGGTATAAAAGAAGAGCCATACGAAAACATCACATATCAAGAAGACAAATTAGATTCTAAGTCTTTCAAAAGGAAAAGAAGAAAGAAATCAAGTGCTGGTAATAATAAAGTTAGGAAGAGAAAGCCTGCCACCTGTAAGATCTGTGGAAAGACTTTTACGAGAAGTTACACACTGAAGATGCACATGTATATTCATAGTGGCGAGCGTCCACATTCTTGTCATGAGTGTGGAAAAACTTTCATCACATACGCAAATTTGAAAATCCATAGCCGAATTCACACTGGAGAAAGGCCCTTTAAGTGTTCGGAATGTGAGAAAAGTTTTACAGTTGCTCATGCGCTTAAGACTCACATGAGAAACCATACCGGTGAGAGACCTTTTAAATGTGATATATGTGGGAAAAGGTTTGCTGTAGGAAACAGTCTAAAAAGTCACAAAGTCATTCATACTAAAGAAAAACCCTACATTTGTTGTTTCTGTGATAAATCTTTCTCATTGGCAGGAAGTCTCAAAGCTCACCTACGACTTCATACAAAAGAAACTCCATACAAATGTGATCTGTGTGGAAAAGGTTTTGCTGTGAAAAGTAATCTTAATGCTCATATGCGGGTCCATACAAAGAAAAGACCGTTTGTCTGTCAAACCTGTGGACGGGGCTTTGCACATTCTAGTTACCTCAAGATACATGCACGGGTACATACAGGAGAGCATCCATGGGCTTGTAGCGTATGTGAGCGGCGGTTTAAATCCGAGTGTAACTTGCAACGTCACATGATTATTCATACAGGTGATTTGAATTATAAATGTAAAATCTGTGATAGAAGGTTCTCTTTATTGAGTAATCTACAGAGGCATGAAACACGGGTGCACGCAACTGCAGTACGGTTACGTAGTCATGTCTGTAAAATATGTGGGAAAGCTTTTATGGAAGCATCCTATTTGAAAAATCATGTCCGCCGTCATTCGAAGGGAAAGCCACATAAATGTAAAGAGTGTAACAAGTCATTTACTGAGGGGTTTTTGCTACAAAAGCATATGGATATGCATAGAGCTGGGGCGCCTTTTAAATGCAAGTACTGTGATAGATTATATTTTTATGATACAAGCCTACAGGCCCACATGTTGAAGAAACATGCCAATGACACTGGCACTGGTGACTGAGGACTTGTACCTTCCCAAAAATATTGACCAATCAGGGAAGCTTATTTTCGATCCATCTGATATCTACCAATCGCTGTTATTCTATTCTGGTCTGTATTTTGAGGAAGGTGTGTTTAACGCTTTACCAAACAAATTTGCGTTTCAATGACCCTGAAGAAGAAGGCATTTGAAAACATTGTGGGAAAAGAAAATTATTGTAGCCAGCATTTTCTCCATTTCCCACCTTGTTTTTAGTCAAATTTAACCCTTTCCCAAACGACAAATTTTGGACTGGTCCAAATTGAAAGAGTTTGCAGACGACAATTTTAAATTTGATGAACATGGCAGAAAGTTATCAAAAAGGGTAGAAAACACTGTGGGAAAAGGAGAAATTGCTCTTTACGAGCAATTTCTCGTTTTCCCACAGTGTTTTCAAAAGACTTGTACTTCAGACACGTGAAAACAAGGGCTTGTTTGGGAAAGGGTTAAGTCTATGAATGCTTTCCAGTGTTCTGTCGAGGATGATTCAGGGAGGGGGACATTTGTCCCATAAACTTACAGAAATATGGAGTACTTTCAAAATTAGTCAGACAAAGACACTCAGCACTACTTCTCAAACTGGAACTGTTGCAAAGCGGACAAATACTCTCACCAGCACCTTGTCACTGAAGCAGCACAATCAGAGAATGGAAATGCAAAACAAAGATCACCAGTGACATTTACCTTTGACCCATGTGATCCCAAAACAATAGGGCACCTCTTTTGGTCATGAGCAATACTTGTATCAAGTTACAGGGTCCTAGGTCCAACAGCTTTTGAGTTAGAGCACGGACAGATTGACAGACGTACGGACATGATGAAACCAGTATACCCCCCTCTTCTTTGTAGATGAGGGGTGTAATAAATTTGGAAGGCACAAAGTACCACCTGTGAGCAGATAATGGGACAGTAATGTTTTTTTCTATATAGTAGGACAGTGTCCCAGAAGCTACCCAACGGCAGAAGACTGGCTTTCAATTTGGACAAGGGACAAGTCCAAATTTTGTTGTTTGGAAAAGACTAAACCCTTTATCAAACAATCAAGAGTTTTAATGACCATGAAAAGAATAGCTTTTGAAAATATTGTTGGAAAAGGAAAAAATACTGATAATCAGCATTTTCTCCACTTTCCACAATATTTTCTATACTTTCAAAGACTAATTTCATGATTCAAGTGACATTTAATTTCGTCTGATATTTTGTTTCACTTCAGAGAAGCCTACAGTTTTGTCGAATGGCAAAGAGTTAACCCTTTAACCAAAATGTAGACTTGTCCAAATTGAAAGCTTTTGCAGACGCAATTTCAAATGATAGAATTTGTCTTTGATTAGGTAGAAAACATTTTACGAACAGGAGAAAATCCTTTTTCACCAATGTTTTCAAAAGCCTTCGTCTTTAGGGTCGTTAAAAGTCTGGATTGTGTGGCAGAGAGTTAACAGTATTTATTATTGTTGATCATTTTATTATTCTATTCAAATTATGCGCTGTTAAGACTTTATTTACATAATTATATATCTTTTAGCTTTTATTTAATTGAACTGTTTTTTATGACAAATTAAGCACAATAATTTATTAATTAATTTTAGCTTTAATCAGGTTAGAGTGGTCTAGAAATCCATGTATGATAAAACTGTCTTCATTCTTCACAGTACAATTATTATTTGTAACAAACATATGATACAGGGGCTTTTGAAAACATAGTGGGAAAAGGAGAAACTAATGGTAACCAGCATTTTCTTCTTTCCCCACAATGTTTTCTGTCCTATTAAAGATAGATATTGTCATTTGAGCCACATTATGTCGTCTGCAAGTGCTTTCAGTTTGTTTGACCCCAAAATTTTTTCTCTTGGGACAGTCCTTGGGCTGGACACTTTAGAGCCCTAGCCTAGTACTGGTGAAAGCCAGGACTTAAGGGAATAAGTAAGCTGTCGCCATGATGTAACTGAAATAATGTTGAAAGTGGTGTAAAACACCAGTTAATCAATTAACCCTTTACCAAAGGATCACGGGTTTTCACGACCCTGAGAAAGAAGCTTTCTGAAAACATTGTGGGAAAATGAGAAATTTTTTCATTTTCTTCTTTTCCCACAATGTTTTCTACCCTTCCCAAAATGAATTTCAATTTTTGAATCACATACATTTTGTTGTCTGCAAATGCTATCAATTTAGACGACTCTAAAGTTTGTCCTTTGGTAGAGCGTTAATGTCGTCTGCCAGTCCTCACAAAATAGTCAAGTCAAAAGATTTTGTGTGGTAGAGTCAGCTCTGTCATCAAGTTAGGCGTAAATGTTGGCAGCATTTAAGGTTCAATAGCGGCCCCCCAAAAAATGCAGGGCTTAAAATGCATTTAAATCATACCATCTAAAAGAATGGGAATCATTGTGAAGATGACAATTTGTTATTGTGTGTTCGTCCAAGTGTTAGTTGCTGGCAGAAACTATGAATTTTCAAATCAGGCAAAAAGTAAACAATGAGGTTGTTAAAATGCATCTAAATTTAAATGATACCATTTAACCCTTTCCCAAACGACAAATTTTGGACTGGTCGAAATTGAAAGAGTTTGCAGACGACAATTTTATATTTTATGAAAATGGCAGAAAGTTCTCAAAAAGGGTAGAAAACACTGTGGGAAAAGGAGAAATTGCTCGTTACGAGCAATTTCTCCTTTTCCCACAGTGTTTTCAAAAGACTTGTACTGCAGACACGTGAAAACCAGGGCTTGTTTGGGAAAGGGTTAAAAGTATGGAAATTATTGTGAAGATGACAGTCTGTTATTGTGTGGGGTTCGTCCAAGTGTTAGTCTCTGGCAGAAACATGAATTTTGAAATCAGGCAAAAAGTAAACAAAAGATAGATTGACATGGCAGCCTTTAACCTAGTTTGGAATTTAATTTCTCTGCCAGTGACTAACACTTTGACGGACCGTACAACAACAGATTGTCATCTTCACAATAATTTCTATACCGGTTCTTTTAACTCTTTCAATGCCAAATAAGCAAACTTGGCTTCTTTTGATGGCTGTAAATACAATCCACTGAATCTCCGGAAGATTTATATCCTATAGGCTTGACCAAACAAGCGGAGGGCATAGATCAAAGATCAGACCGCACATTCTGTGCAGTCTGATCTTGATCTATGCTGTCCACAAAAGTCCCTGTTTTCGCCTATGGCGCTGAAAGGGTTAAATGGTATGATTTAAATTTAAATGCATTTCAACACCTGCATTGTTTACTTTTGGCAGCTATTGTTACGTTAAAAAAATTCTAGGTTTTTTTTATAATCATTGATCAGCAAGCGACCAAATGTGTGTACTTTAACTGCTTACCAAATGACAGAAATTTAGATTTGTCCAAAGTAAAGCTTTTGGGAATGACAAAATAATTGTGACTCAAAAATAGAATTTACCTTTGGAATGATAGAAAACGGTGGGAAAAGGAGAAAATGCTGGTTACCAGCATTTCCTCCTTTTCCCAAATTGTTTTCGAAAGGCCTTTCTCAGGGTCATTAAATCTTTACCACACAATCCAGAGTTTTAATGACACCTGAGAAAGAAGCCCTGTAGAAACATTGTGGGAAAAGGAGAAAATGCTGCATTTTCTCTTTTTCCCCACAATGTTTTCTAACCTTTCAAAAACAAATCCAATAATTTCAGCTAAGTGTTATTTGTCATCTGCAAATGCTTTGAATTTGGACCAGTCTAAATTATAGTTGTGTGATAAAGAGTTAACCCTTAGAGTGCCGAATAAACCTATCAGACATTTTCATCCTAGAAATACGACTCAAATAACTGCCATTTCATGGTTGCTTTTGTCTACAGTGATTAAGCAAAGCGGATAGTGTAGATCAAAGATCAGGCGGCACATTTTGTGCAGCCTGATCTTGATCTACAATGACTGCAAACACAACTATAGTCGTGAAAGGCGCTTTAAGGGTTAAGTCAGGATTGTGTGATAAAGGTTAATAGATCGTCAGACCTTTGGTGCAATAATTGTTATACTTTTCAATTTTATGAATGAAATTTACCCGTATTTTATACACAGAATCATAACTTTTGGCTGCTGTTGGGCCTTTAACCCTTTACCACACAATTCCGGCTTTTAACATCCCTGGGAAAGAGGCGTTTTGAAAACATTGTAGGAAAAGGAGAAAATGCTGGTAACCAGCATTTTCTCCTTTTCCCTCAATGCTTTCTAATCTATCAATGGCTAATTTCATCATTTGGGCCACTTTTAATTTGTCGTCTGCAAATGTTTTCAATTTGAACCAGTATAAAATTATGTCGTTTGGTAAAGAGTTAACCCTTCAGAGTACAAGCCCAAATTTTAACAACCCGGAGAAAAAAAGCTTTTGAAAACATTGTTGAATAAGGAGAAAATTTTCTCCTTTTCCCACAATGTATTCTACCCTTCCCAAAAGAAATTTCAATTTTTAAATCGCATGTTTTTTGTTGTTTGCAAATGCTTTCAATTTGGGCAAGTATATAATTTTGTCGTTTCGCAAAGAGTTAACTCTTTACCAAACAACAAAATTTTAGACTAGTCCAAATTCAAAGCATTTGCACTCGACAAAACAATGTGACTCAAAAACTGAATTTTGTTTTCGAAACGGTAAAAAACATTGTGGAAAAAGGAGAAAATGCTGGTTACCAGCATTTTCTCCTTTTCCCACAATGTTTTTACAAGGCTTCTTTCTACGGGTCATTAAAAGTCGGGATTCTGTGGTAAGCAGCTAAAGGGTTGAAATGCTATGGGTATTTATACTGACAACCTAAAAGGTGACTTACAGCATTTTAAGATACAATTATACTCATTTTCAGCCAGATTTTTACCCATTTCATCTTTATTTTATCAAACTATAATCATTCTAGTATCTGCATGCCAAATTTTGCCCCCGATAGTTGCAAGGTTGCACAGATTAGGACTGACAGAAAATGCACTTCATTTTCTGGAGGCCATCAAAGAAATTGTTGTTGTTATTTCTGGTTTAAAATCGAAGACAAATCCCTTGAGTTTCTTTATCCCTTTCACCATATATATCAGTAATTTTTTTTTGTTTACAAAGCTAATTTCTGAACAATTCTATATTCTATCAAGCTTTAAAAGCGTTTTTTCTTTCTGTCTGTAAGGATGTATTTTCAAATTAAATGACATCATTGTTATTGATTTGTTATTGCATGTTAGAATTTTTTTTAAAGCATTTAATGCTTATACTCTCAAATAAATGATATGAAAATCTCCAGTCAACAGTAAAATCCCAGAAATTGTTCTGTTTGAGTTCTTACTAAAAAAATCTCTGACTGTGTGGATCAAAGATTGTACTGCACATTTTATGCTGTCTGATCTGAATCTATACTGTCTGCAAACGTGCCTTGGGAAGTATTGTCATAGCATGGGATTGTTTTGTAAAGTATCAAAATGAGACTTGAATAAATGTTTTACATAGTTTCTCAATGTTTTACATGATTTCTCAATGTTTTACATGATCTTCCTCTTTCTCAAACAACAAAATCTTGGACTTGCCCAAAATGAAAACATTTGGAGACAATGAAATAAATGTGACTCAAAAATTGAAACTGTCTTTGGATGGGTGGAAAACATTATGGGAAATGGAGAAAATGCTGGTTACCAGCATTTTCTCCTTTTCCCACAATGTCTTCAGAAGCCTTCGTTCTCAGGGTTGTTAAAACTCAGGATCATGTCGTAAAGGGGTTAACTTTTGTAGACATACTACAGAGGCACCACAATCACTTTTTGAAAGCATTGTCGCAAATATCACGCAAAGGAAATTCTCCTTTTAAGCTCATCTGAGCACAAAGTGCTGAAGGTGAGCTTTTGTGATTGTGCCGTCTCCGTCGTACGTCATGTGGGCTTGATTGATTGTATGGTGTTTAACGCCGTTTTCAACATTATTTCAGTTATATCACGGCGGCCAGTGCACCTATCCATACTTTCCTGGAGTTTCTTTAACCAGTACTCTGCACAATATTCTTTCCAAGCCACTGGCTGCTTTCCCACATAACCATCGTCGAAACAATGGTCAGCGGTGAGAGAGGAATGAATCCTGTCGCGATGACTATCATCAATCCTCGGAAAGAAATTGGCCAAGCCGGGGATCGAACCAGCGACCTCGTGTTCTCAAGTCCTGTATGCTACCAACTGAGCTACCGGGGCTTGGCTGTCATGTGGGCATCAAAAATTACCTTGTGTGCACTCTAGAGGCCATTCAGTCCAATACTCATGAAACTTTGTCAGAATGTTTGTCATGATAAAATCTCAGACAAGTTTGAAAAGGAGTCATGTCGGGTCAAAGTGTAGGTCACTGGGCCAAATCTTATGGTCCTCTTGTTTGTGAAATGTCAAAGAAATTTAGGTTTACAGATGAGAGAGAGAGAGAGAGAGATGGTCCTAACAAAGTATGACCCCCATTTGAACATAGAGAGAAAAATCAACAGAAGGAGCACAAAGTATCATTTTTAATCCACAATTTATTTCATAAATTCATTTGAACAAAGCTTCATGTTCAAAAGTTATGTTTAAAGACTTTCAAAGAAGAACATGATTAAATAATTTATCAATGAACATTCATGGCTTTTTAACTATCAACTACATGTATATCTTTGGGGTGGCTAGGGCAGAAAGAGGATAAGACTATGTGTTGTCTTTTTGAGCAAGGGGTGTTCAATAAGTGACCAGAAAAGATAACACTAAGTGTTGCCTTTTCAAATGAGGGATCTTTGGGAAGTGTCTAGAAAAAAGTGTCGTACCTTTTTCAAAAAAAGGTCTCGTGATTTAATATTTTACCAGATTGCAGAACTTTAGACTGGTGGAAATTGAAAGTATTTGCAGATGACAAATATGACTCAAGTGATGGATTTGTCTCAAAAAGGGTAGAAAACATTGTATGAAAAGGAGAAAATTCTGGTTACCACCATTTTCCCCCTTTTCCAACAATGTTTTCACAAGTCTTTTTTATATATGTCATTAAAAAGTGGACAGGTGTTTTGCTCACAGATGTTTTGGCCAGTTGAGGGTACCTGGTAACCTGGCAAAAAAGTCTTGGCCAAAACATCCCTTGTACTTCGAACTGGTCAAAACATCTTGGGCCAAAACGTCCATGGCCAAAACATCCCATGTTCCATTAAAACATGGGATTGTATGGTAAATGGTTAATAAGGGGACTGTAATAAATAGAAACTTTTAGTATCTAACCATTTACCAAATAATTCTGTGCTTTCGCCACTATGTAGAAAAAAGCTTTTGGAAATACTGTGAGAGATGGAGAGAATGCTGATAGTCAGCATTTTCACTTTTCCCCACAATGTTTTCAAAAGCTTTTAAATCCAAATACCTCATTTGAGCCATGTTGAGTCTGCATCTGAAATTAGAGAATTTGTTTACCTCAACTGGGTTTTCTATTTAACCCTTTAACACAGAATCCCGACTTTCAATGACCCTACGCAAGAAGGCTTTTGAAAACATGGGAAAAGAAGACAATGCTGGTGACCAGCATTTTCTTCTTTTCCCATCATTATTTTAGCAACATTTAACTTGTTGTATACAAATACCTTCAATTTGGTCCAGTCCAAAATTTTGTCGTGTGTTAAAGAGTTAATGGACAAAAACATTGATCTTTGCTCATTATTTTATAAGAAAAAAAATATCATTAGCTCTACCAAAATTGTAAACATTTGAGACAACAAATTTAGCATTAAAGATAATTTTTGTCTTTCATATGGAAAAAAAAATTGTGGGGAAAATGTTGGTTAATAGCATTTTCTCCTTTGCCCACAATGTTTTCAAAAGTCTTTTTTACCAGGGCCGTTAAAACTCAGGATTGTATGTAGTCATGCCACTTGCCTTGATACATTTTGAACACCCCTTGTACTATACACATTATCAACTTTCTGCATTTTCCCTGCCACATAAATTATGACACACTGTGAAACCTAAACAAACAACAAAAAGCCTAAATGCAATAAGTGATGAATGACAGGAATACTTGCCAATTACAGCACAAATACAACTTTCTATGCCCTACATATGCTAGCTTATAGAACTTAACTCTTCACCAAACGACAAAATTTTAGACTGGTCCAAATTCAAAGTATTTGCAGACGACAAATGCTGCACAAACTATGAAATTTGTGTTTGAAAGGGTATAAAACATTGTGGTAAAAGGAGAAAATGCTGGTTACCAGCATTTTCTCCTTTTCCCACCATGTTTTCTACCTTTTCGAAGAGAGATATCATCATTTCATCCACACTGCTTTTGTGGTCTCTGTAAATGCCTTCATTTGGACTCTTCAAAAATTTGATGTGCGGTTAAGCAAGTCACATTTAGCTTATTTTCAATTTGGACCAGTCTGAAATTTTGTCGTTTGAATTTTAATCCCAGGTTTTAAGGACCCTGGGAAATAAGACTTTTAAAAACATTGTGGGAAAAGGAGAAAGTGCTGGTATCCAGCATTTTCTCCTTTTCCCACAATGTTTTTGGACCTTTCACAAACAATTCCAATTAGCCGCATTTAATTTGTCGTCTGCAAATGCTTTGAATTTGGACCAGACTAAAATATTGTTGTGTGGTAATGGGTTATACTTTAGTATATATGAAAACACTGTACCCAAAGAAATTGCTCATTATGAACAATTTCCCCATTTGGCACAGTGTTTTAGAAACATCTCCTTAGGAACAAAGGTCGTCTACAGAAGGTAAAATGACTTAATTCTTTACACAATGAAAAAAATCTAGACTGGTACAAATTGAAAGAATTTGCAGACGACAAATTAAATGTTGCACAAATTATAAAAAATGTGTTTAAAAAGGTTAGAAAACATTGTGGGAAAACGAGGAAATGCTGGTTACCAGCATTTTCTCCTTCCTCCACAATGTTTTCGAAAGTCCTATTACTTGTGGTCATTAAAACTCGGAATTATTTGGTATAGTGTTTATTGCCTTGAAAATCTATAGTAACAAGTTGACATGCCTTCTTTATTTCACGATCAGACAACACTGAATGGTTTTGAAGAAACTGCTTTTCATGAGCAGCTTCTTCACTTGTTACAATGTTTTTATAATAAACACTTCAAAATGAGAGGATATCATTAACTCATTACAAAACAACAAAGTTTTAGACTTGTCCAAATTAAAAGCATTGGTAGACGACAAATTAAAGGTGGCCCAAATGATGAAATTTGTCATTGATAGGTTAGAAAACATTGTGGGAAAAGAAGAAAATGCTGGTTACCAGCATTTTCTCCTTTTCCCACAATGTTTTCAACAGGATTCTTTCTCAGGTCGTTCAAAGTCGGGATTGTGTGGTAAAGTGTTAATGCAACTTATAGACAGAGGGACTACCTGAATCTAAAGTGAACAGAAAATGGCAGAAGTAAAGAAAAAATACTGGCATCTGACATTGAACAAAATGCAATTTTTAAGCCTTCACCACACAATCCGGAGTTTTAACGAACCTGAAAGAGAACGCTTTTGAAAACATTGTCGGAAAAGGAGAAAATGCTAGTAACCAGCATTTTCTCCTTTTCCCTCGATGTATTCTATCCTTCCCAAAACAAATTTCAATTTTTCAATCACATTTTATTTTGCCAATTGTGAAAGGGTTAATATCAAAATAAACCAAATTTATTACAACCCTGAATACACAAAACATTAAAAGAAAACAAAAATCACTTTTGACAGTATAGAAAAACACTGTAGGAAAAAAGAGCAACTGTTTAATACAAGTGATTTCTTTTTTTCCCCAACATGGTTTTAAAAACTGTGAACTACAGTATTGTACCTGCACAGATGATTTCACATCAATCTGGACCATAATCCAAGTTGTTAACCCTTTACCACACAACAAAATTTTAGCCTTGTCCAAAATGAAACCATTTGCAGACAACAACTTTAATGTGGCTCAAATGGTGCAATTTTTTTTTTGATAGGTTAGAAAACATTGTGGAAAATGGAGAAAATACTGGTTACCAGCATTTTCTCCTTTTCTCACAATGTTTTCAAAAGGCTTTTTTCCCAAGGGTGTCAAAAGGCGGCATTGTGTGGTAAAGGGTTTATCCTCGTCTCATATGGATGTTTCTTCAGTCATCTGCAAATATGCTTCCAGAGATACATGCCATAAGTTAACTCTTTACCACACAAGAAAAATTTAGTCTTGTCCACATTGAAGGCATTTGCAAACGACAATTTAAATGTGCCTCAAATAAAGGAATTTGTCTTAGATAGAATAGAAAACATTGTGGGAAAAGGAGAAAATGCTGGGTACCAGCATTTTCTCCTTTTCCCACAATGTTTTCAAAAGGCTTCTTCCTCAGGGTCATTAAAAGTTGGGATTGTGTGGTAAAGGGTTAATGTACCTCCCTATTTATATCTCTGAGTTATGTTCTGTGAAAAGGGGGTTTAATGCATCTCTCCCCCTCTCCCCCCCCCCCCCCCCCCCAAAAAAAAAAAAAAAAAAAAAAAGTATCAACCCATGCCAGCTTGCCCAGTCCACGCAGGCTGTCACGAGTCAAAACTTTTTGCTATTTGTAAATTTTCTGCGGCCAAAGGACCATTCTACCTAAGGATCCAATCTGTTATCAGACAAAATGGATTTTATGGATCTATAATTCTGTGATGACTTGCTTGGTATAATGGATCATGGAGATTCATTTATCCCCCTTTTGCAAGAGCATGGCTCAAATGTATAACATGTAAACACAGTGGAAAATGGACAAAATAGCCTTTATTTGACAACCTTTACAAAAAAAAAAAGAAAATATACAATTTCACTGAGACTCAAAAGTGAAAAAAATAGGCATATTGAAGCCTTTAACAAACAATTCTGAGTTCTACCCCCCCCCCCCACCCCATCCCCCAGGAGAAAGTGCAGGTAACCAGCATTTTCTCCTATTCCCACAATGTTTTCTAATCTTTCAAAAATAAATTTCAATTTCTGAGCAACATTTATTTGCAGTCAGCAAATGCTTTCAATTTATGTCTAAAATGTTTGATAATGGTTTACGACTCAAAGAAGTTGGCAGATTCAACCCTTTACCACACAATCCCGACTTTTAACGACCCTGAAAAAGGAGCCTTTTGAAAACATTGTGGGAAAAGGAGAAAATGCTGGTAACCAGCATTTTCTCCTTTTCCCACAATGTTTTCTAACCTTCCCAAAACAAATTTCAGTTTTTGAGTTACATTTATTTTGTCATCTGCAAATGCTTTCAATTTGGACTAGCCTAAAAATTTGTCATTTGGTAAGATTTAAACATAACAAACTACATGTCAGTGGTAAACAGGCAATGAGTGTAAAGCAAATAGGTGATAGTAATGTTCTATTTACAAGCCAAAAACTGTGATGACCATGCATAGTCAACCTCCTATGACAAAAACATTGTCTAATAAACATCTAAACAACACAACCCCAAAATCTATTTGGTATTTCATACAAAATGTGTAAATTTTACAGCATGCACATGTGGTTTTTTTCACTGAATACAATTATGTACATCATAGGCCTACGAAAACAAGGTATTGCACTGTTAGTGTTTGTATAGAATCAAATAATAGAAAAGAAGGAAACGGGAAAAAGTAACAATAAAAAATGGCATTTGTAGACTGAAAGAAATGAAAAATGAAGAAAATATTTACAAAAGAATAAAGTGCTTTTCCAGTAAGCAGCTTTGAAAAAAAAAAAAAGTTTTCTAAAAATAGCCGCTGAGCCTGTATTCACCAATCATTCCAAATCAGGTTCTCAGCCTAATTCTCAACAATTTTCATTATTTCAAAGTAACACAATTTCTGATTGGCTAAACCAATTGGTTTAGCCAATTAGAAATTGGTTTAGCCAATTAGAACTGGTTTAGCCAATCAGAAATTGTGTTACTGTCTGAGTGTAGAATTACACAAGGGATTTAATTTAGATAAGTTGCTGAATACTGGCCCAGGACTTTCAGACAGTTTAGATCCAAGATCTGATTGTATTTGTAGTCTTGTGTGGTTTGATACCTTCAAAACACCTTCAGCACTTTCAATACAATCTGATTTTTACCTTGCACTTTCAATCAGTCTGATCTAAACTGTGCATGAAAAGCATAGAAAGTTGTGCCATGTCATCTTAAATTAGACTTGTCCCAAAATAAAAGGCAAGCAAACAGCACTGAAAACCCATCAGCCACTAAATTGGATTGGTACAAAATGGACAAAAATACCTATACAATTCAGTGTTAGGACCAGGGTTTTTTTTTGCAAGATGGTCTCTATATAGGGATGAATGTAGATGAAGATCAGACGGCATGTTTGGCATAATCTGATTTCGATCTGTACTGTCTACAAAAGCAAGTTGTACTTGTGCACTTTAAAGTTTAACCCTTTACCACACAATCCCGACTTTTAGCAACCCTGAGAAAGAAGCCTTTTGAAAACATTGGTAACCAGCATTTTCTCCTTTTCCCCCAATGTTTTCTACCATACCCAAAACAAATTTCAATTTTTCTGTCACATTTATTTTGTCGTCTGCAATTGCTTTCAATTTGGAACTGACTGGAATTTTGTCATTTGGTAAAGGGTTAAGAAACTAAACTGTCCCAAACATACATTTTGTATTTTTTGCATTTACGTCAAACTTTTCTTTCCTCTTTACCAAGTGACAAACATTTAGACGTGTTCAAATTGAAAACATTTGCAGGCAACAAATAAACTGTGCCCCAGATGTCTGAATGAGCCTTTAATAGGGTAGAAAACATTGTGGGAAAAGAAGAAAATGCTCGTTACCAACATTTTCTCCTTTTCCTGCGATGTTTTCAACAGCCTTTTTACCTGGGGATTGTTTGGTAACGGTATGGAGTGAAATTTAAAAGTGCACACAAAAACATCCTTGAGGAAAAAAAAAAGTAAGAAAGTAAAAAGCATCAATGACAACTTTTCATAAAACAAAATCACTATCACAAAAAATTCAATTCTGAAGAACCTATCATCCATATTGTATGCACTTCAACTCTTCATGTCTGTGGCAAATAAAGACAGCCTTGATCATCCTGTGCTTTTACAGCACTGAGGAAGAATGTTTTTGAAAGCAACTCAAGATATGCTTAACACTGTTAGCATTTTGACTGTAAACCTTATGTGTTCAAGTCAGTGTTGTGAATAGAGTTCCTGTTCTGCTCTGTTAACCCTTTACCAAATGACAAAATTTTCGACCTGTCCAAAATGACAGCATTTGCAGACAACAAATCAAATTTGACTTAGATGGTGGGGTATGTCTATGATCGGTTAGGAAACATTGTGGGAAGAGGAGAAAATGCTGGTTACCAGCATTTTCTCCTTTTCCCACAATGTTTTCATACAGCCTCATACCCAGGGTCGTTAAAAGTTGGGACTGTGTGGTAAAGGGTTAAGCTTAACACTTTACCACACAACAAAATTTTGAGCTTCTCCAAATTCAAAGCATTTGCAGACAACAAATTAAATGTGGTTCAAATGATGAAATTTGCTTTTGACTCTGTAGAAAACATTGTGGGAAGAGGAGAAAATGCTGGTAACCAGCATTTTCTCCTTTTCCCACAATGTTTTCATTAGGCTTCTTCCTCACAGTCGTTAAAACACAGGACTGTTTGGTAAAGGTTAATCATTAGAAAGACCTTTATACCACACAGGTTGTTTATCAGACTTATTCCAATTGAACAATAGGACAATACATGAAGGAAAAACATTGTGGCAAAAGGAGCAACTGTTACAGGAAGTGTTCCTTCTTCTGCAATGTTTTTTCATGATATGGTCAACTGAAGGAACATGGGAAGTCATATTTGTAAGGTAATGGGCAAACCCGGCATGAAGTATCACAAAAACAACAAAATATTTCAAACAGAATTTTTGAGGTCAAGATAAACAGGATGTTCAAACCCTAAAAATGTTATTTCTTCAGTTAAACCTATGGTGTGGGTATCCATGAGAACTGTCTAATAGGTACCTACAACATGGGCATTAGCTCAGAAATGAGGCAATAACAACTGTGAACCTCCAAGTTTCACCCCCCTTATCTAAACCCTATACTTTAGACAGTTGTTACAATACATTTTCTCTTGCCATCTTCATCTGTTTCATTCCGATCTTGAGACGCAGTTGAATTTAAGACCTGCTGTCTCCTTGCTAAAAGCATTTCTGTCTTTGTTGCATGCTGTGAATTTTGCGACTGCTTTACAGATCTATTGTGTATACCAGACTGGTTTCTAGGAAGGGAGTTGACTGATTCTGTGGAGGACTTACTTGACAATGAAAGCTTCTCTGCATTTTGATGATCAAGAGTCTGAGAGTAGAAGACGCTTTCATTTTTACCCAAAGTTCCATTCTGCACAGCACCATTATTTACAGTTTTATTGTTTTCAGCCCTTGAAATATTCGATTTACTTAACACTGGCACTGTAAATGAGTCAGAATCATCATCATCAGAATGATCAATGTCAATCAAGTCTTCGGCACTCTTTTTAAGACTTGTAAGCGAAGAATTTAAGTTTTGAGCCTCACTTTCTTTATGCTTGATTTCAACACTTTGTTGTAGTTTTTTCCCTTTCTTTAATGCCTTCATCTCTGCTTTTTTCTGTTTTGCTTCTGCTTTCAACTGCTTGGCTTCTGCTTTTTGTTCAGCTTTCACAAGCTTAGCTTCAGCTTTCAGGTCAGACTTACTTGGCTTAATTATTTCTGATTTGTTCATACCCATGTCTTTTTCTTTATTATATTTACAATTGGATTCATTCATTTTCTTTAATTCACTTTCAGAGACAAATGACCTAGATTGTTTGTGAAATTCTATTACAGATTTGCTTTGCTTTTCTTTGTCAGACTTTTTTGAGCCAAAAACTTTACTGACAACATTTTTTATTGGAAGAAAACTTGAAGATCCTTTAAATCCTTTCTTTTTCGATTTCACTGACATGCTGTTATCAGACATTCTCATTTTGTCATCACGTCGAATCCAAACATCCTCTGATTCAGAATCGTATTGTGTCAAGCAGTCATTGGAGCTTCCCATGTTAAAATTCAGACTCTCCGCTCTTTTGACCAAGGGTAGAGTTCGACTGGTCTCGTCAGCATTGGGAAGTGTGGCAAAGTCATTATGGGATTTCTTCTTTGTCCAAGTTCCGGAATGGATTCGACCAAACTCTACTTCTATCTCACTCATGCTGCCGCTTTTACTGAGTCTCTTTGCAGGAACAGAAGAAAAGTTCATTGCACTGATATCTATATCATGGTCATAATAAGTTGTTGAGTTTTTATTTTCCTCGATACTACGTGACATGATTTCTATGGACTTTTCAACTCTTGATGCCCAAGCATCGTCCAAATTGTATTCAATTCCTACTTCAAACTCATAATCAAATTTCTTTGTTTTGTCAAGATCTTCACTTTCATTACTTGTGTTTTTACTTGAAGCAAGGTTGCTAGAAGAATTATCAGAATAGTCATGAGATGGAATTTGACTATGCTCATTGGTTATTTTCAATTTATCATATGTAGAACTCCGTGTTAAACCATCTACAACAGGAACATTTATGGATGACTCTGACAAAATGACTGTGTTTCTATTTATTGCTGGTCTAGGTGAGCAATCCCTCTTCCCTGGCTCACTAGTAACATTCTTTGATTTTGCAACAGGTAGTTTGGAGACCCCTCTACTTTTAGTTTCTTTACCATCCTTCTTCAGGATACTAGATAGTTTACTTGCAACTGCCTTCTTGGTGCCTTTCTTGCCATTTTCTTTGGCTTTATTTGACATTGCTTCTTTATTACCAGCTATACCACTTGGAGTAGATGGTCTTGAATTGTTTTTAATGCTGCTACTACTACTGGATTTCTTTACATCTTGCAAACTGTCAATCTTTTTCAGACTAGAATTTGATCCACTACTGGTTTTGACTAGACATGTTCCGCTGCTGGTTTTCAACATGGGTGAAGGTTTGCAATTTGATTTTTTTGCACTAGCTGTGCACCCTGATCTGTTTGCTGTATTTTTGCTTGGACTTGGTATCTTTGTAGTAAGCTGACTAGTTCCTATGGACCGCCGTAATCTGGAATCTTTCTTCTTAGGAGTTGTTTCAGATGACTCGTGAGTAGGGGTGATACCATGCTCATGTGGACTGTCATCAGATCCAAAGGAAACATTGTTACTGTTTAAAGATTTAGAAGATCCTATCGAATTTCGGTTGCCAAGGGATGAGTCACTGTCCTTTTTCTGCCTCATTTTAACATTGTAATGAGTTTGTTCATCTGAAGATATGACAGGTGCATTACTGTTGGTGGATTCCTTCACAAAGGTACCCTGTTTTGAGAGTGCTTTAGGTTTCTCTTTAACATTACTTCCCTCAGATTTACTACGTGGACTAGACTTGGATGGTATTTTGGTCGGAGTACTGTAGATAAGTGAATTGTTAGCTATTCTCTGACCCACAGCACTCTTGTACGATTTTTGGTCCAAGGATGCAGAGCGCTGTGGCTGAGATGGTCTGGAGGTTTTGGTCTTTAAATTTTGATTTGGGTTATTCTTGACTGGTGTACTGCTAGCCTGAGGCAGTGTGCGTAAAGCATGGGTTTTCTTTTTTGCTGTACTAGGCATTCCAGGAATAGTTCTAGGAGATATTTTACTAGCAGATCCAGCCTGCACTTTGCTTCTTCCTGGCACTTCTGGTCTTGCATTCTGTGGTGGTGGGGTGGCTGATGAAACAGACTTACTATGATATAGAGGTTTTCTCTTGCCACGAATAGCTTTTGATTCAGCTTCATTTACCTTCTGAACTTCCACTCCGTTCTCAGGTTTCACAATTCTTGGACGCCTGGTCATTGAACTTCCAGTTTCAGTGCTTGCATGGCTCTCTGTGTATTCACTTGTTCTATCCGAGCTAAGGGACCAAGTAATGGATCCTTCAGAAGCTGTGTCTGATATGTAATCATTAGAGACAAGGGAGAGGGTTTCATGTTCGATGAATTTATCATCTTCAACAGTGCTGCAAGACATACCCATTCTGCTTACAGCCATTTCTGACATCACAATGTTAGCATTCTCAGCCAGTGCTTTCTCATCCTCTGATGTAATACTCAGATCTAGAGGTACATTTACCTTTACATTGTTCTCAGTTAAAGTTGTATTGACAGAAGTTGTACCTATAAGAGTCCTCTCAAGGCCTGAGGTCACAAGGTTAGAATCTCCACCATCTGCACTGAATCTAGAGTTTGTCAAAGATGACTGCAAAAAGTCATCATCAGTATCATCAGGTGCCATGCTACTAGGGAAGGACTGTTTACTAATACTCTCTACACTGATCTCAGTTATACCACTACATGTCATAAAAAAATTTTGCTCCGACGTTGGTGTATCATTCTTTTCATTTTCATGTTCATCTGACTTCTCCGCATCAATCCTCAAGTCATGCGTTTGGTATTCAAGCTCTCTTACTTGATGTTCAATAGACCTTGTAAGGTTTTGTGATTCAGAAATTATCTGTTGTCTCTGCTTCTCTACTTCTTCTGCTTCGTATTTATGCATATCCCTGGATAGAGAATCAACTGAACCACCATGTCCAAATTTAGTCACATGACCAATATACTGTTGAGCAATTTCTTTGTTTGAATGATCTTTATATTGTTTAAGCATTTTTGTTTCACTATCCTGTGACCTTGACCTTCTGCAAGGTCGGCCCTTGGAATCCATTGTTGGTTTCTTGAAAATCTCGTCACAAGATTTATGAGGTTGTTGCCTCCAGCTTGTGTATCTCGAGTCATGGGTCCCTGTCACCTCAAGCTCATCTCCTGAGGAATAATTTCTTGATGATGATGGGTGATGACTATGATGATATGCATTGTTGGTACCGTCTGCTGACCTCCCTTTTCTGTATGAACGATCCCCCTTTGATCCATGAGAGCTTCTCCGCCTGTCTGTTTTATTTGGTCTATTTGGGGGAGGTAAAGCAGAACTTATGCAATCCTCCAACAGAGCCAGGTCTTCTGGGTCATCATCTTCATCTGAGTGAATGCTTAATGAACTTAGAGAGCTATTTCTAGAAAAGCATAATGGAGTATGTTCCACTTTGTAAGAGGTTTTCTGGTCTTTTAAAGTTTGTTTTGTCTTTTCTTCCTCTTGTCTGGCATCAGCTTTTGAAGGCGGGCTTTGCTTCACAACCTGACTTTCTACAGGGTCATTTATTGAGCTCAAAGAAGAATTTCTTGAAAAGCATAATGGCGTATCTTCAACCCCAAATTTTTTCATTTCATCTTCAGCTTTTCTGACAAAGTGCTCTTCATCATGTAAAGACTGGTCCTCACTAGACTGACCAATCACATGCCTCTCTAACTCTTTAACAGAATGTCCAGAGTTATTGCTATGTCCAGATGACCTTGAATCTGACCTTGGAAGATGCTCTTTGGCCATGGCATCCTGGTTTTCATCATTACCAATATTTTTCACAGCTATCCCACTGCCACTACTAATCTGGTTAGCAAGGGACACAATGTGTTTTGAAACATCATCTTTCTTTTCATCCTCCTGGATACTAAGATTACTGAGTGAATCATTGCATGAAAATGTCTGCGGTGTTCCCTCAGTTTTATATACTCTCATAGAATCTCCAGCACCAAAGTCTGATTGAATGAACACAGAATCATTGGAGGTTCCAAAAGTTGCTGTAAGACTAGCATTTGTGCAATCTGAACTTCTATTAGGTAGAGTTATATCTCCATTCGATAACTTTGAAGGTACACCAGAAACACCACCATGACCTTTCTTGTTGCCAATCACTGACTCTGTATCTATAGTAAGGTCACTTAATGAAGTTTTGACTGATGCATTGTTTGGTGTATCCTCTACAGCAAATGTTTTCACTTGGTCCTCATACACGTCTACCTCATTCTGTATTCTAACAGCATGGCTTAGATTTGTGTCATGAGCCAAGCTTGAGGTTCTCTGTGGCTGAAACTTTGATGGCACTTTAGTGTGTTTGTTTTTCTTGGAAGAGCTATCAAAAGAAAAGTTCCTCTTCCGCTCTGAACCTTCAGCCTTTCGATCCATTGACTTTCTGCTAGATTTTTCTGTTTTGGCTGCTGGCATGGCTGACTGGATTATTTCTGAAAGTAACTCTTCATTCTCTTCCATGAGTGAACTGTTATCTGAGTTTGTATCATCAAAATTCTGTTCATTGGACTTAGTTTCTGGTTTGGGATCTATCTTAACCTTCTCTTCAAAGTTTGTATTCAGACTACTCAGATCACTAAATGAACCTGTTCTAGAATAATTCAACGGTGTTCCCTCTGTAGCAAATGTTTTCACTTGATCTTCACTTGATTCAAACCCACTGCTAATACAGTCTATGTTACCAAGTAATTGTGGGTTAAACTTATATTGGCTCTTAGTTGTGCTTGGTTTTGGTGATGGTAGATTAGACTGGTTGTACGGTGTGCCCTCGGTTGCATAGGATCTCACTGTGTCCTCACTTGTGTCAATGGTTGGTGGTTGTCTTGGTATATATTTGACATTGGCATTTCTAAATGAATCAATTTGACTGGTGTTAACAGCGTTTGGAACACAGGAGGCCCTGTATTTCTGTGTTTGTTGGCACTGATTAACACTAGATTGTCCTGTCACCTCTTTTTTGTTCATTTTAGGTGACTCAGGTGCTGAACCTGTGAAAGGTGTATCCTCTGTATTATAACATTTAACAGTGTCAGGTTCTGTCTCAGTGTAGTTTAAGTTAGAAGCTCTTGATGGTTTAGGGGAGCCAGGCACTGAACCACTGAATGGAGTGCCTTCAGTTGCAAATGTCTTCACAGAGTCCTGATTTAGATCAGGGGCAGGGTGATCCCCATGAAACTTCCTGTCACTTTTTGGGGATGCAGGTATTGACCCTGAAAATGGAGTATCTTCTGTGGCATAGGTCTTTATTCCTTCATCCTCATCATCATAAACTGGAAGGTCATCAACTTTCTGAAGAATCAATAAACTGGCACTGTGCTTATCTCCCCTTGTCTGTGGGAATTGTCTGGCATGTCTATCTATAACTGACTGAGTATTTGATACATTGAAAGGTGTGTCTGATTTTGAAGAATCAACGCTAATGTTCAAAGATGCTCTCTCATCATTGAGCACTCTTTTTACATCACGATGTGTTGATGGTGTAGGTAACATGGACTTTTGTTTGTTTTTAATTTGATTATTTTCTGTGTTTCCCCTAACAGATTTAGAATCTTTCTGTATGGAGTCCTGTACTGAGCCACTATGAACCCTTTTTGACATCCCTGGTTTGGCAGCTGGGGATTCAGCTGGAGTCTTTGATGGAGTTTTGGATCTCGAACTAGAAGCACTTTCTGTCTTACTTGAGCTAGATGATTTTCTTTTTACAGCATTATCAGATGAACTCTTGCGCATCTTCTTTGAATTGTTTGGCATGGCTGAACTGATGATGTTAGCTAAAAGATCATCCTCACCTTCTGACACATCTGATGTTGAGGAATCACCCTTGTCATTCATGATATTATCTGCTTTTAAATCTTTGCCAGATTTATTGAGAATCTGAAACCTTTCCTTTTCTGAACTTACAATCACCGTATCTGACTTGCCTGAATGATGGGACTGTTGCTGTGCATTTTGTATACCCTTTCCACTGTCTGAGGAATGGCCAGTATGTGACTTACTGATGGCTTCATGGCCATCTTCATGACGAGGACTTTTATTGCTGCCTCCACTCTCTGGATTTTCAACTAAGGTTTTGTCATTTAGATTGTAGTGATCTGATGTTATTTCACTCAAAGTACTCAAATTGTCTTGAAAGATAGGAGGTGTGCCTTCATCTGCATACACAACTGGTGCTTCGGACTTGCAGCTTGATGAGGTTTCTATGTCAAATTGGTGATTTGCCGATGCTAACTGGATACTGTTACCCATGGCTACAAATGCTGTTAAAGGGTGTATATGTTTTGCACTGCTGTTTGCCCTGTTTGTGAACTGTGGTGGTGTAGCATTAGGGAATAGTTCCTGTCTTGCAGAAGCTTTTTTATTGTCATGGAATCTTTCTGGTGACTTCACTCTGCCAGGACTAGATGGCATGCTTTCACTGGGTGAGTCAGGAAGTTCGCTTGGAGAGACATTTTCACTGGCTCTTCTACTGTATTCACTGAATACTGAGCTATGGACAGACTGAGTATCAAAACTGCTTAAAGAACCAAGGGAGGTACACCTGGAAAACATCATTGGTGTCTCTTGTATATGTTCCTTCTCATCAAATGTAACTGTTTTGTGCTCTTTCTCAGTATTATCATTGGTCTCTTTAGGTTCCATGCTGTCATTTTTCTGTTGAACAGAATGCTGGGGTACACCTGAAGGCTTCAGCTTTACAAGACTATTATTCATATCTTCATTTTCCTCAATAATCTGAAGTGGGCCAACAGGTCTTTTTTCCTGACGATCGTTTGCATCACTGCTGTGGAGACTGCTAAGGGAGCTTACTCTGGAGAAACAAACAGGAGTACCTTCCTCACAGTATGTCTTTGTTTGATCAGCCGGGGCATCTTCACTGCAAGTATTGTGAAAGGATCGCTCTTGTATTTCATCATTTGAATGCGAAAGTGATTCTATCTGGTTGTGATCAGGCTTTGTTAGGTTGTAATTGGGAATAACTGTTGTACCTGTGCATGGGTCAGTTGTTTGACTTCCAGATCGACTGCTGTGATCAGTTTCAAACTTGTGACCTTGTGACTGAGGTTTGGTTTCAGACATAATTTGCTTCTCATTTTCTCCGTACTTGGAGCTGAAATTGTGAGTCTCGTCTCCACCATTGTAATCCCTCTCATTACCAGAGTACTGGGTCTGTGCCTCTTCCAGAATTTTGGCAGCAGTACTGAGATCAGTTAGTGATGTTGCTGTGCTGAGATAAGGGGTATCTTCAGTACAGAATGTGGTCACCTGGTCATTCTCCATTGTTTGTTCAAGCCTGTCATTATATCTCCGTGCCTCCTCTAACTTGCAATCAGCACAGTTTGGATCTCTTTCTTCATAATTATTATCGTACCCAATTCTCTGTTCAGAGTACTGGTGGCTTTGGTATTCAGCCCCATACCTAGCACTAAAGTCAGTCAGCTGATCTGGGGCATCTAGATCTGTTTCCGCATAAGCACTATTATATTCAAACCTATTGTTGATTGCATGTCGATCAAAAAAGACATGTTTGGGTTGGCCACCAAATTGCTTGTGTATGTTTGGCATAGGCTGTGAGCTCCTAACAAAGTTGCCTATCATTGGTTGTTTTGGGGCTGTTTGATGTGCACCCTTTCTAGCACTAGCTTCCCCATGAACTGTGTTTTCGTGATATTTTAAGCTGTAATCTAGAGGCTTATCCTCATCATCTTTCTGGTGATCATTACGAGATTGATCTGGTCTGTTTTGGTGCTGGTTGCCATTTCTGGTGTTAAACTGATTTCCTGCATTCTGCATCATATACATTTGATACATGGTTGCCTGCTGAGCATTCAAAATGGGGTGATTTATGTCACGTTGAGACTGAATCGTCTGATGTTGTTGGTGATGAACACGAGGATGAGAAACAGGAAGTGGAGTTTTAAATAGTGCAGAGTCATTATTCGGTGAACCTTGACCTTCAAGACCAGCATGCATAGCAACTTCCTGCATGACTTGCAAAATTCTACTATTAGGTGGTCCAAGTGGATTTCTCTCACATCTACCATCACTGTTGTGTCTCTTTGCAGGTTGAAGAGTCTCTTTATTCCTGTCCAAACTCCCACCCATGTTAACATGATTTCTGGTAGCAAGATTTGTACGTGATCTATTGTGAGAGATATCTGAATGAGTGCTTCCAACACTATCTTGACTTCCAGATCTTGATACCCTTTGCTGATTGCTGATCTGGTTTTCAAGGGAAAGTGTGTTATCTCCACCACTATGACTACGAGGCATGATCTGGCCTCTCAGAAGAGACCGCCTGCGATCACTGTCTTGTAAGTGATAGACAGGATAAACAAAGTGACAAGCATCTGTTTTCTTGGACTCAACTGGACTGTCTCTTGGGCTTTCAACATTTTCACAAGTTTCTGACAAGTTCTGGTCTATCTCTGACTCTAATGCCCTTTGTTTTCTCACATGTAAGGTTGGCCTGTTCATATTTCCTTGTTTATTTAGTTCCAAGTTTTTCATGGCTGGCCTAGCTGCCAGTAGATTCTTTAAAGCTGCACTACTCCCATCAGAAATCTTGTTATGTTTTGAGTTCACTAGATTTCGTAACATATTCACTGCACCCATTTCCCATAATGCCTGCTGATCTTCTGCACATCTTGCAGAAAGATTCCATAGTGTCCCACACGCATTGCTCACAATGGTCAGACTTGGGGAGCGTAAATGTTTCAACAAGATTTGCAAACAGCCATGTTGCCGTAAAACTTTCCTATAGTCCTCTCGCACAGCTATGTGACTTGAAACATTTCGTAATATGCCACCACCATTCTCTATGATGGCTGTAGTTTTAGAAGGGCTTTTGTAAGTCAGTGACGATATCAGGAACGCAAGAGCACCATCCACAGCACAAATATCTGCTTTATTTTCACTACTTTGAGCTGATAAATTCCACAGAGCACTTAGAACCGTTTTCAGAGTTTTTTCTTTGGTTACTCGCATTGCTGCCTGCACAAGGGATGTCACTGCTTTCACTTCTCGTAATGTCTTTTGACTTGCCATGTCTGCCTTCCAAGACAAGTTTCTCAACACACTCGCAGCAACTTGGCACAGTTCTTCGTTAGAACTGAACAACTGAGACACAAGAGCTCTCATAGCTGGTTTCATTGAGCAGAGGGATGCTTTGTTTGTTCCGTCGCCAAATGTTAGGTTTGTTAACGCCATACATGCATATCGTCTCAATGTTACATTGTATTGTTCTATTGTGTCACCGTGCACTTCATGGTCAACTTGTAGTAACTCTGCAATTGCATGGAGACCCCCTAAAAATAAAAAATAACAGAGAGAACAAATTACCAACTTTATCTGATCTATTCATTTACCTCCCATAACTCTTACCAGACGACAAAATTACAGACTTGTCTAAATTAAAAAAAATTGCAGACAACAAAGTCAAAGTGACCCCAGAACCGATTTTTTTTTCCTTTAAAGGGAAGAAAAATTTGTGGGAAAAGGAGAAAATGCTGGTTACCAGCACTTCCTCTTTTTCTCACAATGTTTTTAAAAACCTTCTTCTCAAGGTTGTTTGATGTGGGAATTATGTGGTGAAGGGTCAACTCTTTACCACCCAACACAATCTTACGTATCTCCTTAACCCTTTCCCAAACAACATATTTTGGACTGGTCCAAATTAAAAGAGTTTGCAGACGACAATTTTAAATTTGACGAAAATGGCAGAAAGTTCTCAAAAATGGTAGAAAACACTGTGGGAAAAGGAGAAATTGCTCGTTACGAGCAATTTCTCCTTTTCCCACAGTGCTTTCAAAGGACTTGTACTGCAGACACGTGAAAACCAGGGCTTGTTTGGGAAAGGGTTAATGAACAAATCCTCAGATAACAAATAAAACGTGGCTCAAATGATGGGATGCATCTTTGAAAGGGTAAGTAACACTTTGCAAAAAGGAGAAGGGGTGGTTACCAGCATTTTCTCCTTTACACACAACATTTACAAAAGCCATCTTCCTCAGGGTCAAGAAAACAGATTACTCTGTATTGGGTTTGAGAAATTCTATAGAAAGTGGGGATAAGAAACATGATTCAATTTAATACATGAGCGATTACATCCAAAACAGTTAACCCTTTACCACACAATCTCCACTTCCAACGATTCTGAAGAAAATGCCTTTTGAAAACATCATGGGAAAACGAGAAAAATGCTGGTAACCAGCATTTTCTCCTTTTCCCACAATGTTTTCTAACCTTCCCAAATTAAATTCCAATTTTTGAGCCACACTTGATTTGTCGGCTGAAAATGCTTTCAATTTGGACCAGTCTATAATTTTGTAGTTTGGTAAAGAGTTAAGACAAAAGTCAAAATTGCCTGTTGTAAGCAATTGCCTCTAATGCTACAGTATTTTCAAAGTTATCTGCTGCAAAACGAAAAAGTCATTGCTGAGTGGGAATAATTCAAAAGCTACACCTTCCATCGTTGTATAACCTATTTTGACAGATTTAGTTAACAAAAGTAGAAGACAAAACTTGGAAGAATTTAATTTGTTTGTGTGATTGATGTTTAATGCTATTTTCAATATTTTATTAGTTATATCGAAAAGGCAAGAGCACTTATCAATGCCTTCTTAAAGTTTCTCTTACCAGATCTTTGCACAACAATTTTTGCAACCCACTGGCTGCTTTCTCACATAAAACATTGTCTAAACAATGTCAGTGTGAGAGAGGATGATACCAATATAACCCAGAAGAAAAACTGAGTGGACTGCACAGGCTGCCCTGGGTCAATTTTTTTTGCAAATGCATTAAACCCTTTTTTCACAGAGCATGGCTTAAAAAAAATCATTTTGGCAGGGTATGAAAAGTTGCCTGCAGGTCGTAATCTTGCAAGCAAATCTCAAATATTGGGGAAGAAAGACTTACCAAGAGTACAGATAGCATGCCTATGTTCCTCATCAAAGGATAATTTCATCAGTGTTGCAATAGCGAACTCTAGATGGCGGTCTATAGGGGCATTTGCAGAGGCTGAAAAGAAACAAGAAATATCTTTAAAAAAGATAGACGGCATAAGAGATACTGGAATATGAATACTGAAACTCTTTTGTGGCTCAATATGGAGTAAAATAAGGAAAAGTAACCTAACGAACAATTGCCTTTTTCCTCACGGTGCTGAAAAGTAGTTACTGAGTTACTGGGTAATGCTTATGAAAACATTAAATTTCCAAATAACACAAGAAAAGAATCATTCTACACTAAATTACTTTGCTATGATATGAATCAAGGCCCTGGGGTATCGATTAGCAGTAGCAACCCTTGTTAATCCTTTTCATGCTACATGTATATAAGTGAAATGAAATTTTCGAACCAATAGTAAAATCCCAAATAACACTATTTTTTTTCACACTTTTTTGGGGGGAGGGAAAAAAATTTTCCTTATCGGAGAGTGTGGGTCAACGATTAGACCGCATGTTTGGTTCAGTGTGATCTTGATCTACACTGTTCGGAAAATGGTCAGTAAGTCATGTTTAGCAGCCCAAGGTGGTTTCATAAATGTGTGAGCAAATATGCCAGCAGGGGCCCTCCTAATAAACATGTGCACATTTTTTACCAATTGCAAATTACCATCCATCCGTATTTTATCAGTCAAACGCCAGTGCATTCAGCTACCCCGAAAAAAAATCCTAACTACAACACGATGGCATGTGGGTGCCAATGCTTGCCTGCAGTTGGTTGATTTTCTGTGAAAATTTTAAGTCGAAAACGGGGCATAAATGTGTCAAAAATACTTTGATGGTTACCTGCCCTTGTTGTATAGGTTCCCCTTTAGATAGTTAAAGACTTGTCCAAGTCTGAAGAAACTATCTTCAGTAATAAAGGAGATCATTACATGTCAAAGTTTTTGCAAGACGACGCAGCCATTACATTGTCTGTAACTGTTTTGAATATGGAAGATTTTAATATATTATTGTGTGGAAAAATTTCATATAAGGCTTTAACTGTATACAGTGAAATTTTCATTAGCAAGTTCAAAAGAAACGTCCTTTACTTTAACCCTTTACCAAACGACAAAAATGTAGACTTGTCTAAATCGAAAGCATTTGCAGACAACAAATAAATGTGGCTCAAATTGTTGAAGGTGTCTTTGATGGGGTAGAAAACATTGTGGGAAAAGGAGAAAATTACCAGCACTTTCTCCTTTTCCCTTTCTCCTTTTCCCACAATGTTTACAAGAGGCTTCTTTTTTCAGGGTCATTAAAAGTTGGGATTGTGTGGTAAAGGATTAAACAGGGTTTTCCCTGACTCCATGTTTCTTTGAATTTGGACCCCCCAATCTCAAAATGACCCCGAAAATTAAATGCTTGCCTTCTTTCATTCATTTGGAGGGAGTGCAATGACCTCCAAATAAAAAAATCCATAGAAAACCTTGTTTAAGGTACCAGTTTCAGGAGAAAAATGCTTCTTTTTTTCCCCTCCAACTTTATCTCTATTTTCTACATAACATACAAACAATTTTTTCAATATGTATTACAGTTGTTTACATTCAATATAATGTGTTAGATACGAATAATACTAAATAGCTTCTTGGAGTCAAGTATTTAAGGTAATGACTTTTTGCATGCCAACTTGACCATAAAGTTTAGACTGTTAACCCTTTACCACCTGTTCCCAACTGTTAACCACCCTGAGGAATAAAGCTTTGGTAAACATTTTGGGAAAAGAAGAATATAATGGTAAACCGCATTTTTTATTTTCTCACAATGTTTTCTATCTCTTTATAAAAGAATTGCATTAGTACATCTATTTTAACCCTTTCCCAAACGACAAATTTTGGACTGGTCCAAATTGAAAGAGCTTGCAGACGACAATTTTAAATTTGATGAAAATGGCAGAAAGTTCTCAAAAAATGTAGAAAACACTGTGGGAAAGGAAAAATTGCTCGTTACGAGCAATTTCTCCTTTTCCCACAGTGTTTTCAAAAGACTTGTACTGCAGACACGTGAAAACCAGGGCTTGTTTGGGAAAGGGTTAAATTGCTGTCTGCAAATGCTTTCAGTTTGGATTAGTGTAAAATTTTGTTGTTTGGTAAAGACTTAACTCTTTACCAGACGACAAAATTTTGGACTCATCCAAATTCAAAGCATTTGCAGACGTCAAAATAAATATGAAATTTTGGACTCATCCAAACTGAAAGCATTTGCAGACGTCAAAATAAATTTGACTCAAACTTGAAATTTGTCTTTCAGAAGGGTAGAAAACATTGTGGGAAAAGGAGAAAATGCTGGTTACCAGCATTTTCTCCTTTTCTCACAATGTTTTCAAAAGTCCTATTTACTAGGGTCATTAAAAGTTCTGACTGTTTGGTAAAGAGTTAAAAGATAAGGGCTGAACTATGCCCTTGAAACAGATCAGTCAGAATACTGAGTACTGTTTCATAAGCTATTTGCTGCAAGAGTTATATACATCCAATTTTATTTTTGTGTGCTGAGTTAATTTCTAAAAATAACCTGTGTGGTAAGGCAGTAGCTCTGTCTTTGATGACATAATTTCCGACTATAAAACTGAAAGCATCTGTAGATGACAAATTCACCATATACCACATGATGCCGACTTTTAGCAACCCTGAGAAAGAAAGCTTTTGAAAATACTGTGGGACAAGGAGATAAGGCTGGGAACCAGCATTTTCTCCTTTCCCCACAATGTTCTCTGTCCTTTCAAAGAAAATTCCCAATATTTGAGTTATGCTGAATTTGTCATCTGCAAATGCTTTCAGTTTGGGAAGGTCTAAAATTTGTCGTCTTGTACAGAGTTCCTTATGGCTAAAATAAGGAGATTTGCCTTGGAAGGGCTAGAAAACATTGTCGGAGATGGAGAAAATGCTAGTTACCAGCATTTTCTCCTTTTCCCTAAATGTTTTCAAACACCTTCATCCCCAGAAAATTAAAACATGGGAATATTAGGAAAAAGGGTTATCTACCTGATTCTTTGCCTTCCTCTTCCTCATCAGAATTGCCATCTCGAAGCTGGTCACAACGGTCTCGGATCTTTTCAAGAAGCCGAAGAACCCGGGCTTCTCTCCTTCCTTTCTTGTCGTCAAGGTGCGAGTGAACTATATTGTGTAAAGCAGCAGCAGCTCTGGCTCGTGCAGCTTTGCTACCCCGTGAGTTACCCAAAAGGGCTGAATCCTTATCTGAACCATGTAGCAGTTGAATCAAGAGAGGCAGGCATCCTAAAACCAATCAAAGTACTGAAAGTATTACATGCTCTTGAAATAATTTCATGTTTCATGATCCTTTGGAGGGAGGCTTTTGAAAACATGGTGATGAAAGGAAACATGAGCACCGCATGCGAGTACCAACACTCGGCTGCAGGTGCTTGATTTCCAGTGAAAGTTCTAAGTTGAAAAGGGGCATAACTGTGTCAAAAATGCTCTCAGTTACCTGCCCTTGTATCATGTGTTTCCCCTTTTGATAGTCAACAACTTGTCCAAGTTTAAAGGAAATATCTTCAGTAATTAACAGAGACATTATAAAATGTCGAAGTTTTTGCACGATGACGCAGATGGTCATAGGGCTATGGCAATGACTTGACGTTTTCTTCGAAAGCCAAGCTAAAAATGTTGTTGACTGCCATTTTCTCTTGTCTCACGTTTTCTGTTCATTTTAAAAGACCAAGACAATCATCTCAACAAGAGCAAAAGACAAAACCTGCAAGTCACAAGTGGAAATAATTTAACTCTTTACCAAATGACAAAACTTCAGACTGGTCCAAGTTGAAAGCATTTGCAGATGACAAATCAAACATGACTCATAAATTGAAATTTGTTTTGGGTAGAGTAGAAAACATTGTGGGAAAAGGAGAAAATGCTGGTTACCAGCATTTTCTCCTTTTCCAACAATGTTTTCAAAAGCTGTCTTTCTCAGGGTCGTTACAAGTTGGGATTGTGTGGTAAAGGGTTAACTGCTGCTAGTCAAGTTGAAATGATTTAACCTTTTACCAGATGACAAAATTTTAGCTTTGTCCAAATTGAAAGCATTTGCAGATGACAATTTCAGTGTGGCTCAAATGGTGCAATTTTTCTTTGATAGGACAGAAAACATGGTGGGAAAAGGAGAAAATGCTGGTTACCAGCATTTTCTCCTTTTCCCACAATGTTTTCAAAAGGTTTCTTTCCATGGGTCATTAAAAAGCGTCACTGTGCGGTAAAGGGTTAACTCTACAAAAATAAAGCCACACTTTATCATATTAAGGTGCAAAATGTGAATCATATAGCTTGAAGAGTTAGAATGGTCTTTCATTGCAAAGAAAAATTGAATTCTTTTCACTTCTGATTTTCGAGATGTAACTTGCCTTGTACATGTGAGGTTTGAAATTCTACTCGTCAAAGGACTATGTCTGACAAGATTGGCATAAGAATTCCACATCCCTGGAAGGTAACAATACAGCTTTACAGACTACTTACCTGACTGTCTCATGGCAATACAGCTGTCCTGTGAGCTGGACATGGCTAGCAATGTGCGACTCATATCATCCTTGTCATGGGTTCCCAGCATGGACAACAGTCCATACAGCATTTCAACCTGCAAGAGAAATACAACATTTCTGCACTCAGGGCTATTTCAACACTTAACTCCTTACTTAACCCTTTACCACACAATCCACAATTTTAACAACCCCAATGAAAAGGACTTCTGAAAACACTGTGGGAAAAGGAGAAAATGCTGTTAACCCTTTACCACACAATCCTGACTTTAAACGACCTTGAGGAAGAAGCCTTTTGAAAACATTGTGGGAAAAGGAGAAAATGCTGGTAACCAGCATTTTCTCCTTTTTCCACAATGCTTTCTACCCTTCCCAAAACAATTTCAATTTTTCAGTCACATTTATTTTGTTGCCAGCAACTGCTTTCAATTCGGACTAGTCTAAAATTCTGTCATTTGGTAAAGAGTTAGCAAAAGTTTGTACTGGTCCAAACTAAAAGCATTTGCAGACAACACAATAAATGTGACTTAAAAAAAAAAAAAAGAAATTTGTTTTTGAAACGGTAGAAAACATAGTGGGAAAAGGGGAAAATGCTGATTAACCCTTTACCAAACGACAAAATTTTAGACTCGTCCAAATTGAAAGCTTTGGCAGACAACAAAATAAATGTGACTCAAAAATTGAAATTTGTTATGGGAAGAGTAGAAATACATTGTGGGAAAAGGAGAAAATGCTGGTTACCAGCATTTCTCCTTTTCCCACAATGTTTTCAAAAGGCTTCTTCTTCATGGTCGGTTAAAAGTCGGGATTGTGTGGTTTTGGGTTAACAGCATTTTCTCCTTTTCCCACAGTGTTTTAAACCCTCCTAGGCCAGGGCTCTGAAATATCTGACCCAAGGAGACTCCAACATAACACTCAGTGTTTCCAGTGAGGCTCAAATCTGGGACCTTCATGTTACGAGTCCTACACTTTACCATGAAGCCACGCAGGACCCCCAGGTGTTCGAGAAAGGAAGGCATTACTACCAAATCCGCTTATATGTGACTTGGTAAAACAACTGATTGCAAACTCTTTGTCTCTTTATGAAGATGTAACATCTTGCAAGTGACTTTTTTTTACCCCCTGTAGCAGACCCCTTTTGGTAATACTGAGGTCAAAAGAAGACATTACTGATTACAAGCAATGTCTGCTGTTGCCACAATGTTCTTACAAAGCTTCACAGATTACACCCTAACTGCACAAATTCTAGATGGACCATCTCTAAATTTGTTGCAGAAGGTCTTAAGAGATTGAAATTAATGAAAACGAGCACTGCAGGCGCCAACGCTCTGCTGCAAATGCTTAAGTGAAAATTTTAAGTAAAAAAAGGGGCATAACTGTGTCAAAAATATTTTGATAGTTATCTGCTCTTGTTGTATAGGTTCCCCTTTTGATTGTTGACAGCTTGTCCAAGTTTGAAGTAAATATCTTAGTAATAACAGAGATATAACAAAATGTCAACAACTTTTTGCACAACAATGATGCCACGGCTACGACAATACCTCCATGTTTTCTTTGAAAACAGCTGAGCAAATAAAGTCCAATGAAAATGCCAACAAAACAAAACCCTTACTTTTGTGCCAAGTTGTTGAGGAGCCAGGGGTTGAGGTACAGGCTGTAGTTGCTGATTTTGTTGCTGGGGTAACCCCTGACCTTGCCCCTGACCTCCTGACCCCGATCCATGTGAACTACTGGTATTGACAGAGTTAAAACTCATCACACTGGCTAGGTCATTGTGACCTTGAGGGACCTCTGGATTGTCATCTTGCAAAAAAAAAAGTTTCTATTTTAAACCTGTTAATCCTTATAGAGTCTTTCTCTACTTTAGTTGCTTTGTAGCCAGTGTAGATCAGGATTAGACTGCACAAAAAGTAAAGTCTGATCTTTGATATACACTGTAGGCTTTGCTGAGACAGTCTGGATAGAAAAAGCCTTGAAAATGCATTTATTTGGGTCTTATTTCTAGAATGAAAATGTCTGTTGGGTTAATTTGGCGCTGAAAAAGTAAATACTTACTATCAATACAGCAAAACAGACTAGAGCTATCACTAAAAGTGATCATACTTCCCACCAGCTCCTTGTCACAAAACAGCTCTTTGTCACAGAATGCAGAATGGTTTCGTAAAAAAATAAGAGTTGGAAAAAAGAAGTGGGAAAAGAGTTATGGTACTTGTAAACTGCGCTTCTCATTAATGTGGTCTATCTGTATATGAAGTTTGATGTCACTAGCTTAAATGATTCAGAAGTTATACCCCGGACAAATATCCAAAGTTAAAACTTAGAAAGGGCAATAACTCGAAAAATAAATGGAATAGAGTTATGGTTCTTGTACACTGCACTTTGCCTTATAGTGATCTATCTGTGTGTGAAGTTTGAAGTCATAAGCTTCTATACTTTCGAAGTTATGCCCTGGACAAAAATCCAAAGTTAAAATTTACAAAGGGCAATAACTCAAAAAATAAATGAAAAAGAGTTACTGTTCTTGTACACTGCACTTCTCCTTAATGTGATCTAACTTTGTGTGAAGTTTGAAGTTCCTAGCTTCTATACTTTGGAAGTTATGCCCTGGACAAAAATCCATAGTTGAAATTTACAAAGGGCAACAAGCTTAAGGGGAGATAATTCGGCAACCAATGGCAGCAAGGTCATGAAAATTGCACATGCACAATTTCATATGTACCCAAGCATTATGTGTAAATTTAAGTGCAGTACTCGAAAAACTGTAGGAAAAAAGCTCTGGACAAAATTATGTCTACAGACAGACGGACGGATGAACAGACGGACGGACAGCCATGGCGATTCCAGTATACCTCCCTCCACTTCATTGTGGGGGGGTATAAAAATGTAAAAGCCTTTCATAAAATTCATGAGATCAGTGGAAATGCTTATTTGCATGAGTCCTTTGAAACCTTGGAAGGTGAGGGGGACAAAAGAAAATGAGCCATGCTCTGGCAAAAGGGGGCTTAATGCATCTCCATGCTGCATGATGCCATGTAAGTCATCACATCGTTATGGATCAATAAAGTTCATTCTGTCTAACAATCGGCTGAAACATGAGGTAAACTGGTCCTTGGACATGCAGAATATTGACCAATATTCGGACTGCACAGGCTAACATGGATTGATTTTTTTTGCAGATGCAGTAAGCCCCCTTTTCAAAGACCATGGCTAAAAATTAATTTCTGAACCCATCTAATGACTCTGTTGTTTTTTTTTGTTTTTGTTTAAACATTTTCTTTCAAAGTGGACCGGGTATCAAATTTTCTCTAATTTCTTTGCACACCTTGCGCTACTACATATGATATAGAGGTGATGCGCCTATGTGCTATTTTTTTTAACAGTGTTTGATGATCCAAAAATGAAAATGTCAGATTTCCATGAAAAAGCAATGGAGCTTCAAACGATTGTGCTTAAATACACTAGCTCAGCCCAAGGACTGTGCTTAACTCTTTACCAAACGACAAATTTTTAGACTAGTCCAAACTGAAAGCATTTGCAGACGACAAAATAAATGTAACTCAAAAATTGAAATTTGTTTTGAGGCAGCTAGAAAACATTGTGGGAAAAGGAGAAAATGCTGGTTACCAGCAGAAAATGCTGGTTACCAGCATTTTCTCCTTTTCCCACAATGTTTTCAAAAGGCTTCTTTCTCAGGGTTGTTAAAAGTTGGGATTGTGTGGTAAACGGTTGAATACATTACTTCAGCCACTGGATCACGCTTATACCTGGTAAATGCAAATTGAGGATCATTTTGCCTCCTGAAAATTGGATCTAGATCTAAAATCAAAGTGCTTTGTGAAATGTATTAAAGAATGAATGAACAAAATGATAATAGTATTCAGTGTTAAATTAAGGAGTATGTGTTATCTTGATATGCATAAAGACATTATTAACCCTTTACCACACAATCCCGACTTTTAACGACCCTCAAAAAGAGGCCTTTGGAAAACATTGTGAGAAAAGGAGAAAATGCTGGTAACCAGCATTTTCTCCTTTTCCCACAATGTTTTCTACCCTATCGATGACAATCATGTTAAATGAGTAACACTTAAATTGTCGTCTGCAAATGCTTTCAATTTGGACAAGTCTACATTTTTGTCGTGTGGTAAAGAGTTATGAGGCATAAACATTGCTCACTGTTCACAGCTGTGTTTGCTACCTCAGAAAATGTCCCACTAGGTAAATCAAAGATCAGAAATCGTGTTTTGTGCAGATTCATCTCATACCCAATTGCGTACAAAGTAACTTGGGCTGCTCATTCACTCTTTCCCACACGACAGAATTTTGGCCTTTTCCAAATTGATAGCATTTTCAGACTACCAATTAAATGTTACTTAAAACATGAAAATTGACAATCAATGGGTAGAAAACACGGTGGGTAAAGGAGAAAATGCTGGTTTCCAGCACTTTCTCCTTTTTCCATATTGTTTTCCTAAGTCCTCTTTATCAAGGTCATTAAAACCTAGGATTGTTTAGTAAAGGGTCAACTCTTTACCAGATGACAAAATTTTACACTTATCCAAATGGAAAGCATCGACAGAGTAAATGCCACTTAGAATCTGAAACTTGTGGTTGGAAGGGTAGAAAACATTGTGAGAAAAGGAGAAAATGCTGGTTACCAGCATTTTCTCCTTTTCCCACAATGTTTTCAATAGCCCTCTCTCTCAAGGTGGTTAAAACTCGGGATTGTGCAGGAAAGTGTTAAATGTTATTTGCTGATCATACCTTTTTCTATAGGCCATGTCCCATGATACATAGCTGGTATGTTTGGATTTCTGGAATCTGCACCATCTACCCCATTCTTGTCTGTTTGTGTTGCCATGGCAACCTGCTCCACTTCATTCCTATTACTGGAGAGATAATGCTTGTGACCTTGACTTTCATGTAGAGCTGCTTCCCTTCTTTTCTGTACCTTTTCAACAAACAAATAATTAACCATATTTTTCATACACCTTTTATCTCTCTAATTTTGACAAATATTGTAATAAATGGACAAAGATCTTTAACACTTTACTAGAAGGACAAAACAAGGGCACTGCATGCGGGTGCCAACCCTTGGCTGCAGTTGTTTAATTTTCATTGAATATTCTAGGTCGAAAAAGGGGAATAAACTGTGTCAAAATATTCTGATGGTTACCTGACCTTGTTGTATGGGTTCCCCCTTTAGATAGTAAACAACTAGTCCCAGTTTGAAGAAAATATCTTACTAACAACAGAGATATAAAGAAAATATCAATGTTTTTGCATGACGATGCTGAGAGGGTACGACATATACCTTGATGTTTTTTTTTTTGAAAACGGCCAAGCTAAGAATCTTAGACTTGTCCAAAGTGAAAGCAGTTGTAGACAACAAATTAAATGTTACTAAAATGAGAAGACTTGTCTTTCTCTGATAGGGTAGAAAACATGTGGGAAGAGGAGAAAATGCTGGTACCAAGCAACATTTTCTACCTCTTTTGAGAAAAATTTCATCATTTTAGCCACATTTAATTTGTTGTCTGCAACTGCTTTGAATTTTGATGAGACTAAAATTTTGTTGTATAGTAAAGGGTTAATCCTTTTTGACTAATCACAACTTAGACAAATTCATTAGGATTAACCTTTTAACCCTTTACCATACAAAAAAATTTTAGACCTGTCCAAATTGAAAGTATTTGCAGACGACAATTTCACTGGGACTCAAATGATATGATTTGTCTTTGATAGGGTAGAAAACATTGTGGGAAAAGGAGAAAATCCTGGTTACCAGCATTTTCTCCTTTTCCCCCAATGTTTTCAAAAGGCCTCTTTCTCAGGGTCGTTAAAACATGGGATTGTTTGGGAAAGGGTTAATAGACAACAAAATTTTAGACCCATTTTTAGACTAATTTCAGAGTTCGATATCCAGGTGCAGGTGTCAACATTGGGACTGTTTATTGGCACACACATTCCGCGTGAGTACTGGTGCCGTTTTCAGGAAGCAGAATCAAGAGAGATGGGTATAAGTTGCAAGAACTTCAATCGATGTAAAATAAATATTTTTAAACTAAGACAAATTCAGCCCTGACCTGTTCTCTGTGCTGTTGCTGAAGGGCCATTAGTTTTGCCTCTATCTGGCGAATTCTTTGAACTCTGGCCTCTTTTCTCTGTATTATTAGGTCATTGGTTCCAAAACTTTCATGCATTGTTTCCCTAAGTCGTAAAATCTCGAACTCGAGGTGTTTTCTAGTCAGACCAGGCTGTGTTTGTTTGGAATTCTGAAATGAAAAAAATAAAATAAAGCTCTATGTTGTTTTCCTTCCTTATATACTGGTTGTTCAACATTTTTTTGTTTTCAACAATACCTCACTTACACTGCAGTGGCAAGTGCAGCCTTCAATATATTCCTGGAGCTTCTTTCCAAGAACTACATCCAAAACTCTCTCCAAGCTACTGGTATCTCTTTCTACATAACCCTTTCCCAAATGAAAAATTTTAGACTCTTTCAAATTCAAAAAATCTGCAGACAACAAATTCAGAATTGTAACAAATGAGCTAAAGTTCCCTAATAGGCTAGAAAACATTGTGGAAAAAGGAGAAAATGCTGGTTACAAGCATTTTCTTCTTTTCCAACAATGTTTTCAAAAGCCTTCTTTCCCAGGGTTGTAAAATCCGGGATTGTTTGGTAATGGGTAAGCAAAGTTAACCCTTTAACTGCACAATGCTACCTTTTAACGACCCTGGGAAAGAAGCCTTTTGAAAACATTGTGGGAAAAGGAGAAAATGCTGGTAACCAGCATTTTCTCCTTTTCCCACAATGTTTTCTACCCTATCAAAGAAAAACTGCACCATTTGAGTCACTCTGAAATTGTCGTCTGCAAATGCTTTCAATTTGGGTAAGGCTAAAATCTTGTTGCCTGGTAAAGGGTTAAGCAACATTTTGAAATTATAGAGCAACGAATCTACATGCAACAACCTTGTGCTGGCTGAGACAAGCTCTCAAATCACAACCCCTGGATTTCATGATCCCCTCATATTAACTCTTTACCAAATGACAAAATTCTAGAATGGTGCAAATTGAAAGCATTTGCAGACGACAAATTGGAGACACCACAAATGACAAAATTTGTCCTTCACTCTTTAACACACAATCCAGAGTTTTAATGACCTTGAGGAATAAGGCTTTTGAAAACACTGTAGGGAAAGGAAAGAATGCTGGTTACCAGCATTCTCTCCTTTCCCCACAATGTTTTCTACCCTTCCAAAGGCAAATTTTAGTTTCTGAGTCCCATTTAATTTGTTGTCTGCAAATGCTTTCAATTTGAACCAGTCTAAAATTTTGTCATTTGGTAAACAATTAATGGGATAGAAAACATTTTTGGAAAAGGAGAAAATGCTGGTTACCAGCATTTTCTCCTATTCCCACAATGCTTTCGAAAGCCTTCTTCGAAAGCCTCAGGGTAGTTAAAAGTCGTGGTTGTGTGGCAAAGAGTTAATTCTTTACCAAACAATCCTGTTGTGTCAACTCAGAATTTGGGAAAGTTAGGACAGTCTGTTTATGTTAGTGAAATGTGTCTCAAATGATAAACTCAACTTAAGTCACTACCTGAGATAGTTAGTGGATTCCAGCAAAATAAGGGACATGAGTTTTTTCATGAAAGCTGGCCCAGCTTCATTTTTTTCTCCTTTGTTATCACAAACAAGAGGACCGTTTTCAGTTGGTAAGTGTTGCCAGTTATTTAACTCTTTACCAAATGACAAAATTTTAGACTTGTCGAAATTGAAAGCATTTGCAGACGACAAATTAAATGTGACTCAAAAATTGAAATTTCCTTTGGGAAAGTAGAAAACATTGTTGGAAAAGGAGAAAATGCTAGTTAGCAGCATTTTCTCCTTTTCCCACAATGTTTTCAAAAGCTTTCTTTCTCCGGGTTGTTAAAAGTCGGAACTGTGTGGTCAAGGGTTAAAATACTACAATTTGTAGTAAAGATAAGATGGCTCTGTTTGAGACACATTAGATCAGAGTCTGATTGTGATCTGTCAACAAGGACACTTAAAGTCATCCTTAAGATAATGAATGATAAATATTAGAGCCATGCTCTGGCAAAAGGGGGCTTAATGCATCTCCATGATGTATGATACCAAGCAAGTCATCTCATAAATTATGGATCAATAATAGCCACTTTTTTTTTAACAACCGATTGAATCATGGGGTAGACTGATTCTTGGACATACAGAAAAATGACCTATAGTGAAAAGTTTTGGCTCAGGTCAGCCTGCGTGGACTACCCAGTCCAACCTGGATCAGTACTTTTCACAGACACATTAAGCCCCCTTGTCAAAGAGTATGGCTCATTTACTCTATACAACATAATGGAGAAAATGCTGCTAACCGGCATATTCTCCTTTTCCCCATCCTTTCACAGACAATTTACATTTACTCTTTACAACATAATGGAGAAAATGCTGGGAACCAGCATATTCTCCTTTTCCCAAACTTTCACAGACAATTTACGGTATTTGAGCTACACTTAATTTATTCTCCACAAATGCTTTCGATATGGACAAGTCTGGGAAACTGTTACAAGGTCTAGCTCTCATCCAGCCTTCAGATTAAACTTGAAGTGTCTTGCCCAAGGACACTCAAAGCGAAAAACAGTGCCTCGGTGAGGATCACACCTTGGGCTAGTGAGTTATAAACCCTACACCTTTATCACTAAGCTATCCAGGACCCCTTACCATATCTAAGGTCTCATGTATATGTATATTGACTGTGCTCTAGGAAAAAGAGAGTTTAACTCTACCAAACAACAAAATCTTAGTCTTGCCCGAATTGAGAGCATCTGAAGACAACAAAATAAAGCTGATGCAAAAACTGAAATTTCTCTTTGGAAGGGTAGAAAACATTGTGGGAAAAGGAGAAAATGCTGGTTACCAGCATTTTCTCCTTTTCCCACAATGTTTTCAAAAGGCTTCTTTTACAAGGTCGTTAAAAGTCGGGACTGTGTGGTAAAGGGTTTAATGCATCTCTGTGATGCATTATACCAAGGTAGCCATCACATAATTATGGATCCATATTATCTATTTTGCCTAACAACTGACTGAATCATGGGGCAGACTGGTCCTTTGACCTGTAGAGAATTGACCGATAGCAATAGGTTTTGACCCAGGTCAGCTTGCGGGGACTGCACAAACTGACATGGGTTGGTAACTTCTGCAGATGCATTAAACCCCCTTTTCACAGAGCATGGCTCACATAGCTCTTTACCAAACAACAAAATTGTAGACTGGTCCAAACTGAACTTTTGCAGACGGCTGATTGTGATCCAAATCATGGGATTTGTTATGACAGGGTAGAAAAAATTGTGGGAAAAGGAAAAAATACTGGTAATCAGCTTTTTCTCCTTTTCTCATGTTTTACAAGGCGTTCTTTCTCAGGCTTGTTAAAACCCGGATTGTGTGGTAAAGGGATAAATAATCTTCCCATTTCCAAGAGTTGCATCTTGGTCCTGTTCCAAGAGTTATTAACTCTGGAACATACATTTTCCAGAGAGAGGGAGAAAAAATATTTATCAACCCATTACCTCATGAAATTTTGCACTGCAGCATACAGCTTTGAAAACATTGTTGAAGGGAGCATATTTTCTGTTGTAAGCAGTAATTGCTCTTTTTTCCTGTCATCTTTTCCATTCACCAATACAAATGTTTCTCTTTCTTCAAAATTTCTCATGTGTTAATTATTTCTTATTTAGGAATTTTTTTGTCGTTCTAAAACAAACATAAGCGGAATGGGTTAATTCCGAAAGGCTTCTTCAGGTATCTTAACACTTTACCAAACGACAGAATTTAAGACTGGTCCAAATTGAAAGCACTTGCAGACGACAAAAAAAATTTGACTGAAAAATTGGAATTTGTTTTGGGAAGGGTAGAAAACATTGTGGGAAAAGGAGAAAATACTGGTTACCAGCATTTTCTCCTTTTCCCACAAGGTTTTCAAAAGGTTTCTTTCACAGGGACGTTAAAAGTTGGGAATATGTGGTAAAGGGTTAATACATTAGTCTGGTGAGACTTTAAGCAGACAACAAATTTTTCTACAGATATAATTATTTTGCTTATTGATTTTTTTTAACCCTTTACTACGCAATCCCGGCTTACAGCGACCCTGAGAAAATAAAGCTTTTGAAAACACTGTGGGAAAAGGAGAAAATGCTGGTTCCCACAATGTTTTCTACTCTTCCAAATACAAATTTTATTTTCTGAGTCAAAATTTCGAAGCATTTACAGACAACATAACTGTGACTTAAAAATTGAAATTGTTTTGGGAAGGGTAGGAAACATTCTGGGAAATGGAGAATATGCTGGTTACCAGCATTTTCTCTTTTCCCGCAATGTTTTCAAAAGATTTTTTTCTCCGGGTCGTTGAAACTCAGGATTGTGTGGTAAAGGGTTAAAGCATGCTGCATTTCTGGTTAGGACATTTCACAAAATACAGTGAAGATTCTGGAATCCCACTCTAAGTTATATGGTTAGGACATTTGACAAAGAAGTGAAGATTTTGGAATCCCACCCTAAATTATATGGTTAGAACAATTCACAAAGTACAATCACAAAGTACAGTGAAGATTTTGTAATCTGGTTGCAAATTCTTTTTGTAGAAAATCTCACAAGTACATTGAAGATTTTGGAATCCCACCCTAAATTATATGGTTAGAACATTTCACAAAGTACAGCGGAGATTTCGGAATTTGGCTGCAAATTATTTTGTTAGGACATTTCACTAGGCACAGTGAAGATTTTGGAATCTGGCTGCAAATTACATGTGTATGATTAGGAAATTTCCAAATGTACAGTAAAGATTTTGGAATCAGACGGCAAATTATAAACAAACTGCCTTATCCTGATCTTTACAGTTGTCTACATCACCTGGAGCGATAAGATCTCCAAGGTTTTATATCTGCAACATCTTCACTGAGTCTAATTCTTCTGCATGATAATGCTACAACCCCATGTTTTATTGTTATCCGGATTGTATAAGCTTAGCCCTTAGACCGCTGAATAAACCCCACACACTTTTAACAGTCAAGAAATAAGACCCAAATAATTGCAATAACATGGTTGTTTATGTCTATAGTGTTTCAGGACTGCAGACAGTGTAGATCAAAGATGAGACAGCATGTTTTGTGCAGTCTGATACTGATCTACACTGGCTGCATTATGGTGACTATAGTTGTGAAAGGCGCTTTACAGGGTTAACTTGCTCCCTCCTGTTGACAACTTTCATTGCCTTTCACCAGACCAATTTGAATCTTTCCAAAACAATCCTAGGTGCTTGAATAATCCTGAGGAAGGTGGCTTTAGAAAAAAAATTGTGGGAAAAGGAGAAAATGCTGGTAGCCAGGACTACATACAGGTCCTGCAGGGACCCCTAAAGATAAGATGGAAATGCACAGATAAAGGAAATACAGATATCGAAAATGGCAGAGAAATGGATATGTTGCTTGTCAGCATGATGATTTGTCCAATTTGTCACAATACTTTCAAAATGTACCTGCAACATGAACTCTTAGAGGACCTGTAACAACTACAGTTGCTTTTACAGCCAGTGTAAATCAAGATCAGACTGAATAAAACATGCAGTCTGATCTTTGCTCTATATTCTCTGCTTTGCCAAGACAGTCTGGAAAGTAGAGGGCCATGATGGCCCTAAGTTCACTCACCTGAGCCTTTTGACCCAACATGTCCCAATTGGATTTGAATCTTCTCCCAGATATCAAGACAAACATTCCGCCCAAATTTCATAAGTACTAGACTGAAATGTGGCCTCTTGAGTGTACAGAAGTTTTTTTTATGGAGGGTTTGTCTCAATAACCTACTTTTTGACCCGACACAACACATTTTCGAACTGATGTGAGATATCGAGACAAACATTCATACCAACTTTCATGAGTATTGGACAGAAAATGTGGCCTCTAGAGTGTACACAATGTTTTATAAAGATTTGACCTGGTGACCTAGTTTTTGACAAAAACAAAACAAGAGGGCCATGATGGCCCTGGGTCGCTCACCTTAGTAGAGTGCCTTTAAGGTTTTTCTTTGACCATGTGACCTAGTTTCTGACCGCAGGTGACCCAATTTCAAACTCATATTTCATGAAGACAAACATTCTGACCAATTTTCAAGTCAATTGAGCAAAAAATGTGGCCTCGAGTGCCCTAAAGATATTTCTTTAATTTGACCTAGTGATCTAGATTATGACCCCAGATGACCCAAATTTCAACTGGTCTTTGACTATGTCAAAAGAAACATTTTAACCAATTTTCAAATCAAATGAGTAATAAATGTGGCCTCTAGAGTGCCCACTAGCTATTTCTTTAATTTGACCAAGTGAACTAGTTTATGACCCCAGTTGACGCAAATTCAGACTCATGTGAGATTTTACAAAGACAAGCATTCTGACCAATTTTCAAGGCAATTAAGCAAAGAATGTGGCCTCTAGAGAGCCCACAAGGTATTTCTTTATTTTGACCTAGTGACCTAGTTTATGGTTCCAGGTGACCCAAATCCAAACTCATCTGGTATTTCATCAAGACAAACATTCTGGCCAAATTTCAGGTCATTTGAGCAATAAATGTGGCCTCCAGAGTGCCAACAAGGTATTTCTTTAATTTGACCCAGTGAACTAGTTTATGACCCAAGTTGACCCAAATTAATCTTATGTGAGACTTTATAAAGACAAACTTTCTAACTAATTTTCAAGGCAATTGAGCAAATAATGTGGCCTCGAGAGTGCCAACAAGGTATTTCTTTAATTTGACCTAGTGACCTAGTTTATGACCCAAGATGACCCAATTTTGAACTCAATGAACTTGTTGCGCTTAGATGGGCAAGCAAACTTAGAAGAGAATCACTACATACCAAATATCAAAGCTCTACGCCTTCCAGTTTTAAAGAAGAATTTAAAAGTTTTCCTTCTTTGTTCCTATGTTCGAACTTGTGACCCCCAGGGCGGGGCCAGTTTTGACCCAGGGGCATCATATGAACAAACTTGGTAGAGGTCCACTAGGAAATGCTACATACCAAATATCAAAGCTCTACGCCTTCCCGTTTAAGAGAAAAAGAAATTTAAAGTTTTCCTTCTTTGTTCCTACCTTTGAACTTGTGACCCCCGGGGCGGGGCCAGTTTTGACCCAGGGGCATCATATGAACAAACTTGGTAGAGGTCCACTCTGAGATGCAACATACCAAACATCAAAGCTCCACACCCTTCGGTTTCAGAATAGAAGAATTTTAAAGTTTTCCTTCTTTGTTCCTATGTTCGAACTTGTGACCCCAGGGGCTGGGCCAAGCAGCATCCTTGGAACAAACTTGGTAGAAGTCCACTAGGAGATGCTACATACCAAACATCAAAGCTCTATGCCTTCCCATTTAAGAGAAAAAAAAATTTAAGTTTTCCTTCTTTGTTCCTATGTTTGAACTTGTGACCCCCGGGGCAGGGCCAATTTTGACCCCAAGGGCATCATATGAACAAACTTAGTAGAGGTCTACTAGGCGATGCTACATACCAAATATCAAAGCTCTATGCCGTCTAGTTTTACAGAAGAAGATTTTTAAAGTTTTCCTTCTTTGTTCCTATGTTGGAGATTGTGACCCCCCGGGGCGGGGCCAGTTTTGACCCCAGGGGCATCATATGAACAAACTTGGTAGAGGTCCCCTAGGAGATGCTACATGCCAAATATCAAAGCTCTACGCCTTCAAGTTTCAGAGAAGAAGATTTTTAAAGTTTTCCCTCTTTATTCCTATGTTCGAACTTGTGACCCCCGGAGCAGGGCCAGTTTTGACCCCAAGGGCATCATATGAACAAACTTGGTAGAGGTCCACTAGGAGATGCTTCATGCCAAATATCAAAGCTCTATGCCTTCTACTTTTACAGAAGAAGATTTTTAAAGTTTTCCTTCTTTGTTCCTATGTTGGAAATTGTGACCCCCAGGGCGGGGCCAGTTTTGACCCCAGGGGCATCATATGAACAAACTTGGTAGAAGTCCACTAGGAGATGCTACATGCCAAATATCAAAGCTCTACACCTTCAAGTTTCAGAGAACAAGATTTTTAAAGTTTTCCTTCTTTGTTACTATGCTCAAACTTGTGACCCCCGGGGCAGAGCGAGTTTTGACCCCAGGGGCATCAAATGAACAAACTTGGTAAAGGTCCACTAGGAGATGCTACATACCAAATATCAAAGCTCTGCGCCTTCTAGTTTCAGAGAAGAAGATTTTCAAAGATCTTGCTTTTTTTTTCCTTTTTGTTGCCATGGCAACCAGAGTTGTGGGTGGAATTCAATTCTTTGAACACTTTTGGTAGAGCTTCACCCAAGGAACATCCCTGCCAAGTTTCATCAAGATTGGCCCAGTGGTTTAGAAGAAGAAGATGTTTAAAGAAATTGTTGACGGACAACGGATGCCGGACATAGGGCGATCACAATAGCTCACCTTTAGCACGTTGTGCTAAGGTGAGCTAAAAACAACCATTTTAGACTAAGTTTCATGAGTATTGCACTGAAAATGTGCTCTTTAGAGTGTATACTGGTTTTTCAAAGCTTTGACTCATGACCTAGTTTTTGACCAGATGTGACCCATTTTTGAACTCTTCCAAGATGTTATCAGTAGAAACACTCCAACTAACTTTCATGAGTATCAGACTTAAAATGTAGCCTCTAAAGAGCATACACAAGGTAAAAGTTGAAGACGCATGACAGACACAGCACAATCACAAAAGGTCACCTCAAGCAATTTGCGCCCAGGTGAGCTAAAAAGGCACAGTAACAGATTTTTGATTTATTTTCTACACTATATTAAAGAAGCTGGCAAAAGTAAACAATGAGGTTGTTAAAATGCATCTAAATTTAAATGATACCATTTAACCCTTTCCCAAACGACAAATTTTGGACTGGTCCAAATTGAAAGAGTTTGCAGACGACAATCTTATATTTTATGAAAATGGCAGAAAGTTCTAAAAAAGTGTAGAAAACACTGTGGGAAAAGGAGAAATTGCTCGTTACGAGCAATTTCTCCTTTTCCCACAGTGTTTTCAAAAGACTTGTACTGTAGACATGTGAAAACCAGGGCTTGTTTGGGAAAGGGTTAAAAGTATGGAAATTATCGTGAAGATGACAGTCTGTTATTGTGTGGGGTTCGTCCAAGTGTTAGTCTCTGGCAGAAACATGAATTTTGAAATCAGGCAAAAAGTAAACAAAAGATAGATTGACCTGGCAACTTTTGACCTAATTTTAAATTTTTTTTCCTGTCAGTGAGTAACACTTGGACCGACAGCAAAATAACAGACTGTCATCTTTAAAATAATTTCCATACTTTTAAATGGTAAAATTCAAATTTAATTGCAATTTACTACCCCATTGTTTACTTTTGGCCACTATCGGGCCTTTAAAATGTGTGTTTGAACAATTTGACTCTACCTAGATGACATTTTATACTTGTTGGTATTGTAGACACCAAATTAAATGTAGCTAAAAAATGGAATTTGTCTATGAAAGGGTATAAAACATTTTGGGAAAAGGAGAAAATGCTGGTATAAACCAAAAGCACAAATTTTCAAAAGCACTATTCTTCAGTGTCAATAAAACTCAGAATTGTGCAGAAAATATTGATGAGTTCATCATAAAATCATATGAAGACAAACATGAATAGGTATAAAACATTGTGTGAAAGAAGAAAATGTTGGCTATCAGCATTTTCTCCTTTTCCCACAATATTTTCTAAAGCCTTCCCTGTCAGCGTTGTTAAAAGCTCAAGACTGTGTGTTAACTCATTATCACACAATCCCAACTTTACGACCCTTCCAGGGCAGCCTTCTGAAAACATTGTAGGAAAATGGAGAAAATACTGGTAACCAGCATTTTCTCCTTTTCCCACAATGTTTTCTACCCTATCAATGACAGAAAATATCATTTTAGCAAGATATAATTTGTTGTCTGCAAATGCTTTCAATTTGGATGAGTCTAAAATTTTGTCATTTTGGTACAGAGTTAAATGGATAAAAGTGTTCATCATAGAATTACATAAAGATAGAAAGTTGAAGCTCTGGTTTATTTTGGGTATCTGCAAACTGCCTGAAAAATAACAGGATGTTGAACATGTAATGTTAAAAGATTTTTTTTTTTTCTCTCTTTTTGATAGAATGAACTAACATATGGTCTGAGTTTCTGGAGGAAAACTTTGGTCCCGGGCCAACTAAATATCAAGGCTTTTCTAGGCAATAACTTTGCCATAGTTTTTTACAGCCGACTTGTGATGTCTGTGCCGAAGAGATATTTCAAGGGCAAGTCTCAAGATTGCCCAGAGGCAGCATGTCAAGCCTGCAATCAGAGAAATAGTGGAAAAGCTCATGGGTTGCGCTGACAAAAAAAAAATCAGTATGTATCAATGTATCTCATTTTATAATCCTTGCTTTCAAACATGTGGAAAAAATTAGTATCTAAAAAATCATAGACAATTAGAGAATCAGTTAGTAACATCATAGTATGGCCTTGACCTTGAACATACTTCAGTAGTTAATTCAAGACACCTTTACTCACAAAGTAGAACAAATATCAAAATATCCCAACACAATATAAAAAAAAAAATTGCAATGATGGCTCCAATAATCTTAAGTTATGACAACAGTATCAATTGACCTTCAAGTGAGACTTTGACCTTGAACCTACACAAACAGACTTTTTATGTCTCACACTTGATACTTCTGATTCTCAAGGAGAAAAAAAGAGCCACAACATTCTTCATAAATGTAGAAATATGGCCTGGACAAGCTGGCCTTTTCTAGCAACCTTGACCTTAGACCTACATAAACAAATGACACATCTAATGCCAATGAAACATTTATGTGTAAAAACCTTTTGAAATATTTCCATAACATTTAATGTAAAAAGTAACATTCTTTTATAGTTCCAAGCATTTTTAGTCTAAAGTCTTTTAATCTCAATTTTAAATCTATGTTTTAATCTAAAATTATATACACCCCAATGTATTAGAGTCTACCAAATTTTATAAGACATGAAAGAATTGAAAATGTTAATCCTTTACCAAACAACACTATTTTAAACTAGTCCTTAATGATTGGATTTGTCATTGGATGAGTACAAAACATTGCCGGAAAAGGAGAAAATGCTGGTTTCCACCATTTTCTCCTTTACCTGGCAATGTTTTCAAAAGCCTTCTTTCCCAAGTCGTTAAAACTCGATTATTTGGTAAAGGTTAATTGTAATTCATGCAGATGATCCATATTTTACAAGGGTGCTTACAAAGATGTCTGCTGCAGGAGACCGTTTTACAAAAGTACTTACGCAAACGCAAGTAAGAAATTTCGTAAGTTTTTGCCCAGAGTCTTGCGTTTTACTAAAGTTTTCATAGCATAAGTTTCTGCATAACTCTAAGTACAAAAATATCGGTCGTAAGTAAGAACATTGGCCAAAGTCTGGAGGCATTCTTTTTGGAAGAAATTTGAGTAAAAAACATTATAATTATGCTCATGATTTTTTCCTTCACTCATTCAGTATCCATATTTGACAGAAGCGGCTGACATGAGATGACGTAAAGCGCATGAAATATAAGGTAAATGCGTGTAAATTATGTCATATTTCCATCTGGTTAAAGGGCACATGCAGTTTACAAGTGCACAGGAACTACTGTTTCTGCCTTCAATTGAAGAGTTACAAAATTGTTTACTTATGTAAATTCACAGAGTTATGAAAGTTTTGCAAAACAGATTTACGAATTTCGTAAATCTGAACGTTGGCATAAAGTTACAAAAATTCTTAGGTAAAAACTTATGAATCATTAGTAAAACGGTACCTAGGTCTGTTTCAGAAGGTAATGAATTAACCCTTTAACAAACAATCCTGAGTTTAATATGGAGAAAATGATAAAATCCTGGTAAGCAGCACTTTCTCCTTTTCCCACAACTGTTTTCTACCCTTTTACAGACAACTCAAATCATTTACGCCCCCAATTAGATTATTCTGTACACTGGTTTTCAACATGATAGAGTTAAAAAATTTTATCTCTTGCTAATGGGTCAGTTGGTATTCATGGCAACACATTTTTGCCCTGCTAATTTCCTTTTCTGGGATTTAAGACAAACGAAATATTAGGCAGGAACAATCTTTCCCTGTATAAATTGATAAACTAGAGGCGCTTGAGCGCCTGTATCGCTCCACAGGCCTGATATTTCTATAATGGCGAAAAGAAGTTTTTAACAATTACCATTCAATCCTGCATTTTAGCTCACTGAAGAAAAAAGGTATGGAAAAAACTTGTGAGAAAAGAAGAAAAAAATGGTAACCAGCATTTTCTTAGTTTCCCACAATAATTTCTATCCTTTTTTATATATGTCTTACTAATTTGAAGATATGTTGTCTGCAACAGGTCCTTTCACAAACCATTTTGGGTGGGGAAACATCAAAATATAGAAAATATGTCTTTCTCAGGGTCGTTAAAAGTTGTGATTGTGTGGTAAAGGGGTAATCTAAAAGAACAGCTAGGAGGGCAAATGAATGAATGTTATAGCAATATAGATCAACTTACATCAATACACCAGATAGAATGAAATATGCTGGCATACAATGAACACCTAATCCCTAATAATCAACTTTTCACAGTCACAGTTAGAATGTCTTCTGTGGCAAACAACACAAAATGGTCTACAAATGCATTTACATAAATCAAATATCCTGCTCCAGGGCACAGATTAATTCTGGTGTACTGAAGTTGCGGGATAAGTTTGACTGGATAACATTAATGCCTTATCACAAATGTAAAGCCCTGTCCCACTGTGTACCAGGTCACCAGGATTTACACCCCTTCTGTCCACTCTGCATTTACTCATTAGTAGGTCAACAAACCTTTACCAGAACTAATAAAAGTGCAGAGGTTCTCTTGTTCTATATCAAAAGGACTATAAAGTACCTACAACATGGAGGTTTTGTTATTAAAATACTTTTTCTTTTTTATCTTGGCATGGTTACTCAGGCTTAGTAATAAGGCAAAATTGAAAAGCTCAAGTTGTGAAAGGTGCTCAAGCTTTTATCTTATTTATGGCCAGTGATATTTTATTACTAGTACTAACTAATAGCATATCATTGGAGTAAATTGTGATCTTAATACCAAGGAAAATGTGTGGGCTTAAATAGGACAGCCCTGACTAGGTCAAGTCAATCCAATTTTCTTCCTTTTTCTTCGTTAGTCGATAAAACTAACACAATAAATAGTTTTGGAGAAGAACATTTTTTTGAAATATAAGCCTTGTCTATAAAAAATGTGTTTTTAGGTGTATCATTTTTTTAAAAGGAATCTGGTATACAACCACCATAGAAACAATTTGCCAGACAACCACCATAGGAACTTACCTGCAAAACAACAATGAAATCCAATGAATAGTTTTAGAGAAGAAATTTTTCAAAGATTTTACTTTATACCATAAAAGGAAAATGAGTCTCCCATAAAAGCCATGTTTTTTGACAGATCATTTTTTTTTAAAGGAATTCTGTAAACCTGTATCTAAGGAACATTCCTGCAAAATAATAATGCTATCCAAATAGCGGTTTGGGGGGAGAAGATTTTTAAAGGTTTTTTACTTTGGTTGCCATGGCAACCATAATTCTTCATGGAACACAATTATTTGAAGGAATTTGAAAGAGGACCACCAAAGGAACATTCCTGTGAAATTTGGTAAAAATCCAGTCAATAGTTTCTGAGGAGAAGTTTTTTAAAGAAAAAGTTTACGGACGCACGCACGGACGAACGGACGGACGGACGCACGACGGACACAACGCCATGACAATAGCTCGCTGGCCTTCAGCCAGTGGAGCTAAAAACTGATTAAAGGAACTCCATTTTTTCAAGCTACTGATAGTTAATTCTTGTATGTGCAGCATAGTTTCTTCACCCTTTATCAAATGGTCATCTTTTTTAAAGGCCAAACAGCAGCCAAATGTAAACAAAGGGGGTTGTAAAATGCAATTAATTTTGAATCATACCATTTAAAAGTATGGAAATGATTGTGAAGAGGTCAAACAGTTATTGTACAGTTGGTCAAAGTATTTGTCACTGGCACAATAAAGAATTCAAAGCTAAGTCAGAAGTTGCCAGGTCACTCTATTTTTTGTTTACTCTATACCTGATTTTAATGTTCATTTTCCTGCCATCTTCACTATAATTTTCATACTTTTGAATGGTATTATTTTAATTTAAATGCATTTTCATATCCCACTGTCTACCTTTGGCTGCTACTTGGACTTTAGTGAACCCTCCAAAGAAAGCTTGGTCACCAGGATTTTCTACTTTTCCCACAGTGTTTTCGACTGTACCAGTGTTAAATCTCATCATAAGTGACACATTTAACCCTGTACCACAAAATCCTGGGTTTTCACGACCCTGGGGAAGAGGCCTTTGGAAAACATTGTGGGGAATGAAGAAAATGCTGGTAACCAGTATTTTCTTCTTTTCCCACAGTGTTTTCTTACCCTCCAATGGCAAATTTCAGTTTTTGAGTCATGTTTAATTTCTCATCTGCAGATGCTTTCAATTTAGACAAGTCTAAACTTTTGTCCTTTGGTGAAGAGTTAATCCGTTGTCTGTGACTCCTTTCAATTTGGAAGAGTTTAAAACTTTGTGGTTTGGTAAGGGATTTTAACAGTTTGATGATTAAGCCTAAACCACATAATTTCTAGTTTTCACAATCCTAAACAAGAAAGATATTTGAGGCACCATGTTTTCTCTCCTAAAAATGACAAATTCTATCGTTTGAAACACATTTTATTTGACGCTTTCAAGTTTTTGTCGTTTGGTAAAGAGTTAACCCTGTGACAAACTACAGTAGTAGACATGCCCCAATCAAAAGCATTTGCAGAGAAAACATTAAACGATGTTCAAATTGTGGAAGTTGTCTTTGACAGGGTGGAAAACACTGCTGAAAAAGGAGATAATACTGGTTACCAATGCTGGTTACCAGCATTTTCTCCAACAACAATGTTTTCAATCAAAGTCTTCTTTCTCGAGGTTGTTAAAAGTCTAGATAATGTGGTAAAGGGTTAAATCCTATGTACTTAGCAATGTGTTCAGACAGAGGGAGAAAGGATGGGACTTAACTCGTAACTCAATCCCGACTTTTAACGACCCTGAGAAAGAAGCCTTTTGAAAACATTGTGGGAAAAGGAGAAAATGCTGGTAACCAGCATTTTCTCCTTTTCCCACAATGTTTTCTACCCTTCCCAAAACAAATTTCAATTTTTGAGTCACATTTAATTTGTCGTCTGCAAACGCTTTCAATTTGGACAGGTCTTAAATTTTGTCGTTTGGTAAAGACTTAACCAAATGACAACATCTTATACTTGTCCAAATTGAAAACATTTGCAAACGACAACATAAATGTGGCCCAGAAAGTGAGATCAGTTTATGAAAGGTTAGAAAACATTGTGGGAAAAGGAGAAAATGCTGGTTACCAGCATTTTCTCATTTTCCCACAATATTTTCAAAAGGCTTCTCTCTCAGGGTCGTTAAAGTCGGGATTATGTGATAAAGGGTTAAGAAAAAATATCACTATTTATAGGTACAAGTTGTGCATGAAAACTCAAGCCAGATGTTACCAGAACTTGTAGAAAACTAGGGCTTATCAACAACATCAAAAAGCTTTTAATCTTAAAATCCCTGAAACTATCTTCTTGAACTTATTGGCTCTGTTTTTCACCCTTAACCCTTAGGCTGCTAAGTGTGACCTTTTGCTGACAGTGTAAATCAAGATCAGACTGCACAGAACATGCAGTCCAAGATGGATCTACACTGTCCAATATGGAAATATTTTTCCCCCAAAAATAGCTATGAAATAGCAATGTTTAGGTGTTTACCATCGCCCCTGAAAGTTTCATTTAACTTATTTCGCAGGTTATGAGTAAGGGTTAAAGCATTGAATTAATGATCTCAAACTTTCTAATTTGGATAAACAGCCCAAAAATGTTGCTGATTCGAGATTGTTTCTGTTAGAATGTGTAACATGGTAGATCTTAAATCTGACTGCACGGTCTGTACAGCCTGATCTTGATCTACATTGTCTGCAAAAACAACTTATGTCTGTTCAAGGGCTTTATGGCTTTACCACACTATCCCGACTTAACTACCCTGTGAAAGAAAGCTTTTTGAAAGCATTGTGGGAAAAGGAGAAAATACTGGAAACCAGCATTTTCTCCTTTTCCCACAATGTTTTCTTCCCTTTCAGAATCAAAAAGCAAAATTTCAACCACATCTAAATTGTTGTCTGCAAATGTTTTCAATTTGAACCAGTCTAAAATTTTGTCGTCTGGTAAAAAGTTAAGCTCTATTTGTAACACATGCAATGATATTTTCTTGATGGTGCATGTTATCATCATCATCATCATCATCATCATCTTGTAAGGCATCAATCACAATTTTGGACAAATTTTCTCAACAACTAAATTTCATTTCTATTATCAGAGAATTTTCATTTTACCACATAATCCCCAGTTTTAACAACCCTGAGTGAGAAGACTTTGAAAACATTGCAGGAAACCAGCATTTTCACCTGTTCCCACAATGGTATCTACTATTTCAGTGACAAATTCAATCATTTGAGCCACATTCACAGTGTTGTCTGCATATGCTTTCAGTTTGCACATATTTGCAATTTTGTCATGTGGTAATGAGTTGACCCAATTACTTTAGACTGAACCACTTTTTTCTTCTTGATGTGGGTCACATTCAAAAACAGTTTGGCATGGGGAGAAATTACATATTGCAGGCACCTACTACTTTTGCAATGATGTATCCAAATATATTACTCATGAATTAAATCGAAATTCCTGTTCATTGTAATTATCTTACATTAATATTAATTAATTGATCAAATGAAGTTTGTTTGAGAGGGAAATTAGTACACCCTTTACCAAAGTTTTAACTCTTTACAACAAGACAAAATTACAGACTTGTCCAAACTGAAAGCTTTTGCAGATGACAAAATAAATGTGACTCAAAAATTGAAACCTGTTCGTTGATGAGTAGAAAACATTGTGGGGAAAAAAAGAAAATGCTGGTTACCAGCATTTTCTCTTTTTGCCACATGTTTTTAAAAGGCTTCTCTCAAAGGGTCATTAAAAGTCAGGATTGTGTGGTAAAGAGTTTACCCTTTACCACATGATTCCCAGTTTTAACAACCCTGAGGGAGAAGCCTTTTGAAAATATTGTGGGAAAAGGAGAAAATGCTGGTAGTCAGCATTTTCTCCTATTCCCACAATGTTTTCTACTATTTCATAGACAAATTCCATCATTCAAGCCACATTAAAATTGTCACCTGCAAATACTTTCAATTTGAACAAGTTTGAAATGTTGAGATGTGGAAAAGAGCATAATTACTTGAGACAGAAACATTTTTTTCTTCTTGATGCGAGTCAGATTTCTAAACAGTATGGCATGAGGAGAAATTGCATATTGCAAGCACCTACTACGTTTGCAACACCACATGTATAAACTTTTTACCAAACATCAAAATTTTGGACTGGACCAAACTGAAACCATTTGCAGACCACAATTCAAATATGGCGCAAATGATGGAATTTGTCTTTGATAAGATAGCAAATATTGTGGAAAAAGGAGAAAATGCTGGTTACCAGCATTTCCTTCTTTTTCAACAATGCTGTGAAATGCCTTCTTCATCGGAATTGTCAATAGTAGGGACTGTGTGGTAAAAGTTTAATCAGAATTCCTGTTCACTGTCATTATCTCACATTAATGTTAATTAACTCTTTACCAAATGACAGAATTTTAGACATGTCCAAATTGAAAGCATTTGCAGACGACAAAATAAGTGTGACAGAAAAATTCAAATTTGTTTAGGGAAGGGTAGGAAACATTGTGGGAAAGGAGAAAGTGCTGGTTACCATTATTTTCTCCTTTTCCCACAATGTTTTCAAAAGGCATCTTTCTTAGGGTCGTTAAAAGTTGAGATTGTGTGGTAAAGGGTTAATTCATCAAATGAGGTTTGTTTGGGAAGGTAATTAGTAAACCCTTCACCTGGGTTTTAACTCTTTATCACACAACAAAATGTTGGACTTGTCCAAATTGAAACTTTTGCAGACAACAAAATAAAAGTGACCCAAAGATTGAAACCTGTTCTTTGAAGGGTAGAAAACATTGTGGGAAAAGGAGAAAATGCAGCTTACTAGCATTTTCTCCTTTTTCCACAATGTTTTCAGAAGGCCTCTTCTTTATGGTCATTACACTTCAGGATTGTTTGGTAAAGAGTTACGGACCCTGTGGAATAAAGCTTTTGAAAACATTGTGCGAAAACGAGAAAATGCTGGTAAACAGTATTTTCTATTTTTCTACATAGTTCTATAAATTTTCACATACAAATCCAATCATTTGAGACCCATGTAATTTGTTAGCCCCTATACTGCTAAGTGAAATAAAACTTTCGAGTCAATAGTAAAAACTGAATAATGTTACTTCAAACTTTTTCTTTGGAGGAAAATAACTCCTTATCGGACAGTGTAGATCCAAGGTGAGACTGCACGTTCTGATCTTGATAAACACTTTCCGGAAAGGGTCAATGGGTCACACTTAGCAGCCTAAAGGTTAGACTTGGGCAGCCCAATCAAACGAAGGACAAACTACTTACACGATCATTCAGCGGAAGAGAGCGTATCTTTATTGAGGCCATCTCAATCTGTTCGTAGTACCATTTCCTGTTTTTCTCCTCTGCCTCTATCTGTTTTACAAGATTGGTCCTGTAACACATTAACAACATTTTATTTAATGCTTTTCTGTAGTTTATCAGGAAATATTGGTGGATTATGGTTTGATAATTTCACTGTTTCGACTAGTGAATTTACCAATAAACTTCCTGGTATGGAAATGTTGAGAGCTCCCATGTACTTTGCAAGTCCCAATAAAACAGTTTGAAGCATGAAATAAATAGAATATTATGGTTTTTTGAGCTGTTGTTTTCACTTGATGAAATAAACTTTGATCTTTCACAGAAAAAAGCAAATATCCACTATATAATATCCTAGGTACAACCTTAACCCTATACCACTGGATCTCAACTTTTAATGACCCTCAACTTTTAACGACCCCTCAAAAGGAAAGCTTTTTGAAAACATTGTGGGAAAAGGAGAAAATGCTGGTAGCCAGCATTTTCTCCTTTTCCCACAATGTTTTCTACCCTTCCCAGAACAAATTTCTATTTTTGGGTCACATTCATTGTGTCATCTGCGAATGCTTCCAATTTGGACTGGTTTAAAATTTGGTCGTTTGTTAAAGAGTTAAGTACACTTCCTAACTAGCTCTGACCCTTTGCAACACAAGTCTGAAGTTTTAACGACCCTCAGAAGAATAGGGATTGTGAAAATATTGTGGGAAACAGGGAAATTGCTGGCAGCCAGACAATATTTTAATCCTTTCAACCCTGTATCAAACTCAGGTTTAAATGACCTAAAATAAGAATGCAAAACATTGAAAAGATTGAGGAAAAAGGAAAAATGCTGATAACCAGTTTCTCTTTTACCCTAAATATTTTATATTTCCTGTAAAACCCAAATCCCATCTTTTATGTAAAATTTATTTTGTTGTCTGCAAGTTCCTTAAATTTAGACAAGTCTACAATTTTGCCAACTTGTAAAGAGTTAACTCTTTACCAAACGACAAAATTTTGGACAGGTCCAAACTGAAAGCATCTGCAGACAACAAATTAAATGTGGCTCAAAAATTGAAATTTGTTTTGGGAAGGGTAGAAAACATTGTGGGAAAAGGAGAAAATGCTGGTTACCAGCATTTTCTCCTTTTCTCACATTGTTTTCAAAAGGCTTTTTCCTCAGGGTCGTTAAAAGTTGGGATTGTGTGGTAAAGGATTAATAATAAATGAGACATGCTCTGTGAAAAGGGGGCTTAATGCATCTGTGAAAAGTATCAACCAAGGTCAGCCTGCACAGTCCACAGTTGTTAGACATAGTGGATTTTATGGATCCCTAATCATGCATCACAGAGATGCATTAACCCTTTTCACAGAGCACAGCTCAATTGTTTTTACTATTGTTTTTACTATTGGCCAGTGAAAATTTTCATTATAACAACCACCATAACAAGTGCAATATCCGATACAAAATTTGATTGGTTAATCCCGTCATGTGAACTTGATGCCTAAATATAGATACTAAAACAATGTATTCTACCTCTCACTTGATAAACCTTTCATTATCAGTTTATATTATTGTCTATAATTGGGATATCAGGTTTGAAATCAAGTACTGTGACAAGATAATTTATAAACCCAACTCGATAATGTTTATATTATCTCGTCGAGGTTCAAGGTTTTAAACAATAACAAACAATAATATTAATGAAAATGTTAATGAAAGGTTTATCACGTTAGGGTTATATCTGACCAGTAGTGTCCAATATTATGAGATTGCTCAATCAAAGTAACTAAAACAGATAAATTTGACACAGATGCTATTTTTCTTTCCAGTTTACATAACCTAAAAAGTATGATAGTTTAACCTTTTTCTTTTCAAGACAATAAAACACAATCCTGTGTTTTAATGATCCTGAAGAGAAAGGCTTTTGAAAAGAATGTGGTAATGTTATAATCTGAAGACTTTATAAGCAGTAGTGGCTTACCTTTCCTTGTCATATTGGTGCATAAGGGCGAGAAGTTCTTCCTCATCTTGTCTGAAGGAATTAGTGTCTACTGGCTCAGCACTGTGTGACCTTTGGTGACCTAGATCTCTGCTACTGTTACTAGTGGCGACGGGTTCTAAGGGTGTCTGAGAATCATTCACCTCATCACTTTCTTCTAAAAAAATAAAATATAAGACATTTATTGTCTTTGCCTGTTTTTGCAATACTCACTTATGCTAAAGGTGAACTCCTCTTCTTCCATTACCAGAAAACAGGAGGGCCATAATAGCCCTGTATCACTCCACTGCCTAATAAGTCAAATGTGCCATACACACATTTTGCATCCATAGTTATTTGACTGTAAGAAATCTATACTACAATAGAATTTCATTACCATTTTTAACAATTCATAAACATTTTTTACCATCCTAAAATCTCAAATCTTTTTCACATGACATGATGAATACAAACAGGTCTACTTAACTATCATTCATAAAACAGACCAATGCACTCTGACTAAGAGTATTCTGACATGAAGATTTTTAACATTAGGATTCTTAACTGCTCATCAGAAAACAATTTGTTAAGCCCCACCTCCTGCCCCAGTAGAACAAGTTTTTGACCCTTAATTGGGCAACAATTTGTACAATTTTTGATGGAGGTCACTGGTATCATGCTATATACCAAACATTACAATTCTATGCCAATTTTGCTTTGGAGTAAGATTTTCAAGCATTTCTCTAAACAAGAGGGCCATGATGGCCCTGGAGTCGCTCACCTGAGCCTTTTGACCAAGCACAACCAATTTCCAACATCTTGTGAGATATATGTATTACCAAACAATAAAATTTTAAACTCATCAGTCTGAACCTTCTGCATAAAACAAATAATATGTGGATTAAGCTGTGGGACTGGTCTCTCAAAGGGGTAGAAAACATTGTGAAAAGGGGAAAAAATGCTGGATACCAGCATTTTCTCATTTTCAAAGAGTGTTTTCAAAAGGCTTCTTTCTGAGAGTCATTCATACACTAGGTTTTTCTAAGATTTGACCTAGTTTTTCAGCCAACATAACACATTTTCAAACTGGTCCAAGATATCATTAGGAAAAACATTCTTACCAAATTTCAAGAGTATTGGACTGAAAATGTGGCCTCTACAGCGTACACAAGGTTTTTCTAAGATCTGACCTAGTGACCTAGATTTTGACCCAACATGACCCATTTTCAAACTCATCCAAGATATTACCAAGGCAAACATTCTGAGCAACTTTAAAAGAGTATTGAACAAAAAATGTGGCCACAACAGTGTACACATGGTTTTTCTAAGATTTGACCAGGTGACCTAGTTTTTGACCTGACATGACCCATTTTCAAATGCTATTGAGATATCATCGAGACAAACATTCTGACCAACTCTCAAGAGTATTGGACAGAAAATGTGGCTTCTGGAGCTTACACATGGTTTTTCTAAGATTTGACCTAGTGACCTAGTTTTTCACCCGACATGACCCATTTTCAAACTAGTCAGAGATATTATCAAGGCAAACATTCTGACCAACTTTCAAGAGTACTGGACAGAGAATATGGCCTGTAGAGCATACACAACGTTTTTCTTAGATTTGACCTGGTGACCTAGTTTTTGACCCAACATGGCACATTTTTGTACTATTTCAAGATATAATCAAGACAAACATTCTGACCATTTTTCAAGAGTATTGGACTGAAAATGTGGCCTCTATAGTGTACAAAAGGTTTTTCTAAGATTTGACCTAGTGACCTAGTTTTTGACCCCACATGACCCAATTTCGAACTCGTCCGAGACTTTATCAAGACAAACATTCTGACCAAATTTCACAAGTATCTGACAGAAAATGTGGCATCTAGAGCGTACAAAAGGTTTTTCTAAGATTTGACCTAGTGACCTAGTTTTTGACCCCACATGACCCAATTTCAAACTTGTCCGAGATTTTATCCAGACAAACATTCTGACCAAGTTTCATGAGGATCGGACTGAAAATGTGGCATCTACAGCGTACACAAAGTTTTTCTAAGATTTGACCTAGTGACCTAGTTTTTGACCCCACATGACCCAATTTCGAACTCGTCAAAGATTTTATCAAGACAAACATTCTGACCAAGTTTCATGAGGATCGGATTGAAAATGTGGCCTCTACAGCGTACACAAGGTTTTTCTAAGATTTGATCTAGTGACTTAGTTTTTGACCCCACATGACCCAATTTCGAACTCGTCCGAGATTTTATCAAGACAAACATTCTGACCAAGTTTCATGAGGATCAGACTGAAAATGTGGCCTCTAGAGCGTACACAAGGTTTTTCTAAGATTTGATCTAGTGACCTAGTTTTTGACCCCACATGACCCAATTTCAAACTTGTCCGAGATTTTATCAAGACAAACATTCTGACCAAGTTTCATGAGGATCGTACTGAAAATGTGGCCTCTAGAGCGTACAAAAGGTTTTTTCTAAGATTTGACCTAGTGACCTAGTTTATGATCCCACATAACCCAATTTCGAACTCTTCCGAGATTTTATCCAGACAAACATTCTGACCAAGTTTCATGAGGATCGGACTGAAAATGTGGCCTCTAGAGCGTACACAAGGTTTTTCTAAGATTTGACCTAGTGACCTAGTTTTTGACCCCACATAACCTTATTTCGATCTCGTCCGAGATTTTATCAAGACAAACATTCTGACCAAGTTTCATGAGGATCAGACTGAAAATGTGGCCTCTAGAGCGTACACAAGGTAAAAAGTTGACGACGCACAACGGACGCCGGACACAGCACGATCACAATAGCTCACCATGAGCACTTCGTGCTCAGGTGAGCTAAAAAGCCAATATGGAAGTTGTGACCTCTCATGGCTGGACAATTTTTGGCCCCTTTTGGATTATAATTAGTTCAAAAACCCCGGTTGAGGACCACTAGATAAAGCTACATACTAATATTGCAGGTCTAGGCTAAATGGGTATGAACAAAAGATATTGAAAATTGCAACAATATGAAGCTCCTATAAAATGTGTGATCCTGGGGCAGAGGCCAGTTTTAACCGCAGGGCTAATTCTGAATAAACAAGGCGAAACTACATGCCAAATTTGGTAGCCCTATGACTTATGGTTAGGAACAAAAAGATTCTAAGTTTAACTGTTTTCACTACACAAGCTTATTTTGATTAAACTTGTGATGTCCTGGGTGAGTGCTAATTTTGAACCCAGGCACATAATTTTAAAACTCTTGACAGAAGTCCACTAGGTGAAGCTACTGGTACATGCAAAATGTGGTAGCTGTAGGCCTTAAAGTTAGTACAAAGATGACTTTTCAAGCCTATGTAAAACCTGTGACCCCCCCCCCCTGGACAGGGCTAATTCTGACCATGAGGCTGTAATTTGAATTCTCTTTGAAGAAGTCCATTTGATGAAGCTACATGCCAAACTCTGTAGCACTAGGCCTTATGCTTTTAGACAAGAGGATCTTTTAAAGGTTTTCAATATCTTTCATTTTGTTGCCATGGCAACCATAGTTTTTTCCAGAATCAAATTCTTTGAAAGAATTCTGGAGAGGACCAGAAAATCAATCGTTTCTGGGAAGTATGGTAAAAGCTGGATTGTAGTTTCGGTAAGGCCTCCGTCACACCAAACTAGTTCTAAGAACGTCTTCCCCCTCCTAACAAAATCATAAAACTAGTTGCCATCAGGGTAGGACGAGTACTATCAAACTAATTATGCCAAAAGTCGCCGTTATGCCCAACTAGTTCTTAGGATATCTTAGCCTATCCTAAAAAATTGTAAAAAGAGGTTGCAGTCAAGGTAGAATATCTAATTTCATTCGGTTTGCAAGTTTACTGCCTATTGAATGCCCGCTGCATCACGTCATTACACGTCCCTAACAGGATCAAAGTATGGTAGGTCTGTTTGCAGTATGTCCATCTTGTTTTAAATATGTTGTCACTCTGTCTAATTACAGGATGGGATGGACGGCAAAGAATTCTGAGCAGATTCAAAGTTCTAGAGCACCCTTTCCATCCTAGCCCGTCCATGAAGTTTGTTAACAGATTGTAAAAGGTTGCTATGACATCCACTTCATTCGAACACAGTTTGAGTCTGTCTGACAACAATTTTCAGAATGTAGTGTGAATGAGTTTGGGGGTATTCAAAAGGTGTTTAAAATGAAAGAACTCATAGATCCACCGCTGACTCACCGCCATGCCGTAAGCTTGCTGGCCTTTGGGCGTAGGAGCAAATAACTCCACTACCGAGGAAAAAAACAGCTGAATTTGCAGGGAATGAGATGATTAAAATTCATCAGCATCAGACAGCAAACTATAGACAGAATGTTCTTCTGCAGGGTATATAACATAAATAATTTATGAGTTGGAAGAAATGAAGGATAAATGTCACAGGGTTATTAACTTTTACAAGAAAAAAATTTGGACTGGTTCAAACTGAGAGCATTTGCAGTAGCCAAACTAACTGTTGCAAAAATTAGGAAATTTTTCTTTGAAAAGGTATAAAACATTGTGGAAAAAGGAGAATATGCTGGTTACCAGCATTTTTCCTTTTCCCACAATGTTTTCCTTGGGGGTTTTTAAAACTTGGGATTGTGTGGTAACCTTCCACCAGAAAGGAGACTTTTAGAAAACATTGTATGGAGAAAAAAGAAGAAAATGCTGGCAACCATCATTTTCTCCTTTTCTCACAGTATTTACTACACTTACATCAATTTAGCCACCATTCATCTGCAAAAACCTTTTAAAATAAGCAAGTCTTGTCATTTGCTGTAAGTTTACTCTTAACTCTTTACCATACGAACAAATTTTAGACTTGACCAAACTGAAAGCATTAGCAGATGACAAAATAATTGTGACTCAAAAATTGAAATTTGTGTTAGGAAGGGCAGAAAACATTGTGGGAAAAGGAGAAAATGCTGGTTACCAGCATTTTCTCCTTTTCCCACATTGTTTTCAAAAGGCTTCTCTCTGGGGGTCATTAAAAGTCTGGATTGTGTGGTAAAGGGTTTACCAGATAACAAAATTTTAGACTCAGCAAAAGTCAAAGACTTTGCAGATAACAAATTCAATTTGAAGTGATTCAATTTGCCTTTCAAAGGGTAGAAATTATTGTGGGAAAAGGAGAAAATACTGGTTACTGGAATTTTCCCTTTTTCCCTCTATGTCTTCAAAAGTCTTCTTTTTCAAGATCATTAAATCTCTAGATTGTTGGGTACAGGGTTAACCCTTTACCACACAATCTAGACTTTTAATTGACCCTTGAAAATTGAACACTGGGATACACTGTTTTAATGGTAAAAAGTTAATGCAGTCAACAAAGCAATGTGAACCCTAGGTTACCGAGACTGACCTTTGATCACAACTAGAACTGCCCCACCAGCACCTTGTCAATGAAGCAGCACAATCAGAGAAAGCAAACGATTTTCAAAACAAACAATCAGGGAACAGAAATGATTTTCAAAACAAAGATCACCAGTGACCTTGACTTTTGATCCATGTGACCCAAAAACACCTCCTTGGGTCAGTTTCAGGGTCCTAGGTCAAACAGCTATTGAGTTAGAACACAGAAATGATTTTTAAACAAAGTTCACTTGTGACCTTGACCTTTTAACCCATGTGACCCCAAAACAAAAGGGCACCTCCTTGGGTCATGAGCAACACTTATATAAAGTTTCATGGTCCTAGGTCAAATGGCTTTTGAGTTTGAGCAAGGAAATGAAAAAGTCTACAGACAGACGGATTGACAGACTGATGGATGGACAGCCAGACATGGTGAAACCAATATACACCCCTCCACTTTGTAGGTGGGGTGTATAATAAGAAGTTAACTAGAGGCGCTTGAGCGCCTGTATCGCTCCACAGGCCTGATATTTCTATAATGGCGAAAAGAAGTTTTTAACAATTACCATTCAATCCTGCATTTTAGCTCACTGAAGAAAAAAGGTATGGAAAAAACTTGTGAGGTCCCACTCTGTACCAGGTCACCAGGATTTACACCCCTTCTGTCCACTCTGCATTTACTCATTAGTAGGTCAACAAACCTTTACCAGAACTAATAAAAATTAAAAGTGCAGAGGTTCTCTTGTTCTGTATCAAAAGGACTATAAAGTACCTACAACATGGGGGTTTTGTTATTAAAATACTTTTTCTTTTTTATCTTGGCATGGTTACTCAGGCTTAGTAATAAGGCAAAATTGAAAAGCTCAAGTTGTGAAAGGTGCTCAAGCTTTTATCTTATTTATGGCCAGTGATATTTTATTACTAGTACTAACTAATAGCATATCATTGGAGTAAATTGTGATCTTAATACCAAGGAAAATGTGTGGGCTTAAATAGGACAGCCCTGACTAGGTCAAGTCAATCCAATTTTCTTCCTTTTTCTTTGTTAGTCGATAAAACTAACACAATAAATAGTTTTGGAGAAGAACATTTTTTTGAAATATAAGCCTTGTCTATAAAAAAATGTGTTTTTAGGTGTATCATTTTTTTAAAAGGAATTTGGTATACAACCACCATAGAAACAATTTGGCAGACAACCACCATAGGAACTTACCTGCAAAACAATGAAATCCAATGAATAGTTTTAGAGAAGAAATTTTTCAAAGATTTTACTTTATACCATAAAAGGAAAATGAGTCTCCCATAAAAGCCATGTTTTTTGACAGATCATTTTTTTTTAAAGGAATTCTGTAAACCTGTATCTAAGGAACATTCCTGCAAAATAATAATGCTATCCAAATAGCGGTTTGGGAGGAGAAGATTTTTAAAGGTTTTTTACTTTGGTTGCCATGGCAACCAGAATTCTTCATGGAACACAATTATTTGAAGGAATTTGAAAGAGGACCACCAAAGGAACATTCCTGTGAAATTTGGTAAAAATCCAGTCAATTGTTTCTGAGGAGAAGTTTTTTAAAGAAAAAGTTTACGGACGCACGCACGGACGAATGGACGGACGCACGACGGACACAACGCCATGACAATAGCTCGCTGGCCTTTGGCCAGTGGAGCTAAAAATTACAACAATTTCCCCCCCCCTCCCCTCCCCCCATGATAATCTTCACACTTCTGCTCACCTTCACTATTTTCAGAAGATGTACCGCCGATGACAAGATCAGCATCATCCGCATCCTCCTCGTCGATTTCAATAAACTCATTATCTGACATGTCCATGTATATTTAGCTACACATAGGCAACTTTTCCCCCACTAATGGCACATTTCATCCACTTGTTGAATACAAAAAACTGTATATATATGGCGATATTATGCTTCAGTCACCTCTATGCTTATCCGCCCGTTGAGAAGAATTGTTTCTTGAAGGTCTCTCAGACATTTTAACCCTTTACCACATAATCCAAAGTTTTAACAACCCTAGGGAAGAAGCCTTTTGAAAACATTGTGGGAAAAGGAAAAAATGCTGGTAACCAGCATATTCTCCTTTTCCCACAATGTTTTCTATGCTGTCAAAGACAAATTACATCATTTGAGCCACATTTAAATTGTCATCTACAAAAGCTTTTGATTTGGACAGGTCTACATTTCTGTCATGTTGGGAAAGAGTTAAGTATCCTGAGGAACATTGTTTTGAAAATGTTGTGGAAAAAGGAGAAAATGCTGCCAACCTGCATTTTTTCCCATTTCAGCAATGCTTTGCAGCCTTTTAATGACAAATCCCATCACTGAGTCCTTCTTATTTTGTTTTCTGTAAATGCCTCCGATTTGGATAAATCTAACATGGTGTCACCTGGTAAAGTGTTAACTCACGTGACAAAAATGTAGACTTGTCCAAACTGAAAGCATTTACAGACAAAAAGATTAAATGTGACTCAAATAATGGAGCTTGTCTTTAATAGAGTAGAAAACATTGTGGGAAAAGGAGAAAATGCTGGTTACCAGCATTTTCTCCTTTTCCCACAATGTTTTTAAAAGTCCTCTCATTCTGGGTTGTTAAAAACCTAATTGTGTGGTAAAGACTTAACTCTTTACCAAATCACAAAATCCTATTCTGGTCCAAACTGAAAGCCTTTGAATTCAACAGTAAAAAAAATATCGCTCCAATAACTTGATTGGTCTTCAAAAGGGTTGAAAAAAAAAATGTGGAAACAGGGATATTAGCAAGAGATTTGCTGATTTCCAGCATTTTCTACAATGTTTTCCAAAATATTCCTCATCATGATCGCTTAGCCCTTTACCACACAATCTCAAGCTTTAATGACCCTGAGGAAGAAAGCTTTTGAAAACATTGTAGGAAAAGGAGAACAAGAGGGCCATGATGGCCCTGTATCGCTCCACTGGCTTATAAATATAAACCATGAAGAGAAGTCTTCACTATATAAGCCCTTATAAAACTTTGACCCCAGTGCTACAGTCAGACTAAATGGGGAATATGTGTATTAGAAGAATAACATGCCAAATTTGGGAGTTCTTGGCCTTATGGCCAGTAACAAGACAGTTTCTACTTTCCATAAACCCATGTAAAACTTGTGACCCCTGGTGCAGGGCCAAACTTGATCCTAGGGCTGTAACTTGGGCCCTCTTTGTAGTTGTCCACTAGATAATGCTATAATTATGCAAAATTTGGTAGCCTAAGCCTTATGGCTATGTACACCAAGATTTAAAAGTTTTCCCTATGTAAGCCTATGTAAATCTTGCGAAACCCCCCCCCCCACCCAGCATGAGGCCAAATTGACCCCAGGACTATACTTTGGGCACTTTTGGTAGACCCCAACTAGATCAAGCTAAATGCAAAATTTGGTAGCTCTAGGCCTTATGGCTAGGTACAGGAAGATTTTTAAAGTTTTCTCTATATAAGCCTATGTAAAACTTGTGACCCCTGGGGCAGAGCCAATTTTGACCCCAGGGCTATAATTTCAAGAAACATGATAGAGGTCTACTACATAAAGCTACATGCCAAATTTGGTAGCCCTATGCCTTATGGTTTCAGACAAGAAGATTTTTAAAGTTTTCTCTATATAAGCCTATGTAAAACTTGTGACCCCTGGGGCAGAGCCAATTTTGACCCCAGGGCTATAATTTCAAGAAACATGATAGAGGTCTACTACATAAAGCTATATGCCAAATTTGGTAGCCCTATGCCTTATGGTTTCAGACAAGAAGATTTTTAAAGTTTTCTCTATATAAGCCTATGTAAAACTTGTGACCCCTGGGGCAGAGCCAATTTTGACCCCAGGGCTATAATTTCAAGAACATGATAGAGGTCTACTACATAAAGCTACATGCCAAATTTGGTAGCCCTATGCCTTATGGTTTCAGAAAAGAAGATTTTTAAAGATTTCCAATATTTTTCAGTTTTGTTGCCATGGCAACCAGAGTTTTCGAAGGAATCAAATTCTTTCAAGAAATTCTGAAGAGGACCATGGCAGGATCATTTCTGTAAAGTTTCATGAAAATTGGATGGGTAGTTTCAGAGAAGAAGATGTTTGAAATAAAAGTTAACGCACGCACGCACGGACGGATGGACGGACGACAGACTCCGGGCCATGACATAAGCCCGCTGGCCTTCGGCCAGTAGAGCTAAAAATGCTGGTAACCAGCATTTACTCTTCTTCCCACCATATTTTCTACCCTATTAAGGACAAATTTTGTCTTTTTGGCCACCTTTATTTTGTCGTCTGCAAATGCTTTTAATTTAGAACAGTCCAAATATTTGTCATCTGCTGAAGTGTTAAATGTGGGATTGTTTGGTAGAGTGTTTAGCACATTGCATTAATTCACTGAATAAGCAACTTTGCATTTCACCGCATTTATTTCTTGCTAATGTTCAACACAATCTGATGTAATCTCTAACGATTATAGATAGCATTTCCTTCTCACTGAAGATTTCTGTCTGCATTCCATACAAATGTATTCCACTAGCCATTCAGTCCACTTTTAACCTTCTCAGCCCTTTACTGTTGAGCCCTGGTAACACAGCCGGCAGCACACAGGACTTGCGTCCTTGGGGTTGCTGGTTAGAATCAGGATTGACGATAGGCATTACCACAGGATTCATTCCCCTTCACCAATGATCATTGCCGGTATTTTGATGATGTTTATGTGGGAAAGCAGCCAGTGGCTTGGGGAGCATATTGTGCAAAGTACTAGTTAACCCTTTACCAAACAACAAAATTTTAGCCTTGTCCAAACTGAAAGGATTTGCAGACGACAAAATAAGTTTGAGTGAAAATTTGAAATTTGTTTTAGGAAAGATAGAAAACATTGTGGGAAAAGGAGAAAATGCTAGTTACCAGCATTTTCTCCTTTTCCCACAATATTTTCAAAAGGCATCTTTCTCAGGGTTGTTAAAAGTCGGGATTGTGTGGTAAAGGGTTAGAGGTACTCAAGCAAAGCATGGATTAAGTGCACTGGCTACTGTGATATAACTGAAATAATCTTGAAAGTGGCATTAAACACTATAAAAACAAACAAGTCTCGGCCATAATTACTACACAATACAGAGCTTTAGTGACAACCTTTTGAAAACACAGTGGCAAGAGGAGAACATGCTGGTAATCAGCATTTTCTCTTTTCCAAACAATTGGCGGGGGATTCCTACCAGCAACCCACTGGTCTCAAGTCGAGTACATTACCAACTTTGCTGCAGAACTTGGCCCTGTGCTACAGCATATATATCTGACAAAGGTCTTCCCAAGCATTACTTCTTTACTGGCAAGAAAATTTTAGACCACAAAAAAATTGATTGTATTTGTAGACCACAAATTGAATGTGGCTCAAATGGTGGAATATTTCTTTGAAAGGGTAGAAAACATGTAGGTGAATGAGAAAATGCTGGTAACCAGCATTTTCTCCTTTTCCCACAATAGTCCTTTTCACCAGGTTGCTAAACCTTCGGACTGTTTGCTAAAGGGTTAATGCCAAATGGCAAGGAAGTTTCAGGCATAGTTCCCAAGAAAATGACTTTACATACATACAATTTTTTTTAGTTATCATGACAACTAGATCTCTTAGAAAGAAATTCTGAAAAGGACAATGGTAGGAAGACTAATTTGAAGTTTCGTTCAAATCAGCCCCTAGATTTCACTAAAGTAATTTGCTAGGGTTCTGAAGTATCTTGCCCAAAGACAACCAAGAAAAAAACCCGCACTTCAAGTGAAGATCAAACCCACAGCCTCAAGATTTTGAATCCTGCACCTTCACCACCAGTATGCCTTGCAGGTCCCCCTTCAGCTCGTAGAGCTAGGAAACTACACAGAACAGTTACTGTAGTTCTGCTACGTATCAACCATTGTAAACCAATGTCTATGAACCCTTTGAGTCCCACATAAATACAACGGACATTTTCAGTTCCGTAAAAGATACCATATAATTGCTATTTCATAACACCTTTCGATCAGAATATTTCACACTGAGCAGTCTGATCTTGATCTACAATGGCCACAATGCAAATTTAAGCTGTGAAAGGTGCTTTAAGCGTTCACTTGAGAGGAAACAGCAATTCATTACATTTGGTGACAAACAATAAACTTTGACAGACATTTATAGGATCTAGTAACTAATGTTGCCTAGCAACAAGACCTCTTAACAGTCTTTATTTGGTCTAATATATCAAAATGTGAGTCATTTCACTTCACTGGAGGAAAACTTATATCGAGATCTGTCTTCTGACAAGTGTAAAACATTTCCTCAGAGTCTGCTTTTTTTTGTCTCTTTACCAAACGACAAAACTTGAGACTAGTAGGAGTTGAAAGCATTTGAAGACCACAAAAGAAATGTGGATCAAGTGATGAACTTTGTCTTTGAAAGGGTAGAAAACATTTTGGACAAAGGAGAAAATGCTGGTTTCCAGCATTTTCTCCTTTGCCCACAATGTTTCAAAAAGCCTTTATTCTCAGGGTTAAAACATGGGACTACTTGGTAAAGGGTTCAGCTAGCTGAGCGAAAATCATAATTCAGCAAATTTTCCCCTTTTTTTTTGTGGAAAAAAAAAAAAGATTCCTAAACTGGGCCATCCATTCAGAAGATTGAAAAACAAGCCTAGACATAATTGTAGGGAGAACAATACAAAAACTTGGCAGAACCAATATCAATATCCCATCTGCTTAGCCCTCAGGACCTTTCACAACTTACAGTTGCCTTTGTGGCCTGTGTAGATAAAGATCAGACAGCATACAATGTGCAGTCTGATCACCGATCTACACTTTTCACATGCCATGACATCCTGGCCATGAACAACCTTGGAATTGTTATTATGTGGGTTGCATTTTCTGTACTGAATTTCCACTGAGTCTTTTCAACAATCTGAGAATCCATACAGAAAAATTTTCAGGTTATTTTAACCTTTTACCACACAATCCTGACTTTTAATGATCCTGAAGAAGAAGCCTTTTGAAAACATTGTGGGAAAAGGAGAAAATACTGGTAACCAACATTTTCTTCTTTTCCCACAATAGTTTCTACCCTTTAAAAGATAGAAATAATAATTCGGGCAACTTTTAATTTGTTGTCTGCAAATGAATTCAGAATTTTGTTTTTTTGGTAAATAATTTACTCTTTCCTAAACGAAAAAATTTAGACCCTTCAAAATTCAAAACATCTGCAGACGGCAAATTTCAAAGCAGCACTAATGGGTTTAAGCTCTCTGACAGGGTAGAAAACACTGTGGGTAAAGGAGAAAATGCTGCTTACCAGGGTTACCAGCATTTTCTCCTTTTCCCACAATGCTTTCAAAAGCCTGCTTTTCCAGGGCCGTAAAAACCAGGGATTGTTTGGTAAAGGGTTAAACCATTTCCAATGGTCAGGGGCAACAATGACAATGACTTGATTATAATCTTTAATTCAGCAGACTCCACAAATATCGTAATAAAATGTATTTTTCTCTTACATTCCTTTTCCATTTTACTGACAAGAATAAAAGTACCAGTATAAACAGAATTTTCCAAAAGCGTTTCCAATGCAGATACCATCAAATTATAGAGTAAGATGAATCTGAGTATTACACTAGAATACGAAATATTGGAATATTGACTTCTCCATCAACAAACTCTTTACTATGCAATCCTGCGTTATAACCCTTTACCAAACAATCACCAGTTGTAACAACCTCTCACGCTTTGCCAAACAACAAAAATATAGACTTGTCCAAACTGAAAGCATTTACAGACAACTATTTAAATGTGGCTCAAATGATGAAATCCGTCTTTGATAGGGTAGTAAACATTGTTGCAAACAGAGAAAATGCTGGTTACCAGCATTTTCTCCTTTTTCCACAATGTTTTCAAAAAGGCGATCTTCCCCAGGGTCATTAAAAGTTGGGATTGTGTGGTACAGGGTTAAACAATCCCGAGTTTTAACAACCTTGAAAGAGGAAGGTTTATGAAAACACTGTGGGCAAAGGAGAAAATGCCGGTTTCCAGCTTTTACTCCTTTTCCGAAAATGTTTTCTGCTCTTTCAGAGACAAAATTTAATACAATCATCTGAGCCGTATTTAAGGAGTCATCTGCATGTGCTTGCAATTTGGACAAGTCTAAAATTTTGCCATTTCATAATGACTTAACCCTTTTCCAAACGACAAGTTTTAGCCCCTCCCAAATTGAAAGCGTCTGCAGACGACAAATGTGAAAGTGGCACAAATGAACTTATGGTTTTTTGACAGGGTAGAAAACATTGTAGGAAAACGAGAAAATGCTGGTTACCAGCATTTTCTCCTTTTTCCACAATGTTTTCGAAAGGCCCTTTCCTCAGGGACATGAAAACATGGGATTGTTTGGTAAAGGGTAAACAATCCTCACAAAGAAAGCTTTTCTGAAGAAAACATCATGGGAAAAGACGAAAATTCTGGCAACCAGCAATTTCTCCTTTGCCCAAAATTTTTTGAGCCTCATCAAATGCAAATCTGATCCTTGTTTATTTTATACTGTAAACTCTTTACCTGATGAGAAAATGTCAACCTTGTCCAAACTAGAATGACTAAGTCAATGTGGATCAAAAGTCTAAACTGAAAGCAACAATAGAATGACTAAGTAAATGTGGATCAAAAGTCTAAACTGAAATCAACAACAGAATTACTAAGTCAATGCGGGTCAAAAGTCTAAACTGAAAGCAACAATAGAATGACTAAGTAAATGTGGATCAAAAGTCTAAACTGAAATCAACAACAGAATTACTAAGTCAATGCGGGTCAAAAGTCTAAACTGAAAGCAACAATAGAATGACTAAGTCAACGTGGATCAAAAGTCTAAACTGAAATCAACAACAGAATGACTAAGTCAATGTGGATCAAAAGTCTAAACTGAAAGCAACAATAGAATGACTAAGTAAATGTGGATCAAAAGTCTAAACTGAAAGCAATAATAGAATGACTAAGTCAATGCGGGTCAAAAGTCTAAACTGAAAGCAACAACAGAATGACTAAGTCAATGTGGATCAAAAGTTTAAATTGAAAGCAACAATAGAATGACTTAGTCAATGTGGATCAAAAGTCTTAACTGAAAGCAACAATGGAACGACTTAGTCAGTGTGGATCAAAAGTTATCGGATTTGTCTGTAAACCAGTAGACTTGACAAAATTTTGAGAAAAGGAGAAAATGTCGAAGACTAGGACCCATATTCATCAACCATTCTAAATTGTATTGTGAGTCTCATTATAGATTTACAAAGTAACAAAATTTCTGATTGGCTAAGCCAATCAGAAATTGAGTTATCTTGAAACTGAAAAAATTTTAGAGGAACAGGAACAGATTGTTCGTATGTGACGTTTAAGGCCACTTTCAACTTTATTTCAGATATGCTTCCAACACAGCTATTCAGTATTTCCTGGGTTCTTTTCACCAGTAATTCATGCAATGATCAGCAGCTGCTGTGAGAGAGAAATGAGTCCTGTTGCAATGACCATCAGCAATCCTCGAAAAGAAAATGGCCAAGCTAAGAATTTGAACCACCACAGAAAGAAACTCCTAGGAAAGAAATTGGACTAGCTTGGGATTCAAACCACTAGAGAAATAGACTAAGAATTTTAAGAATGGTTGGTGAATTACCAGCCCAGGCTTCCTTCCACAGGGTTGTTAAAACAAGGGTTTTGTTTGGTAAAGGGTTAATTTATTCTGTTTACTTTCTCAATAATCTATAGAATTAGGCATGCATTTCTACTATATTGTAATTTATGCATTAAGTTTTGCTCCTTTTCATAATGCAGCCTGGTTTCAAGTTCAGTTTGAATGCAGTTTCGATTACAATTTAATCCTATAATTTCTCAATTCTTTATCAGTGATCAATAATTGCTATTAACACTTTACCACACAATCCCGAGTTTCAACAACCCTGAAAGAGAAGGCTTTTGAAAACATTGTGGGAAAAGGAGAAACTGGTAACCAACATTTTCTCATTTTCCCACAATGTTTTCTACCTTATCAAATACAGAAATTTACAGAATGTCGTCTGCAAATACTTTCAATTTGGTCCAGTTCAAAATTTTGTCGTTTGGTAAAGTTAACTCTTTACCACACAATCAAATGTTTTAACAACCTTGAGGAAGAAGACATTAACCCTTTCCCAAACGACAAATTTTAGCCCTCCTTCCAAATTAAAAGCATCTGCAGACGACAAATTTGGAAGTGGTACGCATGAACTGAAGGTTTTTTGACAGGGTAGAAAACATTGTGGGAAAAGGGAAAAATGCTGATTACCAGCATTTTCTCCTTTTCCCACAATGTTTTCAAAAGGCCTCTTCCTAAGGGATGTAAAAACATGGGGTTGTTTGGTAAAGGGTTAACTTTGAAAACATTGTGGGAAAAGGACCATTGCTGGTAACCCTTACAGTTTTTCATCCTTTCAAAGACAACTGCAACCATTCAAGCCACAATTTATCTTGTCGCCTCACAATTTATCTTGTAAATGCCTTAGATTTGGACTTGTCGAAAATTTGTTGTTTGGTAATCCTGATTTTTCACGACCTTGACCAAAGAATCATTTGAAAACATTGCGAGACAGTGTTTATCTCCCTGCAATTTCTCCTTTTCCCTGAATGTTTTTTGGCCCTCCCAAAGACAAGTCCATTTATTTGTGCCACATTTGGTCTGACCTCTGCAAATGCTTTCAACAAGGTTTGAATTGTCGTCTGCAAATGCTTTCAATATGGATAAGTCTAAAATTTTGTCATCTGCTTAACCCTTTACCACACAATCCCGACTTTTAACGACCTCAAGAAGGAAGCCTTTTAGAAACATTGTGGGAAAAGGAGAAAATGCTGGTAACCAGCATTTTCTCCATTTCCCACAATGTTTTCTACCATTACAATAACAAATTTCAATTTTTCAGTCCCATTTATTTTGTCGTCTGCAAATGCTTTCAATTTAGACCAGTCTAAAATTTTGTTGTTTGGTAAAGAGTTAACTCTTTGTCAAATGGCAAAATTTAAGACTCATCCAACTTGAAAGCATCGGTAGGCAACAAGATAAATGTGACTCAAATATTGAAATTTGCTTTTGAAAGGGTAGAAAATATTGTGGGAAAATGTTTTTCCTATAACAATTTCAAAAAGCCTCTTTTCTCTGGCTTGTTCAAACTTGGGATTGTTTGATAAAGGCTTAACTCTTTACCAAGTGACAAAATTTTAGACTGGTCCAAATTGATATATACCATTTGCAGACGACAAATTAAATGTGGCTCAAATGAGGGAATTTGTCTGTGATAGCTAGGTTAGAAAAAATTATGGGATATAGAGAAAATGCTGGTTACCAGCATTTTCTCCTTTTCCCACAATGTTTTCAATAGGCCCCTTTCTCAGGGTCATTAAAACTCGGGATTATGTGGTAAAGGGTTAAGAACTAGAATCTATACAATTCTATAATAGTGCACTTACCAATTTGTCTATGTCAAGTTTTCCCAATTCTAAAACAAATTCAGGCAGGTTTCAATTTCAGCTTAAATGCAGTTTCAATTACAGGTTTAATCAAATCAATTTTTTACAATTGTACACCAGTGATCTATTAGAATTTTCCTTCATGAAATGAACTGTGATTTTACAACCCTGAGGAAAAGGGCTTTTGGAAACATAGTAGGAAAAGGAGAAAATACTTATAACCCCCATAGTTTTTCACCCACATTTATTTGTCATTCTGCATTCTGCTTTGGATATGAGGATTCTAAAATTTTCAACATAATATAAGAAGTTGCTCCTATTCTGTAAGATATTTCTGTAAGCTATCTAAAGCAGGATCATGACAAGTCATATTCTGTGAGGTAATCAATTCACTCTTTACCACACAATCCCGACTTTTAACGACCCAGAGAATGAAAGCTTTGGAAAACATTGTGGGAAAAGGAGAAAATGCTGGTAACCAGCATTTTCTCCTTTTCCCACAATGTTTTCTACCACTCTAAAACAAAGTTTTAATTTTTGAGTCACATTTATTTGTCATCTGCAAAGGCTTTCAATTAGGACTAGTCTAAAATTTTGTTGTTTCTTACAGAGTTAACTGTTTACCAAAGGAGAAAATTTCAGATTGGTCCAAATTCAAAGCATTTGCAGATGAAAAAATAAATTCAGCTCAAATGATGATTTCTGCCTTTGATAAGTTAGAAATCATTGTGGGAAAAGGAGAAAATGCTGGTTACCAGCATTTTCTCCTTTTCCCACAATGTTTTCAAAAGGCCTCTTCTTCAGGGTTGTTAAAACTCGGGCTTGTGTGGTAACGGGTTAACCCTTAAAGCCCTGGAACCGACATAAGTTGTTTTGCAGACAGTGTAGATCAAGATCAGACTGCACAGAATGTGCAGTCTGATCTTTGATCTACACTGTCTGCTACTCTGTTACATATTCCAATGGAAACAACCTTAAAATAGCAATATATTGGGCTGCTTTTCCTAATTAAAAAGATCCAAATCATTAATTCAGCACTTTAAGGGTTATTATTGAAATCTAACAAACTGTGTCAAGTAACTTCCAGTAAGGTAATCAATTAATATCTGATTCTAACAAACTATGTCTCATAACATAATAAGAGTAATTATACACTCATAGGTAGGCTAATTATTCCGGTACATAATACCTGGACAGAGCAATCACTAGCTATAATCATCAACAGATAACGCCCTTGTTTCTGTTACGTAGTATTTCAGTACCCACTCCCTTATGATGTTACTATGAGCACTAATACTACCAGAGCTCCAGATAGAGGGAGTGATTTTGATTTCAAAATTGAAAATATTAATCACTCTCCACTAAATCCTATGTTACGGGTACTCATTAGAATCGCCTTATTGAGACCATTCTAATGAGTACCCACAACATAGGGTTTGGAAGAGAAATAATGGATTTAGAATTCTATCACTCCCTTTTAACTCTGAATACTATGTATTCACTTATTAACCCTTTCCCAAACAAGCCCTGTTTTTCACGTGTCTGCAGTACAAGTCTTTTGAAAAAACTGTGGGAAAAGGAGAAATTGCTCATATCGAGCAATTGCTCCTTTTCCAACAGTGTTTTCTACCCTTTTGGAGAACTTTCTGTCATTTTCATCAAATTTAAAATTGTCATCTGCAAACTCTTTCAATTTGGACCAGTCTAAAATTCATCGTTTGGGAAAGGGTTGATAAACAAAAAGAATTTTTAACTTGTCCTTGATGTAAACTTTTGCAGACAACAAACTGATCCTTGATCAAATGACGGAATTCGTCTCCAAAAGGAGCTTTTTAGTTTTTATGTCATAAATCAGATTTTCTGGTAAAAAGCTAAAAAATACAACTAGACGTACATTTCTTTGCAGTTGTAAAAGATGCTCTTTCAGGTTTTTGACGAAATGGTTGTTTAGAGATCGGCAACTCTGTCTACACTAATTACATCAGATATAATGTCAGATATGAATATGAATCCTTATCATTGATGCGTGTTATTGATCATGTGACATTCCAACCAGTCTTTGCAAAATGGTGGAAGGAAATATAAAATTACCTCTATACCATACAATCTCAACATTTAATGATCCTAAGAAAGAAGGCTTTTGAAAACATTGTGCAAGCAGGAGAAACTGCTGGTATCCAGCATTTTCTCCTTTTCTCACAATGCTTTCTACCCTTCCAAAAATAAGTTTTAATCTATGAGTCACATTTATTTTGTCATCTGCAAATGCTTCAATTTGGAGAATTCTAAACTGCTTCTGTTTGGTAAACAGTTAACTCTTTCCCAAACGACAAATTTTTGGACAGGACCAAATTCAAAGCATTTGCAGACGACAAATTAAATGTTGCTTAAATGATGATTTCTGTCTTTGATAAGTTAGAAAATATTGTGGGGAAAGGAGAAAATACTGGTTGAAAATGCTGGTTACCAGTATTTTCTCCTTTTCCCACAATGTTTTAAAAAGGCTCTTTTCCCAGGGTTGTTAAAAGGCGGCATTGTGTGGTAAAGGGTTACCAAAATTGTCACCAGAAAATGCTTTCAATTACAAAAAGTCTTTGTCGTCTGGTAAAGAGATACGGTAGATAAAATGTAAATCTAAATGTACCCGTGCAGTTTCCAAAATCAGACTTCACATCCTGCTCAGTCTGATCTAGATCTAACCACTCAGCACATGAAGTTGATCCTATCATCCTATAGAAAACAGAGATGAAGCCCAAAACTGAAGATCAAACAATTCAATCCTTTTAAACCTTTACGAAACAATCCAGAGTTGTAAAAAACTGACATAAATGCTGTTGAAAACATAGTGGGAAAAGGAGGAAAAGCTGGTTACCAGCAATCTCTCCTTTTCCCACAATGTTTTGTACCCTTTCAACAAACAATTTTCATTACTTGAGTCAGCTCTTCTTTGTCGTCTGTTAATGCTTTAAATTTGGACAAGCCTAAAAATTTTTCCATCAGGGTAAAGAGTTAATTTAAAACATCAAGAATGTCATTCTATTACTGTCATGGCACATCAGACAGTTCTTTTACACATCAAACAAACAATCTGTTTCTTTTTACTCTATACAGGTCCATCCTGACTGTTTATGTTCAACTGGCAAAATAAAACAACACCTCACAAACCATTGTGGGAAGTGAAGAACTTTACAATGCTGGATGCAAGCACTTTCTCCTTTTCCCATAATGTTTATTATCCTTCAGAAGATGAATTTCATCAACTGAGCCTCTTAACTCTTTACCGACTTCTAAACAACCATGTTGGAAAAGACTTTTGAATACATTGTAGGAAATGGAGAAAATGCTGGTAACCAGCATTTTTCTCCTTTTCCCAAAATGTTTTCTACCAAGTCAAAGAACTTCAGTAATTTGTGCCATTATTGAAATTGGCATCTGCAGAAGCTTTCAATTTAGAAGAGTTTAGAATTTGTTGTTTGGTAAAGAGTTAATGCATCAAATTGCATGTCTCTTGTACAGGATTACAGTTAATTATCCAACTGTAACTAATAAGCTTAGATACTTGTTTGAAGTTGTTTCCCTATTTATGTAGCACTTGTGAAAATTGCTAAAGAAGTCCACAGGATGCTAGCTCTATTATGAGCAATGGGGGTAGTTACTCAATTTGCTCCTTTTCCTACCTTTGTCCCCTCAGCCATTACCCTTAATCATCCTGCTTTCTCCTTTTCCCAAAATGTTTTCCACCAAATCAAAGACAGAATTCATCATTTGAGCTACATGCACTTTGTTGCCTGCATATATGCTTGGAATTTGGACATGTCCAAACATTTTTTTGTGTGGTAAAGAGTAAAATAAAGGTTGATTGACTGATTGATTGTATGGTGTTTAATGCCATTTACAACATTATTTCAGTTATATCATGGTGGCCGGTGCACCTATCCATTCTTTCCTGGAGTTTCTTTATACCAGTACTCCACAAAATATTCTTTCCAAGCCACTGGCTGCTTTCCCACATAACCATCATCAAAACAATGGTCGGCGGTGAGAGAGGAATGAGTCCTGCCGCAAAGACTATCATCAATCCTCAGAAAGAAATTGGCCCAGCCTGGATCAAAGTAAACAAAGGACATTTAAAACAAGAGGGCCATGATGGCCCTGGGTCGCTCACCTTAGTAGAGTGCCTTAAAGGTTTTTCTTTAATTTGACCATGTGACCTAGTTTTTGACTGCAGGTGACCCAATTTCAAACTCATATTTCATGAAGACAAACATTCTGACCAATTTTCAAGTCAATTGAGCAAAAAATGTGGCCTTGAGTGCCCTAAAGATATTTCTTTAATTTGACCTAGTGACCTAGATTATGACCCAGGTGACCCAAATTTGAACTGGTCTTTGACTATATCAAAAGAAACATTTTAACCAATTTTCAAATCAAATGAATAATAAATGTGGCCTCTAGAGTGCCCACTAGCTATTTCTTTAATTTGACCAAGTGAACTAGTTTATGACTCCAGTTGACCCAAATTCAGACTCATGTGAGATTTTACAAAGACAAATATTCTGACCAATTTTCAAGGCAATTAAGCAAATAATGTGGCCTCTAGAGTGCCCACAAGGTATTTCTTTATTTTGACCTAGTTTATGGTTCCAGGTGACCCAAATCCAAACTCATCTAGTATTTCATCAAGACAAACATTCTGGCCAAATTTCAGGTCATTTGAGCAATAAATGTGGCCTCCAGAGTGCAAACAAGGTATTTCTTTAATTTGACCCAGTGAACTAGTTTATGACCCAAGTTGACCCAAATTAATCTTATGTGAGACTTTATAAAGACAAACTTTCTAACTAATTTTCAAGGCAATTGAGCAAATAATGTGGCCTCGAGAGTGCCAACAAGGTATTTCTTTAATTTGACCTAGTGACCTAGTTTATGACCCAAGATGACCCAGTTTTGACCCAGGGGCATCATATGAACAAACTTGGTAGAGGTCCACTAGGAAATGCTACATACCAAATATCAAAGCTCTACACCTTCCCATTTAAGAGCAAAAGAAATTTAAAGTTTTCCTTCTTTGTTCCTATGTTTGAACTTGTGACCCCTGGGGCAGGGCCAATTTTGACCCCAAGGGAATCATATGAACAAACTTAGTAGATGTCTACTAGGCGATGCTACATACCAAATATCAAAGCTCTACGCCTTCCAGTTTCAGAGAAGATGATTCTTAAAATTTTCCTTCTCAGTTCCCATGTTCGAACTTGTGACCCCCGGAGCAGGGCCAACTTTTGCCCCAAGGGCATCAAATGCACAAACTTAGTAGAGATCCACTAGAAGATGCTCCATGCCAAATATCAAAGCTCTATGCCTTCTAGTTTTAGAGAAGAAGATTTTTAAAAGTTTTCCTTCTTTGTTCCTATGTTGGAAATTGTGACCCCCGGGGCAGGGCCAGTTTTGACCCCAGGGGCATCATATGAACAAACTTGGTAGAGGTCCACTAGGAGATGCTACATGCCAAATATCAAAGCTCTACGCCTTCCAGTTTCAGAGAAGAAGATTTTTAAAGTTTTCCTTCTTTGTTACTATGCTCAAACTTCTGACTCCCGGGACGGGGCCAGTTTTGACCCTAGGGGCATCATATGAACAAACTTGGTAGAGGTCCACTAGGCAATGCTACATACCAAATATCAAAGCTCTACGCCTTCCAGTTTCAGAGAAGATGATTTTTAAAGTTTCCCCTCTTTGTTCCTATGCTCGAACTAGTGACCCCCGGGGCAGGGCCAGTTTTGACCCCAAGGGCATCATATGAACAAACTTGGTAGAGGTCCACTAGGAGATGCTCCATGCCAAATATCACAGCTCTATGCCTTCTAGTTATAGAGAAGAAAATTTTTAAAAGTTTTCCTTCTTTGTTCCTATGTTGGAAATTGTGACCCCCCCCGGGCGGGGCCAGTTTTGACCCCAGGGGCATCATATGAACAAACTTGGTAGAGGTCCACTAGGAGATGCTACACGCCAAATATCAAAGCTCTACGCCTTCAAGTGTTAGAGAAGAAGATTTTTAAAGTTTTCCTTCTTTATGACTATGCTCAAACTTGTGACCCCCGGGGCGGGGCCAGTTTTGACCCCAGGGGCATAAAATGAACAAACTTGGTAGAGGTCCACTAGGAGATGCTCCATGCCAAATATCACAGCTCTATGCATTCTAGTTTTAGAGAAGAAAATTTTTAAAAGTTTTCCTTCTTTGTTCCTATGTTGGAAATTGTGACCCCCCCAGGGCTGGGCCAGTTTTGACCCCAGGGGCATCATATGAACAAACTTGGTAGAGGTCCACTAGGAGATGCTACACGCCAAATATCAAAGCTCTACGCCTTCAAGTGTTAGAGAAGAAGATTTTTAAAGTTTTCCTTCTTTATGACTATGCTCAAACTTGTGACCCCCGGGGCGGGGCCAGTTTTGACCCCAGGGGCATAAAATGAACAAACTTGGTAGAGGTCCACTAGGAGATGCTACATACCAAATATCAAAGCTCTGCGCCTTCTAGTTTCAGAGAAGAAGATTTTCAAAGATTTTTCTTTTTTTCCCTTTTTGTTGCCATGGCAACCAGAGTTGTGGGTGGAATTCAATTCTTTGAACAATTTTTGTAGAGCTTCACCCAAGGAACATCCCTGGCAAGTTTCATCAAGATTGGCCCAGTGGTTTAGGAGAAGAAGATGTTTAAAGAAATTGACGACGGACGACGGACGACAGACGACGGACGACGGACATAGGGCGATCACAATAGCTCACCTTTAGCACGTTGTGCTAAGGTGAGCTAAAAAGGACCAAGCAAGTTAACCACAATTTCCTTTGGTAATTTCCTTCATAATAAATCTTTCTAAATAAAAATCTGATATATCTCTTAAGTCATCTTTACTCTTTACCAAACGACGAAATTTGGACTTGTCCAAATTGAAAGCATTTGCAGACGGCAGAATTAATCAGACTCAAAAATTGAAATTTGTTTCTAGAAGAGCAGACAACATTGTGGGAAAAGGAGAAAATGCTGGTTACCAGCATTTTCTCCTTTTCCCACAATGTTTTCAAAAGGCTTCTTTCCCAGGGTTGTAAAAACCAGGGACTGTTTGATAAAGGGTTAACAGGATAGCTTCTCTTTTTTCTGCCAAACCCTTTACCACATGCCAAAATTTTAGACTGGACCAACTCAACAGCATTAGACAACAAACTAAATTTGGCTCAGGTCATGAGATTTGTATGTGAAGGGTAGAAGACATTGTGGAAAAAGGAGAAAATGCTGAATTAACCCTTTACCGCACAATGCCGCCTTTCAACAATCCTGGGAATGAAGCTTTTTGAAACATTGTGGGAAAAGGAGAAAATGCTAGAAAATGTTTTCTACCCTATCGAAAGAAATTTGCATCATTTGAGCCATACTGAAGTTGTCGTCTGCAAATCTTTCAAATTGGACAGGTGTAAAATTTTGTCATCTGGTACAAAATTAATAGCAGCATTTTCTCCTTTTTCCACACTGTTTTTAATAGCCTTTTGCATCTTGGGTTGTTAAAGTTCAGGTATGTTGGGTAAAGGGTTGGAAAGCTTTACCAGAGGTCAAATTTTAGGCTTGTCAAATTTAAAAGCACTTGCTGAAGCCAAATCAGATGTGACCCATAATGATGGGATTCGGGTCTAAGGATAGAAAACATGTGAGAGCCCAGAAAATAATGGTGAACAGTATTTTCTTTTTTTTAACCCACAATATTTTTCAATGCCTTTTTCGCCTGCCTCTAACCCTTTCCCAAATGATAAATTTTAGACTGGTCCAAATTGAAAAGCCTGCAGACGGCAATTTTAAATTTGATGAAAATGGCAGAAAGTTCTCAAAAAGGGTAGAAAACACTGTGGGAAAAGGAGAAATTGCTCGTTACGAGCAATTTCTCCTTTTCCCACAGTGTTTTCAAAAGACTTGTACTGCAGACACCTGAAAACCAGGGCTTGTTTGGGAAAGGGTTAAGGTGTTAGATTTATAATCAGGAAATCTTATGATCTATTCTCACTGGCTGTGTTGGTCAAATAAGAGTGTCCTTGAGCAATGCATTGCAGAACCACGGCTTAGTATTAATAAAACATAGGTTGGACAAGAAAAAGAGGTGATGAAAGAAAGCCCATGTCAAACCTTTACCAAACAATCCTGTGTTCTAACAAACCCTAAGGAGGATCACAGAAGAAAACAATGTGGGAAAAGGAGAAAATGCTGGCTCCCCTATCAAAGACAAACCCTATATTTTCAGCCTAAATTAAATCATCAACAGCACATACTTTCGAAATGAACAAGTAAAAAATTTTGTCATCTGGTAAAGAGTCAACTCTTGTAACCAAACAATAAAATTCTAGACTGGTCCAAATTGAAAGCACTTGCTACTGATAAATGTGGCACTAATGATGGGATTTGGATCAGAATGGATAGAAAACATTGTGGGAAAAGGAGAAAATGCCGGTTACCAGCATTTTCTTCTTTTCCCATGTTTTAAAAAACCCTTGTCCCCAGGGTTATTAAAACCCGAGACTGTGTGGTATAGAGTAAAATCTCAAAAAGCCAAATAAACTTAACTTTTTTACCAAACGACAAAAACTTTAGACTGATCCAAATTCAAAGCATTTGCAGACGTCAAAACAAATGTAACTCAAAAATTGAAATTTGTTCTGGGAAAGATAGAAAACATTGTGGGAAAAGGAGAGAATGTTGGTTACCAGCATTTTCTCCTTTTCCCACAATGTTTTCAAAAGGCCTCTTTCTCAGGGTTGTTAAAATTTGGGATTCTGTGGTAAAGGGTTAAACATGGTCCAAACAATGGGATCTGCCTTGGTAGGGACATAAAAACATTGTTGGACAAGGAGAAAATGCTGGTTACCAGCATTTTCTCCTTTTTTAATGTTTTCACATGCCATCTTTTTCAGGGTCATTAAAAACTTGGGACTGTATGGTGAAGAGTTTAAAAAATTAAACTCTTTTTTACCAAACGACAAAATTTTGGACTTGTCCAAATTGAAAGCATTTCCAGACTAGATACTGAATGTTGCTAAAATGATGATTTTTGTCTTTGATAGGGTAGAAAATGTGGGAAGAGGAGAAAATACAAGTTACCAGCATTTTCTTCTTTTTTAACGATGTTTTCACAAGCCATCTTTCTCAGGGTCATTAAAACTCGAGATTGTGTGGCAAAGAGCTAACAGACATTTCCAGTCCAGAGATAAGACCCAATTTATGGCAATTCCAAGCTTTCTCTTTTCAAGAGTGTCTCGGCAAAGCATGTAGTGTATATAAAACATTTTGTGCAATCTGATCTTCATCTACACAAGCCGTAAAGGCAACCAGAGTTGTGGAAGGGACTTTTAGGATTATAAAATCAAAGGGGTGAGACTGAAAAAAGTTAGCCTAGGTCATAAATTCTTTGTTAACTCTTTACTAAATGACAAAATTTTGGACTGGTCCAATTTGAAAGCATTTGCCGACAACAAACTGAAAGGTCAGGTCAAATGGTGGTTTCTGTCTTGGATAGAATAGAAAACATTGTGGGAAAAGGAGAAAATGCTGGTTACCAGCATTTTCTCCTTTTCCCACAATATTTTCAAAAGGCCTCTTTCTCAGGGTCATTATAACTCGGGAACTTGTGTGGGAAAGGGTTTACCCTTAGAGCGCCGACCAAATAAACCCAATGGACATTTTCAGCCTAGAAATACAACCCAATTAAAGGTAATTTAAAGGTTGCTTTTGATAGAGTTTCAGCAAAATGGACAGAGTCAACTAAAAATCAGAATGCATGTTTTGTGCAGTCTGATCTTGATCGACACTGGCTGCAAAGGCAACTGTAGTTGTGAAAGGCGCTTTAAAGATTAAAGTATGTGTGAAAGGACACTGTAGCTTCTGGGTTTGACACAAAAATTTATGACAAAGCTATCAGTACAAGCTATCTGTTAGTGCTGAAACCACAAGTATCAGTAATAACCCCTACAATGCATTCCCCTTTTAATCCTCTAAAAATTAATCCTGTGTTTTCATGACCTGTGAGATGCAGCTTTTTGAAAACATTGTGGGAAGAGGAGAAAATGCTGGTAACCAGCATTTTCTCCCTTTCCCACAATGTTTTCTATCCAGTGTCAAAAAAAATTAGTTCATCTGTACCACTTTCAAACTTGTCACCTGTAGATGCTTTCAACTTGAAGGGGTCTAGAATTTGTTGTTTGGGGAAGGGCTAACCCTTTACTATACAATCCTAAGTTTCAAGGACTTTTGAAAGTATTGTGAGAAAAGGAAAAAATGCTGGTAACCAGCATTTTTTTCTTATCAAACAATGTTTTCTACCTTCTCAAATACAAATCTTATCATTTTAGCCACAATTCAATTGTCGTGTGGAAAAACTTTCACTTTGAACTGTCAAGTTTAAAAATTTTGTCGTCTTGTAAAGGGTTAACCCTTAACCAGACAACAAAATTTTAGCTTCGTCAAAATTAAAAGCACCTGTAAGCGACATATTGAATGTTACTTAAGATATGACATTTGCCATTCAAAGGGTAGAAAACATTGAGGGAAAAGGAGAAAATGCTGGTTACCAGCATTGTTTTTCTTTTCCCACAATGTTTTCAAAAGGCTTCTCCCTCAGGGTCCTTAAAAGTGGGGATTGTGTGGTAAAAGGTTAAACCTCTGAGGCCAAATAAACCTTCCAGTCTAGGATAATGAAGGCCATATAATTGCGATTTCAAGGTTACATGTACTTATTATCTGTGTTTCTATAAAACACTGATTCTGTACAATATTGCATCATCTTCCATGAATATACAGCTTGAAATTGTCCAAATTCAATTCTTGTACATTCCATGCATGACAAAATAATATCCATGAGCTTTGAACAACACAATTTAACTGGTTTCAACATAAAAAACTCCATTAAAACTGTCTTCTGAAGACACTATTTTCATTTCACCTTAGAACTGGTACAAATAAACCTTTCCTCATCCACACCTCTAGGACATATTATATGATAACATTTCACAATATTTCTGACTCCCACTACATCACTAGTTGTGAGTAAGCCAAAATCTATAATATACCTCAGCACACAAAGTCAGGCAGCCAAAACAGACAGAATAATATTCCCTTCTCAGAAAGTAACCCATGAATGAATCACTCCTCTCTCTCCAGAAAAACATCAAACGAGTCTGCCAGGTTTTGGCTCCACTCCATTTGTCTTATCAGTAGCATACTACAGAGAGCCACATATTCCTGTAATAGCGAAGAGCTAAATATTCCTGTAATAGCTCATGTATTTTTTGCCGTCAAGGTTAAAAAGCATTATATATTGATTATGATGAAAGATTAAAGTCGTGACAGAACAGTACATGTATTCCAAAACAGCATGGATGTATAATGAAACCCGCTGTATCCATGTTTTTCCAATAACTTCTATAATCACAATCATGTACAAAGTGTCATCTGCTCCATTCCCTAGGGGTTTTCCAAGTGGGAAATAATAATATTCAAACCTCTTACCATACTAATATAAAATTTTATGTGACTGCAGCCAACAGCTTAAGAAAACACTGTGGGAAAAGGAGAAATTGCTTCTTTCTTGTAAAAAGTTTGCTTTATTTTGGACACCATTAATCGTTGGTTGGTTGTATAGTGTTTAATGCCGTTTTCAACATTATTTCAGTTATATTGCCATGCTGCCAGTGCACCTATCCATGCTTTCCTGGAGTTTCTTTTACCAGTACTCTGCAAATTGTTCTTTCCAAGCCACTGGCTGCTTTCCCACATAACCATCATCGAAACAATGGTCAGCGGTGAGAGAGGAATGAATCCTGTCGCAATGACTGTCATCAATCCTCAAAATTGGCCAAGACAGGGATTGAACCAGCGACCTCCTGTTCTCAAGTCCTGTATGCTACCGACTGGGCTACGGGGCTTGGCTTGGATACCACTGAAGGCACAGTAAGGGCCCAAAGTAAATAATGGGGGGGGGGGGGGGGGGGGGGGGGGGGGGGGCTAAAAATACATCTTAATTTAAATCATACCTTTTAAAGGTATGCAAAATATTGTGAGGATGAGAATCTATTGTTGTAAGGTTGGTATGAGAATTACTTGCTAGCAGAAAAATGATTTTCAAAATATAGTAAAAGGTAAACGTAAGATAGAGTGACCTGGCAACTTTTGACCTACTTTTAACATTTATTTTTCTGCTAGCAACTGAAAGAAACAGCAGACAGCAAATCATATGTAGCCTAAATAACAGGATTTGCCCTTGTAAGGGCAGAAAAAATTGAAATTGTTGAAAAAGGAAAAAAAGGCTGTGAAAATATTGCAGCAAAGGGTAAAACTGCCTGTGATGAGAATTCCTCTTTTTACCGTAACATTTTTAAAAGTGATATTCTGCAACTTTATTGGCGGGTACAGAGAGCATTTCAACGGGAATAATTCTTGGAAAGAGGAGAATGAAGTATTGTTGTTTAATGGAACTAACCCTTTACCAGACAATCCCGAGTTTGAACCACGCTGAGGAAGATGCCTTTTGAAAACATTGTGGGAAACGGAGAAAATGCTGGTAACCAGTATTTTCTCCTTTTCCCACAATGCTTTTCACCCTATCAAAGACAAATTTCCTCATTTGAGTGACATTTAAATCGTCATCTGCAAATGCTTTCAATTTGGACAAGTCTACATTTTTGTTACGTGGTAAAGGGTTAATGCAGAATATCTTTTAAACTCTTTGAACCTCAGTGCATTACCTCTATGAAGACTGCACACTCTAAATAATGGACCTAATCGTCTCTATCTTATCTTGTTCCATCATGTTCAACCCTTTTCCAAGCAATCCTGTATGCTAATGACCTTGAATCAAAGGCTGATGGCTTCTGAAAACATTGCTGAAAATGCTGGTAACCAGTATTTTCTCCTTTTCCCACAATGTTTTCCAACATTTCGATGACATCTTATCGATTTGCATACTGTTTCATGTCATTTTAACATTATTTAGCTCTTTACCAAACGACAACATTTTGGACTTGTCCAAATTAGAAGCATTTGCTGAACACATGGCTCATATGATATGGAATCTTTCTCTGAAACGGTAGAAACCCTTGAGGGAAAAGGAGAAAATGCTGGTTACCAGTATTTTCTTCTTTTCCCTCAATGTTTTCAAAAGCCTTCACAGTCTCAGGATCATAACAAGAGGGCCATGATGGCCCTGTATCGCTCCACTGGCTTATAAATATAAACCATAAATAATAAACATTTCAATGCTGAGCCAAATGGTTTCAAAATGAAGACTTACAAAGTTTTCTCTGTAAAAGCCCATATGAAAGTTGAGACCCGCAGGGCAAAGCCATTTTTGATCCCAGAGCTATAATTACTTGAACCCTGGTAGAGGTCCACAAGATAAAGCCATAAAAATAAGATGATTTTCAAGTTTTGTCCATATGAAGCCTCTGTAAAACATAAGACCCCTGATGCAAGGCTAATTTTAAAAAAAAAATCAAAACAGGAAGATTTCTTAAGTTGCCACTATGTAAGCCCATGTAAAACTTGTGACCCCTGCGGCGGGGCCAATTTTGACCCCAGGGCTAAAATTTTGGCCCACTTGGTAGAGGCCCATTAGATATAGCTACATGCAAAATTTGGTAGCTCTAGGCCTTATGGTTAGGTACAGGAAGATTTTTAAAGTTTTCTCTATATAAGCCTATGTAAAACTTGTGACCCCTGGGGCAGAGCCAATTTTGACCCCAGGGCTAAAATTTTGGCCTGCTTGGTAGAGGCCCACTAGATATAGCTACATGCAAAATTTGGTAGCTCTAGGCCTTATGGTTAGGTACAGGAAGATTTTTAAAGTTTTCTCTATATAAGCCTATGTAAAACTTGTGACCCCTGGGGCAGAGCCAATTTTGACCCCAGGGCTATAATTTGAAGAAACTTGATAGAGGTCTACCACATAAAGCTACATGCCAAATTTGGTAGCCCTATGCCTTATGGTTTCAGACAAGAAGATTTTTAAAGATTTCCAATATTTTTCAGTTTTGTTGCCATGGCAACCAGAGTTTTTGAAGGAATCAAATTCTTTCAAGAAATTCTGAAGAGGACCATGGCAGGATCATTTCTGTGAAGTTTCATGAAAATTGGATGGGTAGTTTCAGAGAAGAAGATGTTTGAAATAAAAGTTTACGCACGGACGGACGCACGCACGCACGGACGGACGCACGACGGACACCGGGCCATGACATTAGCCCGCTGGCCTTCGGCCAGTGGAGCTAAAAACTTGTGTCATAAAGGGTTCAGTTATGTCACAGCAGCCAGTGCACCTATCCATGTTTTCCTTGGGTATCTTTTACCAGCAATTCATGCAATATTCTTCCCAAGTCACTGGTTGCTTCACCACATAACCATCATCCAAACAATGCTCAGTGAGAGAGAAATGAATCCTATCATCAATCCACAGAAAGACATAGACTGAGCTAAGGATCCAAACCAGCAATCCACTTGGTTTCAACCCCCTGTACATAACTCACTGACTGAGCTTCTTTGCTTGGCATATTTCAATGGCTGGACCACGTGGTGTAAGCCAATCAGAAATTCTGTTACTCTGAAAGTTAGAATATGACTAAGAACGCTATTTGAATGGTTGGGGAAATTCAGGACCTGTATTGCCAACCATTCTTAAGAACATTTTTAGTCTTAATCTCAAGACTGTTAGAAATTTGAAAGAAACACAACTTCTGATTGACTTATAGCCATGTAGTTTAGCCAATCAGAAGTTGTGTTACTTTCTAAATCTAGAATTAGGTTCTTGTTGGTTGAATTGTGTTTCACGCTGCGTTCCAACATTATTTCAGTCGCCTCACAGCGACAGCTTGCATATTCATGTATGTCCTAACCAGTACTAGGCTTGGGCTCCTAAGTGTTTTGCCCAGGGACAATTCTAGAATTACACTTGGAATGAAGTAAAGAAAGGTTAGTGAATACTGGCCATGAATATTGGGCAATACATCAAAGCTACACAGACAGAATCTATAGATTCTTTTCCGCCTATCTGATCAATAAGCTTGGAAATTATGTAACACTGAACTCCTTTATCAAACAATCTAGGAAAACTTTTGAAAACATTGTGGGAAAAGGAGAAAATGCTGGTAACACCAGCAATTTTTCCTTTTTCTTCCCATGTTTTCTAATCTTTCAAAGGTGAATTCAACCACGTGAGCAACATAAGACTTTGTCGTCTGCAAATGCTTTGAGTTTTGGCCAAGTCTAAAATTCTGTTGTCTGGTTAAGAGCTTACCCTTTCCAAAACACAAATTTTGGGGCTCTTTCAAATTCAATAGATCTGCAGACGATGATATTAAAAATTGGTCCAAATGAACTTATGCTCTTTGATAGAGTAGGAAACATTGTGGGAAAAGGAGAAAATGCTGGTAATACCAGCATTTTCTCCTTTTCCAACAATGTTTTTTAATTTAAAGCCTTCTTTCCATTGGTAGTGAAAACTCGGGATTGTCTGGTAAAGATACCTAAAACTCCATCATGATCATAACTGTATGTATATCTTTCTGCAGTTGACAGCTTTTAAAAATATAATGACAAATGAACAAATCTCTTATAACCCTTTCCTTGTTGTAGGTGGCATCCTTAGGTATGGCCAAATGGAGTAAACCAAGATAAATCTGCACAGAACATAATGGCGTGATCTTACATTCACAATGTCTGCTGTTTAGAGTTAATATTATGCTTGTCTGCAGCCTGCTTCCAATTTGGATGTCTAAAATTTTGTCGTTTGGTAAACAGTTAAACTAAATAATTATAATGTACCATCTGTAACTGCTTTCAATATGAATGAGTCTGAAATTTCCTCATGTGGTAGAGTTAACCCTTTACCACACAATCAAGTTTTAACGACCCTGAGGAAGAAGGCTTTTGAAAACATGGTGGCACTAATCTAAAATTTTGTTTTTGGTAAAGAGTTAATGCAGTAAATATGTGCCTGCAAAAGAGTCAAGCCAGCCATTTTGGCAGAACTTTAACCCTTTTCCAAGGTTTCTGCTAGCTCATGAATTTTGGGGGTCATCTGTGACTAACTGCATGGAATTCTGGGGGTCGTTAAGATATTTTATGGGTCATCGTCTTTAACCTTTAACTTTTTTTCCCACATATTCTTCCCCTTTGTAGATGTTGCAAAATGTTTATTAAGTTTTATATGACAGTGTGGTACTAAAGGTAAAAGTTAATCGAAGTACTGAAAGTACTGACAGACTAGCAAATTTGATTGTTTGATTGATTGATTGATTGATTGTATGGCGTTTATTAACCCTGTTTTCAACATTATTTCTGTTATATAGTGGTGGCCAGTGCACATATCCATGCTTTCCTGGAGTTTCTTTTACCAGTACTCCACACAATTTTCTTTCCAAGCCACTGGCTCCTTTTCCGCATAACCGTTGTCAAAACATGAGCGAGAAATGAATGCTGTCGCAATGACTATCATCAATTTTCGGAAAGAAATTTGTTGAGGATCAAAGTCCTGTTCTCAAGTCCTGTATGCTACCGACTGAACTACCAGGGCTATATGTGCTATCGCTTAACTATAATGCAGTTTAAGTTTAACCCTTAACCTGCTAAAAAATGTTAAATGAAACTTTCAAGCTGATGGTAAACACCTGAATATTGCTACTGCTATTTCACAGATACACTTTGGAGAAAATCTATCCTCTTATCGGACAATGTAGATCCAAGATCAGACTGCACACACTGTCTGCAAAAGGTCATTGAGTTGCGGTAGTGCTGGTAAAAGAAACTCGAGGAAAGCATGGACAGGGGCTCTGGCCGCCGCAATATCACTGAAATAATGTTGAAAACAGCATTAAACACCATGCAGTCAATTAGTCAATATCTAATAGCACAAGATGTAGTTAACTACTTAACTCTCCTTACAAAACGAAAAATTTTACATCTGTCCAAATTCAAAGCTATTGCAGACCATGAATTAAATGTGGCTGAACTAATGAAACATGATTCCAGAAGGGCAGAAAAGGTCACCAGCATTTTCTCCTTTTCCCACAATGTTTACAAAGGGACCCTTACCCAGTATTGTTCAAACTTGGGATTGTTTGGTAACAGGTTAATAGAATAACAGTTTAACATAATAGTTCAACTGTACACAATGATCTAAATAATGAATGACTGAAGGAATGACAAGGGTTCCCTGTCCAGTGGGGGTTGATATAGCTGGGATTTGCTTCAAGTTAACCTATCTATTAATAGATTCATTCATAATGTAACAGTTGTGTAGGAAAAAGTGATTCTCTGTTTTGCATAGGTCACTCAATTTACATATAAGCAAAAATCTTTACCTTACAAATGACATCTTGTTCAGTTTATTACTTTGTAAGATGACATGTTCAAATAAGAGAGGTAAGAGATTTAGTGGTTTTTGTCTAAATTGTCATGTATAACAGAATTAAGATTTCTAACAGAAAGAAGTATTTTCTGTGTGGCAGTATTTGGCAACTGTGGGGTTTTGAATCTAGGTCAATCTTGATGCCTATAGACTAGCTTTGCTAGTCAAAAACAATGCCCTCCAAGATCCATAGAAAGTGTGTCATCTGTACTCCTGAGTACTCAAGTGAGTCTGTGACCATGACTGAGCAGGGTCTAAAACATAGACAAAAAGTTTAAAAGTACAGACTCCATACAGTAATATAGGCGAGACCACAATGATGTCACACAGAATAATGTCACATTTTAGAACGATACAGTGTAAACCCAGAACAAATAATTCAGGCCTCAGTTGTAAAAGAGGATTTGATATGATTCTGCAGTTATAAAACTTGATGATTTTGTAAGATATATTAATTGAATCAATTTTTTTTGTTACTTTTTAGTGCTGTTCTATGTTGCGTCAAGGAAGTCAATGTATTATTTCTTTTGCGTCAGCCTTTCATTTTCTGCATCAAAAACTCAGAAATATGGACTCTCTAATATGCTGCTATTCCAAAAAACATTTTAGACTCTTCCAAACAAATCTACACAAGTTTTTTGACATCTGTGAAAAAGTTGGGGGAAAAGGAGAAAATACTGTTTATCTGCAATTTCTCCTTTTCACATGACGTTTTCAAAAGCTTTCTTTCTGACAGATATTAAAAGATGAAAATTGTTTGGCAGTGTGTTAACTCTTTACCACACAATCCCGACTTTTAACGACCCTGTAAAAGAAGCCTTTTGAAAACATTGTGGGAAAAGGACAAAATACTGGTAACCAGCACTTTCTCCTTTTCCCACACTGTTTTCTACCCTTCCCAAAACAAATTTCAATTTTTCAATCACATTTATTTTGTCGTCTGCCAATGCTTTCAATTTGGACCAGTCTAAAATTTTTTTTGTATGGTAAAGAGTTAAGCCTGTCATGTAGACAAAACTGGAACTCAAACTCCAATCCTGTTATAAATCAACCTACTGCCCTGCTGCTCAAAACCCATCAACATTCTGAGCTTCAAACAAACTTGGACTCTTCATTGACCCTTTACCACACAATCCCGACTTTTAACGACCCTGAGAAAGAAGTCTTCTGAAAACATTGTGGGAAAAGGAGAAAATGCTGGTAACCAGATCGAACCAGCGACCTCCTGTTCTCAAGTCTACCAACTCAGCTATTGGAGCTTGGCTCTCACTCAATAAAAGGCTTTAACTGTGTGTCACAGCTCATGAAACAGATGATTTTGCATGATCTTAGTCAACCATAGATGCAATAATTTTTCTGCCTAAAATGCTTGGTCTGCTAGCATCTTACAATCCTAACATTAAACCAACTGAACTATGAGTTGTGTCTTATATGTTTTTTTTTTTCACCCTCATATACATTTTTTTCCAAAATAACAAGACATAAGAAACATATATTATCAGAAAAAAAAAAATGGCAATTGTCCATAAAGGGGGAAATCATAGGTTAAGACATACGAAACGCCCAAAACATGCAAATTACATCATCAATTAGGCTTTTTAATTGCTTAATTACCATATTCACAATACTTTATTGATTGCCTCTGAAGTAATCTGTGTCAAAATCAATAGATCTTATGATGGTTTCCCTCTCCCTCCCATAGATGTGTTGGATTCATTAACAGAAATTATCTAAGAAAAACATTGAAATAGATGGAGAAATTGCTCACCACGTGTTATTTTTCCCTTATCTCACAAGAGAGCTTTATAAGGGCTAAAAAAATGTTTAACCCTTTACCACACAATCACGTTTTAACGACCCTGAGGAAGAAGGCATCTGAAAACACTGTGGCAAAAGGAGAAAATGCTGGTACCCAGGCCTCACCCGAGTGGGCAACTTAGGCGAAAAAGTCGCCTTATTTAAAAAAACTTCGCCCATTTCGCCAGGCAAAGCGAAATCCAAGTCACCTGAAAAAATTGGGGAGTCACCTTGTGTATATTGACCACGCGTCGGGTACTCGATATACAATCAGCATGTGTAGATCTATTACCTAACAGTGCGTTATACCCGATTCACAGCTGTTGTCTAATCAGCAAAACAGATTGTTTTCAATTGTCCGACTTGACAAGCAATTGTTAATTAGTTTCTCTGGCACCAAACCCCTCTTCTTAATTGGTAGGTAACATCTTAAGCAACAATATTGACCCCTTTGCCCCGTCAGGTCGCTAAAATTTTTGCGAAGTTAACTAATACTTTTCGCCAGCCATAACAAACATCGGCGCCATCTAGCAGCTTGTCTGGCCTCTTTTTTTTTTTCAGTGTAAAATAAAACCCTGACTCAGATATCAACTTTCATTTAATGACCTGGAATTGAATTGAAATCGGCACCTTGCTTTTAAAACACCATTTACCCAATCCTTTATTACTTGCACTTTTACTAACAAACAGACATGATGACGTTTTTTGGTGATCTGCTAAAATTGTGTTGCAATATTTCTAAATCATGTGACTACAAATTGGCGCTAAGTATGTCATGTTACAACTGCTTTTTGGACGAATTCCGGCAAGTCACATGATTCAATTTCAAAATGGCTGCTGGGTATTGTGACGTTCACATAGCTCAAGGGCAGTTTTCTTTCAAAAATTTGGATGAAATTGTATATTTTTCTTTGACGCGAACAAAAAGATGAAATTAAAAAAAAATGCATGTACACTGATCTACATGTACATTGTTATTAAACCTATACTCTTGTCAAAATTTTGACATTTTTCTTGGTCGTACCCGACCTAACGCGAACGATCTACGAGGTTAAAACAGGTATTTAAGTTGGAAATGTAATAATGTCCTTAGCGATGTTTTCATTAACAATTTATTTGTCATCAGCAAAAGACAAACAGTATTCAGACAAACTTATCTTCGATTTCTCTTGCTATATGAAACAGAGCTTTAATTACCATTAGGAAGTTGAAAACATTGTACCAACAGGAGAAATTGCTGTTAGCAAGCTTTCCTTCCTTTGACACAATATTCGTGTTACTTTTTAACATTACTTACTTCCTTTGAGTAATTATCTATTTGCCTGCTGTAAATGCTTTTGAACTGAGATTTAGAATTTTTTCTTACCTGGTCAGGGACAGGGATTGTAATATACATGATCCCTGGTAAAGATAATGATTTTCAGCAAAATTTGTTACCCAGGATTTTGGGGGAAAAAAACAAGAGGGCCATGATGGCCCTGTATCGCTCCACTGGCTTATAAATATAAACCATGAAGAGAAGTCTTCACTATATAAGCCCTTATAAAACTTTGACCCCAGGGCTACAGTCGAACTAAATAGGGAATATGTGTATTAGAAGAATAACATGCCAAATTTGGGAGTTCTTGGCCTTATAGTTGTAACAAGACGGTTTCTGAACTTTTCACTCCATAAACCCATGTAAAACTTGTGACCCCTGGTGCAGGGCCAAACTTGATCCTAGAGCTGTAACTTGGGCCCTCTTTGTAGTTGTCCACTAGATAATGCTATAATTATGCAAAATTTGGTAGCCTAAGCCTTATGGCTATGTACACCAAGATTTAAAAGTTTTCCCTATGTAAGCCTATGTAAATCTTGTGAAACCCCGCCCCCCAAGCATGAGGCCAAATTGACCCCAGGACTATAATTTGGGCACTTTTGGTAGACCCCAACTAGATCAAGCTAAATGCAAAATTTGGTAGCTCTAGGCCTTAAGGCTAGGTACAGGAAGATTTTTAAAGTTTTCTCTATATAAGCCTATGTAAAACTTGTGACCCCTGGGGCAGAGCCAATTTTGACCCCAGGGCTATAATTTTAAGAAATATGATAGAGGTTTACTACAAAAAGCTACATGCCAAATTTGGTAGCCCTATGCCTTATGGTTTCAGACAAGAAGATTTTTAAAGTTTTCTCTATATAAGCCTATGTAAAACTTGTGACCCCTGGGGCAGAGCCAATTTTGACCCCAGGGCTATAATTTCAAGAAACATGATAGAGGTCTACTACATAAAGCTACATGCCAAATTTGGTAGCCCTATGCCTTATGGTTTCAGACAAGAAGATTCTTAAAGATTTCCAGTATTTTTCAGTTTTGTTGCCATGGCAACCAGAGTTTTTGAAGGAATCAAATTCTTTCAAGAAATTCTGAAGAGGACCATGGCAGGATCATTTCTGTGAAGTTTCATGAAAATTAGATGGGTAGTTTCAGAGAAGAAGTTTTTTGAAATAAAAGTTAACGCACGGACGGACGGACGGACGGACGGACGCACGATGGACACCGGGCCATGACATAAGCCCGCTGGCCTTCGGCCAGTGGAGCTAAAAATAGTGCTTCAAAGATTTTGGGGAAAAAAAAATGTGCTGGGAGAAACCATTGCTCACAGCAAGTATTTGTCTTCTCTTTCCATAATGTTTTTATCCAAAAAGTGTATGAATTAAGCATGGTAAACAATGAATAAATATGTTTTATGTAGTTTCTAATAGGAATAAGTATATTAATCATTAAAATGATATATAGTATAAAATATTTTCATTTAATTTACATGGTTTTCTATCCAATCAAACTGTTAAAATTGTTAAAATATTGTTATTTCCTTCTATAAGTCCAACCACGTCCGCATTTAAATGTCCATCTAAACTTCTCCCCAAAGTCTGACCACTTCTCCCCATTTTGAAAAACTTCTTTCAATTCTCAGACTAGGTAGAAGTCACTTCTCCCAAAAGTCTGAGAGTTGGCAGAGGCCTGGTACCAGGATTTTCCTACCCTTTCACAGCCAAACAGCAAACTCCCAGTCACATTTAAAATGTTGTTTGCAAATGCTTTCAATTTTTACAACTCCATTTTTTTGTTGTTTCGTAAAGAGTTCACATTTTATCAAATAATCCCAAATTATAATGTTCCCGAGATCAAAGAGGGTTTTTTTTTTTTTTAAGAACATTATGCAAATTGCTGGTTACCAGCTTTCCCCCTTTGCCCACAATGTTTTTACTTTATTCCTCAGTGGTATTTTTTTACTGGTAAGTAGTATCTGGACCTTACTTTTGTTCTGTACCATTTCAGGATTACAAAATTAATGAAACCCTGTACAGTCAGTTAACCCTAGGGCTGCTAAGCGCAACTCAAGCCGCCAGTGCAGATCAAGGTAAGACTGTATAGAATGTGCAGTCTGATCTTAAATCTACACTGTCCAATATGTAAATATTTTCCCCAAAATATACCTTTGAAATAGCAGCATTTGGGCTTTCACTAGCGGCTTGAATGTTTCATTTATTTTTAGCAGGTGATCAACAGCCTAAGAAATGGCAATGGCAAAAACATCTCTGAGAATATTTGTCAATACAGATCTAAAATCAGACTGTTTTTTATGCAGTCTGATCTTGATCTATATAGTCCTTAACCCTTTACCACAAAATCCTGACTTTTAACAACCCTGAGAAAGAAGCCTTTTGAAAATATTGTGGGAAAAGGAGAAAATGCTGGTAACCAGCATTTTCTCATTCACCCACAATGTTTTCTATCCTTCCCAAAACATACTGCAGTTTTTTTGGTAACATTTATTTTGTCATCTGCAAATGCTTTCAATTTGGACCAGTGTAAGATTTTGTCGTTTGGTGAAGGGATAACTGAAAATATTGTTGTGTTCAGCCCTTTGAGGGTAAAGTATCATTCACCTCCAAATGAAACACTGTAACATGTACTATAAATGGAACATTGTCAAATTTCATGTTCTGGTGTTGGTTTACACACTAAAGACATAGTCTTGTCACTCAAACTCTGACAAGCTTACTTCTTAACTAAACGACAAAATTTCAGACTATAGTCCAAATTGAAAGCGTTTGCAGACGACCAAAATAAATGTGACTCAAAAGTTGAAATTTGATTTGGAAAGGGTAGAAAACATTGAGAGAAAAGGAGAAAATGCTGGTTACCAGCATTTTTTCTTTTCCCACAATGTTTTCAAAAGCTTTCTTTCTCAGGGTTGTTTAAAGCAGGGAATTAAAGGGTTACTTATCCACCTTGTAACCAGTACCATCCAATAACACAAAATTGTTTTAGTGAATAATGTAGATCAAGATCAGACAGTAAAGAAGATGCAGTCAAATCTTGGATTTACACTGTCCAATAGTAAACTTGAATTTCGAATACCTTGGATTGTTTTCTCAATTCGGAAATTTAAAACAACTTAAAAAATAACAGATCTTAAGTATTATTGGGCACACTATTAAGCATTAACATCTCAATACTATAATTTCCCTTAATATTGCTCCGCCTCTAATTAACCCTCCCTCAGTTTTTTTTAAAGGAAAAATGGGCTTACCAGACGGCCAATCCATTGATAAAGTAAAAAGAAATCACCTGGATAAACTTACGGCATCGACATAAACCTAATTACTTCACATACTGATATCATTAAGACCTGACTATCCGAAAAAACATACAATTCCGATAACATTATAAACTTCTGGTAACAGAAGAAAGTGAAAGTATCGAAGAGCAGTTTTCCATATAAATCGTTAATGCTATTTAATGTCGAAAGGAATCATGACTGATGTTAAAATCGATATTCTGCATTAATACAGCGGGTTTCTTAAATTGCAATCGCTTCTAAGTCGGCAGACTAAAATCCAGATGGTATTATTATCGTCGTCCCTCAAAAATTCTCTGTCACTTTTCCTCTATTAATCAAACAACCCCCCCTTCAGAAAATGTAACACCCCTGCGGGCGTTAAAAAGAGTCAGTTCGGTATGACGAGATTCCAGTGTGATCCATTTTCCTAAAAAAAGAGTGTAACCACTCTTTTTTTTCGTTTTTTCCTTTTCCAACTTTTGTTTTTGTCTGTTGAAGGCGATTTGCACCATTTAGGCCTTTACCACAAAATCCCGTCTTTGAACGACCCTCCAACTTTTGACAACACGGGTTACCAGCATTTTCTCCTTTTCCCATAATATTTTCAAAAGGCTTCTCAGGGTTATGAAATGGTTAAAAGGTTAGTTAAAACTTAAAGGTTAGCCCTAAAACAGTGTATAAAAGAGAACAAGAACAAAAACAAAAATCGTCGCAGAATTAACGGTAAAGACGACTCACCTTTTTAAAAAAGCAAATGTAATACCATTTCTAGACCAAGCTCTCAAAAATGACTGAACTGTAATCAAAGTTTTAATGGTGACTGAATTACGACTAAATGTACAGATACACCTGAACTACACTGCTGTGAGACTTGTTCGGAACAAAGACAAGTTTTTAACTCTTTACAGAACAACTTGTCTAAGCTGAAAGAAAACATTGGCAGAAGACAAAATAAATATGAATAAAAAATTGAATTTTGTTTTTGGGACAGGAAGAAAACATTGTGGGAAAGGGAGAAAATGCTTGTTACCAGCATATCTCCTTTTTCAACAATGTTTTCAAAAGCTTTCTAACTCAGAGTCTTTAAAAATCTGGTTCGTGTGATGAAAGGTTAACTCTTTACCAGATGACAAAATTTTACATTCATACATGGTAAAGGCATTTTACAGGCAATAAAATATATTATACAGGACAGCATGTGGCTGAAAAATAGAGTTTGTGTTTGACAGGGTTGATGAACACTGTGGGGTGGGGAAGGCTACCTTCTTTTTCCACAATGTTTTCAAAAGCCCTCTTCTCTTCTTCATATGTGATTGCTTGATAAAGGGTTAGAGGGTTAAAAGGTTTTTTGTCTGTCACCTTCAACCATAATTTGCTCAAAAAAAGGTAATAAATTCATCACACTGTGTTTTCAACACTCTTTCAAGTCTCACCTCTTTAACCCTTTCCCAAACAATACTTAGGTTTTTATAAACCTAAGAACAATTGATGGTATGGTGTTAAACACTGTTTCATACATTATTTCATTTATATCATGGCAGCATGCTTTCTTGGAGTTTCTTTTACCTGTACTCTACACAATTTTCTTTTCAGGCCACTGGCTTTCCCACATAACTGTCATGGAAACAATGGTCAGCAGTGAAAGAGGAATGATCCTGTTGCAATGACTACCATCAATCCTCAGAAAAAAAATGGCCGAGTCCGGGACTGAAACTGTCTCCCTATTCTTAGGTCCTGTACGCTTCTGACTGAGCTACCAAGGCTCAGCCCTAAGAGAGAAGCTTTTTGAAAACATTGTGGGCAAAGGAGAAAATTCCAGTTGCCAACATTTTTACCTTTTCCCACAATATTTCTTATCCATTTTTAGAGGCAATTTCTATCATTTGAGTCACATTTAAAACACAATATGTTGGTGGCAACTGCTTTATGTACCAACCCATACATTCCTGAAGTTTCTCATTACCAGTACTTTGGAGTCTCTTCTTAAGCCACTGGCTGTTTTTCCACTTAATATGATCGTCAAAACAACAATTGGAAAGTACAAGAGAATTAACTCTTAACCAAACAACAAAAATTTAGTCTGGTCCAAATTGAAATCATAAATTTGCAGACGACAATTTAAATATAGCTTAAATGATGATTTCTGTCTTTAATAGGGTAGGAAACATTGTGGGGAAAGAAGAAAATGCTGGTTACCAGCATTTTCTCCTTTTTCCACAATATTTTCAAAAGCCTTTCCCTTCAGGGTCATTAAAACTCAGGATTATGTGGTAAGGGGTTAATCCTGTTGCAATAAATATCATCAATCCTCAGAAAGAAATTCGCTTAGCTGGGGTTTTCGAACCCTCTGGTTTCAACACCTGTGTGGTATCAACTGAGCTATCCCGCTCTGTCCTTTCTTCAATAGGGGTTGTTAAAACTTGGGCTGGTTTTGTATAGGGTTAACCAAATCTGGAGTCTTTAACCCTTTCCCAAACAAGCCCTGGTTTTCACGTGTCTGCAGTACAAGTCTTTTGAAAACACTGTGGGAAAAGGAGAAATTGCTCGTAACGAGCAATTTCTCCTTTTCCCACAGTGTTTTCTACCCATTTTGAGACCTTTCTGCCATTTTCATCAAATTTAAAATTGTCGTCTGCAAACTCTTTCAATTTGGACCAGTCCGAAATTTGTCGTTTGGGAAAGGGTTAAAAAGGGACAACTGCCTTGTTCTGGGTCGGAGCTCTTTTGAAAATCAGCCTACTGGTAACTTTATTTTGATACATCATTAACCCCATGATAAACCCATTTTGGAGATAAAGACCTATAGCAGGACATTTTACCATGGTACACAGTTAACCCTTTACCACACAACCACCACTTAGCATCGTTCAGATTTGTTTCTATGTAGTGGAGTTCAACACAGTTTTAACAGCTTAGGTCACATCAAGGCTGTCAATGTACCTACGCAGTTGTTTCCTGACTTTCCCACACCAGTATTGACACAACTTTCTTTCAAAGTCGCTGACTACTTTTCTCACATGCATCAGAGGTGAGAGGCGAAAAACCACCGCTAGGAAAGTTTGCCTCAACCTGGTATCGAGCCTGCAACCACCAGGTCATGAGCCAGATACGCTAACCACTGAGCAACCCGGGTGGGCACATCACTGAGAAAAAAGGCCTTTGAAAATATTGGTAACCAGCATTTTCTCCTTTTATAACAACTGTTTTCTACTCTTTTAACTCTTTAACAAACTACAAAATTCAAGACTGATCCAAATCGAAAGCATTTGCAGACGACATACTAAATGTTGCACAAATTTTGAAATATTACTCTGAAAGGGTAGAAAACACTGTTGAAAAAGGAGAAAATGCTGGTTATCAGCATTTTCTCGTCTTTCTACAATGTTTTCAAAAGGCCTTCCTGTAAGAGTCATTAAACTGGTTTGTATTTGGTAATTATTTTGGAGTTTAACGCCATTTTAATAGCACAGGTCATATCATGGCGGTCAGTGACACACCCATGTGTTTCCTGGCTTTCTCACACCAGTGCTGACATAACTTTCTTTCCAAGGCCACTGACTACTTTTCCCATATGTATCGGAGGTGAGAGGCTAAACATCGCCGGAAAGAAAGTGTTCCTCAACGGGGTATCAAACTCGCAACCACCAGGTCACAAGTCAGATATGCTAACCACTGAGCAACCCAGGCAGGCATAGTCTGACTCCACTATCTGAATCTTAAGCCTTTGCAGACGGTCAATCTAATGTGGCTCAAAAGGTGGACATTGTCTTCAAAAGGGAAGAAGACACTGTGGGGAGAGGAGAAAATGCTAGTTACCAGCATTTTCTCCTTTTCCCACAATGTTTTCAAAAGCCTTTTCCCTCCGGATTGTAAAAACTATGGATTGTGTGGTAAAGGGTTAAAGGCAATTTCTATTAGTTTAGCCACTTTAACCCTTGAAGCACCTTTCATGACTGTAGTTGCCTTAGTGGCCAGTGTAGATTGAGATCAGGCTTTACAAAATATGAAGCCTGATCTTTGATCTACACTGTCTGCTTTGCTAAAATACTGTAGACAAAAGCAACCATGAAACTGCAATTATTTTGGTTGTATTTCTGGGATGAAAATGTCTGGCAGGTTTCTTCGGCGCTCTAAGGTTTACCCTTTACCAAACACACCTGGGTTTTAACGACCCTGAGAAAGAAGCCTTTTGACAACATTGTGGAAAAAGGCAAAAATGTTGGTAACCAGCGTTTTCTCCTTTTTCCACAATGTTTTATACACTTCCAATTTTCTGCAAAAAATTTCAATTTTTGAGCCACATTTATTTTGTCGTCTGCAAACGCTTTCACTTTGGACTGGTCTAGAATATTGTCATTTGGTAGTTAATCCTCTACCAGATGACAAAATTTTAGACTGGTCCAAATTGAAAGCATTTGCAGACAACAATATAAATGTGATAGAAAAATTGATATTTGTTTTGGGAAGGGTAGAAAACATTGTGGGAAAAGGAGAAAATGCTGGTTACCAGCATTTTCTCCTTTTCCCCCACCATGTTTTCAAAAGGCTTTTTTCACAGGGTGGTTAAAAGTCGGGATTGTGTGGTAAAGAGTTAAACTTGTAATGCTTTCAATATGCATGTATCTAATAAATATTATCCTCTAGCAAAGTGTTACCTTACGGAAAATGCACCAGAATTCTCTCAAGGCTCTTTCTTTTTCTGTTATATTTAAACATTTCAGAAACAGTATATCTAAGATGATCAGTCTACATGTATTGTGCAGTCTGACCTTGATCTACGATCGCTGCAAAAGGTAACGAAAGTTCAGATAGGCCTTCAACAGGTTACGATCATGAATGCTGCACATCATGAGGTGCGTTTATTTTATTTGTAAAACACCTGCTTCTTTACACACCTGCAGAGCAGCAAATTTTCAAATAACTCTTTACCAAACAATAAAATTTTTAGACTTGTCCAAACTGAAAGCATTTGCAGACGACATAATAAATGTGACTCAAAAATTGAAATTTGTTCTGGGAAGGTTAGAAAACATTGTGGGAAAAGGAGAAAATGCTGGTTATCTCCTTTTCCCACAATGTTTTCAAAAGGCTTCTTCTTCAGGGTCGTTAAAACCCGTTATTGTGTGGTAAAGAGATAACTGCATACAAAGCCTTTTTGATAACATCTGATTCCCCTCTGTCTATGCTGATAACCCTTTACAAAATAGTCATGCCCTTACTTTTAACCGTGCCAAGGAGGAAGACTTGGAAACATTGTCTGGGGTGTGACTGATGAATGAATGAACGATTGTACGATGTTCAAACGCTGTTTTCAACATTATTTCAGTTATATTGCGGAGGCCAGTGAACCTATCCATGCATTCCTGGGGTTTCTTTGACCAGTACTCCACACAATATTCTTTCCAAGCCACTGGCTGCTTTTCCACATAACCATTGTCAAAACAAAGGTCAGCAGTGAGAAAGGAATGAATCCTGTTGCAATGACTATCAACAATCCTCGGGGAGATAATGGCCGAGCTGGGGATAGAACCAGTGACCAGAGAATATGAACCCACTGAACCCCCCCCCCACATCCTTCAATAAGTATATGTGACCATAAACATACTTTGAAGACAATGTAGACCTAGATTAGCTTGCACATATGTACAGTTTGATCTTGATTTTTATTTTGCTTTCTCCTTCTGCTTACCATTTTATGAACTTCTGATTCAGAACTTCACATTGTTGCTCTACTTTACATATAGGCCCAATATGGCAACCTCTGTCTACAGGCTGTAAAACCCAATTTCTTACTTCCTCCCTTTATTCCTTCCTTCATTCATTCCAGTTCCAGAGAAGACTTAAAGATATTGCCATTTTAACTGAACCCTTAACCAAACAATCCCATGTTCAAACTACCCTGAAGAGAAAGGCTTATGAAAACTATGTGAGAAAAGAAGAAAATACTTATAACCAGCATTTTCTGCTTCCTCCACAATGTTTCCTGCCTTTTGAAAGATGAGTACCTTGAGTTGAGTGGCAATGAATATGTTGTCTGCAAATGCTTTCAACTTGGACCAGTCTTACAGTTTGTCACCTGTTATTCCTTATCCTGCTAAATACGTGAAATGAAACTTTCAAGTCGATAGTAAAAACCCAAATTTTGTTTTGTTAATGGTATTTTATGTAGGAAAGATATCTCCTATTGGGCAGTGAAGTTCCAAGATCAGACTGCATGTTCTGTGCAGTCTGATCTTGATCTAAAATGTCCACAAAAGGTCATTGAGTTGCGCTACGCAGCTTAAGGGTTAACCCTTAACCACACAATCATCCCAAGTTTTAACGACCCTGAGAGAGAAACCTTTTGAAAACATTGTGGGAAAAGGAGAAAATGCTGGTAACCAGCATTTTCTCCTTTTCCAACAATGTTTTCTACCCTTTCCAAAATGAATTTCAGTTTTTCATTCACATTTCTTTTGTTGTCTGCAACTGCTTTCAATTTGGATCAGTCTAAAATTTTATCATTTCGTAAAGGGTTGAAGGATTTTTAGACATTTTCCCTTATCTGTACCACTGCTAAGGGACAAGCTATTGACAAGGTACAGAAATTCTGTATTATTCTTTATACATCATGTTTACCAACACACGGACCCCACTGGCCTACAAAATGACATATTTGTAAACATTTTGTGGTCTTCCCCCTGTTTGTAATGGACTTTTTGGCCTCAAACAGGAAAACAAAGGTATAAAATATTTTGTAAACATTACTGTCTATGACATAGCCCACATGCTTTCCTGCAGTTCTTCAATAATTTATTGCTCTTCAATCTTCTCTTCCACTCACATTAGCCCTTTACCAAACTATACCATGCCTGACTGACCCTTTGGAAGAAAATTTTAAAAACATTGTAGACAGAGGTGATTATGCTGATTAATTTCTTGTTTTCCCTCAAGATTTTCTACCAATCTACCGAACCCTTTACCACACAATCCAGGGTTTTAACAAGCCTGATTGAGCCTTTTTAAAACATTGTAGGAAATGGAGAAAGTGCTGGTTACCAATATTTTCTCCTTTTCCCACAATATTTTCTACCCTATCAAAGTCAAGATCCATCATTTGAGTCACATTTAACCCTTTACTGCACAATGACGCCTTTTGACGCCCCTGGGAAGGAAGCCTTTTGAAAACATTGTGGGAAAAGGAGAAAATGCTGGTAACCAGCATTTTCTCCTTTCCCCACAATGTTTTCTACCTGATCAAAGAAAAATTGCACCATCTGAGCCACACTGAAATTGTCGTCTGCAAATGCTTTCAATTTGGACAAGGCTATAATTTTGTCGTCTGGTAAAGGGTTAAGTTTTCGTCTGGAGAGGCTTTCAGTTTGGACAAATGGACATTTCTGTTGTCTAGCAAGGAGATACTAGTAATCCTTTACCACACAGTCCCGACTTTTAACAACCCTGAGGAAGAAGCCTTTTGAAAACATTGTGGAAAAAAGGAGAAAATGCTGGTAATCAGCATTTTCTTCTTTTCCCACGTTTTCTACCCTATCAAAGACAAATTCCACTATTTGAGTCACAATTACTAAGTAATTACTAAAAGTGTCGTCTGCAAAATAATGCTTTCAATCTGCACCAGTCAATTTTTCTTGTGTAGAAGAGTTAAGTTCATTTGTATCAAGTTTGTAATTGTCTACAGACACTTTTGATTTCTAAATGTCTCAAATTTGTTGTATTGAAAATGCACCGGACCACACCATACACATATCAAAATTGAAAGCATTTTAGAATGACTGATTAACCCTTTATCAAACAACAAATTTAGACAAATTTAAACACCATACAAACACCAAAAGGAAAGCTCATGCGTTAGCTTGGTGTCCACCATAAGAATAAAAAATGTCCGATCACATCTTGGTGTATATCCATAGAACAGACCACGGGATACAGATTGAGGGGGTGATTTTGATTTCAAAATTGAAAATATTAACTATTCTCCACTAACCCCTATGTTATGGATACTCATTAGAACCGTCTTGATGAGACGATTTTAATGAGCACCCACAACATAGGGTTTGGAAGAGAAATAATGGATTTAGAATGCCATTACTCCCTCATTAGGATATAACATGGCACGTCTGTCCATCGCCATTAGAAAAGACTGGTTGTTCTTAACAAAATTTAAATTAAACTGTACATTAGCAGATCTCCATGCATATAGAGGGAGTGATTCCGATTTCAAAATCGAAAATATCAATTATTCTCCACTAAACCCTATGTTATGGATATTCATTAGAATCGTCTCGATGAGACGATTCTAATGAATACCAACAACATAGGGTTTGAAAGAGAAATAATGGATTTAGAAGCCATCACTCCCTCTTATCTGGAGCTCTGATGGGATTGCTTGGTTTATATCATTAAGATGTAACACTGGCACGTCTGTCCATTGCCATTAGAACAGACTATGAAACAAATTTTCCTCAGGGTGATTAAAACATGAATTCGTTCAGTTAAGGGTCAATATAAATCATTACCTTATTTGTTTTGGGGTTTTTGAATGACATTTTGCAGACATCTCACATTTAAACAATAGAAACCACTGACGCCAATGCAAGATTCATTGCACAACAGATTTATATTGATTGGTTTCATAGGTCCAGCAGGGCAAGTAATAAATTGCACGATAAGGACACAAACATAAAAGGAGATATTTCAAGGTTATCTCCAAACCATTAAAGTGCCGAATAAAATCAGGGGACATCTTCAGTCTAGATTAAAAACCAGATAATTTCAATTTTATAATTGCTTTTGTCTGTAGTGTTTCAGCAAAGAGGACAGTGTAGATCAAAGATCAGACTGCAGTCTGATCTTGATTTACACTGGCTGAAAAGGCAACCTTAGTCTTGAAAGGCGCTTTAACCCTTTCCCACACAATCCCGGATTTTAACGACCCTGAGAAAGAAGTCTTTTAAAAAAAAAAAATTGGGGGAAAAGGAGAAAATGCTGGTAACCAGCATTTTCTCCTTTTCCCACAATGTTTTCTGCCCCTCCCAAAACAAATTTCAATTTTTGAGTTACATTTAATTTGTAGTCTGCAGATGCTTTAAATTTGGACTGGTCCGAAATTTTGTCAGTTGGTAAAGAGTTAAGCATTAATCAAATGGAAAACTTTTAGACTTTTCCAAACTGAAAGCACATGAATAAATACTGTTGATCAAAAACAGGTATTTCTTCACTGTGGGTACAAAAACAATGTGGGAATACTTGCACTTTCTCTCCTTCACCCACAACATTTTTGATGGAGAAAGTTTACAAACAACCACAAAATGTTGCAAAAACAATGGATTTTGTCTTCAAAAAGGAAGAAAATATTGTGGACAAAGGAGAAAATGCTGGTTTCCAGCATTTTCTTCTTTTTCCACAATATTTACAAGGCCTTCTCCCTCCAGGTTGTCTAAAAAATGCTCAAAGTGTCATAACAAAGTGGGTCTTCACAAATATTATAGCTGTCTAATCAAGTCAATTTCTAATAAGTCACTATAACAAAGGCTTTACAAGAAGAGAAAGTTTTAAGAATTTGATTACCCCCCCCCCCCCCCCCCCTGTAATCTAACATTAATAACCCATTTTAACAACCCTGAGCTTTTGAAAACACAATGGGAAAGGGAGAAAATGCCGGAAACCAACATTTTCTCTTTTTCCTACAATGTTCTCTTACCTTTCACTGACAAATCCCATTATTTTTGCCATAGTTACTAAGTCGTCTGCAATTGCTTTCAGTTTTAACCAGTCTAGAATTTTGTCAAGTGGTAAAGAATTAAAACTTTTCAATTTGATCATCTATTTAACAAGCCATGGACAAAAGGCTTTTGAGGACATTGTTGGAAGATGCTGGCAACCAGCATTTTTTCCTTCTCTCTACCTGTTTTTCTAAGCTATCAAAGACAAATTCAATTCATCATTTCAGCTGTACTTTTCTTTTGTCTACAATTGCTTCCAAAATGGATGGGCCTGAAATTTTGTTGATTGAAAAAAAAATGCGTTGGCTGATGAAAAAATTTAACTCCTTACCAAATGACAAAATTTTGACTGGTCCGAATTGAAAGCATTTGCAGACGACAGTATAAATGTTGAACAAATTCAGACTTCTTTGTATGACAGGGTAGAAAGCATTGTTGGAAAAGGAGAAAATGCCAGTTACATTCAATTTGGTTACCAGCATTTTCTCCTTTTCCCACAATGTTTTCAAAAGTCCTTTTCCTTAGGGTCGTTAAAATGTGGGATTGTGTGGTTAATGATTAAAGGGATAATGGGTAGATCTACCAGCATTTTCCCCCTTTTCTCCAATATTTTCAACTGGCTTCTTTCTCAGAGTAGTGAAAACACAGGATTGTGTGATAAAGAGTAAGGGCTTTATCCATTGAGCTCAAACATTAAAGCAAAGGATTAATGGCTGAATTTCAATGATTTATTTGACTGCTATTTCCTTGTCATCTTTTTCAAGGAACAATGATCTAACAACACTCAATTTTAATCACAGTACAACTCTCTTACCACACAATCCTGAGTTTTAATAATCCTAAAAAAAAAATCCTTTCGACAACATTGAGGGAAAAGAAGACAATCCTGGTTACCAGCTTTTTCTCCTTTTCAAACAATGTTTTCGAGACTTTCAGAAACAACTCCAATCATTTGTGCCACATCTCATTTATTGTCTGCAAAGTATGGGTGTAAAATTTTGTCGTTTGGTAAAGAGTTAACTCCAGTGCTCCAGATATCTTAGGTCTGTATTCCCGTAATTTACGGATGACGATCTGATTGTTACGCATCTTTTTTTACAAAATTCTGTACTCGTTACGGAACGTTTTTCCAGGTACGTAAAATATAGGGTATGAATCCGTACACAATGAAAGGGAGCTTACTCTTTCTCAGACAAACATTCAGATATCTTCGGGATTGCCGATCGATTTTCCAATTTTTTCCCGTTAAATAAAAAGGGAAAATCGGCTCGGACCGAAATTAGAACCTGCATCTCAGCTTTAGTCAAGTTTTTATCGATTACGGCATGGGACCAGCGGATAATTGTACTATGTACATGTATGTTCCGAATGAATAGTTTGCGCTTCGAAAAAGTCGGGGAATACACAGAAACGTCTGGCTTGGTTATTTCATCCATCTCCAGAACCAAATAATCCTAACAAAACTGAGAATCGTTGAAAGATAAAATCAGACTGGCCAAGACTTAAGCACTGTTCCCATTTATGTATAAATGTGCAATAATTCACGCTCTAAATTGAATAATCACGCACAAAAAATATGAAGCAAAAAGCACATGCACCCAGATGGGCTCTCTGTTGATCGCCAGTGGCGCAAATTTGGGCCAAGTTAGAAAAAATGTCTCCAAAACTGAAGCACTGGTGAATTCAAAAGTATTTATGATATCTGCTTTTCTAGCGTAAAATTACAGGTTTTGAAGTTATTTGTGACCCTCTTTGACAAATTTATGTCAAATCCTGCACAAATATTTTTCCAAAAATTAAATAGCATGAAAAAAATATCGCTTCAAAAAAAAGATTATGAGTTGCACATTTGTTTCTACAAACCTGCTTTACACTTTGTTCAGTAAACATCATACTGTTACTAGGTAAAATGTTATGTAGTTTTACAGTAATGCTTATATAAAAGCAAATGCAAGAAAACCAATTTTGACTTTAATCAGTCTCGTTAACCAAATATTGGTACTGATCCCTATATGCTGGTACTGATTAATCTTGATTTTCATCAGTACTGTACCGATGTCATTGAAAATTATCTGAAGCACTGTAACTCTTTACCAAACGACAAAATTTTAGACTGGTCCAAATTGAAAGCATTTGCAGACAACAAATTAAACGTGGCTTAAATGATAAGATTTGGGTCTGAAAGGTCAGAAAACATTGTGGGAAAAGGAGAAAATGCTAGTTACCTGCATTTTCTCCTTTTCCCACAATGTTTTCAAATGGCCTCTTTCTCAGGGTCGTTAAAGGTTGGGATTGTGTGGTAAAGGGTTAGAGCATCTTTTGCAACAATAATTGACTCTTCAACCAGTGTTGATCAAAGTCAGACAGAAGACATTCTACAGCTAAAAGAAACTCAAGGACAGCATGGATAGGTGTACTGGCCATTGCAATAGAAGAGGAATGTTGTTGAAAACGGCATTAAACACCAAGTAAATAAATGTTTTTCCTCCTTGTCACAATTTGCTTCTTGGTGGTATGTCTCAAAATAGCTTGCATTGTAATTCAGTTCAGTATATCATTACATCAAAGATAACTTCACCCTTAGTGCGCCAAATAAATTGAAAGTACATTTTTGGACAGGAAATAGGACCCGAGGTTTCCTTTCTCTAGAATTGATCAACATTGCGGATAATGTAGATTAAAGATCAGCCTATGAGAAGGATGTAATTTGTTTGTTTGTTTCGTGTTTAACCCATACCACACAATAACAAGTTTTAACAACCCTGAAGAAGAAGGCGTTTAAAAACGTTGTTGGAAAAGGAGAAAATGCTGGTGACCAGCATTTTCTATTTTTCCCACAATGTTTTCTACCCTTTTAAAGACAGAAATCGTCGTATGATCTACATTAAATTTGCTGTCTGCAAATGCTATCTCTTTGGACCAATCTAAAATTTGGTTGCTTGGTAAAGAGTTAATGTTGTTTTCAGCATCATCCAAACTGTAGTATGGTGGACAATGCACCTATCCATGCTTTCTAGGGCCCAAAATGACCAACCATTCTTAATTTCATTCTAATTAAATCTACATTTGGTTTAGCCAATCAGAAGTTGTGGTATTTTAAAATTTAGAAAATTCTAGTGAATAAGACTGCTCTTACAAATGGTTTGTGAATACAGACCCTGATGTTTCTTCTACTTTGCACAGTATTCTTTCCAAGCCACTGGCTGCTTTCCCTCAAGACTATGTGCAGCGGTAAGAGAGGAATGAATCATGTTGCACAGACTATCATCAATCCTCAAAAAAAAATTGGCTCCAAAAAACTACCATCTGCAGACAACTTTTTTTTTTGTGAGGGGGATAACTTTTGAAAACAGTGCAAAAGAAGGTGAAAATATGTACAGACATTTCTCTTTCTGCCACTATTCCTGTATTAGGCCTTGTTTCTTGTTAGTTATTTTTATATTTTTAACAGGACGTTTTAAAAAGAGATTTCCAGGCAATAACAGCTCAGTCTGTAATGAACTGGGTCAGTATTCATCAACCATTCTTAAGAATATTCTTTGTCTTATTTTCCAAGATTTTCTACATTTGAAAGTAACACAACTCCTGATAGGCTAAACCAAATGGTTTAAAATTGTTTAGACAATCAGGAGTTGTGTTACTTTCAAATGTAGAAAATTCTGGAGAACAAGACAAAGAATGTTCTTAAGAATGGTTGGTGAATATGGACCCAAGACTTGAAACCAGGGGATCACTAATTCTAATCTCCAGCTCTGTCATTTTCTTTTCGAGGATTGATGATAGTAATCACAACAGTATTCATTGCTCTGTCACTGCTGATCATTATTTCAACTATGGTTATGTGGGAAAGTAGCCATGGGCTTGGGAATAAAAGTTTGGCTAAGGCGCTAAGTTTTCTCAGAAATAAAAGACTTGAGAAAAGGGACAAAGAATGACAACACTCAATTCTGATATACCAAAGACAGCCAGGTGCTCTCTGCAGCTCTCCCCTTCATTGTAACTGCATTCCGCCTCCCAATCTTGAATCTGCGACTGGCTCAATGCCTCTTTCAGACTGGATGCCTCGTTTTCCAGCTTGGATAATTGCGAGGAGTTGTCATGCAACTCCTGTTGTAGATGAGAGTTTTTCAGTCGAAGACTTTCCACTTCTCTCAGCAGCTCATCATATGACGACATCTCCGTCGTTTACCATTCATCCTATTATAGAGAAAAGAAATTAATTTCCTTTTATGCTTTTTAGTTTTTTATAGATGTCTAACAGTGGACTATATCCTTAAAATTCACAGCTGAATGTTATAACTCACTGTTGAATAACTTTTATTTTTGACATGCAACAGATATGCATAGAACATGAATGGATTTTTAGCAGGTGAATGTCACATTTTATGATCTAGTCATCATCATTCATGCCCTCATTATTATGGCTAGTCCACTAGATTGAATAGATCTATTTTGCTTGAAAAACATACATAAAAATTATTTTTCAAGATGAGCAAAAATTAGATGTGAAAAGAAAGGTTACAGTGAAGACCATAAAAGAAATAGGCTAATTATTTGTTTCTGTGCATGAAAAGCAAAGGCCATATTTTCACTTGTGGCTTCGCTATCGTGAAAATAGAGCCTTTGCTTTTAACTGGATGTTAAAAAAATTTCGATCATACACTGTAGCAGAAAAATTATCCTCTGTCTCTTTTACAAAGCACCTCTTGAAAAGAAAAAGTTACACCACACTACTTTATAAACAAGAGGACCATGATGGCCCCAGGTTGCTCACATGAACATATCTTTAGGAGATAAATAATAAGTTCATTCAACCCTTTACCTGGGTCCTGCTCAGCAGTTAAGTGCAGACTCATTGATCTGGAGGCCCCTGGTGGCCTTGCTGGAAACAATGGGTTTTTTGTGGGAGTGTTCTTGGGCAAGACACTTCAGAGCCCTGGCCTAGTACTGGTGAAATCCAGGAAATACATGAATATGTGAGCTGCTGCTGTAATTTGTTGAAAACCATGCAATCAATTAATCTAACCCTTTACCAGGCGATTAAATTTTGGAATTCTCCAAATTCAAAGCATTTGCAGATGTCATAATAAACATGACTCAAAAATTAAAATTCATTTCAGGTAGGATAAAAAACATTGTGGGGAAAGGAGAAAATGCTTATTACCAGCATTTTCTCCTTTTTCCACAATGTTTTCAAAAGGGTTCTTCTTTAGGGTCATTACAAATTGGGACTGTTTGGTAAACCACTAAAAACAAGACAGTTAAATCAGGGCCCATATTCACCAACCATTCTTAACCCTTTCCCAAACGATAAATTCTAGACTGGTCCAAATTGAAATAGTTTGCAGATGACAATTTTAAATTTGATGAAAATGACAGAAAGTTCTCCAAAAGGGTAGAAAACACTGGGGGAAAAGGAGAAATTGCGCGTTACGAGCAATTTCTCCTTTTCCCACAGTGTTTTCAAAAGACTTGTACTGCAGACACGTGAAAACCAGGGCTTGTTTGAGAAAGGGTTAAGAACATTCTCAGTCTTATTCTCCAACATTTTCTGGATTTGAAAGTAACACAACTTCTGATTGGCTAAACCAGTTAGTTTAGCCAATCAGAAGTTGTGTTATTTTTAAATTTGGACAATCTTGGAGAACAAGACTAAGAATATTCTTAAGAATGGTTGGTGAATACGGGCCCCAAGATCAACATTCTAAGGTGACCACTTTTCATGCTTATCTCAGATATTATCAGGAAAACAATTCTGTTTCATGAGCACTGGACAGTGGCCACTAGACTAGAGTGCACACAAGGTAAGTAAAGTAATAAACCCTTTACCATACAATCTGAAACTTAACGAGCCTAAGAAAAAGGACTTTTGAAAACATGGTAGAAAAAAATTTTGTAAAATTGTTAAGAGTTTAACAATTGACCTACTTTGTACTTAGAAGGGGACCCATTTCCAAACTCACCAAAAATGTTATCACGACAACCAGGTTGACAGAGTTTCATCACAGTGCACACAATCTATATTATATGTTCATGAGTGAATGCCTAAAAAACATGCCTCTGCGATGCATACCTTTTCACTGGATTTGACCTAGTGACCTACTTTATGCCAGATGTGACCCATTTTCAAACTCCTTTAAATATCATCCAGACAAACAATCTTACCACAATTTATGAGCATTGGTCTGAAAATGAGGCTTTCAGAAAGCATGCTAGATTGTTTCTAAGATTTGACAAAGTGACCAACAAACAAGGTCTGATGCTAGAAGAATAAACAAGATCATCCCATGCGGGTGCCAACACTTGGCTGTGGATGCTTGATTTTCTGTGAAAATTCTTAGTCGAGCATGACTCTGTAAAAAATACTTTGACGGTTACCTGCCCTTGTTGTATAGGTTCCCATTTCGATAATTAACACTTGTGCCCTTGTTGTATATGTTCCCACTTTGATAATTAACACTTGTCCAAGTTTGAAGTGAATATCTTCAGTAATAACAGAGATATTACAAAAAGTCAAAGTTTTCACATGATGACACAGACAACGATGCCAGGGCAATATCTCAACATTTTCTTTGAAAACAGTCAAGCTAAAAATCCTCAGCAGGCAGTAATTTTCTCCATTTACCAAAATGTTTTCAATTTCGTCTAGGGGTTGTAAAACTATTGGATATAATTGTTAACTGCAACAAGCCAACTGAAGTTGTCGGTTTTTTCCATTGATAACAGAAAAGTACTGATGTAGTGATCAGAATCAATCTAACATTACAGGAAACCAGTCACAGGAAGTTGGAAGATTTGAAGAAAACCCATAAATCTTCCTCCAGAATGAAAGATATCTCAAGGGAAGTAATTATAATGAGTCCATTTGGAGACAATTCCAATATGATGAACTATCTATGGTGACTCAGTACAAAAACTCATTACGAGTCCAACAACATTCCATCACATTAAACCAAAGAGTGATTAATAAATGAAAGTGGACCTTTTATCTTAATTTCATTCTCTTTTGTTTTTTTTTTTAACCCTTTACTAGACACCAAAATTCAAGACTTGTCCAAACAGACCATATTTACAGGAGAAAATGAAACTAAAGGACTCGAAGTCCAGAAAAGTGGATCTGTGGAACAGTATAATTAAGCTATGATAATATTATGATGTAGTGAAAAATAAAATTTCCAGTACATGTAATGCATGTAAGTGTATATGTTAACCCTTTACCACACGACAAAATTATAGCCTTGTCCAAATTGAAAGCATTTGCAGACGACAATTTCAGTGTAGCTCAAATGGTAGAACTTTTTGTTGAAAGGGTAGAAAACATTGTGGGAAAAGGAGAAAATGCTGGTTACCAGCATTTTCTCCTTTTCCCACAATGTTTTCAAAAGGCCTCTTTCCCAGGGGCGTCAAAAGGCGTCATTGTGCAGTAAAGGGTTAATTAGTAAGTGGAATTAGGAAGGGCAATGAAAGCTGAAGTTGTTCTGCCGAGCAGGGCCCACAGTAACTATTATTTCATTACATGAACTTATTAAGGAGTAGGTTTTTGATCTGTCAATCTGACACATATTTTCTGCTGTATAATATTTAAGACTTTAAATACACGTACACGAGTAAGATGTTATATACAGTAGTGACAAAAACAAGATCGGGGTACAAAAGCTATAACTGAAAGTAGAATGAGTAGAGCTCAAGCGTGTATGACAGACAGTATTTGGTTCAGGTCAAATGGACAACGTAATACAGACCAGCTATTCAAACCTGAAAGTGAGTGTGCATGCGTCGTTATGCTTGATGTATTCGGTTTAGGAAAGGTTGATCAAAGTAAGAAGATTTGCTATACAAATCCGCTAAAGGCTAAAATGATAGGATTATGTCTCTGAAAGAGTAAACAAAGTTTCGGAAAAGGAGAAAATACTAGTTACAAGCAGTTTCTCCTTTTACCGCAATGTTTTCAAAGGCTGCTTCCTCACAGGATTGTTTGGTAAAGGGTTAAATACAACTAGGGAGTTAACTCTTAACCAGATGATAAAGTTTTGGACTGGTCCAAACTAAAAGCATTTAAGTCTCTACCAAACAACAAAATTTTGGACAAGACCAAATTGAACGCATTTGCAGAAGACAAATTATAGGTTGCTGAAATGATGGTTTCTATCCTTGATAGGGTAGAAAACATGGTGGGAAAAGGAGAAAATGCTTGTTACCAGCATTTTCTTCTTTTCCTACAATGTTTTTAAAGTCTTACCTTTTAGGGTCGTTAAAAGCTGAGATTGTGTGGTAAAGGGTTAACTCTTTACCAAACGACAAAATTTTGGATTTAACCAGATTGAAAGCATTTGAAGACGACAAAATAACTGATGCTCAAAAAGTGACTGCTGTCTTTGGTTGGGTAGAAAACAGTCTGACAATGTTTTATGAGTGTCAAATGGAAAATATGGCCTTTTGGGCACACAAGATTTTTCCCAGAGACCTACTTTTTGACCCGACATGACCCAATCTTGAATATATCTATCATCAAGACAAACACTTCGACCAATTTTCATGAGAATCGGTCTGAAATGTGGCCTCTAGAAAGCACACAAGGTTTTGGCCCAATGACCTTCTTTTTGCCCTGACAGAGCCTAATTTTGAACTTGTACTAGATTTCATCAAGACAAACTTTTTGGCCAAGTTTCATGAGTATCTGGATGAAAATTTGGCCTCCAGAGTGCACACAAAGTTTTTCTATGATTTGGCCAAGTGACCTACTTTTTGACCCTGCGTGACTTAATTTCTGAACTAGTCCAACATATCATTAAGAAAACATTCTAAATTCCATGACCCACTTGCAAAGTCGTCATCAAGAGTGCACCCAAGTAATTGTTGACAACCACATGACCGACAGCAAGATAAACTAGAGGGCCATGATGGCCCTATATCGCTCCACTGGCTTACAAATATAAACCATAAATACTAAACATTTTAATTCTGAGCCAAATGGTTTCTAAATGAAGACTTACAAAGTTTTCTTTATAAAAGCCCATGTGAAAGTTGAGACCCGCAGGGCAAAGCCATTTTTGATCCCAGAGCTATAAGTACCTGAACCCTGGTAGAGGTCCACAAGACAAAGCCACATGCCAAAATAATACAAGTCTATGCTGTATGGTTATAAATAAGGTGATTTTCACGTTACGTCCATATGAAGCCTCCGTAAAACATAAGACCCCTGATGCAAGGTTAATTTCAAAAAAAAAAAAATCGAAAGTGGTCCAGATTTGGTAGCCCTTGGGCTTGCGATTAGGAGAAAAATAGATTTTTTTAATTTTCACGCTATAAGCACATGTTTATGATCCATGAGATAGGACTAATTTTGACATAACTTGAATAACTTTGGAAGAGCTTATTTAGATTACACTCATACAATATTACAGCTGTAACTCAAGGTAAGGAACAAGAAGACCTTTTAAGTTCTCACTATATTAGCCTAGATGTAAAGCTTGTGACTTATTGGGTGAAGCAGTTTCAGAGACAATAAGCTTAAAGGCCTTAAGCCTGTGGAGCTAAAAAGCAGTATCTTTTTCATGAGCTACAATGACATTAGTAAATCCCAAGGCTCAAAACATGCCGAATTTGTTAGTACGATGCTTTATGGTTAGAAACAAGAAGATTATTGAGAAGTCTTCACTATATAAGCCCTTATAAAACTTTGACCCCCAGGGCTACAGTCGGACTAAATGGGGAATATGTGTATTAGAAGAACAACATGCCAAATTTGGGAGTTCTTGGCCTCATGGCTAGAAACAAGATGGTTTCTGAAGTTTTCACTCCATAAACCCATGTAAAACTTGTGACCCTTAGTGCAGGGCCAAACTTGATCCTAGGGCTGTAACTTGGGCCCTCTTTGCAGTTGTCCACTAGATAATGCTATAATTATGCAAAATTTGGTAGCCCTAAGCCTTATGGCTATGTACACCAAGATTTAAAAGTTTTCCCTATATAAGCCCAAGTAAATCTTGTGAACCCCCCCCCTCCTCCCAGCATGAGGCCAAATTGACCCCAGGACTGTAATTTGGGCACTTTTGGTAGACCCCCACTAGATCAAGCTAAATGTAAAATTTGGTAGCTCCAGGCCTTATGGCTAGGTATTGGAAGATTTCTTAAGTTGTCACTATGTAAGCCCATGTAAAACTTGTGACCCCTGCGGCAGGGCCAATTTTGACCCCAAGGCTAAAATTTTGGCCTGCTTGGTCGAGGCCCACTAGATCAGGGCTTTATCCAGGCATTTTGGGAAAAGGCCCCTGGCCAAATTGGGAAAAAAATCATCGACAAAATGTCAAAATTGGGAAAATAATATTGACAAAACATAAAAAGTTTGAAACATATTTAACCTTACAATAAACAACTAAATCAATACTGTTTTTTTTTTTTTCTTCCTCCAAACTTCTTTCTTTTTGGATGTTTCTCTGTAGTCTTTCATACTAGTTCCAGTCTCTAAGCTGTAAGACAACACCCCCAACCCCCGTTAAGTAGGATTTTTTAATTCTCTTATTAAGATATCTGTTTTTCTGGTGAATGAACAGAGGAATTATTTCATGTTTTATTTTCAATGCAAGTCAGCAAATAGAAGTCATTATCAAGGCTAAACAAGACAGATTGAAGAGCCTCTGATCGGTTGAGGTCTTTTTGGCAATGTTTTGTCATGTGTTTTCGTGGTTTTTTTCCGTGATGATTAATCTTTGAAAATGATTTTTTGTGTGTTTTGACATATACAGAAAGACTGATAAATCGTCCTTTTCTGAGGTAGATCTAGTACAGTATTGGGAAAAAAACTGTTAAAAATTAATTGTGAAAAGGATACTTCACACTAGATTATTGCGTTATATGACTTTGGGTGTGTTGATAGTCCAACAGCCATACTGATACCGGCTCTTTAATTAACATCTTGAATTTATAACCCATAACTGATGACTTTAAAAGTCCCAAAATGAATCAGCTTGTTTTTTATTTGATTATCCATTTCGGCCGACCACAAGCTCTGCTCACAAATTAATCAGACGATCGCTTTGCTAAGACAAAGAGGAAGCACAACCGCTCGAAATTTGAGAGGAAAAAACTCGTGGTCTAGATTAGGTTGGATATTTTTCATAACATGTTCCTGTTTCAGGACTATTATTATAGGAGCTTGTTATTATAGGAGCTGGGTTCTCTGTTTTTGCTTTACAAAACTCCGCTTCGCTGCATATACACGAGGCGGCTGCTAAGAAGTTAACATGCTATTTTTACGACGTGTAAACCAATAACGGTTTACAGCCAGACAATTGAGTCTATGGATGAATCGATTGAAAATATACGGACGCAGTCTATAGTTCATTCGCCCCCGAATAGTTTCGTACCTACAATACGACGATTGTCGATTTCCTGCTTGAACTGTGGTCAATGCCTGCAAATTTGTGTGTCAGGGAAAACCCTGGCTGATACATCAGACTTGTTTTCTTTTACTAGTGTCTAATTGGGAATTCTATTTTATGGAATTGGGAAAAAAATACACTTTTTGCGATTGGGAATGGGGCCGAAATTCGGCCCCTTAGTAAAGGAAGAAAATCCCCTGTAGATATAGCTACATGCAAAATTTGGTAGCTCTAGGCCTTATGGCTAGGTACAGGAAGATTTTTTACGTTTCCTCTATATAAGCCTATGTGAAACTTGTGACCCCTGGGGCAGAGCCAATTTTGACCCCAAGGCTATAATTTGAAGAAATATGATAGAGGTCTACTACATGAAGCTACATGCCAAATTTGGTAGCCCTATGCCTTATAGTTTCAGACAAGAAGATTTTTAAAGATTTCGAATATTTTTCAGTTTTGTTGCCATGGCAACCAGACTTTTTAAAGGAATCAAATTCTTTCAAGAAATTCTGAAGAGGACCATGGCAGGATCATTTCTGTGAAGTTTCATGAAAATTGGATGGGTAGTTTCAGAGAAGATGTTTGAAATAAAAGTTAACGCACGGACGGATGGACGGACGGACGCACGGCTGACACCGGGCCATGACATAAGCCCGCTGGCCTTTGGCCAGTGGAGCTAAAAACCACCTGAGAACTTTTTTGCTCAGGTGAGCTAAAAAACCTAGAGCTATCACTAAAAGTGATCATACCCCCCACCAGCTCCTTGTCACAAAACAGCTCTTTGTCACAGAATGCAGAATGGTTTCGTACAAAAATAAGAGTTGGAAAAAAAAAGTGGGAAAAGAGTTATGGTACTTGTAAACTGCGCTTCTCATTAATGTGGTCTATCTGTATATGAAGTTTGATGTCACTAGCTTAAATGATTCAGAAGTTATGCCCCGGACAAATATGCAAAGTTAAAACTTACAAAGGGCAATAACTCGAAAAATAAATGGAATAGAGTTATGGTTCTTGTACACTGCACTTCGCCTTATAGTGATCTATCTGTGTGTGAAGTTTGAAGTCATAAGCTTCTATACTTTGGAAGTTATGCCCTGGACAAAAATCCAAAGTTAAAATTAACAAAGGGCAGTAACTCGAAAAATAAATGAAATAGAGTTACTGTTCTTGTACACTGCACTTCTCCTTAATGTGATCTAACTTTGTGTGAAGTTTGAAGTTCCTAGCTTCTATACTTTGGAAGTTATGCCCTGGACAAAAATCCATAGTTAAAATTTACAAAGGGCAACAAGCTTAAGGGAGATAATTTGGCAACCAATGGCAGCAAGGTCATGAAAATTGCACATGCACAATTTCATATGTACCCAAACATTATGTGTAAATTTCAGTGCAGTACTTGAAAAACTGTAGGAAAAAAGCTCCAGACAAAATTGTGTCTACAGACGGACGGACGGACAGCCATGGCGATTCCAGTATACCCCCCTCCACTTCGTTGTGGGGGATATAACTAGCTTCTATACTTTGGAAGTTATGCCCCGGACAAAAATTCAAATTTATAATCTACAAAGGGCAATAACTCGAAAAATAGACGGTATAGAGTTATAGTTCTTGTAGACTGCACTTCTCCTTAATGTGATCTATCTGCCTGTGAAGTTTGAAGTTACTAGCTTTTATACTTTGGAAGTTATGCCCCGGACAAAAATCCAAAGTTAAAATCTACAAAGGGCAATAACTCAAAAAATAGTTGGAATAGAGTTATTGTTCTTGTACACTGCACTTTTCCTTAATGTGATCTATCTGCCTGTGAAGTTTGAATTTACTAGCTTCTATACTTTTGAAGTTATGCCCCGGAAAAAAATCCATAGTAAAAATTTACAAAGGGCAATAACTCCAAACAAGAATGGAATAGAGTTATGGTTCTTGCACAATGCACTTCTCCTCAATGTGATCTATCTGTGTGTGAAGTCTGAAGCTACTAGCTTCTATACTTTGGAAGTTATGCCCCGGACAAAAATCCAAAGTAAAAATTTACAAAGGGCAACAAGCTTAAGGGGAGATAATTCGGAAACCAATGGCAGTAAGGTCGTGAAAATTGCACATGTACAATTTCATATGTACCCAAACTTTATGTGTAAATTTCATTGCAGTACTTGAAAAACTGTAGGAAAAATGCTCCGGACAAAATTGTGTCTACAGACAGACGGACGGAGGGACAGACAGACGGACAGCCATGGTGATTCCAGTATACCCCCTCCACTTCGTTGTGGGGGGTATAAAAACACTGGGAAAAATGAGAAAATCCTGGCTATGAGTATTTAAAGTCCTGCCTCCCTCCAAAAGCTTTCTTTCCTGGGTCAGTTAAAAGTCGGGATTGTGAGGTAAAGGGTTAAGCATCATGGAAAGAGTTCTACCATTTACTTGCTGAAAGTTCAAGGTGCCTTCAAAGACTGAAGCTAAAGATCAGACTGCACAGATTATGCAGTCAGATCTTAGGTTCAAATCATTAAATTTTTTGTAGTCAAATATCAAACATTGTAGCAAATGCCTCAAGTAGTCTTATAGCAGGCTGAGCTGTGAAAGTACGGTAACTTCAAACAGAAGGTCTACTTCCCCGAGAATTTAACTCTTCACCAAACGACAACATTCGAGACTTGCCCAAATAGAAAACATTTGGAGATGACGAATTAAATGTGACTCAAACAATGGAATTTGTTTGTGAAAGGGTAGAAAACACTGTGGAAAAAGAAGAAAATGCTGGTTACCACAATGTTTTCAAAAGGCTTTTTCGTCAGGGTCTTTAAAACTCGAGATTGTTTGGTAAAGGGTTTAGCATGATATCACGGTGACTCATCTCCAATAATCAATCTGGCAATCAATGAATAAATAATTAACCCTTGTAGCGCTGAATTGAATTGAATTCTATATGCTGACAGTGTAGATCAAGATCAGACTGCAAAGAACATGCAGTCTGATCTTGGATCTACACTGTTTGCTTCTTTGCCTGATATTGTAATGAAAAAGGCTTTGAAAATGCAATATCTGCACACTGTGAGTACTGGCTTAGAGTGTTGATTTCATTTAGATGTTAATAGCACTGCATGGGTTAATGTGCTGATCAAAGCTAGTGTAAAATCTAGCAAGTAAATGCATTCATGCATGCAAATGTGCATTATCTGATTCTTAGCCTTAACTCTTTACCACATACCTGTAATTTTGAGTTTTTATGCCTCTGAGGAACTAGCGTTTTGAAGACCATTGTCCTCATTAAACAACCATATATACGGAATTTCCTAGTCTTATTCTCAAGAATTTTCTGAACTTGAAAGTAACACAACTTCTGATTGGCTAAGCCATTTGATGCAACAGGAGAAAAAGCCAGTAACACTCATTTTCTTCTTTTCCTACATGGTTTTTCTACACTTTCACAGACAATTACCGTCAATTTCAGCTAATTTGTCAGCTGAAAATGCTTTTAATTCAGACAATTCTAAAATTTTATTGTTTGGTAAAGAATTTGCCTCTTAACAACAACAGTTTACACTTGACAAGTTTGAAAGCTGTTTGGACGATAAATTTCAAGTGTAGCTCAAATGATGGGATTTGTCTTTGTCTGAGAAAGAGTACAAAACATCATGGAAAAGGGATAAAATCCTAGTTTTCCAGTATTTTGTTCTTTTCCTAGTGATTTCAAAAGCCTTCTCTCACTTAGTTATAAACACTTGGTTGTTTGGTAAACAGTTAAGCATAAAAGCACTGAACACAACTAGAACAAGAGCACCGCATTCGGGTACCAACTCTTCACTGCCGTTGCTTAACTATTTACCACACGACAAAATTTTAGACTTGTCCAAACTGAAAGCATTTACAGACGACAAAATAAATGTGACTAAAAAATTGGAATTTGTTTTTGGAAGGACTGAAAACATTTTGGTTACCAGCATTTTTTCCTTTCCCACAATGTTTCCAAAAGCTTTCTTTCTCTGGGTTGTTAAATGTTGGGACTGTGTGGTAAAGGGTTAAAGAAAAGATTGATTTTCAGTGAAAATTATAAGTCGACAAATAGGCTATTATTGTGAATTTAAAATAAATTTTGTCAGTAATGACTGAGATATAAACTGTCAAGGTTTTTGCAAGACGATGATAACACAGATGATGCAAGGGCTATGACAATACCTTAACATTTTCTTTGAGGAAGAGCCAAACAAAAATAGTGATTGTTGACAGTTTAGACTGCTGTCTAGCCTTGTTTTCTACCCTTGCGAAAACTTATTTCAATTTTTGGTTGAACTGCATTTTGTCGTCTGGAAATGCTTTCAATTTGGACCAGTCTAAAATTTTGTCACATCGTAAAGAATTAACCCTGAGCTCAATGAATAAACTCAACAGACGTTTTCATCTTAGAACTAAGACCTAAATGATTGCTGTGTTATGATAGCTTTAGTCTATAATATTTCAGCAAAGTGGACAGTGTAAATCAAAGATCATATTGCACATCTATCCAGTCTGATCTTGATCTATACTGGCTGCAAAAGTAACCACAGTTGAACTATGCTCTGGCAAAAGGGGGTTTAATGCATTGTTACCAAGCATGTCATTGCATAATTATGGATTCAAAAATCCATTTTGTATAACAACCAACTGAATCCTGAGGTACAGTGGTCCCTGTACATGCAGAAAATTTACCGAGACCAAAAGGTTTTGACCCAGGTCAGCCTGCACTGACTGTTCAGGCTGACCTTTTCCGGCTGACCCGGGCCAATACTTTTTGCAAATGCATTTGACCCCTTTTCAGAGAGCATGGCTCAGTTGTGAAAGGCACTTTAACCCTTAAAGCGCCTTTCCTGACTATAGCTGCTTTAGCAGCCAGCGTAGATTCAGGTCAGACTGCACAAAACATGCATTCAGATCTTTGATCTACATTGTCTGCTTTGCTAAATCTTTATTAACCCTTTAACACATAATCCCGACTTTCACTGACCCTGGGGAAAAAGCCTTTTGAAAACACTGTGGTAAAAAGGAGAAAATGCTGGTAACCAGCATTTTCTCCTTTTCCCACAATGTTTTCTACCCTATCAAGGACAATTTACATCATTTGATTCACATTTGAATTGCCGTCTGCAAATGGTTTCAATTTGGATCAGTCTAAATGTTTGTCATTTGGTAAAGAGTTAAGACAAAACCAACCATGAAATTGCAATCATTTGGGTTTTATTGTTTGACTGAAAATGTCAGTTGGTTTTATTCAGTGCTCTAATGTTAGGGGTTAAAATAATGTTTCCTACCCTTTCATAAACAACTCCAATCATTTGGCCCGTATCTCATTTGTCAACTGTAAATTTGGGTAAATTTAAAATGTTGTCGTGTGGTAAAGAGCTCAGAAACAACAAACTGACAATGAGCATAAAGTTCCCCTCTGGTGATATTCTGAGCCCCTGTATTCCTAAGTTGCTAACATACAGAGTCTTAAAACAGAGGGCAGTGCCTATTCCTGGATGTACGATTGCCCAATTCACATTAACTTTTTTCAGATCCTGCATTAATTCAGAACCAGTGCCTAACAGTCCCACATAAAACAAGAGGGCCATGATGGCCCTGGGTCGCTCACCTTAGTAGAGTGCCTTAAAGGTTTTTCTTTAATTTGACCATGTGACCTAGTTTTTGACCGCAGGTGACCCAATTTCAAACTCATATTTCATGAAGACAAACATTCTGACCAATTTTCAAGTCAATTGAGCAAAAAATGTGGCCTCGAGTGCCCTAAAGATATTTCTTTAATTTGACCTAGTGACCTAGATTATGACCCCAGGTGACCCAAATTTGAACTGGTCATTGACTATATCAAAAGAAACATTTTAACCAATTTTCAAATCAAATGAATAATAAATGTGGCCTCTAGAGTGCCCACTAGCTATTTCTTTAATTTGACCAAGTGACCTAGTTTACAATCCCAGTTGACCCAAATTCAGACTCATGTGAGATTTTACAAAGACAAACATTCTGACCAATTTCCAAGGCAATTAAGCAAAGAATGTGGCCTCTAGAGTACCCACAAGGTATTTCTTTATTTTGACCTAGTGACCTAGTTTATGGTTCCAGGTGACCCAAATCCAAACTCATCTGGTATTTCATCAAGACAAACATTCTGGCCAAATTTCAGGTCATTTGAGCAATAAATGTGGCCTCCAGAGTGCAAACAAGGTATTTCTTTAATTTGACCCAGTGAACTAGTTTATGACCCAAGTTGACCCAAATTAATCTAATGTGAGACTTTATACAGACAAACTTTCTAACTAATTTTCAAGGCAATTGAGCAAATAATGTGACCTCGAGAGTGCCAACAAGGTATTTCTTTAATTTGACCAAGTGACCTAGTTTATGACCCAAGATGACCCAATTTTGAACTCAATGAACTTTTTGTGCTTAGATGGGCAAACAAACTTAGAAGAGAATCACTACATACCAAATATCAAAGCTCTACACCTTCCAGTTTTAAAGAAGAATTTTAAAGTTTTCCTTCTTTGTTCCTATGTTCAAACTTGTGACCCCCGGGGCTGGGCCAGTTTTGACCCAGGGGCATCATATGTACAAACTTGGTAGAGGTCCACTAGGAAATGCTACATACCAAATATCAAAGCTCCACACCTTTCGGTTTCAGAAAAGAAGAATTTTAAAGTTTTCCTTCTTTGTTCCTATGTTCGAACTTGTGACCCTAGGGGCTGGGCCAGTTTTGACCCAAGCAGCATCCTTGGAACAAACTTGGTAGAAGTCCACTAGGAGATGCTACATACCAAATATCAAAGCTCTATGCCTTCCCATTTAAGAGGGAAAAAAAAATTAAAGTTTTCCTTCTTTGTTCCTATGTTTGAACTTGTGACCCCCGGGGCAGGGCCAATTTTGACCCCAATGGCATCATATGCACAAACTTAGTAGAGGTCTACTAGGCGATGCTACATACCAAATATCAAAGCTCCATGCCTTCCTGTTTCAGAGAAGAAGATTTTTAAAGTTTTCCTTCTTTGTTACTATGCTCAAACTTGTGACCCCCGGGGCGGGGCCAGTTTTGACCCCAGGGGCATCATATGAACAAACTTGGTAGAGGTCCACTAGGCGATGCTTCATACCAAATATCAAAGCTCTACACCTTCAAGTTTCAGAGAAGAAGATTTTTAAAGTTTTCCTTCTTTGTTACTATGCTCAAACTTGTGACCCCCGGGGTGGGGCCAGTTTTGACCCCAGGGGCATCATATGAACACACTTGGTAGAGGTCCACTAGGCAATGCTACATGCCAAATATCAAAGCTCTACACCTTCCAGTTTCAGAGAAGATGATTTTTAAAGTTTCCCCTCTTTGTTCCTATGTTCGAACTTGTGACCCCCGGGGCGGGGCCAGTTTTGACCACAGGGACATCATATGAACAAACTTGGTAGAGGTCCACTAGGAGATGCTACATACCAAATATCAAAGCTCTAAGCCTTCAAGTTTCAGAGAAGAAGATTTTTAAAGTTTTCCTTCTTTTTTACTATGTTCAAACTTGTGACCCCCGGGGCAGGGCCAGTTTTGACCCCAAGGGCATCATATGAACAAACTTGGTAGAGGTCCACTAGGAGATGCTTCATGCCAAATATCAAAGCTCTATGCCTTCTAGTTTTACAGAAGTAGATTTTTAAAGTTTTCCTTCTTTGTTCCTATGTTGGAAATTGTGACCCCCGGGGCGGGGCCAGTTTTGACCCAAGGGACATCATATGAACAAACTTGGTAGAGGTCCACTAGGAGATGCTACATGCCAAATATCAAAGCTCTACGCCTTCAAGTTTCAGAGAAGTAGATTTTTAAAGTTTTCCTTCTTTGTTACTATGCTCAAACTTGTGACCCCCAGGGTTTTCCTTCTTTGTTCCTATGTTGGAAATTGTGACCCCCCCGGGGCGGGGCCAGTTTTGACCCCAGGGGCATCATATGAACAAACTTGGTAGAGGTCTACTAGGAGATGCTACATACCAAATATCAAAGCTCTGCGCCTTCTAGTTTCAGAGAAGAAGATTTTCAAAGATTTTGCCTTTTTTTCCTTTTTGTTGCCATGGCAACCAGAGTTGTGGGTGGAATTCAATTCTTTGAACAATTTTGGTAGAGCTTTACCCAAGGAACATCCCTGCCAAGTTTCATCAAGATTGGCCCAGTGGTTAAGGAGAAGAAGATGTTTAAAGAAATTGTTGACGGACGATGGACGACAGACGACGGACGACGGACGCCGGACATAGGGCGATCACAATAGCTCACCTTTAGCACGTTGTGCTAAGGTGAGCTAAAAATGAAAAAAATGAGGAAGTCCCAAAACAAAGAATTTACTTTTGCCTTGCTGAAAATATTGATGATTTGCATAAAATGGAATCATTACCAAAGCCATTTTGCAATATAACCTCCCCTGACCACAAGTGGGTCATAATGGCCAACTTACAACACAACTGATCCAAAACGGCCTGCTTGACCTAGTCTTAGACTACTGTTATTGCACTTAATTTTATTAGAATGAATTTTATAACTGTCTTACTCTTAAAAATATTTTTGAAAAATGAATGTAACTTTTAGAGAAGGATAGACTACTGCTGAAACTGTAATCTGACAAGTAAACAAGGTCAGTAAGTGTACTGTACAGTCTTGGACAGGAATAAATGTCTGTGATATGAGCTACATGTATATGTTTTCTATCTGTTCAAAAATCCTTCCTAGTTTTTAGATGGAGGGGCCCATCAAGTCCTGGAATAGACACTGAGGGGGTCATTGGTTAGAATCCCTTATCTGACTAATTTTCTGTCAGGGATTGATGATAGTTGTTGCCACAGGATTCATTCCTCTATCATGCCTGATCATTGTTTCGACAATGGTTATTTGAGGATGCTGCCATTTGCTTGGGAAGAATACTGTGTGTAGTTCTGGTAGTAACAAAACTCCAGGAAAGCATGGATAGGTGCACTTGCTGGCGTTAATATAAAGAAATTGAAATCGTGTTGAAAACAACATTTGAAACTGAGCAAACACACAAGCCCTTTCTTTAGACATAAAGTGAACGAAAAGACAAAAAGTGTTGAATAACAAAAATCGTAACTTACATTAGTTCCTGCAAAAATTCCCTTGCAAGGGTGAAAACTGCTGTTACTTTTACATATTCTTTAGTATCCTGAAAAATACATGAGAATCCAATGTTTCACATCCTTTTCCCAAACGTCAAATTTTAGACCCCTCTGAATTTTAATGATTTGCAGACAACAAATTCAAAATTGGTAAAAATGGGCTCAGGTTCTATGATAGGTTAGAAAACATTGTGGGAAAAGGAGAAAATGGTGATAACCAGCATTTTCTCCTTTTCCCACAATGTTTTCAAAAGCCTTCCTGCTCAGGATCTTTAAAATTCAGGATTGTGCAGTAAAGGGATACTGTTATATTACAAATCAAAGACACCGATCACAGATACTGGCAGTAAGATATTCACAACAGAAATATTTTAGCTCTTCACCAGACAATAAAATTTCAGACTTACCCAAATTGAAAATATTTGCAGACGTCAAATATGGCCCAAATGATAAGATTTTGTCTTTGAAAAAAGGCAAAAATTATTTTGGAACTAGACAGCACACAAGGTTTCTCTAAGATTTGATGCAGTAACCTATTTTTCACCCAAGCATGACCCAATTTTGAACTTGTCTGAGATATCATCCAGACAAACATTCTGACCAAGTTCCATGTGTATCAGACTCAAAATGTGACCTCTAGTATGCACACAAAGATTTTCTGAGATTTGTCCCAGTGACCTACTTTTTGACCTGACCCAATTTTGAACTTGTCACAGATGTTATCAAGACCAAGTTGTGGCCTCTAGAAAACACACAAGTTGTTTTTTTAAGATTTGCTCCAATGACCTACTTTTTGACCTGACCTGACCCAATTTTGAACTTGTTAGAGATGTTATCAAGACAAACATTCTGACCATGTTTCATGAATATTGGACTGAAAATGTGGCTTCTAGACAGCACACAAAGCAGTTGTTGACAACAGCACAACGGAAGAAGGATGCCGGATACAGAACAATCACAAAAGCTTACCAAGAGCACTTCCTGCTCAGAGAAGCTAAAAAGGAGAAGCAGATATGGCTCAGATGATGGAATTCCTCTTAGAGAAGGCAGAGAAGATTGTGGAACAAGGTGCAAACGTTGACAACTTTGCATGCAAATAAAAAATTATCAGTCTTTTTTAAAGATTTTCTCTAAAACTTGCAATGTGAAATCCACTTCGACGCCACCTTGATGAGAGAAACGGACAAACAAAATTAATCCATCATTCCATGTCAACTTGATTGAAACATTAAGCAGAAGATCTGTCAATGAAAACAAGCACATATGGCCCGCAACATGCGAAATGAGACCTTCGACATTTGCGTAAAATGTCGTCTCGGATTGGCCTGCGCAGTCCACGCAGGCTAATACGAGACGGCACTTTATGACTACATAAGATTTTGTCATACAGTAGACTTTCGTGAAACAGAAAATCACATAAGAAGGGAAAGTGTCGTCTCGGATTAGTCAATACAGACTGCACAGGCTGATCTGGGACGACACACTTACGCACATGTCCGTAGGCCCCTTTTCGTGTGTTGCATGCCATATTATATCAGCCATGCTCTGCTAAAAGGGGGCTGGCTTGAATGCATCTCTGTGATGCAATGTATCAATCAAGCCATCACATAATTATGGATCCACGATAGCTACTTATACCTGCTGAAGCAGGACATGAAGTAGACTGGTCCTTGGACATGCAGAAAATTGACCAATAGCAAAATGTTTCAGCCAAGGTCAGCCTGCCCAGGCTGGCCTGGGTTGATACTTTTCACAGAATGCATGAAGTGCCCTTTTCACAAAGCATAGCTCATATGTATTTATTCCAGGCTTAAGCCTTAAATTTTACACTGCCATAACATGAATTTTCAAAGCTCCAATTAAAAAAGACAGGTACCAGCGACTATGTAATTAACAACACTAACAACTGTAAACAAGCAAGATCATAGTTTCTGTGTCGCAATTGATTTTTCCCCCCAAAGCTCTCTCCTCCCTTTTCCATTTCAGATCCATTATCCATATTCTGTATTGTGTTGTATACTATTGCATTTTCCATTCTTCATGAGTTACCATTTAAACCCACTGAGCTCAAACTAAACAACATGGACATTTTTAGACACAAAAAAAGGATCCATGCATAGCAACTTCAGAGCTCCAGATAAGAGGGAGTGATAGTATTGTAAATCCATTATTTCTCTTCCAAACCCTATTTTGTGGGTACTCATTAGAATTGTCTTGATGAGACGATTCTAATGAGTACCCATAACATAGGGTTTAGTGGAGAATAATTAATATTTCCAATTTTGAAATCAAAATCACTCCCTCTATCTGGAGCTCTGGCAACTTGTTCTTACAGGCCTAAATATCTTAATTAACAGTCAAAGAAGACATTGTAGACCCAAGATTAGACAGCGTATTTTGATCCTGATCTACACTGGCTGCAAAGCGAAATCGTATTAGTTCTGAAAGGCACTACAAGGCCTTACTTATTTACAAGTTTTAACTTGTAGCCATCTTTTTCACACTGAGGATCGTCACCTTTAGCTAGCAAAGATGACCTGAAGCAGGCCACGAGGAATGTCTCAAAGTATTGACTGATCCATCAACTTTTTAACAAAATCATAGATTTGTCCAAATTGAAAGCATTTGCAGATGTCAAATGTGGGTCAAATATGTCTGGAATTATCTTTTGTTACAGTAGAAAACATTGTGGGAAAAGTAGAAAATGCTGGTATACAGCATTTTCTCCTTTTCCCACAATGTTTTAAAAAGGCGTCTTCCTCGAGGTTGTTAAAACTTGGGTTTTTGCGATAAAAAGTTTACTGGTGTTGAGTGCCACATTTGGCAATTTTGTTCTTTTTGCAGTTTCATGCTGTTTTAACAGCTTAGGTCGTATCATGGTGGTCAGTGCACCTATGCATGTATTTCCTGGCTTTCCCATACCAGTACTGACACAATTTTCTTTCCAAGTCACTGACTACTTATATCACTTGCATCAGAGGTGAGAGGTGAAAAATGGTATGAAAATTTGCCACAACCGGGTTTCAAGCCCGTAACCACTAGCTCAAAAGTCAGATATGTTAACCACTAAGCTACCTGTCCAAGCTCACATTCTGCAATATTTCAGTCACTCTGCAGTAGAAGCTCACTCAATCATGCGTCAATCACATCACCAGCACAAGGCAGGGGATCTGCAAAGCCAAGCCAAAGGACACTTTCCAACAAGAAACCACTGCCAGGGCCAAGAATCAAAATCTAACCCCATTTTGCTACTCTTTCGATTTTTCCCCTCTCACGTCTGATGCATGTGAAAAAGTATGTTGTGACTTGGAAAGAAGGTTGTGTCAGTACTGACGTGAGAAAGCCTGGAAACATATGCGAAGGTGCACGGATCACCATGATATGACCTAAGCTGTTACAATGGCATTATCCTCCAAAACAAACAAAGCTTATCTGAACATATACATCCCCTCATTTGAGCCACATTTTACCAGGCCTTGGCCGAGTGGGCGACTTGGTCGAAAAAGTCACCCGGGCAAAGCGAAATCCAAGTCGCCTGAAAAAATCAGGAAGTCGCCTTGCGTATATTGACCACGCCTCGGGTACTTGATACATCATCAGTGTGTGTAGATCAATTACCTACCAGTGTGTAATACCCGATTCACAGCTGGTGTCCAATCAGCGAAATTAATTGTTTTCAACTGTCTGATTTGACAAGCAGTTGTTAATTAGTTTCTCGGGTACCCTGGGTGCCCAATCACGTCAAAATTTACCACGTGTGCTGGAAATCTGGTAATTAATTTTCAATGAGAAATTAAAATCATTTAATTATATTATGATTCGCAGTTATTGTTAAAAACACATTTTTTTTTGAAAGCTGAAAAATCGAGCCACAAATTAAACTTGTAATTTTCGTAGGTATGGCGTCTGCTGCGGAAAAAAAATGTCATCACAACAAAAGCTGTTAAAATATTTTACAGCGTGAAGATTTAAAGAAAGGTAGGTTTACACAAGTGATTCTACCATTACACATTTTGTTTTATTTTGTCCTAACACAGCATGGCCTTTATTTGACAGAGTTTGAGCTTATAATGTGTCAAACGGCCTGCTCCTCTGTGATTTTAAAATAGCCAGAACATCATCTTGGACAACGAGCATCAATCTGTCTACGCTTCCTTTTTAAAACAGTTCTAATGTACTTCACAACTTTGAGAAAGGAATAAAGGTGAAAATTCTTCCATAAAGGCAGTCGATTATCAAAACTAATGGCCATGGCCTTGCGATTATATCAAGTATGTGCATGCTGGAGACATATGATGCATCCATGTAATCACCAAATGCACAATTCCATAATTCAATTAAGAACCCATTCATTATGGTAAAGGAGCTAGGGTGTTAAAATTCATTAATAAAACTGAAACAACCCAAAATTACTCTGTACCCCCTAATTTTTCTTTGTACCTCCAATTCAAAACCTAGGGGGTACAGTGTACCCCAAATTTTTTCTTTGTACCCCCAATTCAAAACCTGGAGGGTGCATGTACCCCCAAATTGAAAACCCAGTGGGCATGCTGGTACCAAATCCCCACTTCTTAATTGGACAGTATCATCTTAACCAACAATATTCACCCCTTTGCCCCTTCAAGTCGCTAAAATTACTGCGAAGTTCAACCAATATTTTTTGCTAGTCATAACAAACATCGGCGCCCGTCTAGCGGCTTGTCTGGCCTCTTTTTTCAGTGTAAAACCCTGACTCAGATATCAACGTTTATTTCCAGTATGTCCCGGAATTGAAATGTAATCGGCACCTAGCTTTTAAAACACCATTTACCCCCATCCTTTATTACTCGCACTTTTACTAATGAACAGACATGATGACGTATTTAGATAATCTACTAAAATTATGTGGCAATATGTTCAAATCATGTGACTACAAACTGATGCCAACTGTGTCACGTTACAACTGATTTTTCGATGAATTCCAGCAAAGTCACATGATTCAATTTCAAAATGGCTGTGGGATATTGTAACACTCACATAGCTCAAGGGCAGTTTTCTTTCAAACATTTGGATGAAATTGTTATTTTTCTTTGAGGCGAACAAAAAGATGAAATTAAAAAAATATATATACATTATTATTGATTCTATATACTCTGTTAAAATTTTGACAATTTTCTTGATCAGACCCTATCTACCATAACGAACGATCTACAAGGCTAAATCGGAGTGCATTCAGACAAACTTATCTTCGATGTCTCAAGCTGTCTGAAACTGGACTTTAATTACCATGAGGAGGTTAAAAACATTGTGCCAACAGGAGAAAATGCTGGTAGCAAGCTTTCCTTCTTTTGACAATATTTCATAACTTTTAAACATTGTAATAAATATGATCCCTGGTAAAGATAATGATTTTCAGCAAAAAATTTTGTCCAGGATTTTGGGAAAAAAAAAATAGTACTTCCAAGATTTTAGAAAAAAATGTGCTAGGAGAGACCAGTGCTCAAAACAAGTATCTGCTTCCTCTTTCCACAATGTTTTTATCCAAAAGGTGTATGAACTGAGCATGGTAAACAATGAATGAACGAATGTGTTTTAAGTATTTTCTAATAGGAATAAGTATATTAATCATTAAAAAGATACAAATTATACAATATTTTCATTTAATTTACATGGCTTTCTATCTAATCAACTGTTAAATTGTTAAAATATTGTTATTTCCTTCTATAAGTCCGACCACATCCACATTTAAATGTCAGTCTAAACTTCTCCTCAAAGTCTGCATGACCACTTTTCCCCATATTGAAAAACTCCTCCCAATTCTCAGACTAGGGAGAAGTCACTTCTCCCCACAGTCTGAGAGTTGGCAGAGGCCTGTTTACTTGTCCCCTGAAATGCTTTCCATGGACGGCATCAACTCCAAGTTTCAACGATCCCAAGGAAATAGTCTTTTGAAAACATCGTGGGAAAAGGGAAAATGCTATGCAGCATTTCCTCCTTTTCCCAAGAGGTTTTCTACATTTTCATAGATAATTACCATCATTTCAGCTACATTTGTCAGATGCAAAATGCTTTCAACCTTAACAAGTCTAAAATTTTATAGTATGGTAAATAGTTGACACTTTACCAATCAACAAAATTTTGAACTGGACCAAATTCGTAAGGTTTGTGGATGACAAATTTATTGTTGGTAAATTGATGATTTTTGTCATTAATAGGGTAGACAAGAGTGTGGGATAAGGAGAAAATGCTGGTTTCCAGCATTTTCTCCTTTTCCCACAATGTTTTTAAAAGTTTTCTCCATCAGGGTTGTTAAAATTCCGGATTGTGCGGTAAAGGGTTAAGGGTAAGAGGGTCGTTAGAACTTGTGAAGCACTTTTCCACAATAATCGGGTTTACTGGAGCAGGTAGCAGTGACAACAATGACTCATCTATCGATAGTTCTGTTTTCTAACATTACCAATATTTGTTCTGGATATAAAAAGTTATCTCCCTTTGTTGGAAAAAATGCCTGTTCCCGACAAATGGCATAGAATGCTTAGTAAAACTACAGCTGCTTCATGGATGACCATGATCAAGATTAGTATGTGAATTCTTCGCAGTCTGATCTTGATCTAAACTGTCCTCTTTTTTAACGATGTATACGTATTCTGGTCAAAACACCATGACAATAAAAAAAATCTGTATTTTGATTCATTTTCATGCCTTTACCAAACAACCTCATTTTTCAATGACCCTGAGGAATAAGGCATTCAAAAACATTGTGGGAAAAGAAAAAATGCTGGCTACCAGCATTTTTTCCTTTTCTCACAAAGTTTTCCACCATTTCATTCATAACTAAACTTCATCCACATTTATTTTGCCATCTCTACGTGCTTTTAAGTTTGAGTCTAAAATTGTTGTTTAGTTTAGAGTTGATGCAGTCCTCCAAGACTACATGAATAAAGGAACACCCTTTAAGTCTTTACAAAACGGTAAAAAGGTAGACCTGTTCAAATTGAAAGCATTTGCAGATGAAAATTTTTTAATGTGGCTTAAACAATGGAATATGTCTTTGATAGGATGGAAAACATTGTGGGAAAAGAAGAAAATGCTGGTAATTAGAATTTTCTCCTTTTCCAGAAAGGCTATGTACCCTTTCAAAAGAAAAATACAATTATTTGTACCATACTTCATAATATCGAGGAGTGAATACGAAACTAATCCATCTGTGTTTCGAACAATTTTACAGGAGAGGGAAAAACGCTTCTCATTTCTGTGAAATGAATAGTTAGATCATCTTGTTTAGACATGTTGTGTTGAGTTGAGAGCATGAATTCAGCACAACATAATTAAACAAGCATTCTGATAGTACTGCATAGCAATACACAGTCCCCTACCGGCCGTATGTATCGCTGGCATATCAGTGAAATTTTTTAAGTCCAAGGCCCGTAAATGCGTCAAAAAGCAGTGAAGCGGGACGAAACTGGAACTTGATGTGTAAGTCATGGTGGTTGATGTACACACCAAAGATCAGCTCTATATGTAGCAGTGTTTAGAAAAAAAGTGTGGAAAAATGTTTTATCAGTGAAATTTTGTAAGTCCAAGGCCCGTACATGTGTGAAAAAGCAGTGGAGCGGGACAAAACTCGAACTTGATCTGTAAGTCATGGTGGTTGACTTACACAGCAAAAGTCAGGTGAATATCTACCAGCATTTAGAAAAAAGCAGTGGAGCGGGACGAAACTCCAACTTGATCTGTAAGTCATGGTGGTTGACTTACACAGCAAAAGTCAGGTGAATATCTACCAGCATTTAGAAAAAAACAGTCCGGAAAACTGATTTATAAGTGAAATTTTGTAAGTCCAAGGCCCGTAAATCCGTGAAAAACCAGTGGACCGGAACACAAGTTGAACTTGATCTGTAAGTCATGGTGGTTGAGTTACACAGCAAATCTGAGATCAATACCTACCAGCAGTTTAGAAAAAAAGTCTGGAAAACTTATTTATCAGTGAAATTTTGTAACTCCAAGGCCAGTAAATCCGTGAAAAACGAGTGGACCTGAACGAAATTCGAACTTGATCTGTAAGTGATGGTGGGTGATTTACACACCAAAACTCAGCTCAATATGTACCAGCGTTTAGAAAAAAAGTCCGGAAAACTGAATTGCCGGACTGACAGACAGACGGACAGACGGGGTGCAAACCTAAAGTCTCCTTCGGCTTTGCCGGTAGGGGACTAACAAGACGATCTAACAACGCTTTTCACTGAACTGAGTTTTTTCCCCTCTCCTGTAATATTTTCCAAAATGCAGATGGAATAGTTTCACATTCACCCCTCGATATGTTGTCAGCAAATACTTTTGATTTGGACATGTGTAGCATTTTGTCACCCTATAACTCTTTAGAAACAACAAAATTATAGGCTCTTCCAAATTGAACGCATATGCAGATGACACATTACATATGGCTAAAATGATGGTGTATATGTCTTAGGAAGGGCAGAAAACATTGTGTGACAGGGAGAAAATGCTGGTTACCAGCATTTTCTCCTTTTCTTACAATATTTTCAAACGCTTTCCTCCTCATGGTTGCAAAAACTCAGGATTGTGTGGTAAAGGATTAAAGAGTTAAACATGTCTAACATGTCCTACAACTCGGGTTATCGCTTGACAAGACATCAAACTTTCAAACTGGTCCATATTGAAAGCACTTGCAGAGCTGACAAATAAACCAGCATTTTCTCCTTATCCCACAACGTTGTCTTTTTTTTTTTACCTTTCTAATGACAAAGTCTACTTCATAAGCCATGGTTTTTGTGGTGCAATATTGCTCTTGCTGGAACCAGAAAGGGGAGCTCAATAATGAATTCATTTCAGTCATTTTAATGAAAGAATACATTGATACCAGTTGGTTATTCAAGCTGTAATGGGTCTATCTCACAAAGTATCACATGTTGAATTAATAATTGATGGGCTATTTATGTCACTGTCAACATTATTTCAGTCATATCAGAGAGACACTTTTCATACTTATGTATGTCCTGGGGTTCACCAGTACTAGGCTAGAAGTGTCTTGCCCAAGGGCACTCCTGGAAAAAAGCCCAATTCTTTCAGGTCCCTCCAGGTTACCAGTCTTACACTTTACAACTGAGCAACATAGGAAACCATCAGATAATGTAGACCCAAGATCAGAGTGCAAAGTTTTTGCAATCTGATCTCCATCTGCACTTTCCACAAAAGCACCTTTAGGTGTGCTTCATACTCTATTGATAGATTCTTCACCAACATATCTTGCGCTTTAACCATGCCGAGGAAGAAGAAAATTTGCTCAGAAAAATGCTGGTAAACCAGCATTTTCCCCATTTCCCACAGTTTTCTATCCTATCAAAGACAAATTCCATTATTTAACTCCTTAAGTGACTAAATTTTGGACTGGTCCAAATTGAAAGCTTTTGCAGACAAAAGATTAAATGTAGCTCAAATGGTGATTTCTGTCTTTGACAGGATAGAAAACATCACTGGTCACCAGCACTTTCTATTTTTCACAATGTTTTCAAAAGCTTTCTCTTTCAGGGTCGTTCAAACTTGGGACTGTGTTAACCCTTTCCCAAACAAGCCCCGGTTTTCGCATGTCTGCAGTACAAGTCTTTTGAAAACACTGTGGGAAAAGGAGAAATTGCTCGTAACGAGCAATTTCTCCTTTTCCCAGAGTGTTTTCTTCCCTTTTTGATAACTTTCTGCCATTTTCATCAAATTTAAAATTGTCATCTGCAAACTCTTTCAATTTGGACCAGTCCAAAATTTGTCGTTTGGGAAAGGGTTAAGCCACCATCAAATTTGTCTTCTGCAAATGCTTTCAATTTGGACAAGGACAAAATTTTGTCATATGGTATAGGAACTTCAAACCTCAAGGCACAAAATCAATAATCTAGTACAGCCTGCAAAGGTGAGTCATCTTCAATAGTTACCCTTATCTTGTCACATTCTACAAACGGTGTATCTGTGAGCTGAATAGATCAAGATAAGGCTGCACATTATGTACAATCTGATCTTGATCTATACTCACTGCCTCCCTTATTTCTGGCCAGTCAAGTACATGTAATTGCCATTTTATGTTACTTCTTTCACAACCAAATAGATAAATGGCATATTTTCAATAGCTACAAATTTAGTTCTGCAGGAAAGTAGACTAAAGAGACAGTTTGGTCCTTATCTAGAATAAAGTAGTGGACAGTGTAGATCAGAGATCAGACTGCACATTCTCTGCAGTCTGATCTCGATCTACACTGCATACAAGAGCTTTTTGTACCCGAGTAGGAGAGATTTAACACAGTTAAAAGAACCAAAGTTCTGATATGAAAGAAAAACAATACAAACTCAGTAAGATACGGGAAAGCTGTATATTGATCCAATGCCTGTCTACTGTCACAGGATAAAACGCAGAAGAAATGTACCCAAGGGAGACAAGTTACATTATATGCATCACTAATTCATGAACATGCCAGCAAGAGTTATCAATCCTGAAACATAATTTCAAGGTTGTTTTTTTTTTTAAAAATTGTTTACGAAATTTTTGGTGTTAACCCCATAACTCAAATTTAATGACCCTAATACATGTAAACCAAATACAAACTTTAATCCTAGAAATATGACCACAATAGTTGTAATTTTATGTTTGGTATTGTCTACAGTGTACATGTATCAGCAAAGCAGACAACATAGATCAAAGATCAGGCTGCATGTTTTGCACAGTCTGATCTTGATCTACTTTGGCCACAAAGGCAAATATAGTAGCAAAAGGCGCTTTAAGGATTAAAATGATTGATTGATTGTATGACGTTTAATGCCAATTCCAACATTATTTCTGTTATATTGCTGTGGCCAGTGCATCTATCCTTGCTTTCCTGAAGTTTCTGTTACCAATTATATACATCAAACCATATTCTTCCCAAACCACTGGCTGCCTGCCCAAATAACCACCATCGAAACAATGATCAGCGGTTAGAGAGGAACGAGTCCTGCCGCAATGGCTATCGTCAATTCTCTGAAAGAAATTGGCCCAGCTGGGGATTCGAGCCAGCGACCCCCTGTTTCTATAATTTTCCCACAGTTTCTTTAACTTTCCTTTTTATATTTTTTGCTCCATGTATATTGTTGTTGCAGATCATCACTTTATAATGGTATGCCAGTGTACTACTGGTCTCTTTTCTTGCATGGACTAACATTTACCCTATAGAGTAAAGGTATTGTGATAACTGAACTGCATTCATGCACTGAGATTGAAGAAAAATGCTGATTCTAACTTTATACCTGTCATGAAGTTTAAAGCATTGTGTATCGAAATTGGAAAATCTGTGACATGTTCTTTGAAAAGAGGTGGGATTTTTACAATACAATTATGGTACAGTACTGACTGTCAGTTGTCTTACATGATGTGAAAAACCTTATGATTTACTAACCTAATGTTTAGCAGTTCTGGACTTCTGGCAGCCTATTTGGTAGAGCACTGTCATGAAAGCTAGGGTGATGTAGGGTCCCTGGTTCAAGTCCAGTACTGGCTGAACCAGGCCCTACTTTTTTCAAATCAATAACAGGATACTTATTAAAACATCATAGTTGCTGAGCGAACATCTACATAGAGGAATAATATATCTACCTCTCTGTTGGGGTCTGACAAATCATATAAATATCAAAATACCACCAAAATACCCTTTTAAACTTGAATTTGGAATGCTGAAAGTGAAGCTTTTGACACAACTTGAACTCATATTGTGATTAAAGGAGGTTAGAATAGTTTTAAGACCTAGTGACATAATTATGACATGCCATTAAGGCCATGAAGAATGTGAGCTTGAGTAGAGCCTACAGTACCTGTAAAATGTTCGTCAAAATACCTCCTTGATGTAGTAAATTTTGTCGATTCAATGAGATGTAATAGTTACCTCTGCTCTCTCACTACATTAGCTTTTATACAAGTTTGATGTGTTTAATCTATATCCATTTGTATGGTAGAAAAAATTTTTCTTCCTTATCAAGATTGAGAATATACATGTAGCATTAATAACAGACTGTAGCAAATTTGAAAGCTGGCAGCCATTTTGAATCTGTGGTAAACCATTGTTACCAGGCATCAAATTTTCAACTTTCCCGAATTTGACATATCTGCACACAACAAATCAAATATCAATATAGATAATATACATTTGATTGAAGTTGAATTTATAAGATAGAAAGCATAGTGAGAAAAGACAAATTTCAAGACTGGGTACTTCTGTATGTAAATAACTTACAAATAATTATCACAGCATAGGTTTTACAAAGAGACTCAGGTGGGGAAGCTATTATGTTTTTTGATAAAATAAATGTTTTACATGTATACATGTAAACACCTCTAAGCTTGTGGACACTCACCATAATTGCTACTATTTTAAAAGTGCACAGTGTGGCCATCCCATTACCTTTGATCCGAAGGTGAGCTCCTATGTTATTTTTTTATATTGTTTCTCTACTCCCCTTCCTATCAGTAGGGGTGAAACAATACGGTAAAAAGCATATTGCAATATATTGCAATACGGCTGACCCATATTGCAATACGTATTGCAATATGCTGTATATGCTGACATTTAGCATATCTGACCACTTGTAGTCACTGTTAGGGTAGCATATGCTCAAAAGGTGATAAAGAAAACTAGTACATGTGCTTGGAACTCTTCCATTCTTTCAAGATAATGAACTAAAAAGCAATTCTTTTGCATGAACAAATAAAAACAAACTGAAATTGACTAGTCTTCAACACTCGCTATCTTGATGATTTTCATCTGCCATTTTTTTTTCTTCAAGAGCGTACTTGTTTATATAAAAACCAGCGCTACTATACTGAACTTCGGGAGCTCAACAGAGTAGACAGTGCGATGCACTAACTTACTCATTTGCTTACTGTACTAACACTAATATTTTGCCACTTAACTACCGGAAAACGCAAAAATAAGTGTGAGCAAAGTTATAAGAAATGAATAACATACAAACTCCATTGATCCAAAAGCATTAAAGCTCGACGGTTATTTGGAGTTCGTGTCGTGAATTTTATGTGGTCATAGTTTTACCTAGACACCGGTGACACCGCCTGTGGAAAAAATAAACAACTTTTGCTTTCGGAAATCTTTAGAACTGTAAGTTGAAAAACAATCGATTTCTAACAGAATTTTTGGGAAAACCCGACTTTCTGATGCAATTAAGAGAAGTTGACATATTGCAGAAATACTGATACGGTAAAATTCGAACCGGTTTTTTTTTTTTTCTTTGAATAGACCGTGGTTAATCTGTTAATCGGTAAACCGTTTCACCACTACCTATCTTTCTTGTGTCAAAAAAATGGTGCAAAATTCTCGCCCTTTGGGTGGGGTTGAATTACGCCGATTTATAGTACAGCACTTTCTCAAATTATTTTTCTTGAGTAAAGCTTGTTTAATTGTAGCCAACACATTGAGGAATGCGTGCACTTTACTCTTAAACAGAGGCGAACTCGTTTGCCTGTTAAAAATCACTGTTGAAAAAAGAAAATAAGTTTTTTAAAAGGAAAGAGAAGGTGCACGTTTGTAAGGCTGGCTTAATTTTGTTCCCCAATTTTTCATCATTACACTACCAAGATTGCCTTCAAATGGGCGTAATATGTGTGTTTTTTTTTTACTTTTTTCCACCTCTGGTGAAACTGGAAGTGGTATTTTCAAAATGGCAGCGCCGCTGTTTTCTTTGTGTAGAACATAATTCCATTTAATTTTGTGTAATAAATCTCACTGCAGTTATTGCAAACTGTCACTGAACAATCAGAAATCATATAAAAGTGAAAAGAAAATTTATTTGATATATCTTTGTTGTGTTAAAAAATGAAATATTGGTTTTACTTATCCCTGCTGGTTAACTTTCAGTGTTTTTTTTTTTTTTATGATTATCTGATATCTTTTAAATTGTGATTATGATACTAAGAAATTTTTCAAACACCAAATTATCTTTGAGTATCTCCTTTAATCTTTATCTTTTGAAAAACTTTGGGAAATCAAATAGCAACCCCCCCCCCCCAAAAAAAAAACGGGGGGGGGGGGGGGGGGGGGGGGGGGGAATAAGTAAGATTTAAGCATGCAATTTGCTACATAGGCTAATATAAAGCAAATCAGACAGACAGACATCTGCCAGTCCAGTTGAAGCAATTCTTTCTATTTATAAGCAACTTTTAATGAATATTAAGCAAATGAAAACATTGTGGAAAAAGTAATTTCTCCCCCTTCTCATTGTTCTTAGTGTATTCCTTCAGATTCTTACTTCTTTGGACATTCTTAGAGTTGATCACTGAGTCATTGTAAATACCAGTTGATACAATTCATATAAAGGAATGAAATTACCTCAGAGGTAGAAAAATGTAAATGTAGGAATGCACTAATTTAAATCAGATTTTAGACATGCTGAAGTTCTGTAAATCCTTGATTGGTCAGATTTCATTTGTGATAAGTTTTTAATAAAGTCACATATCTCTGCTTTTGTTTCAACATCAAGGTTTTTTCATCAAAATACTATTGTGGCTGTATGGTTTGCAAAGTCTGAAACAAATGGCCACAGACATGGCCTATATTAATATCTGCTCCATGTTTATTTTAATCCACCCAATTAAGGAAGAAAACCAAGCTTGTAAATTCTTTGCAGGGGCCCTTTCCCTTCCCTCTCATACCCCAGCGATATGATCATGGATATATAAAACAGCAATAAATGTACATTTACTATTGTTTCATAAACTTTGATAGAGCAAAGGAAGAAGGATAAGAGGCAGGGCACATGTTGAAGTCTGATTTTATATTTTAGTACATGTACCTGTCACTTAATTGATTACATAGATGGTCATTGTGCGAATTCAGTGCTCGATGTATATTTTAAAAAAATTAAGTAAAAATATTGCGTAGAATTACAGGCATTATTTCTGGATATTTTTTGTACAGTAGAAGTAGCAGGACAGCCTGGTGTAAAAAGGAAAATAATTGAAATTGATTTGTCTAATTTTATGAGGTTTAGGTGAAATTTACCACTTTTTCTGTAAAAATACTGAACGTTTTTGTCAATGCATGGCAACAGACCACATTAAAAAATTCATAAAAAATAAAACCCTGCCTTGATATGGAAAAACTTAAGTGTTTTGAATTTCTCAAATCCTATTGTGATATGTTGAAAGTTTCAGTTTTCTGTCCCACTATATAAAAAATCATTGTTCCATGCTAGCATCAGACGGTTCTTGGAATCGGAATCAGATTGAGCAGTTTTGGCTTGTCAAGCATCTTTAACGGTAGCAAAGCAAAGGAATATCTTCAAACAGTTACACTTTAAACAAATAAGTGCCCTTTTCCCGATCCAAATAGACGTAGTAAACAAACAGGTGCCGTTTAGGCCGCACATATTTTGACAGTTACCCCACCCACTTTACATAGGCAGCAATTCTTTGTTTATTCCTGAAATGGGTTACAAACAGTCCTTTTTAGCTGATAAACTTAACTTATCCTAAAAACTAACCAATAGATAAATGCTTCTACAAACCTAATTTTATTTTCATGCAAACCTTCTTTTGACAAACTTGAGATATATTTCGGTTGTGAAGCTTTGTTTAATTATCCGCCATTTGCAATACATGACATCAATGTTTTGAGATTTCTGATTGGTTAAAAAAAAGCAAATAGGGCAGGATTAAAGTCCCGGCCGATTAATACCGAACCCAAAATTATTTACAGGTCTTGTTAAAAGAAACTATGATAACCAGATAAATTGATAAATAATAAGTAATTCAGTAAAACCCCTCAATAGATTTTTTTTTGTAATTGTGTGCCATTGCTATTTGGTCTAGAAGCGACAGATCTGTCCTTGTAAATAAGTGTCTACTTTACGAGAAGACAAAATTTTAGACTCCTCCAAACCGAAAGCATTTACAGGGAAGCAAACAACAAATTAAATGTGGCCTGAATGATGAAATTTGTCCGTGAACGGGAATAAAACATTGTGGGAAAAGATAAGGTTCTGGTTACTACCATTTTCTACTTTTCCCACAATTTTTTTTAAAAAGCCTTCTCGAAGGGAACTTCAAAACAAGGATTCTTTAGTTGGATGTTATAACCCTTTTCAACACAAAGCCGATTTTTAATGACCCTGAGAAAGAAAGCTTTAAAAACATTGTGTGAAGAGAAGAGAACGCAGATAACCAGCATTTCTCCTTTTTCCACAATGTTTTTGCTACCCCCACAAAAAAATTTCGATTTTTGGCTCACATTTATTTTATCGTCTGCAAATGCTTTCAATATGGACTGGTCTAAGATTTTGTTGTTTGGTAAGGGTTTTAAGAGCAAACGGGGTTTTAAGGTAAAAAGAATTAACAAAATTCATTTCATAGACACAAACAGCTTCAATCACAGTTTTACCTCAGAACTCTGGAACTAACTATGAGACTGACATGTTCTGTCACAGTCAACCACATGGCTAGTTTTGCAACTTTTGGAATGAATTTAGAAATGGTTAACGCTTTACCAGACGATACAATTCTAGATGTGTCCAAATTGCGAGCATTTTGCAGACGACAAACCAAATGTGATCCAAATGATAGAAACCATCTTTGAAAGGGCTGAGAACACTATTGGAAAAAGGAGAAAAGCACGGTGTGATAAGCGATTCTCCTTTTTTCCCCACAATGTTCTCAAATGGTCATATCCTCAAGGTTATCAAAATTTCGACTTGTGAGGTAAAGGGTGAAAAAATTGGTCTCAAACATTCCAATTTCACAATATTTTCTAGATCTACCTTTTCTGATACAAATCCTTCGAGTATCATGTTATTTGTCGTCTGCAAAATTAATGCTTTGAATTTGGACCAGTCTAAAATTTTTCGGCATAGCTGAATGTGCTGGCATTTGACCTACTTCTTGGTACTGATAACAAATGAAAAGAGAGTAATTTGTGATTGGTAAAAAATGTAGACATGTTTACCTTAAGGCCCCATGCCTATTTGCTGGCAAATTTACGCCATCTATCTTTTTTCTCTTTTGGCAAAGAATTAAAAAATCGAGCTGTTCCAACATTGATTTCAAGCCGAACCAAATTCTTTTCGAGAAATGACGATAGTCTTTGAAACAAGATTAACCCTTTACCACAAAGTCCCGAGGAAAGAACGCTTTTCAAAACATGGTGGAAAAAAAAAAAAAAAAAAATGCTGGTAACCAGTATTTTCTCCTTTTCCCACAATGTTTGTTATACTTCCAAAGACAAATTTCAATTTTTGGGTAAAAAATATGTTGTCAGCTGCAAATGGTTTCAATTTGGAGTGGTATAAAATTTTGTAGTTTGGTAAAGGGTCAATTCCTTGATCCCCGTGGAACATTGTTTCGGTAAAAGTACCTCAGAGAAAGCATGGATAGGTGTACTACCCATCCAAATACGTGTATGACTGAAATAATCTTAAAAAAAGGCAATTAACCCTATACCACATGACAAAAATGTAGACTAGTCCAAATTGAACACAGTTGCAGACTACAATTTACATGTGGTTCAAATGATGGAATATGTCTTTGATAGGTTAAAAAACATTGTGGGAAAAGGGGAAAATGCAATGTGTTCAAAAGGCCTGCTTGTAAGGGTTGTTAAAACTCAGGATTGTGAAGTGTTAAACACCAAAGAAAAAAAAATCCAACTTGGATGGCACTACACAGACTGTGCAGTCTTATCTTCATCTTTACCACACAACAAAAATGTAGACTTGTCCAAATTCAAAGCATTTACAGACGACAATTCAAATGTGGCTCAAATGATGAAATTTGCCTTTGATAGGTTAGAAAACATTGTAGGAAAAGGAGAAAATGCTGGTTACCAGCATTTTCTTATTTTCCTGAAATGTTTATGTGACAGGGGTAAACCAAATGAAAGTCAGTTGTGGTCAATTCATTACTTTTATTCAAAGAATAAAAGATATTACAGCCTGAAATAAGGAAAAAAATAGCAGTCAGGCTAAAGAATATACAATGCTTATATACATAAATACAATAATAAATACGATAGATACAGAATGAATGAACTATATTGTTCTTGCATTGGACTCAAAGGGGTGTTGGACAAAAGCCCCTTAGGACAATAGCCCAGTGGGACAAAAATCCCTTGTTATATAATAAATTGATACGTTATGAGCAATGACTTCATATCCTCAAATTTGCAAACTAAGTTTGGTTTTAGTGATCCATTTTCTATGTGCCAGCAACAGAGAGATTATTGTGGTGTATGAGCTGATATATCTATAATTTCTTGTACTTTCCTAGACCCGAGATGTGAATGATAATCATTTGAATCATATGTGAACACATTAGATGAGCATTGACTTCTAATCTTTTATGTTTTCAAAAGAACAGACAAGATAGTTTCGTAACAGGTTGAACATTATTTTCTGGTAATTATTTCTATTTAACAGGGATGTTTTCAAATATATTATTGGGTCCAAGAGATAAGAGACAGTGAATACACATACTTGCAAAATTTCAAACCAAGTTCTTTTATCTAATTACCTTTTTACCTTAGATAATATTCTGTGATTCTTGATAGGATTGATGTTTTAATCCTCAATATTTGGTCAGTCATATAAAACTTTATTACTCTCTTTTTTTTAGAAACATAAAGTAAAAAGCCAAAAAGTAAGAAAATACACACAATATGGTATCATGGGGCTTTTGTCCATATTTCTGTTAACTCTTTACCAAACATTCCAGACTTTTTACAACCCTGAGAAAGAAGTCTTTTGAAAACATTGAGGGAAAAAGAGATAATGTTGGTAACCAGAGTTTTCTCCTTTTCCCACAATGTCCCTATCAAAGAAAAATTTTATCCTTTGAGTCACATTTAAATTGTTGTCTGCAAATGCTTTCAATTTGGACAATTCTACTTTTTTCTCATGTGGTATAGAGTTAAGGACATGGGGCTTTTGTCCTATTGGGCTTTTGTCTGTGGGGCTTTTGTCCAATGGGACTTTTGTCCTATGGATTTTCATCCGCACCTCAACTAAAAGAGTTTGTGATTATCCATATTTCAGATAGATGTCCTCAAAGTTTTATGATGCAAGTAAGTTTTGTGGGTAAAAATAGTACAACAAACTCTGGAAAAATCACCGGAAAAGTTTAATATGAATCTTAGGACAAAATGCACTAGCCTGGGTTCCAGTCTGATCATTTTTTCCTTTTTTATATTCGGACTTCACCTAGTAAAGTCTGAATATAAATGAGGACTGAAAACCAGGCTACAAATGCACATACATTGTACAAATCAGATTATTTGATTATCATACAATTGTAATGAGATTCCTTTAACCCTTCACCACACAATCTCAAATTTAAACGACCCTGAGAAAGAACCCTTTTGAAAACATTGTGGGAAAGAGAAAAAGGAGAAGGAGAAAATGCTGGTAACCTGCATTTTCTCCTTTTCCCATGACGTTTTTTATCTTATTAAAGACAAATTCCATCATTTTAGCCACATTTAACTTGTCATCTGCAAATGCTTTCAATTTCGACAAGTCTACATTTTTGTTGAGTGGTAAAGAGTTGACTCTTTACCAGACTACAAAATTTTAGATTTTAACCCTTTACCACACAATCCCAAGCTCTAACAACCCTGGAGAAGAAAGATTTGAAAGCAATGTGTGAACAGGAGAAGGCACTGGAAACCAACATTTTCTCCATTTTCTTCAATGTTTTCTACCCTTTCATGGAAAAATCTTATTATTCAAGACACATCTACTTTGTGTTCTGCTACTGCTTTCAGTTTGGACAAGTCTGAAATTTTGTCATTTCTTAGCCCTTCACTGCACAATGCCACCTTTTAACGACCCTGGCAAAGAGACCTTTTGAAAACATTGTGGGATGAGGAGAAAATGCTGGTAACCAGCATTTCCTCCTTTTCCCACAACATTTTCTACCCTATCAAAGAAAAGTTCCACCATTTGAGCCAAAATGAAATTGTCATCTGCAAATGCTTTCAATTTGGACAAGGCTAAAATTTTGTCGTCTGGTAAAGGGTTAAATGGTTAATTGTAATTCAGATGATACAATTTGTCTCTGAAGGATATCCAGCAATTTCTTTATTTCCTGAAAAGTTTTCATAAGCTCTTTTCCTTGAGCTCTTCAAAGCACATGATTTTTTGGGAAAAGATGAAAAAAACCCAGAACTGATCACTAAAATGGGTTCAAATCTAACCCTTTACCACACACAACTTAGAGTTTTAAGAAAGAAGTCTTTTGAAAATATTGTGGTGAAAGCAGAAAATGCTTTGACTCTTCACCAAACGACAAAATTTCAAGCTGGTCAAGATTGAAAGTGTTTGCAGACAACAGATTAAATGTGGCTCAAAAACTGAAATTGTTTTGATGGGATAAAAAACAATGTGGGAAAAGGAGAAAATGCTGGGTACCAGCATTTGCTCCTTTTCCCACAATGTTTTCAAAAAGCTTTCTCCTTTAGGTTGTTAAACTCAAAACTTAAAACCGCACCCCACTGGACTTTCGAGTTTTCCCTGAGATCAAGGCAGCGCTCAGAGGTGTGCAATTTGAGGATTTTAGTGAACTCTGTTTACACTAAACATTGTTTTGTCATACTTCCGCACCTGGTACAAAGATACATATGATAAATAGCTACAAAGACACAGAAAGTGCATTCGAATCAATGAATATTATGTGGTAAAGTGTGAATAAATCTTTGGAGATGTCACGACGTCACTAGTTGTACGCTGGTGCGCTCAGGGTACGCAGTACTGCCTTATTGTTAGGTGCAGTAACTCTTTTAATGTTGAACATTTTTACATAAAATTTATGCATCACAGAGAAAACATATCAACATGAAAAAAAAAAACACATAGAATACAGGATAACAGATTAACTTTTTTGTTTCCTGGCAACAGTCTACAAACTTCCCAATCAACCCTCATGTAAATAATTTTCCTTGCAATTATGTAAACTGTGCATTTACATTCAATAAAAAGATGCAATTTTGAGTATTTAAAAAGTGGGATGGTTGTTTTGTAATCCATAACGCTATCTATTTTTATTACATCAGATACAGCATCATCATACTGACTTGGCATCCAACATGCAAAAAGGGGCCTTTGCACGTACAAGTGTGTCATCCCAGATCAGCTTGTGCAATTGTGACTAATCCGAGACGACACTTCCCGTTTTTAAAAGCTATAGGCTTACTTAATTCCATAATGAATTATTTTTTAAGTTTAACAAGATCATAAAAATCTGAATAGCCTCCATTTAATAACACATCAGCTTTTCATGGTGGAGCGTTCTCCTTTTTCTAAACTTAAGTTTTGATTGTCTTGTTCACCGAGATATCAATAATAATTAATAAAATGTCATCACAAAAGAAGATTAACTCTCCCAAACAACAAAACTCTAGGCATGTCTAAATTCAAGGCATTTGCAGATGACAAAATAAATGTTACTCAAACATTAAAAATAAACATCAAAATTTGTTTTTGGGAGCTTAGAATTCATTGCTGGAAAAGCAGAAAATACTGGTTACCAGTTCTATTTCCAACAATGTTTTTTAAAGCCCCCTTTTTCTCAGGATTGTTAAAAGTCTGGGTTGTTTGGTAAAGGGTTAACCCATTTCTGTGTAAGAAGTTGTACATGTATTGTAAATTCAGCGAGAAAAGAAGCAAGTTCATCTTTTCCGATGTTTCCAACATTTTTGTTACCAATATAAGAACATTCTTTCAAATGTTCATCCTTTCTGAAATCAATAATATTTCTTGTCATTTTTTACAAGTGTGTATTTTCTAAATGAGCCATGCTCTGGCAAAAGGGGGCTTAATGCATCACTGTGATGCATGATAGCAAGCAAGTCATCAGAGTAGTATGGATCCATAAAATCCATTTTGTATAACAACCGACTGAATCATGAGGCAGACTGGTCCTTGACCTGCAGAAAATTTACAAAAAGCAAAAAGTTTTGGCCCAGGTCGGCCTGCGTGGACTGCGCAGGCTGATCTGGGTCGATACTTTTTTTGCAGATGTATTAAGCCCCTTTTCACAGAGAATGGCTCAAATAGTGAGAAATTAACTCTTTACCACCTTTTGAAAACATTGTGGGAAAGGAGAAAATGCTGGTAAACAACATTTTCTCCTTTTCGCAATCTGTTTTTCACACTATGAGAGAACTACAGCTTATTTGTACCAATTTCGAATTTGTCATTTGCAGGTACTTTCAATTTGGTAGAGTCAAGAATTTGTTATTGGATACAGGGCTAGATCTATTATTCACAGCCTCTACACAGAGCCATTTGTTCTGGAATGAAGTTTCTACATGGACATAAACGGCTGTATGTTTCATTTCCTCCTACACAACTGAACAATGTCTGCTTTGTCTGTGTAACACAAGTGTTGGAATGTAGGTCAACTGCCGGGAAATAGATATCACCCAACTCTATGTGATGAGAACAGTTCCTGTGGAATTCTGGGAAAATTGTTTTGGTATTTATACGTGGAAAATGACTTGGTTCACAAATGTGACCTGCAAAAATTATTAAACGATAATTTGAAAAATTAATAGATTATAAAAATACATGTGTATTATCACAAGATTGTCAAGTAGGCCAGAATGAGTTGACACTTAACCAAACATTCCTGTGTCTTTACAACTCTGAGGAAGACGGCTTTTGTTAATATCATAGGAAAAAGAGAAAAATGCTGGTAGCCAGCATTTTCTCCTTATAACACAATATTCTCTAACCTTTCAAATACAAACCCTATCGAGTTTCATATCAACACATTCAAAGGCGATGGCACTAACGGTATTCCATAATAATTTGAGCAACATTTACTGTATTGTCGGCAAGTCTTCGAATTTGGACAAATCTGAAATTTTGTATTCAAATCTTACTCTCTATATCCTTCCTCTTTACAGGTTCCAACCTGATATATGTATGGTAAACAGACCTCAATCGTACAAAGTCATCACCATCATCAACAGGTAAGTATATGTGACATGTATTACCTGTATATTGTCAACTTTTTTTTTTTCAAATTTCTATTTACTTAGTCAAATGGTGGGCTGTGGGGTTCATGGCTATCCTCCATCACAACTTACAACAAGAACATTGCATGCTGGGGCCAATGCTCAGGTTTGGGTGCTTTTTCAGTATAAAGTCCAAAAAAAGGAATGACTGTGTCAAAGATGTGTAAAAGATTTGTTGAGAGTTACCTGCCTCTCTGGTATAAATTTTCCTCTCGATAGAAATCAAATAGCCCCAGTTTGAAATAAATATCACAGCTCCAGATAAGAGGGAGAGATAGTATTCTAAATCCATTATTTCTCTTCCAAACCCTATGTTATGGGTACTCATTAGAATCGTCTCCATGAGACGATTCTAATGAGTACCCATAACATAGGGTTTAGTGGACAGTGATTAATATTATCAATTTTGAAATCAAAATCACTCCCTCTATCTGGAGCTCTGAAATATCTTTGATAATAACTAAGACGTGAGAAAATTTCAATTTCTTTTTTATGACAATGATGATGCAGACTGCTACTAGGACAACATCTTCATGTTTTCTTAGAAAACTAAGAATATAAACTACATGTGAATTCCAACTTCATGTAAATTTTGAAATACGGATATTTTCGAATCATCATTTTATCTTTCTTTACTGTGATTGTTATGTAACCCCAAGGGCACTTTATATCAAACAAAAGGACTTTTTAGTCAGGAAAACACACATTACCTATCTCCATACATGTGTCTTTACAAGATTTCCCAGGATTCCCTCTCACTATTTTAACAACACCCTCTGGTGGCCACAATGGATTGTGAACATGGCAAAAATCTTGATGCTCTACATAACTGCTTATCCGTTGTATATGACCTGTGACTGTATATTCAAATGGGACATATGCTCTATACTACAAGAGAAAAGAAATCATTTTAGAAGGTTTTTCTTTATGGTATTACAGATGTCTGAAATTTCATGGGTGGAATGTTGTTACAAAAAATATCATATATTAAAATAGCATATTACTTCCCTACTGTATACCCTTTACCACACAATACCCTGTTTTAACAACCCTTAGAAATAAAACATTTTGAGAAAAGGGGAAAATCACAAAACATTTTCAATTTCTCTCAATGTCAAATTTGATTCTTTAAAAATACAAACCATTCTATACTCCCGAATTTTAACAGATTTTTAGCTCTCTGCCTGTAAGGATGTATCATTAAGTCATATTGAATTTGTCATCGGCAAAATGCTTTCAATTAGGACAAGTCTGATATTTTGTTGTTTGGTAAATAGTTAGCTCTTCACCAAACAAAAAAATTTTAGGCTGGTCTAAACCTAAAGCATTTTGCAGACAACAAAATAAATATGACTAAAAGATTGAAATTTGTTTTCGGATGAATAGAAAACATTGCAGGAAAAGGAGAAAATGCTGATTACCAGCATTTTCTCCATTACTCACAATGTTTTCAAAAGTTTTTTTTTTCACAGGGTCGTTTAAAGTCGGGATTGTGTGGCAATGGCTTTCAATGTTATATAGCCATTACGATAAGATTTTGTCACATCACATACAAGCGATGTGATGTCATTAGTTAAAACATAGTATTTGTGCCCCATTACTTCTGAAAACAAAGTCCCACACAAATTTCCTGGTTAATTCAACTGTGAGATTGAAAGTGGTGGTAAAGCTAAGCTTTGTATTATTTTCAGATTTAAGATCAAATGATTGAGCCATGCTCTGGCAAAAGGGGGCTTAAGACATCTCCGTGATTCATGATACCAAGCAAGTCATTACATCATCATGGATCCATAAAGTCCATTTCGTTTAACAACCGACTAAATCACGAGGTAGAATGGTCCATTTGACATACAGAAAAATGAAAGTATTAGCAGATGACAAAATACATGTGACTCAAAATTTGAAATTTGATTTGGGAGGGGTAAAAAACATTGTGGGAAAAATAAAAATTGCTGGTTACCAGCAAAATCTCTGTAAATAATACAGAGCTTAGCTTTACCACCACTTTCAATCTCACAGAGTCACATTTATTTTGTCATCTGCTAATACTTTCGATTTGGAGGAGTCTAAAATTTTGTGATGTGGTAAAGAATTAAACCACTCACCTGGTGATAAAAGAAATCCTTTTCCAGACAACAAAATATTACACTTGCCCATATTTTCAAAGCATTTGCAGGGCTAACAAATCAAACATGGCTCAAATAACCAGATTTGTCTTTGAAAGGGTAGAAAACATTGTGGGAAAAGACTTTCTCCTTTTCCTCACAATAATTTCAAAAGTATTTTATCTGAGGGTTGTTAACTCTACCACACAATCCCGAGTTTTAACAACCCTGAAAGAGAAAGCTTCTGAGAAAGTTGTGGGAAAAGGAGAAAATGCTGGTAACTGGCATTTTCTCCTTTTCCAACATTTTCTACCCCATCTAAGACAGAAATCATCATTCAAATTACATTTAATCTGTCGTCTGCAAATGCTTCCAATCTGGTCCAGTTCAAAAATATGTTGTTTGGTAAAGGGTTAAATTCTGTTTGGTTTGGTAGAGGGCTTATTAGTACTTACACTGTCAGCTTTCAGTATTTTCTTCAGAGTAAGATCCACATCCATCGAATTGTGAATTGAAACAGTGTAAACACCAGGTTCACCTATATATGTTTCCACATAAGGATTCTGGCTTGTCAGCTGGACAAAAGCAACAAGAGAAATATTTATGGGTCTTTCTTGTTACACGAGACATAATGTTAAATAAATTTTACCCTTTATCACATAACCTCGAGTTTTAATGACCCTAAAGAAGAGGGCTTTTGAAACCATTGTGGAGAGAGGAAAATACTGGTAACCAGCATTTTCTTCCTTTTTCCAAGATGTTTTCTACCCTTTCAGAGACAAATCCAATCATTTGACCCTCATTTATTTTGTTGCTTGCAAATGAGCTATGCTCTGGCAAAGGGGGGCTTAATGCATCTCCATGATTCATGATACCAGTCAAGTCATCGCATAATTACGGATCCATAATAGCCACTTTTTTTAACGACCGACTTAAAAATGAGGTAGACTTGTCCTTGTACATACAGAGAATTGACCAATAGTGATAAGTTTCGGCCCAGATCAACCTCCGCAGACTGTGCAGGCTGACCTGGTTCGATAATTTTCGCAGATGCATTAAGCCCCCTTTTCACAGGGCATGCCTCAAATGCTTTTGATCTGGATCAGTCATAAGTTCATTGTTTTAACTCTTTACCACACAGCAAACTTGTGACTTGTCCAAATAGGGAGTAGTTGCAGACTTCTTTTATTCAAATGACACAGTTTGCCTCTTGAAGGGTAGAAAATACTGTGGAAAAGGGCAAAAATATGGCAAAAGTCTTCTACCTCAATCAGGGTAGTAAAAACTAGGGAATGTTTGGTAGAGCTTACTGACTAAGATGGACAAAGATGTATATGAGCCATGCCCTGGTAAAAGAGGGTTTATTGCATCTCTGTCTCAGATCCTGAAAGAGGGAGTGATTTTGATTTCAAAATTGAAAATATTAATCTTTCTCCACTAAAACATATTTTATGGGTACTCATTCAAATCGTCTCATCGAGACGATTCTAATGAGTACCCACAACATAGGGTTTGGAAGAGAAACAATGGATTTAGAATACTAACCCTCCCTTTTATCTAGAGGTCTGCTATGTGAACTTTTATACCAAGCAAGTCATCACAAAATTATGGATCCACAAATCTATTTTGTCTAAGAACCAACCAAATTGTGAGATACACTGGTCCTTTGACACACAGAAAATTTACCAATAGCAGAAAGTTTCTAATCCAGGTCAGCCTGCGCAGGCTGACCATGGTAGGTACTTTTTCGCAGATGCATTAAACTCCTTTTCACAGAGCAGGACTTGTATATATTCTAGGAATCATCAAGCAGCCCACTTTTTTACTTGCAAAAGATATATAACCCTGTGTCACTTAATTTTGTTATCTCAGTACGACAGAGCTTATTCTGTTTTTCTGTTTCTCTCCCTGCCTCTCTGTCTTTAACCCTTTACACCAAATGATAAAAATTTGGACTCAACCAAATTGAAAGCATTTGCATAAGACACATCAAATGTTGCTCAACTTATGATTTCTATCTTTGATAAGGTAGAAAACATTGTGTGAAAAGGAGAAAATGCTGGTTACCAGCATTTTCTCCTTTTCCCACAATGTTTTCAAAGGTCGTTAAAACTGGGATTGTGTGGTAAAGGGTTAATGGTCATATCACTGCCAGCCCGGGTAGCTCAGTGGTTAGCATATCTGACTTGTGACCTGGTGGTTGCGAGTTTGATACCTGGTAGAGGCAAACTTTCTTTCTGGCAATTTTTCGCCTCTCACCTCTGATGCATGTGAAAAAAGTAGTCAGTGGCTTTGGAAAGAAAATTGTGTCAGTACTGGTGTGAGAAAACCAGGAAACACATGGGTGCATCACTGACTGCCATGATATGACCTGAGCTGTTAAAATGGCGTTAACCCTTTACCACACAATCATGACTTTTAACGACCCTGAGGAAGAAGGCTTTTGAAAACATTGTGGGAAAAGGAGAAAATGCTGGTAACCAGCATTTTCTCCTTTTCCCACAATGTTTTCTACCCTTCCTAAGACAAATTTCAATTTTTCAGTCACATTTATTTTGTCGTCTGCAAATGCTTTCAATTTGGACCAGTCTAAAATTTTGTTGTTTGGTAAAGAGTTAAACTCCAATACAATACAATACAAACACATATCACTTCCTCCCTCCCTCCCTTGCTCCTCTCCCTCCGCCTCCTTCCCTTGTTGCTTACCCATCTTCCACTGGTGTGATCTTTGTTGTACCTAAGAAATACAGCAAGTAATAACCTAGACATACAGCAAGAGCACCACATCCTGATGCCAACGCTCAGCTGCAGTTGCTCTTAGAGAAAATTCTCAGTCAAAAAGGGCCGTAACTGTGTCAGAAACATTTTGATGGTTATTTGCCCCTGTAGCATCAGTCCTCCTTTTTGATGGTCAACAAAAAGTCCAAGTTTCAAGTAAATATCTTCAGTAATGACATAGATTATAAAATGTTCTTGAAAATTCAGAAGTTGAAAAGCGGGCATAACTGTGTCAAAAATATTTTGATGGTTACCTGCCCCCGTTATATGGGTTCCCCAAATGATACTTGATAACCAGTCTAAGTTTGAAGTAAATGTCTTCAGTAATGACAGAGATCAGATAAGAATTGTCAAAGCTGTTGCACAACGACACGGACAACATCTGGGCTACAATAATACCTCCATGTTTTCTTCAAAAACAGCTGAGCTAAAACTACTGTTAGACAGAAAGAAAACAATACCAGTCTTTCATTGGGTTTTCCTTGATCTTTTAATCCTATGGGTGGACTGAACTTCGGATTGATAAAGACAGCTCCATTAGCAATGGCTTCAAGTGGTGCAGGACCTTCCAATGGCCCTCCAAGACCAACAAAAACCTGTAATTATTGTTTTCATAAGTTACATGATGGCAATTATTAGCCCTAGTTTTAACCCTTTACCACACAATGCTGCCTTTTGATGCCTCTGGGAAAGAAGCCTTTTGAAAACATTGTGGGAAAAGGAGAAAATGCTGGTAACCAGCATTTTCTCCTTTTCCCGCAATGTTTACTACCCTATCAAAGAACAATTGCACCATTTGAGCCACATTGAAATTGTCGTCTGCAAATGCTTTCAATTTGAACTAGGCTAAAATTTTGTCGTTTGGTAAAGGGTTAACAACCCTGAGAAAGAAAGCTTTCAAAAACATTGAGGGAAAAGGAGAAAATGCTGGTAAACAGCTTTTTCTTCTTTTCCCTCAATGCTTTCTACTGTTTCGTAGAAAAAAAGAAAAATGCTATCTATTGAGCAACTTTTAATTTGTTGTCTGCAAATGCTTTTTATTTGGACAAGTTTAAAATTTTGCCATGTAGTAAAGACTTAACCCTTTACCACACAGTCCCAAGTTTTAACGACCCAGAGGAAGAAGCCTTTAGGAAACATCATAGGAAAAGGAGAAAATGCTGGCAACCAGCATTTTCTCCTTTTCCAATAATGTTTTCTATCCTATCAAAGACAAAGTCCATCATTGGAGCTACATGCAAACTCTTGTCTGCAAATCCTTCCAATTTGGATGAGTTGAAGAGTTTGTTGCGTGGTAAAGAATTAACCTGCTGAATAAATGAAATGAAAATTTCAAGCCTATAGTAAAAACCAAACCTTTGCTATTTCAAAGATATTTTTGTGGGGAAAAAAATCTGCTCAATGGAAAGTGTAGATCCAAGATCAGACTGCATGTTTTGTGCAGTCTGATCTTGAAGTACACTGTCAGCAAAAGGTCATAGAGTCACCCTTAGCAGCCTTAGGGTTTAACAATAACGTCATCTTACCTATATGAGTTGGATTTCATAAAACAGATGCTTGGTATTTATCATTTGACATCCCAACAAGTTTGGGCAAAACTCCGTCGTTTACTTTTAGCTGCTACTGGGAGCGTAATGGCTAGAGTTCAATTTTTACCAACATACCTTTGCTTTTCTCAGCAGGTTATGTAACTTGGTTCCGTTCAAATATCCATGGTTTATGACAAACTTCGGTACAAGTTCCTGATCATATTTTGTTTCACCATGTTTCCTCAATGTGGCATGCACAGACAACCCGTTATCCCAAAATACTTTTAAGTATTCCCCTTTTCCCTGCAATTCAAGAACGAATTTCTATCTATAATATTACAGCAGATGGACACATTACCATTGTCAAACAAACTTTTTACCCACATAACAACAGACGTCTCCTGAAAAAATTGTGACATAAAGTGACTTTGCTCAAAATTAACAATTTCTCTTACAGTTAGGAACAAGACAATTTTTGAAGTTTTGGTCAGGTGGCAGGGGACTTGGAGACTTTGCAAGTCATCTCGCCCCAGCCGTGAACAAGTTTCCAAGTCCCCTGCCACCTGGCTGTACAACAAAACTGTAAAGTTTTACCATTCCAGCGTGTATTTAGCGAAATTTTTGTGTTTATGGTCTCACAAATCGAGTATGTAATACTGTACGAAATTGAATTTCCCTTTTGAGTGCCAAAAAAATGCTGAAAAATGACGTCATTGAAAACTGACATCACTGTAACATAGGTAAAACATGCAGTTTGGTGCATGAAGTCACTGCGATAGATATTTGACATAGTTTTATTCAAACATGGATTTAAGCACTTTTTCCTTTTTTCACAATGTTTAGAAAAGCTAACTTCATCAGTGTTACAATTTTACACAGGGCTGCTTGAAAAATAACGAAGTTTCTTACTTGCCAAAAATGAGGCAGTTTTCCATACACCAGAGCTATGTTCTCCTTATACTGGTTCATAATTTGACCATTTGTATAGTTGGAGGGGACGGTAAAACCCACAAAGGAGTTGTCTGGGCTGTGTGCTGGCAATAGAAATGAACAAGAGAGCATCATGGGCCCATGCTTATAAAACTTCAGTTCATACTCAACTGAGTTGGTGCTTAGACATACAATTTCATAATTTCTGCAAGTACAGCAATGAGAAATAAAGACTTTCATTTCATAAAAATAAGGAATGAGAAGTTTGAAAGGTTAATTAAAACAGCTGCTCTAGCTGTGAGGTGTATCGAATCAATTCTGTAACATTTTGAAATTTTATGCTCAGCTTAGTTGAGCATGAAAAAAGTTTAATAAGTACTGACCAAAGTCTTTTCAGCATATTTTGACTTGATAAATGTTTTCTTTGTTTGTATTGTGTTTAGCACCATTTTCAAAATTCATTCAGTTATATCATGGCAGGCAGTGTACCTATTCATGCTTTCCTGGAGTTTCTTTTACTAGTACTTCGCACAATATCCTTTCCAAGCCACTGGCTTCTTTCCCACATAAACATTGTAAAAACAATGGTCAGCATTTAAAGAGGGATAAACCCTGTGACAATGAATATCAAGTATCAGAAAGAAATTGGCCAAGATGGGGGATCGAGCCAGTGAGCCCCTGATTGCAAGCCCTGTATGTTACTGACTGTGCCACCTGACTTGGAAATTAACCCTTTACAACACAATTGCGCACTTTAACGACCTGGAAGAAGAAAGCTTTTCAAAACATTGTGGGAAAAGGATAAACGCTGGTAACTAGCATTGTCTCCTTTTTCTCACAATATTTTCTACACTATCACATGTAAATTTCAACATATGAGCATCATTTAATTTGTCGTCTGCAAATGTTTTTAAAATTGGACAAGTCTAAAATTTGCCATCTTGGAAACAGTTAAGCTCTCAAAATAAAACAGACAGTAGCTTTGATAATGTATTAATAACAGGGAAATCTCAGCAGAAATTAGACACTTATGTCACAAGTGATTCCAGTAACATCTCAATAATTATGTTTTTCTCAAACATGTATCAGATATATGTGACTGATGCGCCGCTTCCAACATTATTTCAGTCATATTACTCCGACAGCTGGCTTATTTATGTATGCCCTGGGTTATACCATTACTAGGCTAGGGCTCTGAACTGTCTTGCCCATGGACACTCCCACAAGCAGTGTTTTAGAATTAAGACACATATGTCATAAGTGACTTATTCCAGTAACAACACAATAATTATGTTTATCTCAAACATGTATCAGACATATGTGACTGATTGAATGGTGTTTTACTTCTGCTTCCAACATTATTTCAATCATATCATTGTGACAGCTCACTTATTTATGTATGCCCTGATTTTACCAGTACTATGATTGGGCTCAGAACTGTCATGTTCCAGAACACTCCCACAAAAAACCCAGTGCTTTGACTGAGGCCTTTCGGTTGTGAATCCTACACTTTACCACTGAGCCAAGCAGGACCTTGTGTAAGATATATAGGATCTGGCATGAGTTTGTGATGGTGATAAAATCTTATTAAACGAGTCTACAAAAAGTGTTATTAAGCTGTATAACAAGAATTATAGTTCATGATGTGTTAAAACACAGGAATACATGCACAATGTGTGATGAAATTTACATGAAGCCTATTCACTTCTTTGACAGGTACATTACAAACAAAAAATAGTTCCTAGGAAACTTGCATATATTGATTTTGTTTTGAATCTAAAAATGATTAAATTCACAACTTTATCATGATTACCAATTTTGACCCTCAATTTCACACAGGAATCTAGGTCAGCAATGCTTCAGAAATGAAGTGTATAATTACAGTATTGACCAAATAAGGCACTATTTTTTTCATCTCAAACGTGTGTGACACAAGAAAATTTGTAATGGCTGTATTACATTGAAAACAAAGGGAGTTATGTGATAAAAGATAATTTTGAACGGGCTTATTACACTAAAAAGAAGGGTAGTTATGTGATAAGATAATATGAGTTATGCTCTTGTAAAAGGGGGTTTCATGCATCTCTCTGATGCATTATACCAAGAAAATTATCGCATAATAATGGATCCATAAAATCCATATTGACTTACAACTTACTGAATCATGAAGTAGAATGGTCCTCTGACATGCAGAAAATTGATAATTGGCAAAAAGGTTCACGCAGGCTGACCTGGGTCGATACTTTTTGTTGATGCATCAAGCCCCCCTTTCACACAATGTGGCATATATAGTTATGATAAAATACTGAAATTTAACTTACGGAACATTGTCAAAAACTGTTGAGGTTGCAGATTTAGTCCTCCCCAAAATGAATTGTAGTTATGTTCCTTTGCGTATTCCTTGTCGTTAAAGGCCGGCTCTGTACCAAAGCAGTCCATGACACGTATCCTACATCTTCAAAGGAGACAGGCAAACAGATTAAGTCATTACCAGATGACGGTATTATAGACTAGTTGCAGCTCAAAGCATTCACAGATGACAAATGATATGGGGCTCAAATGAATGGACTTGTCTTTGAAAGGGTAGGAAACACTGTGGGGAAAAAAAGAGAAAATGGTAATTACCGGCATTCTCTCCTTTTCTCTCAATATTTTCAAAAAACATCTTTCTTAACCCTTTCCCAAATGACAAATTTTGGACTGGTCCAAATTGAAAGAGTTTGCAGATGACAATATTAAATTTGATGAAAATGGCAGAAAGGTCTCAAAAAGGGTAGAAAACACTGTGGGAAAAGGGGAAATTGCTCGTTACGAGCAATTTCTCCTTTTCCCACAGTGTTTTCAAAAGACTTGTACTGCAGACACGTGAAAACCAGGGCTTGTTTGGGAAAGGGTTAAAGTTGGTAAAACTAAGAATTGTTTGGTAATGGGGTAGAGGCACCGTTCACAACTTTAGTTGTCTTTGTGACCAGTGTACAAACTCTTTACCACACAACAACGTTGTGGACTAGACCAAACTGAAAGCATTTGCAGACGCCAAATTGTATGCAACTCAAATGACAATTTCTGTCCTTGATAGCATAGAAAACATTGTGAGAAAAGGAAAAAATGCTGGTTACCAGCATATTTTTCCTTTTCCACAATGTTTTCAAAAGCCTTCCTTTTAAGGGTTATTTAAACTGGGCATTGTGTGGTAAAGAATCAAGTTTGATCTTTGATCTTATCCACTGTACCAAAACATACTTGACAATAGGAACCTTGGAATTGCTCAAATTAGATTCTTATTAAAGTTTCTTCAGTGGAGATGTCAATAGTATTTGGATTTAGTTTATACTCCTTCAACCAAACAACAAAACTTTAGGCTTGTCCAAACTGAAAGCATTTTTCAGACAACAAAATAAATGTGACTGAAAAATTGGTTTATTTTTCTTGAGAAGGGTAGAAAGCATTGAAGGAAAAGGTGAAAATGCTTGTTACCAGCATTTTCTCCTTTCCCAACAATTCTTTCTAAAGGCCTCTTTCTCAGTTTTGTTACAAGTTGTAAAACAAGTTCCTACAACTTAAACCAAACAAACTTGATGAATGTTTCATGGAAACCTTAACCAGTACTTGTGTCATGATGTAGTACAAAAGGTGATCCCCTCATCACAGGATTCGAACCCGGAGCCTTTGAAGTGAGAGGTTTACACTCTACCTCTACACTACTGATGCTGTGTTTATTTGATGTTCTAAGGGCTACTGAAGTGTATTATCTCAGTACATGTTGACATATTGTGACAAAAGGAGAAATTGTTTTGGAGCAAGCACTGTCTCATTTTTCAACAATGTTTTAAAAAATCATAAGCTGCAGGTCAAAAACAAGACTTTGTCATCAACATGAGGCAAATTGTGTTAGACTCTAGTAGTGCTAGATTAATGAAACAGAAATTCCCAATCAGTACAGAACACACAGACGTATAGGTTATGACGTGGGCTGGTATTTGAGATAAAAAAAAAAATCCATTAATCATGTTTCAAAAAATGTTGTTATGGTATGTGAGCCTTTGGTTTACATAATCACATTTTTTGATGTGTTTAATAAAATTTTATCTCAAAAGCCAATAAATGTCACATTCGTGTCATCATATGGCTATATTTCAAGAATTATACTTCATAATGTGTGAAAACTTGGCCCATTATGTATAATGTATTGAAATTTACATGAATTGTATTTGCTTCCTTGACAGGACAGTTGTTTACACCAGAGATGAAAAGCAGTAAAAATGGTGACATTCACAGCTTTGTCACAATCATCTAGTTTGAAAGTTCTTTTCACAGAGAAATCTGGGTCAGCAATGTTTTAGAAATAAGGCATACGAATAGCGAACTTTGACCCACTATAGAACTAATTGCTTATCTCAAACATGTGTACGGTGAGAAATTTCATAATGTCTGTATTACAGGGTCCCTATAAACTTAGAAACGGAACCGAAACGAAACGCAACGAAACGGAAGGAAACGTTAGGAAACGAAACGCAACGAAACAAAACAGAACCAACCCCAACGAAATGGAACGAAACGGAACCAGACCCAACGAAATAGAATGAAACAGAACAATAGAACAAAATGAAGCAAAAGTAAAACCTAAATTAGTTTTTTTTTCTTTTAAATCATTTTCCTCTTGATTGCAATTAATGCAAATAGGTAAATATTAAAATTTGATAGCAGTTGTATGCACGAAGATCAGGTTATTGCAATGAATCTGTATTATTATTCACTTTGTTATGGAAATAAATTATCATTAAAATGTTCTTCAATTATAGGGCAACTGTCAGTGAAGCAATTACATCGCTGCTCAGTCAAAGCAGAGGGACAATATGGGGGCCTAGATTATTTTCCTTATTTTCAGGGTGCATTTAAATTTCATCCAATAACGACGAGAGGGGCACGATACCCGTAAGCAATACTGCCCGCGCCATAACTGACCCCAGCCCCCAAAATGATCGCGTTGCAGTACGCAACAGTCAGCATAACATTCATTCCTGCATCGGAACAATGGTACACGGCCATTAGCTCGAGACAATACTAACCTCGACTCGTCAGAAAAAAATAATAATTGTCTGTCAATGCTGTCTTGTCCAGTTTATGTGTCCCAAGACCAATTGCTCTCTATAATTGCGATGGCGGCGCGTTAGAACTGAGCGAACGTGCGGGCGACGTCTGAGCAAACCGTTATGAGCTAAACAATTACGGGGATAACAGCAGCCGTAACTGTTGCTCGTAGGTCTCATAGGTACTGATTAACGACATATTGGTCTTAGGCTTGAGTCGTAACGCGCCGTCTGCCGCTACGTGTAAGTCTTTTGTACTTCAGGTTTGCGCAAATCGCTGCAGATGGCTGCTGACTGCTTGCGCGAATGCACCAACAAGAACTGCCACCTCTGTAGTAGGTAGCCCAGCCTCCAGCATACCTATGACTCTTTCTGGTAAATTTTCTTTAAGTCTCGGCATCGGTATTTCTGATCAATACATGGACTGGATATGTCTATCCCTCACATCCACCGAAACAAACTTTGCCTTAAATAGCCACCAGGTCTTTTAGCTAGGAATTATCTGACCAATTTTGCAAACTATGAATGCTTTTAAATATTACCACACGTGTATACATAACATACATGTATATATGTACGTCTCAAAGGTAACCTTGAAAATTTTGCACAAACTTTACGAAAGTTTCTTTTTTGGTTTAGTACATACAAAAATCGTTGGTCCCAGAGCAGCTGCGACATTCGCGGCCTTCGTTTGATAACGGTGTTTATCCTTGATTATAACATGTATTATCATTTTTTAAAACATGAACACTGTGAGTTCCTTCGATGTTGGGGGGGAAAAGGGTTTGGGTTCTAGTTCAGTCAGTTCCCGATTTTCTTAAAGTAACAGTAGCTGCCAAAAGCAAACAAAGCAGGTATTGAAATACATTTAGATTTAAATCGTATCATTTAAAAGTATGGAAATTATTGTGAAAATGACAATCTGATATTGTACAGCCGGTCAAGGTGTTAGTCGCCGACAGAGAAGCCAATTTCAAATTAGGTTCAAAGTTCCCAAGTTACTCCATCTTTTGCTTACCTTTTTCCTGATTTTAAAATTCATTTTTCTGCCAGTGACTAACAACTGGACTTACCATACAATAACAGATTGTCATCCGCACAATATTTTCCATACTTTTTATTTGGTATGATTTAAATTTAAACGTATATTAACACCAGCATTGTGTTTTTGGCCGCGAGTGGGCCTTTAACTCATATAATTTTCACATAGACAGCAATTTAGCATAAGAAGAGTGAGTCTTTTCCTCGATATTTTCATAATAATCAATACAGTGTCATATTTTTCTTTCAAAGAAAACAATAACCTTACTGTTGTTGTGCGAATAATAATTATTATCCTTATCCGCTGTATGTCGTGCGGTAAGGTTTCCTACCCGCCAGACAGCGGTGTTGCAACCTACTTAACCCTTGGGCTGCTAAGCGCGACTCACGGACCTTTTGCAGACAGTGTAGATCAAGATCAGACTGCACAGAACGTGCAGTCTGATCTTGGATCTACACTGTCCGATAAGGGGGATACTTTTCCCCCTAAAATAGCTTTGAAATTTATAGCAAAATTTGGATTTTTAATATAGGCTTGAAAGTTTCATTTTCAAGTATTTAGCAGGATAAGGGTTAACATTTTCAGATGACTTTAAGATAAGCTACTGCTTACAGTCAAATCCTGTGCGAATGTTCGGATTCATTTGTATACATGCTGTACATCTGCCAGTGTAGCCATTCACCTTTGAAGCAGCCCTACCCATTTTCTCTTTTCAGGCCTGAATCCATCTCTTTATCTTACAGGTTCTGCCGAGACGTTCATTACATTGATTTATCATTATGGGGAAAATGTACAAATGAAAAAGAAAAATCTGTGGGGACTCTATATACTGGCAAGGGTCGACTGAAAGCATCTTGAAGGGTTGGTTGATTGATTGATTGTATGGTGTTTAATGCCGTTTTCAACATTATTTCAGTTATATCGCGGCGGCCAGTGCACCTATCCATGCTTTCCTGGAGTTACTTTTACCAGTACTCCGCACAATTTTCTTTCCAAGCCACTGGCTGCTTTCCCACATGGCCATTGTCGAAACAGTGGTCAGCGGTGAGAGACGAAAAGAATCCTGTCGCAATGACTATCATCAGTCCTCAGAAAGAAATTGGCCGAGCCGGGGATCGAACCAGCGACCTCCTGTTCTCAAGTCCTGTACGCTACCGACTGAGCTACGGGGCTCGGCACATCTTGAAGGGCATCAACTGAAATCCTCTAAGGTATTCACGGCATAATATGGTGTTCGTGCGAAATATGACGGCTACCTGCGAGAGTGATATAATATCAAAATGAAACTGATTAATTGGATGATGTTTAAGGCCGTTTTCAACATTATTTCAGATATATCACAGTGGCCGGTGCACCTATTTTTGCTTTCCTGGAGTTTCTTTTGACAGTAATATGCTCAATATTCTTTAGAAGCCACTGGCTGCTTACCCACATAAACATCGTCGAAAAAATGGTCACTGTGACAGTGGAATGAATCCTGTTGCAATGACTGTCATCAATCCTTGGAAAGAAATTAGCCGAGCATCGAACCAGTGACCCCCTATTCTCAAGTCCTACACGTTACCAACTGAGCTACAGGGGCTGGGTACCAAAATGAATGAAGAACAGAATAGAAAGAAAATATAACCCCTTTTTCCGTCCAAAGTCTTGCATCAAATATGTTGGAGTTTGCACAACCTTCCCAAACACAGGCCCTGGTAACGGATTGTTGTTTAAATTAACTAATTCTGATTCTGACTAGATTTTCAAACCGGCAAATCACACACGAGATGACGCAAAATTTCAGTTGTTTCAATGTGCTTTCCACATAAAATATGGGATAATCCAAGAAGAATGATACAAAAGAAATACGATAAATTAAAAAAAAAAAAAAAAGTGGAATATTGCTAGATTTCGTTCTGTTTCGTTCTATTTCGTTTCGTTGGGTCTGGTTCCGTTCCGTTTCATTAGGGTTTGGTTTTATTTCGTTCCGTTTTGTTGCGTTTCGTTCCGTAACATTTCATTCCGTTTCGTTGTGTTTCATTTCGGTTCCGTTTCTAAGTTTATAGGGACCCCTGTATTACACTGGATGTGTAAGCCTCTATATGTGTGTAAATCATATAATGTTATTTTAGAAAGGATTACAGAGCCAAATCAAACTGTAATTATCCTTGCTGTCAATAAACCAATAGCCAACAAAAAAACCCAATCCTTTTTGGTGTCCATGTGTACACTTCAAGTTCATGCTACTGGTTCAACCACTCAAATTTTGTGCCACATTTTTCAATGGTGGTTTTTGGCATTTCATTGGTCACTTTACCAGGGTCAAAGATATTGGGCAGACTATGAGCATAGAGAAATGATGACTTACTTGAAATGTTCTTCAAGATGAGCAAAGCGAGTCAGTATTTGCCGATATCCTACGATGTCAGTATAAATAAGCGATGGGTTCTCATGTAAGTCCCCACATCTCTCCTCTAAAGACTCAAAGAATGCACCCAGCCTGTTAAACATATTACAATGTGCCGATGACTTTTTTCCATATGTATCAGACAACTTTGAAAACAATTTAACAAAAAAATTTTAAAACCGGGTTAAATGTTGCCACATAGCCCTATCTTTTGTTTACTTTTTACACGATTTAAAAAATTCATTTTCAGCCAGCGACCAACACTTGGACCGCTAGCACAATAACAGATTGTCATCTTCACTATATTTTCCATACCTTTAGAAGATATGCTTTAAATTAACTCTCCATTTGTCTACTTTTGGCCTCTATTGTGACTTTAATAATGGTTGCTTACTCCTTAGAGGTGGCCAATAAGACAGGTTTCATTGTATTTTATCTTTCAACCAACTGAATATCCATGGAGTAACACTTTTGCTGTATTTATTTTTGATATACCATGGATACTTAAATAAGAGCACATGGAGCCAGAACCAATTTCACTCATTTGCATATACATGTACTGCTAAATTTATGTTTGTCTTTGTTAGGAATAATAAACACCAACAAATCAACATTAAAAGACAAATTAAAAGACAAATATAATACATACACAGTGTTGCTGGATATCAGAAATATCTTACTCATTTGGAAGAATTGATAATTGTCTTCACAATTATCAATTCTCCCAAACTTGTTAGATATTTTTGATATACAACAAAACCTTGTACTAATTATGTATCAAAGTGCTGTCTGCAGATGCTTTCTTATGGATGGCCAAGTGTATAATTTTTTTTGTCAGGCAGAAAGTTAAAAGGTCAATGACTACAAAAGTAATCAAACAAGAAGAACAAACTTCAGTACTCAGTAAACTGTTCCACCTCACTCCCCACTGTTATGTGATGTCCCAGGACATACAAGGTGGTTATCAAATCTGACCACTGGACAAGCTCACCTAAAAAGCCTCCTGAAATTATAAAAGGATGACAGAGGCTTACATGGTTATCAGATCTGACAATGAGCCTACAAAGGAAAAAAATCAAAAGTGCTGAAAGTACTGATAAACTAGGGAATGTGGAACTACCGGCCTTGGTAAAGATGAGACATGGTTGGTCCATACAAGGCTGAAGAAAAAATGGTCCAACTTGGTTGTTAAGCCCGATCCAATTAGGTCTGGTGGCTTTACCCACTGCTCATAGCCATTCACTTGTCACAATAGGAAATGCCATCAAAAAAATGTATTTCTTGATCTTTAATTACAAAAAGCAAATAAAGATCAAATCAATTTAATGATCTGATGACTGAATACTTTCTAGAGTTCACTTTTAGATGACTTTTCCATACTTTTTTACTCTCTTATCAGTTGGAAGCGCCTGGTAGCTAGATGAGACCTACAACATCCATGAAAAACACAAGGATGAAAAAGGTGGCTATTAACTAGTGATCTTAGATGGCTAGTCTAAAAATACTACAGCTGGAAATAAAGTTGCCTACATTTATTACTCTGCCAGTGACTAGAACCTTGACCAACTAATCTTTCACAGGTTATAAGACTTAAAATAATCAGTTTTTTTTAACCTTTTTACAACACAATTCTGAGTTTTAATGACCATGATAGATAAGGCTTTTGAAGACATTTTAGGAATAGGAGAAAATGCTGGTAACTAGCATTTTCTCCTTTTCCTAAAATGCTTTCTTCCATTTCAAAGACAAAACCGTTTTTTGAACTGGATTTTGATTTGTTGTCTGCAAATTCTTCCAAGTTGGACCGCTCTAAAAATTTGTCATTAGGTAAAGAGTTAAAGATACATCCTTATTGCCAGAGAGAAAAAAAAAAAATGTTTAAGTTTGATAGACTGTAGATTGGCTCAGAATTTAGGCAGCTGTGTAAACATAGATAAATTGCCAATATATATATATGGTGTAAGGGATAAATATATATATGGGAAATCTTTAATTTAAAACCTGAAAAATCACAACTGTGATTTCTTTGATGGCCTCCAGAAAATGAAATGCAATTTCTATCAGTCATTATCTTTGCAATCTTGCAACCATCAGGGGCAACATTTGGCATGAAGATACAAGAATGATTGTAGTTTGATAAAATAAAGATGAAATCGGTTAAAAGACTGGCCGAAAACGAGTATAGATGTATCTTTAAATGGTATGAATGAAATTTACCTATTTTTTATACAAGAATGTTTACATTTGGTTGTTGTTGAGCCTTTAAAACTTATTGGTCAATAAATGCTTCAAGTATATTGACGACATGGACAGCTGATTATGTCATCCTCGCCTCTTAACAAACTATAGCAATAAACAATTGAGCTTTGCTCTGGCATAAGGGGGTTTAATGCATCTCTAGGATGCATTATACCGGTACCAAGCAAGTCATCACATAAGTATGGATCTATAAAATCCATTTTGTCTAACAACCAGATGCATCATGAGGTACATTGGTCCTTTGACAAGCACAAAACTGACTGATAGCAAAACGTTTTGACCCAGGTCACCTCGCACAGTTTGTGCAAGCTGACCTGGGTTGATATTTCTAGCAGATGCATTAAACATCCTTTTCACAGATTGTAGCCCAATTATTTTTCCTTTTCTTTTTTTTGTCAAGAAACACTGTTTTGATATGTATAGGGGTTTTCAGCTACTGTCATGGAATTTCAAGATTATGTGAAAGCTTCTTTTCCACTCATTATCATTCTTTCTGGTTAGATTTTTGCTCAATGGCATATAAAGTGTAATAAGGGAAGGCATTACAACAATTACATAATATGAATATGAATTATTGATACCTGTATATTTCTACGAAATTTTCACCTTGGCCTCTGAACCCATTCATGAAATGACTGCCATGCTCTTGCAAAAGGGGGCCTAATGTATCTCTGTGGTCCCTTATACCAAGCAAGTAGTCACATAATTAAAGATTCATAAAATTCTTTTAGTTTAACCCTTTACCGCACAATGCCGCCTTTTGACGCCCCTGGGAAAGAAGCCTTTTGAAAACAATGTGGGAAAAGGAGAAAATGCTGGTAACCAGCATTTTCTCCTTTTCCCACAATGTTTTCTACCCTATCAAAGAAAAGTTGCACCATTGGAGCCACATTGAAATTGACGTCTGCAAATGCTTTCAATTTGGACAAGGCTAAAATTTTGTCGTCTGGTAAAGGGTTAATATTGACTTAATCTGGAGGAAGACTGGTCCTTGGACCTGTAGAAAATTAAACAATAGTAAAAAGTTTCAACTCATGTCAGACAGCGCTGACCACAGAGGCTGACAGGGGTGATACTGTTTGCTATTGGGTTATGCCCCCTTATTTTGTTACCAAAATATTTTCAAGCGTGGACACAAAATGTTTCCTACTCTTGGTAATAACTTAGTTTCTTTAACTCTTTACAAACAGTAAAATTTTAGACCTTTTAGAATTTGCAGACGGCAAAATAAAAGTGACTCAAAAATTGAAATTGGTTTTGGGAAGGGTAAAAACATTGTGGAAAAAGGAGAAACTGCTGGTTACCAGCATGTTCTTCTTTTCCCATAATGTTTTCAAAAGCCTTCTTTTTCAGGGTTGTTAAAAGTCGTGTGGTAAAGGGTTTACAGACGACAAAATTCAAGATGTGTCCAAACTGAAAGTATTTCCAGGTGACAAATTAAATGTAGCTTAAAATCTAGAATTTGTGTTACAAAGGGTAGAAAAGCAGAATATGCTGGTAACCAGTGCTTTCTGCTTTTCCTACAATGTTTTCAAAAGCTTTCTTCTTTAGGATTATTACAACAGGGGATTGTTTGGAAAAGTGTTTATAAAAAAGCTATTAACTCTTTATCACAAGACAAAGTTTTAGACCCATCCTAATTGAAAGCAATTGCAGACAACAATTTCAGTGTGACTCAAATGATGTGATTTGTTTTTGATAGGGTAGGAAACATTGTGGGAAGAGGCGAAAATGCTGGTTACCAGCACTTTCTCCTTTTCCCACAATGTTTTCAAAGGGCTTCAACATCAGGGTCATTAAAAGTCGGGATTGTGTGGTAAAGGGTTAATTCTACACCATACAATCCCGGTTTTTTTTAACAACTCGGAGGAGAACATCTTTCAAAAAAAAAAAACAAGAGGACCATGATGGTCCTAAATTGCTCACCTGAAATGCAACTGAGCTCAACACCATAATGCTACATGCCAAATATGAAAGCTCTAGCCCTTACGGTTTGGGACAAGAAGATTTTTAAAGATTTCCTTCTTTATCTCTATGTGAAATCCGAGAACCCACAACATAGGGCCAATTTTTAACACCAGGGCCATAATTTGAAGTATTTTGGTAGAGGGTCACTAGATGATGCTACATGCCATATATGAAAGCTCTAGCCCTTACGGTTTGGGACAAGAAGATTTTTAAAGATTTTCTTCTTTATCTCTATCTGAAATCCGAGAACCCACAACATAGGGCCAATTTCCACACTAGGGCCATAATTTGAAGTATTTTGGTAGAGGGCCACTAGATGATGCTACATGCCAAATATGAAAGCTCTAGCCCTTACGGTTTGGGACAAGAAGATTTTTAAAGATTTCCTTCTTTATCTCTGAATGAAATCCAAGAACCCACAACATAGGGCCAATTTCCACACTAGGGCCATTATTTGAAGTATTTTGGTAGAGGGCCACTAGATGATACTACATGCCATATATGAGAGCTCTAGCCCTTATGGTTTTAGACAAGAAGATTTTTAAAGATTTCTTTCTTTATCTCTATGTGAAATCCGAGAACCCACAACACAGGGCCATTTTCAACACTAGGGCCATAATTTGAAGTATTTTGGTAGAGGGCCACTAGATGATGCTACTTGCCAAATATGAAAGCTCTAGCCCTTATGGTTTAGAACAAGAAGATTTTTACAGATTTCCTTCTTTATCTCTATGTGAAATCCGAGAACCCACAGCATAGGGCCAATTTCCACACTAGGGCCATTATTTGAAGTATTTTGGTAGAGGGCCACTAGATGATACTACATGCCATATATGAAAGCTCTAGCCTTTAAGGTTTGGGACAAGACAATTTTTACAGATTTCCCTCTTTATCCATATGTGAAATCCGAGAACCCACAACATAGGGCCATTTTCCACACTAGGGCCATTATTTGAAGTATTTTGGTAGAGGGCCACTAGATGATACTACATGCCATATATGAAAGCTCTAGCCTTTAAGGTTTGGGATAAGACAATTTTTACAGATTTCCCTCTTTATCTATATGTGAAATCCGAGAACCCACAACATAGGGCCATTTTCAACACTAGGGCCATAATTGGAAGTATTTTGGTAGAGGGCCACTAGATGATGCTACATGCCACATATGAAAGCTCTAGCCCTTATGGTTTGGGACAAGAAGATTTTTACAGATTTCCTTCTTTATCTCTATGTGAAATCTGAGAACCCACAACATAGGGCCAATTTTCAACACTAGGGCCATAATTTGAAGTATTTTGGTAGAGGGCCACTAGCTGATGCTACACGCCAAATATGAAAGCTCTAGCCCTTAAGGTTTGGGACAAGAAGATTTTTACAGATTTCCTTCTTTATCTCTATGTGAAATCCGAGAACCCACAACATAGGGCCCATTTTTAACACCAGGGCCATAATTTTCAGTATTTTGGTAGAGGGCCACTAGATGATGCTACATGCCATATATGAAAGCTCTAGCCCTTACGGTTTGGGACAAGAAGATTTTTAAAGATTTCCTTCTTTATCTCTATGTGAAATCCGAGAATCCACAACATAGGGCCAATTTCCACACTAGGGCCATTATTTGAGGTATATTGGTAGAGGGCCACTAGATGATACTACATGCCATATATATGAGAGCTCTAGCCCTTAAGGTTTCGGACAAGAAGATTTTTAAAGATTTTCTTCTTTATCTCTATCTGAAATCCGAGAACCCACAACATAGGGCCATTTTCAACACTAGGGCCATTATTTGAAGTATTTTGGTAGAGGGCCACTAGACAATGCTACATGCCAAATATGAAAGCTCTAGCCCTTACGGTTTGGGACAAGAAGTTTTTACAGATTTCCTTCTTTATCTCTATGTGAAATCCGAGAACCCTTAACATAGGGCCATTTTCCACACTAGGGCCATTATTTGAAGTATTTTGGTAGAGGGCCACTAGATGATACTACATGCCATATATGAGAGCTCTAGCCCTTATGGTTTGGGACAAGAAGATTTTTACAGATTTCCTTCTTTATCTCTATGTGAAATCCGAGAACCCACAACATAGGGCCATTTTCAACACTAGGGCCATAATTTGAAGTTTTTTGGTAGAGGGCCACTAGATTATGCTACATGCCAAATATGAAAGCTCTAGCCCCTACGGTTTGGGACAAGAAGATTTTTACAGATTTCCTTCTTTATCTCTATGTGAAATCCGAGAACCCACAACATAGGGCCAATTTCCACACTAGGGCCATAATTTGAAGTATTTTGGTAGAGGGCCACTACATGATGCTACATGCCATATATGAAAGCTCTAGCCCTTACAGTTTAGGACAAGAAGATTTTTAAAGTTTTTTCTTTCGGTTGCCATGGCAACCAGAGTTCTTCATGGAATTCAAATCTTTGAAGTATTCTGAAAGTGCATCACCTACGGATCATTTCTGTGAAGTTTCACTGAAATCTGTTGGGTGGTTTCAAAGGAGAAGATTTTTTAAGTAATTGTTCACGGACGGACGGACGGACGGACGGACACACGGATGGACGGACGCCGGACAACAATTGATCACAATAGCTCATCCTGAGCACTATGTGCTCAGATGAGCTAAAAAACTGTGGAAAAAGGAGAATTACTGGTAAACAGCGTTTTCTCATTTTCCCACATTCTTTTCTATCGTTTCAAAGACAAATACTATTTCTTAACCCTTTACCACACAATTACAACTTTTAACGACCCTGAGGTACAGAAGCCTTTTGAAAACATTGTGGGAAAAGGAAAAAAATGTTAGTAACCAGCATTTTCTCCTTTTCCCATGTTTTCTACCCAAGACAGAAATCGTATGAGCTAAATTTAACAAATGCTTTCAATTTCCACAAGTCTAAAATTTTGTTGTTTGGAAAAAAAAACAAGCCTCATTTGATTTGTCATCTGGAAATGTGTTGACTTTGGACAAGTCTCAAATTTTGATGTTTGGTAAAGGGTTAAAGTATTGAAAATGCTACATGTATTTTTGACATACACTACTTACAGAATTGGTCCGGCCGGGTAGCTCAGTGGTTAGCATATCTGACTCGTGACCTGGTGACTGTAGGTTTGATACCCGGTTGAGGCAAACTTTCTTGCTGGCAATTTTTCACCTCTCACCTCTGGTGCATGCAAGAAAAGTAGTCAGTGACTTGGAAACAGAGTTGTATCAGTGCTGGTGTGAGAAAGCCGGGAAATATGTCTGTAGGTGAACTGACTGGCATGATAAGAGCTAAGCTTTTTAAACGGCATTTAACTCATATACAAACAAACACACCAAGAGAACTGACACTAATTTTACCTTTAAACTGATCTCTGGCAAACTGCAGTCCAGCATCTCTGGACAAGAAACCCATATGCAGTAGGATCTGAAACAGGCATCTTAACCCTTAAAGCACCTTTCACGACTATAGTTGTATTTGCAGCTAGTGTAGATCAAGATCAGACTATAAATAATGTGCAGTCTGATCTTCTTTGACCTACACTGTCCGCTTTTTTGACACATTTTTGAAAATAGCAATATTGAAACTGCTTTTGTTTGGGTCTTAATTCTAGATTACACATGCACCTTGGGTTTATTCAGTGCTTCAAGGGTTACCTCTATACCAAACAATCCCGAGTTTTAATGACCTAAAGTCGAAGACATTTGAAAACACTGTGGAAAAAGGGGAAAATACTGGTAAACAGCATTTTCTCATTTTTCCACAATATTTTCTACCTACTCAAGGGAAAAAAGTTAACTTGTCGTCTGTAAATTGCCTTAATATTGATAAGTCTAAAATTTTGCTGTGTGGTAAAGGTTTACAGGAAAGTACTATATAAATTGTATAAACGAAGCTTTGTTTATTTTTTCATATGGTATTTAATGTCATTTTCAACATTATTTCAATTATGCTGCAGCACGAAGTGTACCCATCCATGATTTTCTTCAGTTGCTTTTACTCTTTGCAGCAGAAATATTCTTCCCAAGCCATTGGCCTCTTTTCCATATAACCCTCATTGAAACAATGATCAGCGGTGAGAGAGGAAAGAATCCTGTATCAATGAATATCATCACTTCTCAGAAAGTATTTGGCGCAGCTCGGGATTCTAAATAAAGCAGTAGATTTCTCTTTAGCCATATAGCTCAATTTTACATAAAAATAAAAACCTAAATTAGCCATGCTCTGGCATTAGAGGGTTTAATGCATCATAAGTTGTCTCATAACTATGGATCTATAAAGTCCATTTTATCCAACAACTGACTGAATCATGTGATCTAATTGTCCTTTGGGATGCAGAAAATAGCAAAAAGTTTTACCCAGATCAGCATGCACAGATTACACAGATGCATTAAACCCCCTTTTCACAAGGCATGGCTCTTTTTTTTTTTTTTTTTTTTTAATAGGCATTAAACAGCAGAATGTCAAGTTTAGCTCGATGTACATGTATCTTTGTGTAAATAAGTCGCATGAAGTCAACATTGTGATTCCATAACACGAGCATGTCAGGAAATGTGTGACATCGCCAATAATGTGGCATGTGAAGTACACTCTTACATCAAAACTGGCATAAAAACTTCCAAACATTGCATTCGTAACAATGTAATTTGACTGTGGAAGGGTAAATTTCTGCAGACGTCTTCATGCACTATTCAAAGTATTAAAATCGAAGGGAGTTAATGCCCACAATAAACTGTCTGGACATAAATGAATTATTTCCCTTCGACTATTTTTGATTGACAGATTAAAAACGCATAAGACCGCGAAAAGAGGTTCGTCTCACCCGATCATTTATGGAAAACTGCAACATGTGCTTCAGAGAAATTTTCTTTCAGAGGTACGTCACCATGGAAACAAGAGTGTCTCTGGGATCTAATTCCATGAACGAATTCTTCAGTGTCATGGCACAACCACTATCGTTGAATTATCTAAAATCGCGATATATCGAAGTTCGGCCATTTTGTTTTTTTCCTTACAAGTCACGTGATACTTTATCGACATCGAGGGTGATGATGTCATATGATTTGTTGATATTATTATCGTCTGCAAGAGTTGCAGAAAAAAGGGGTTTAAATCGGTAAATCGGCGAACTTTAAAAGCTCACGTTTAAAACACGCGATTTCACTAACATAAAAACACCTCCTCATAAAAATTACCAATTATTTCACGACAAAACCGCATTTGGGAAAAAAAAAAAAAATTTTTCACCAGGCATTGCTGTTAATGTTGCATCAGCGAGGGGGGAATTAAGGTTAGTCTATTTTCAAAATGCTTGTTTTTTCTCAATCCCCGCGAATATACCTGCATAATAAAATGGCTACCCGGATGTGTCGTGCTCATTGAAACAATTTTATAAACATTTGAAAAAAAAAAAAGGATTTGTTTTGTATACACGAAGGACATTAACTGACCATCACATACAGGTAAGTGGAGTTTAACTTTTACGCCTGTACTTAATGTTAACAAATCCCAGGCTTAATATCACGACTGACGGTGTGACGACGGTATTTAAAGTCTAAACGGGTCCCATTTAGTTAGAGGTATGTAGCAGACCCGTCTCTGTAGAGCAAGTACAATTGCGTAAAAGAACTTCAGTCACCTATAGGATTAGATTTGTTCGAAAACATTCAGCCGCTGTCTGCCTGAATAATGACCAGAATCATTAAAAATGCAATCAAAATACTATATTGTAGGTTTGCAGACAGTACCGCCATGTTTTCAGCCATGCAGACGGTTGTATAACAAACCCGAATCGACTATAAATTTATTTAACGAAATCTGTTTCGATACTAAAACTATAGACCTACTGTGGGGAATAAAATTAAAAGAAAAAGACATGATATTATTCTATAAGCTGTGCTTGATGTTTCATTCGGAACGTTCGCATCTAGTCAGAAGTAATTCATGACGAAACTAGAGTGTTATAGAACCGGAATGGATTAAGCTCACAAATAGACAAGTTTTTGTAGAAATATCTTTTATTAATCGAGAAATTAGGTAAAATCTTACTTCCGATTTAGTCTTCTTTTTTTAACAACAAATTATGTCATAATATCCCAATTTGTTGTTCAAACAGCGACAAAATTTGATGTCGAAGTTTTGCTAAAGGAAACTATGATCGAATCGACGAGATCCAACGTGCACGATAAATGTCAAATCGAAAAACAACGTGTGTTGGGGCGTATAGATAGGGCTAGGACGGCCGCAAACACAGGGTGCACTTGTCACAATTCCGGAGCTTCATCAAATTTCGTCCGTGTTGATTGATTTTCTCTTATTTACCATCGCCACCGGTTTCCCATACGGGCGACGCTCCCAAAAGGCTATTAGTTATGTCATGGTGATAATGCAAGACACAGGACGAAACCCATTCTAAGAACTTTACGCCTGGTTCCTTAACGTGCTCGATGTATAGCACCGACACAGGGGACCTCGACTGAACCCTTTACCAGATGACAAAATTTTATACTAGTCTAAATTGAAAGCATTTGCAGAAGACAGATTAAGTGTTGCTAAACTAATGCGATTTGTCTATGAAAGGGTAGAAAACATTATGGGAAAAGGAGAAAATGCTTGTTTTCTCACAATGTTTTCAAAAGTCTTCTCCGTAAGGGTCAATCAAAGTGTGTAGTAAGGGATTGAATAATGCCTCATCCGAAAAACGTGTTAGTAATTGTTAGTTGGCCTGCCGTTGGACTCAAACCGACACCCACAAGTAGTCTGAGACCTGTCGTTCACAAGTCTCATGCCACTTGGTCTGTTTGAACTATTCGGACAGGTCAGCCCCTCGTCCGTATCAAGGTTGTCGCCATATTAAACCTGCTTTCAGTCACATGATCATGAACATGGCGGCGCCCTTGAAATTCTTTAAATCTAAGACAACTACAACTAAAGTGAAGTTATTTAACTTTGTCATTCGTCCCCGAAAGCATTAATGGAAACTGGTCTTCTTGTGTTAAAAGGCAAAATAACAAACTGTTTGTGAACATAATTATGTTTAGAACGATTTCGATTTAAAACTCTGACTAGTTTATTTATTTATTATTTTTTTGTGTGGAAACTTACGATTTTGAGAGCAGTAAAACGGTCTATTTCCGGCGAAGAAATGTAAGGCGTAGGTGCATATTACACTACATGACACTCGTCACAACTCGGCCGATTCCGTACCTACATCTAACCTCATCCGTATAAAGGAGGTTTCCGTTTTGAACCACAAGTCACATGATCTTAAAAATGGCGGTGCCCAGGTAAGTCGCTTAGAAACGACATGAACAGCCACGATAAAGTTATACACATCTATCAATCTTTCGATGAAAGCTCCCAACGGAATTAATAAACCACGCTAAAGATTGAATGTACAAACTGTTCGACGACGGAATTATTTTTAGAAAGATATGAAAATTGTGATCATGTTTTCTTTTTTAAGAGGAGCCTTACAATTTTAATAACGGTAAAACAGTGTACTTCCGGCGAAGAAATGTACCGTGTAGGTGCATATTAAGCTACATGAAATAGCTGTGGGACTTGATCACGAGATCACCGGAGGTTTGTCGAATGACTACATGATACAGCCGATGGGTTAGATAAATGGATTGGTGAATGACACAGGGCGGACACCGGTCCACGCAATAAGCTCGTTCACCTTCGACCAGCGGAGCTAAAATGGCACAGCGAAATACATTTCAACATACATCCATATGTATATACCTTTCGTTTCAGTCGCTGTTTATTTAAAACTGCTTTTCGAATCACTTCTGACTTCAAAGCTGCCGTCCAATTCGGCCAAAGTTTTGTAATGCGCATGCGTATCCATGCGTATGCGTTACGTTCATTCGGGTCCGTCAGAATTTTCATCAGTTTTTCTAAATCTGTGTTTACCTGCAACTAAGACACGATAAACAGAATGCTAGGTAAGATTTTCTTAAAGAATATTTGACAGAGTGGGAAATCACATGGTTTCTGATTTAGTATGCTGCACGGAAAATGGTGGCAGAGCACAAGTTATGTATGACTAAAATTGTGGAATTTGTCTTTGAAAGGATAGAAAAATCATTTTGGGAAAAGGACGAAAATGCTGTTGACCAGGAATTTCTCCCCCCCCCCCCCTTTTTTTTTTATCTGATAAAGAGTGAGAACAGAGAGATGAGAGTATGAAACAAAAGTACTGACACATAGACACGAACCATGCTCTGTGAAAAGGGGGCTTAAAGCATTTGCAAAATATATTGACCCAGGTCAGCCTGCACAGTCCGCTCAGGCTGACCTGGGCCGAAACTTTTTGCTTTTGGTAAATTTTCTGCATGTCGAAGACCTAGTGTACATCATTATTCAGTCGGTTAGAGAAAATGGATTTTATGGATCCATAATTATGGTATTATGGTATCATGGAGATGCGTTCAGTCCCTTTTTGCCAAAGCATGGATCTTACAGTTTGATACAGAGTAAGGGATTCGTTGGCACACAGGTTACCTTCTCTGATATGGAACACTGAACAGGAACTACTTTTTGTTGTAGATATTGGTGGTGCAAGGTCAACACTGATATCACTACTCCTAATAGAGAGAACAGTACCACAGTCTTTATTCTCCGCTGAAGCGACAGTTTCAGTTTTCGATATATTCCCATAGCTGAAATATATCCCCTCTGAAAATGAAGATACATCTACATTTTTTTTTCTTTTAACACTGTGGAAAAGTAAGGTGTCGAAATATCTTCATGAAGAAGATGGGAAAAAAAAAATTATATATATATGAACCACGATCTGTGAAAAGGGGGCTTAGTGCATATGTACATCTGCAAAAAGTATCGACCCAGATCAGCCTGCGCAGTCAGCGCAGGCTGACCTGGGTCGAAACTTTTTGCTTTTGGTAGATTTTCTGCATGTCAAAGGATCAGGGTACCTCATGATTTAGTCAGTTGTTGGACCAAATGAATTTTATGGATCCTTAATACTGTGATGAATTGCTTGGTATCATGGATCACGGAGATGCATTAAGTCCCGTTTTGTTAGAGAATGGCTCACATGTATGTGTTCAGCCAGTTCTAAATGTGTTTAACTAAATAATAATAACAACAATGATGATGATTCGATAATCACAGTAACATAAGAAAGATTTTTGAAAGTGGAAGATCCTATATTCTCTCTCGCGACCAATTTCCTTGGTTTGAATGTTTTAAATACTACTTTCAATATTTAATAACTCAAACCACGGAACAGCTCACTTACTACAACGGTTACAGCCTGGGTTTCTGTAATGCCTTGCTCTAGGACACTCTTGGTCTACCAGCGGGGATCGAGCCAGGATATCAAGATCAGAAGTCTAGCACCTTAACTCTTTACCTGTCAAAATTAAAAGCACTTGCGGACGACAAAATAAATGTGACTCAAAAATCGATTTTTTTTCTTTTTACAGGGTAGAAAACAATGTGAAAAAGTAGAAATGCTACATGTAGTTAACAGCATTTTCTCCTTTTTCTTCATTTTTTTTCAAAAGTCTCACTCTTTAGTTTTATTATAACTCAGATTTTTTGGGGTAAAGCGTTGTTACAATGGAGCCATGATGATAGTAAAGTTTCTAAAAATACATGTGAGCCGTGCTCTAGCAAAAAGGGGCTTCATGCATCTCGGTAATGCATCATACCGAGCAAGTCATCACATAATTGAATGATTGATTGAATGGTGTTTTACGCCGCTTTCAAAATTATTTCAGTCATATCACGGCGACAGCTCACAAATTCATGTATTTCCTGGGTTTCACCAGTGCTAGGCCAGGACTTTGAAGTGTCTTGCCCAAGGACACTCCCTAGAAAAACCCATCGGATCAGGTGGGGCTCGAACCCAGGACCTCCAGGTTACGAGTCCCACACTCTACCACTGAGCCACGCAGGACCCCCTCATCACATAAACATGGATCCATAAAGCTAATTTTGTAAAACAACCGACTGAATCATGAGGTAGACTGCAGTGATCTTTGGACATGCTGAACATTGACTAATAGCAAAAAGTTTCGACTCATGTCAGCCTGCGCGGACTGCGCAGGCTGACATGAGTCGATGCTTTTTGCAAATGCATTAAGCCCCCTTTTCACATGGTACATGTAGGTTTGTACTGAAGTATTTACCAGGCCAGAAACATTTCAAACAGCCTTTCAATGATGCATTCCTTGTGCAGAAAAAATCAATTTTCGATCTTCGATTTAACGTGATCAATACTGACAGTGCAGACATAGACCAGTCTTCTTATGATAAGCAGTATTATCTAGTAGGATCTTTGACCTGTGTTTTCCTTTTTTTTTTTTTTTTTTGTTTTTAACAATTTTGAAACAATATATGTTGCAATAATTAGGTTCTGTAGTCCCTATGGTTAATGTTACAAATACTTATTCATCAAAGAGAGGAGAGAGAGAGAGAGAGGAGGAGGAGAGAGACACACAGACACACAGTGTTATTTGTTGGCGGCGAAAAGCGAGCATTCGAAAAGTAGATTTCCTCTCAAAAACTTCTATTAGGACTAGCAGCTTTGATTCATATAGCTATATGGTCTCAGAAAAAACCATTGAAATAGCTGTAATTAAACAGGTATTCCTTTTCCTTCTCCTCTGCATGTCCTTCTGGCGGAATGCATTTTAGCCTTTTTTGCATAGGAGCTCCACCGGAAATACGGAACGCATAACTGTAAACAAAACGTATCTCTGCAACAAAATGTAGATCCGTAACATATTACCGAGCAAGTTCAAGTTTTAATCAGGAAAAGGACTATGGAAAATACTGTCGGAAAAGGAGAAAATGCTAGTAACCCACATTTTCTCCTTTTCCCACAATGATTTCTACCTTTCAAAGAAAACCTAATTTGTTCCACATTAATTTTGTCGTTTGCAAATGGTTTCAATTTGGGCCAGTCGAAAATGTTGTCGTTTGGTAGAGCTAAGCACTTAAACACCCCCGTATTTTAACAACCCGTAGAAGAAAAAGGGCCTTTGAAAACATTATGGGAAAAGGGAAGAAATGTTGGTAACCAACATTTCCTCCTTTTCCGGCAACATTTTCTACCCTTTCTGAGAGAGAGAGAGAGAGAGAAAAAAAAAAAACAAAATAAAAATCCCATTATTTGTGCCACAATAAAATGTCGTCTGAAACTACTTTCACTTTCGGCGCGTGTGAAAATTTTTTCGTCTGGTACCGAGTCATATAGATCTCGTACAAATGCCAAAGAAAATCAATCTCAAAGTAAACCGTTCTGTAAACAGATCGGAGCTTTGACCTTTTCTTAATCAAAATAAAAGCTTTGTTTGACCATGAACAGAAAGCCGAATTTTTGATACATGTAACTGATTAGAATTGCTGCTACAGTATTTCCATCATAAGTGAGCTCAAATGGACTACGAAAATATCACAAACATATTACTTCTCACAAAATTTACACATGCATGGATATTTAGATCTACACATTTAGAAGATTTATGCAGCGTCAATGCACGTTTGAAAGAATCGCGGTATATATGTACAAAGATACACTGAGATACCGATATATGTACTTTTCCTCTGTACCATACCTGAAAATTTTACACTAGTCCAATTTCAAAGCATTCCCAGACCACAAAGTGTGGCACAAAGGATGTGATTTGTATCAGAAAGGGGAGAAAACTTTGTGGAAAAAGGAAGTTATCCAGCATTTTCTCCTTTTCCCACAATGTTTTCAAAAGCCTTCTGCTTCAGGGTCGTTAAAACTCTGGACTGTGTGGTAAAGGAATATAGTCATACAATTGACTCGTTTACAGTGGCGGGGTGTAAAGCATGTTAAGGGTCGCAAAATTCGATATTGTTATACTAAAGCACTAACCTTTTATTCTTTCTCATAGGTATTCGCCTTATTCGCCGAGAATAACTAACAGAAACATTTCGTGTTGTAGAATTCAGTTCAATTATATAGGTAATTTAAAGTCCCAATAGCGACCAAATGCAAACAATGCCGGTGTTGTATTTAAGTTTATATCGTACCATTTAAAAGCATGAAATTATTGTAAAGATGGCTCTCCCCCCCCCCCCCCCCCGCCTCAAGATTTTATTGTCCTTTGTATTGATGTGTAAGGGTCGGGGAGCAACCCCTCTCCACATCTGACCATCATAAAGTAATGAATAAATATACCAACTTGGGCAATGCAGAAAAAAAAAGGCTAAGAATAGAAAAAAGAAGAGACAAAGATGTAAACGAAAAAGGTGAATCCTGATATCAGAAATCTGGACTCCCTTTCAGCACTTAAACGTTACATCAATAGAGATAGAATAATTCCAAATTTGGAGAGAGGAGGATTCAAGTTATTCACGCTAGGCTGCGAACTAAATGTAGTTCACTTCATCAACACCTTTATTTCAGAAACATAATCGATTCTCCTCTTTGTACTTGTGGCGAAATTGAATCAAATCAGCATTATTTCTTTGATTGCAGATACTATCGTGAATTTAGAAACAGCTTATTTCAAAGCGTATCAGAAATTTCCACTTGTAAGCCTGCACACACTTCTTTTTGGAAACGAGACTCTCAGTCTTGCCGATAACGAAAAAATATTTTCAGCGGTTCACTCATACATTGTTGACACTAACCGTTTTAGAAGTTGAATCACCTTTTGATTCTCTATTCCTGCTTTTAAAATCACACGCAACGTTGGAATACAAAGTTTTCTGTTTAAAATTCTGTTTTACCTGAACATTAGTATGTTGGTGGCACTCCACGTCTCTCTCTCTCTCTCTCTCTCACACACACACACACACTCACAGTTGACCATATTTTGCTGCAATTTTTGAGTCGCCTGGTTGCGTAGCAACCAGGCTCTCATTGTTATCATCTTGATCTATGGGGTGACGTAAGCATACCTCCGGCCTTGTACTGCTTCCTGTCCCAAGTTCCGGTTTACGAGATAAAACATAGTTTTCTAATTATTCGGTAAACAACCAAATTTCTGTTGTAAATAACTTACAACTGTGCCTTTGTGATAATGAATATGTCTATAAAGACCGTGCTATTTAACGCTTCAAACCTTTGAAACAGTCATTTCGTCCACGAAGGTATACGATAGCTTATCGCTTACACAGACATCATTTCCAAAAGTAGCGTATTTTGTATGTATCTAAAAATAGCCGTCGTGAACTGAACAAGTTTGCAGACACGCTGAAAAATACTTTTCGACGACAAGCCTCTTTACTGCGGCACGCTTCCATTTGTGGACAATTCTCAGCGAAAATGGTTTGATAATTACCCATTAGAAGCACAATTTAAATCTTACAATCTGTCCTTAATTGTAAGTCTTATTTCAATTCAACACTCAACCTATGGTCGGAAAGAGAGAGGCGATACCGAGTTAACATGGAAGCTTTCAGCGGAGATTTTTTTTTTTCCCAACAGTAGGCTAATTTTTTAAACAAATTTATAACGATTTGGAATGGTTGCGTTGCCTTCTTAGACATTCTTAAACGTTGCTTCTTCACAGCTTTTTATTTTACACTTTAAATATTTTGCACACCCATATTCTAGGTGCACAAGCAGAGATCATACACAGCGTATGTAATGCGCACGTTCTAGGCTGTACCAAGTAATCGCTTAGCAGGTACTTTCTGGAATGTAGCTGTGCGACAAATATAGATCTTATAATCACGTGACGTATAACGTCATTTAGACCACGGAATTCTTTATGAATTTACATATAATTTATGAATCAGTCGCTGAACCGTCCTTTATATTCAGCGTACATCGACCTAGCGCCTCACCGATCTGTGCAGAGAGAGTGTTTTAAAGTTTTCTGTGTTTAATTAATTGTTTTTCGTTTTAAAAGAGGCGAATTTGTCAAAGTCTGCTGTTGATCTTTTTCAGTGTGCGATTAACCTAGATCTAGTATTTATGAAACAACAATTTATTAGTACGGGTGTCAGAACGCAAAGTGCTTTCGTAACTGCCGAAATCTGAATTTACACGGGAATTCGACTGGAAACTACACAGTTCTAACAATCAGCAATCTGAGAACTTGACATTTTACTCCACTATATTTCAAATATAATAGAACAGATCGATGTTAACCCAATCGAACAACAAGTTCTTTATTGGAGTGTTTGTAATCTTGTAAAGGGTTGTTGTAAAGGGTAATAGAGCGAATCGCTAACATTTAGTTTACACCAAAGCAATATACATGTAGATCCCTACAATTTTCAATTCCTGTGACATTGTAAAACGCAAAGTTAAAAGGCTGATGATCATGCTATTGGGTTATATTGTTTTTCTTGAGCTGTCGCAGCCACATTCCTAGAGTCCACTGTGGACAAAACTTGAACCCAGACAACAACAGAAACAGATTATTTCCAATGGACAGGTAGATTACTGAGTCAAATATTTGTGTGTGCTCCAGAGGTTACATTTCAGTCCAATGATCATGAAATTGTCCGGCTGTTTGTCTCAAGAATAGTTTTGACAGAACTGAATGTAGGTCAATGGGGGTTAAAAGAAAAAGGTTTTCACTAGGTCTTATCAGACGAAACAGTAATAGATCTAGTGCTGTAGAATCCATTTATGTTCAGTCCAATACTCACGGAACTTTGTCAGACTGCTTAGATTAGATATGGGTGAGTTGCAAAAGGGCATTTTTGGTCTAAAAAGTTTGTCACTAGATCCTATACAAGAAGACAAAGTTCAACTGAGTTCCATACTTATGTTGCCTAAATGGTCCTCTTTTATATAATTGTTCAAGTGGTTCTTCTCTGTTTCTATAAACTTCACAGAAGCTTTAGAACTGAGAAGTAACACTGCAAAATCACCGCCTCTGAAACTGTATAGGCAATTATACCCAAATTTTATATCTAGCATCCTGTATTTGGAAAGGACAATTATTCAAATGAACCCATATAAATTATGTATAACCACATGGTCTAATTTTAGAAAATTTGTGTCATACAAAAACAACTTGTTCTACATCTGGAGAGTAAATGTATGCCCTATTCTACTGAAATTATTTAGAATGTTTGTTTTAGCAATATGTGTAAGAATTAAGATATACAATAAGTTAAGTCACCCAGATTCTGCGCTAGAAAAAGATTTTATCAACTAAGAAGCCTAATTTTTGTACACATTCTTTATAATTATTATTAAGGTAGGGAGTAATTGTAAATATTGATGGAACTTCGGCAGTTATTCTGCCCCGCCGAATTTCGGAGGGGGGGGGAATATAGTTTTCATGTTGCATGTCTGTCCGTCTGTCCGTTCGTCCGTCTGATCTTCCGTCCATCCAGACATATTTTCTAAAATCGTTGACGAAAGTTAATGAAACTTCATACATGTGTTCCTCATGATAGTCAGCCGATATACTTTTTTTTTTAATGTAATGCCTTGTCATGGAAAAAGGAGGCTTGATGTCTTCCGGTCTGCCTTGTCATGGAAAAAGGAGGCTTGTCATGGAAAAAGGAGGCTTGATGTCTTCCGGTCTGCTTGTTTTGTTTTATTTTGTTTTTGTTTTTAATGCGGTGTCATGGAAAAAGGGGGCTTGATGTATATTTCCATTACGGACCAATATCTCTTTAACTACTGGACAAAATTTTATGAAACTTCATATTCATATTGTTTATCATAAGTCCCAGACAATCAGTATTTGTTTTTACTTGATCAAATGCCGTATCATGAAATAAGGGAAGGCTTAATGCATATTTTCACCAATAACAAAAAAGGCCATTTACATGCAAAAAGCAATACCTCATATAATTATCTTTCTATCATTTTTTTTTTGTTTTGTTTTGGCGATGGATATCACTTCAACGAAATGACTTGTTTTATATCGATTGTATCTTTTGAAAACGATTTTTTAAATGAAGTCACCCGGGGTAAGAGACATTGAACTTTTTAAACCTGTTCCTGGTGCCTAAATCTGAATTCTCACCACATTTTTTTTTTTTCATGTAAATTTTAATATTAATGTTTGTGATTTTAGGATGACAACTTAGAAATATGATTGCTTATAATACTGTCTTATGGTTAAGTTATTTTGTATCTTGAATGCTTTTAATAGATTGAACAAAAAAGGGTGAAAACTTCTAACCCATTACCCTCCAGGCGACTCTCAGGACTATCAGTCCTTTGATTTATATTGTTAAACGTCTGACATTGACGTGACTCACAGGAGAGGAACTTTATAAGCTAGCAGCTTTCGTTCCAATCCTTTTCACGCAACTTTAATTTTCAGAATATTACCATGTATGTAAATATTATACTGAATAAAATATGATTAAACTAAAAAGGTGAATCCTCTCATGTTTACAAAAACGTAGGAATATTAATCAAGCGAAACATTTAAAAAAAAAAAGCAAGGTGTTATTGTGCGGTTGGTCCAAATACTAGTCGCTGACAGAAAAAAATCAAAGTACTGTAAGCACTGTAATCGGTCGACACTGAATAACTACAGTGGTTTGAAATCACAAATCAAATGGTAGATGTTTGAACTATGTATGGAACAAAAAATCCTACACCGTTACAAATGAGCCACGTAGGATTCCACTTTTTTAAGCTGTCTTTTACAAATTAGTAGTTTAACGATTGGTTAAAATATAGGCTATGTTTGCAAGCCGACAGCAATAGAACGTAAAAAATATGTGACAATTCTGATCAGCAATACCGATTATCAAGTTTTGGATATCACTCATCACGAACAGCAGTACCTACAAACCCTTTGAAAGAGTGAAAAAATACATATGCATGTATATTCTTTTCTGTAACTTTGGCAACTTACATGTAGGTAACTGTATTGTAACATATAAAAGCCGTATAAAATATGCCTGCATTATAACTTTAGAATTGTTTACTTTTTGCTGCTTATGGGCCTGTCATTTTTCCATTTTTAGCAAGACATCGTATTCATCTTGACAAACTGTCCTACCTATTTTTTAGCGGGCCAAATCGTCCAGTCCAAACGTCTGCTGGTAAATTTCTCCTACATTATACTTTCAAAGAATGTAGACACCCAATAGCTCCCTAACTGTCAACTCTTTATCAAATGATAAAAATTTTAGACTTGTCCAAATCAAAAGCATCTGCACATAGAGAAAATGGTAACCTGCATTTTCGCCTTTTCTCACAATGTTTTCCCCTTCTTTCTCATGGGCATTAAAAAAGGATAGTTTGGTTAAGAGTTAAAACACTTAGTTAATCGACTAGCCTTTTACAGTCAGGAAAACAATATCAAACATTAGGCTACAATTTCATGGTCGTTTTTTTTTATATATACATCCCAAATAAACAGACAATTAGATCTAAGATATGAACGTCTGTGATATTGAATTTTATGATTTTTATCTTTTATTGTCTTCAAAAGCGACTTTACTTGTCCATAGCCAACAAAGGTCATTGTATTTGAGTCATTCTAATCAGCAAGAGCATAACTGCGGTAGCCTTGATCTCTTTATCTGAAATGTGGAAAGGATGAGAATCGACCAATATGAATAGCTGATGAGACAAACATGTTGCTGACATTTGCACGCTTAGAGCGCTAAATTGTTAAAATAGACATGTTAAGCTTGGAAAAGCAGCCTAAATATTGCAGGACCATTGCTGTCTTGAGTAGAATAACTCGGAAAACTGGCATGATAGATCCAAGATCTGACTGCATGTTCTGAGCAGTCTAGTCTGAATCTGTACTTTCTGTTAAGACTTTTTCCCTGGTCCATTGATTCAGATATGGAGAATGTAACAGTAAGTGAGCTTATTTGTGTTACAGTTTCCTCATTGAAAATGTTTTATTTGACAAAATTTTGAAAATCTTTCAAATGGGTGAAAAAAGCTGTGGAAAAAAGAGAACGTGCTGAATACATGCAGCTTCTCCAACTATATTTTCAAAGCCCCACATGATTGTTTAGTCAAGGGTTAACAGACTGATTCCAGTCTGTAGAAACTCACCAAGAAGAAACATGTGAGTGACTGTGTAAAATGGTAGTGCCATGGCTGGAAGGAGAGGAAGAGGGGCTATGAAAACAATTTAACCCATTATCCCGCTAAAACATTGAAATGAAATTTCAAACCGGTAGTAAAACCCGAATAATTCTATGTCAAACTTATTCTTTTTTTGGAAAAAGAAATATCTCCTTATCGAACAGTGTAGATCCAAGATCAGACTGCACGTTCTGTACAGTCTGATCTTGATCTATACTATCCGCAAAAAGGTCAATGAGTCGCACTTAGCAGCCTAAGGGTTAATACATCATACGCTGAAAGATGCGTAATCAGTCAGTATTGTGAATGGACAGTCTGGGTACTAAGTTTGCAACCGGTGAATCGCTAGTCCATTCTGAAATTGTTTTCGTAATGGCCTCTCCGCGAGGGCCATAACCTTTACACAACTCTATACCCTTTGTCCCCACAGCTTCACACGCTTCGCCTCACATACACGATCCTTGCATTAAACGACCAACGGCCGGTTACTATTTTAAACTTAGGGCTGTTACGAGTTGCATTTACATCAGTGTTCTCTTAGGCAGAGCAATCTAAATTTTCAAATTCTTTTAAAGCAATGTTTCCTTACAAACTCCTTTTTGTCGCGAGTTTATTCCTCTCAAGACCAAAATGACCTATTATCTTTTCAACACCTGCTACATATACGGAAAGCACTCGTCACAACCCGGCCGATCCCGTAACTACGTATAACTATCAACGAAATTTGCCGAATGATATGGACAGCAGACGACTACAAGGTGTGTTCACATCACCCGATACACTTGATTCGCACTCGTTTCATTCATAAAGTTGCTGCTAATCACTGACCCTATTTCTTATAATCGTGTTGAAAGTAAACTGCTCCAGTTTTTGCTGGTCAGAGATTTTGATAGTACTGTAATTATGACATACTTCAATACTAAACAAATTGTAACCGCCGTTTATTACGTAATTCAAAAGTTATTATGGGATTACTTGACATTACTTAACGCCTGTTTACCGCTAATTACTATTCCTGCGCTTATCTGGGTCAAAAGTGCGCTTATCTGGGTCAAAAGTAGTTCTTGTACTAAGGTCATCACAACAGGTATAAGCGTCAAAACGCTGTAAGTAAAAGCTGTTACAAGTTGCAGTTACATCAGTTTGCCCTGAGCGGACGGGTTTCCGAAGTTTGCCATCTCTCTGATCGGTCTACCGACCGATTAAAAACAACATTTTTAACTCTTTACCACACAGGCCCGAGTTTTAACGACCCTGAAGAAATAACTTTTTAAAAACCTTGTGGGAAAAGGAGAAAATGCTGGTAACAAGGTATTCTACACTTTCACAGACAAATACCATCTCAATAAATTTTAGTAAAACGTCTGCAAATGGTCTCAATCTGGACCAGTCTAAAATTTTGTTGTCTGGTAAAGGGTTAAAAGTAGGTCAAAAGTTGCCAGGTCGTTCTATCTTTTGTTTACATTTTACTGTGTTTTCAATTTCATTTCCAGCGACTAACAGTTGGACAGACCGTAAAATAATAGGAACAGAATGTCATCTTCACAATAATTTCCATACTTTTAAAAAGTAAACATGTGTTTTAAATTCAAATCTATTTAAAACCCGCATTGTTTACTTTTTGGCGACTAATGGGGCTTTCACAAAATACATGTTCTACATGTTTTCTCATGCATGCATGTTCCGTCTTTGTGGTTATCCATAATAGCAATGAGCAAAAAATCAACAAGCTGTAATGAGATAGTTCATTCCATTTTTACGTCAATAAGATTTCAGGGCTTAACAAATAAATATTTGATAAACGTGCTGTATGACTTTTCCGGATGTTGTTTGAGCAGGTACCGGAGATCACATCTTATAAAGTAGCGGTTTATAAGTTTAGTCATGTTTACTCGTCTATTTTCCAATATACAAAGTTTAGATTCTTCCAAGTACAAAGCCTCGGGTGTCTGACGTAGTAACAAGATAGTTTATTCCATTTTATTTCAATAAAATTCAGGGCTTAACTCTTCGGCTACTAAGCTCGACTCACTGACCCTTTGCGGACAGTGTAGATTAAGATCAGACTGCACAGGACGTGCAGACTGATCTTGAATCTACAATGTCCTGATATTTTTCCCTCAAAATACCCACGAAATAAGCAAAAAATGGGTTTTTATAATTGACTTGAAAATTTCGGTTAATTTATATAGCAGCTTACTTTAAGGATTAATGGATAAGTAGGCCTCTTTGATAAAAGTGTGGTATGACTCTTCAGTGTTGTTTAAGCAAGTACTGGAAACCATATCTTATAAAGTGGCGGTTTATAAGTCTAATTTTCCTATCTATCCCTACGTTATTTTTTATTTTGATATTCATCGTGTACGTAGGGTCTTATCTGTTCCTTCATAGTTCCCTTTAGCAAACTCCGACATCGAATTTTGTCACTGTTTGAACAGCAAATTTGGATACTTTAACCAAATTTGTTCCATAAACTATACAGCAGATGTAAATTAGTGAATAATTTCTCGATTGGAAAAGGATATTTCTAAAAAAATCGCGTTCTTATGAGCTAAATCTATTCCGATTCAACACCACTCTGTTATGAAATGTCACGGAACAGATGCAGTCGTTCCGCATGAATCACTATAAATGCAACTTATAGAAGCGTTGCATGTATTTTTTTTAAACGAAACTTTGTTCGGCACAGTCTTGATTGATTATCAAAATATGTTTCGTTAAAAAGTTGTAGTCAATTCTGGTTTGTTATGCAACCGTCTGCATGACTGAAAAACATGGCGGCAGCTCAGTCTGCAATCCGACATGAAAAACTCAGTGTGTCCAGTGAGGCTCCAGCCTGGGGTCTCTAGGTAACGAGTCCTACACTTAACCACTGGGGTCTCTAGGTAACGAGTCCTACACTTAACCACGGAGCCACGTAAGACCCCGGCTAGCACGAAAAGATGAGGCAAAGTTAAGATAGCTTTTGGCTGAATAAATGTTTTTTGCTTTATTTACGTTTTTGAAGGGCATAATCGTCCCGAAGATTTATTGTTAATCAATTTTTTACCAACTGACACAATTTTAGGCATGTCCAAATAGGAGGCATTTGCAGACAACAAAATAAATTTGTGGGAAATGGAGAAAATGCTGGTTATCGTGTTTTCAAAAGGCTCTTTTGGCAGGGTCTTTAAAAGTCGGAATTGAGTGGCACAGGTTTAATAGATTTCTTACAAGACGATACAAATTTTAGACTTGCCCAAATTAAAAGCAATTGCAGTCGACAAAATTATAAGGACTTGTTTTTCAAATGGTAGAAAGCAATGTTTTCAAAAGCTTCATTCTTCGGGGTCGTTCAAATACAGAAGGGGTCCTGTGTGGCTCAAGGGTAAAGTGTGGGACTCGTAACCAGGAGGCCCCGGGTTCGAGCCCTGCCTGATCCGCTGGACCTCTCGTGGGCGTGTCCTTGGGCAAGACACCTAAGAGCCCTAGCCTAGCACTGGTAAAACACAGGAAATACATTAATATGTGAGCTGGCGCCGTGATATGACTCAAATAATGTTGAAAGCGGCGAAAAACACCATTCAATCAATCAAACACAGGATTTTTTGGTAAAGGGTGAGAAAAAAATCAATATTCGCTTGTGTGATTGCAATCCGTAATTAAAATCATCTCATGCATTATCTTTTACCTGACGAGAACATTTAGACTCGTCCATTATTGAAAGCATTTGCACGCAATAGAATAACACTTTGTGAAAAATAGAAAATGCTGGCTACGGTTGCTGTTTATAGTTTACCCTTTTGCTGAGCCCGGCAGCGCAGTCGGTAACGTACAGGATTTGAGACGGGGGTAGGGGCGTTGCGCTCGTCACAACTCGGCCGATTCCGTAACTACATCTAACCTCGTCCTATCAAGGGGTTTCCATTTTGAAACACTGCACGTCACACGATCTTTAAACTTTCATGGCGGCGCCCAACGTCGACAGAAATAAGCAACCTGTCGCTGAAAAATGCCAACGAAATTGATATACCAAGTTGGAAAATAAATGCACAAACTGTTTGTTATCTGAAATGTATTTAGAAAGATTCCCACAGAAAATATTGACTAGTGTTTACTTTCTCTAAGTGGAGTGTTACGATTTTGTGAACGGTAAAGCGGTGTATTTCCGGCGAAGAGGTGTACCGTGTAGGTGCCTATCAAGCTACGTGATACTGCCGAGGGACTTAATCAAGGGATTACCCGAGGTTTGCCGAATGCATGGGGTTGCTGGTTGAATCCCCAGGATTGATGACAGTCATGACGACTGGATTCATTAATTTTCTCCGTTACCTCTGACCATTGTTTCGATGATGGTTGTGTGGGAAAGCAGTTAGTGGCTTGGGAGGAATACTAAGTGAAGAACTGGTAAAAGAAACTCCGAGAAAGCCAGGTTGGTGCTCTGGCCGCGGCGGTATAACTTAATGTTGAAAAGGGCGTGTCATACCATACAAACTTACAAAATTTTACATTTTCGATAGTTTTATATGTGTTACCTGCCCCTGACACAATACTATTGAAGTGCGGCAGGGAATCGACAATCCAATATTTGGATAAAACAGATGTTGTGGCAACACTGACATTGACATTGCACCTTTTGGCCTTTTGTTTAGAATATTGACCAAAAAATCCGGTTTATTTACGTAGCAATTCAGAGTTTAACCTTTTCAGCACCATGGGCGGAAACAAAGGCTTTAGCGCAATAGATGGATCAAGATCTTGGGTTTTTACCGTCCGCTTGTTAGGTCAAGATTTACACGAACCACGCTCTGTGAAAAGTGGGTTTAATGAACAAAAAGTATCGAACAGGTTAGCCTGCGGAGTCCACGCTGGTTGACCTGAGTCGAAACTTTTTGCCATCGGTCAATTTTCAGAAAATTCTGCATGTCAAAGGATCGGTTTACCTAACGATTCAGTTGGTTGTCAAACAACATGGATTTCACGGATACTTAAGTACTGGTACGACTGATGGAGATACATTCAACCCCCTTTTGCCAGAGCGCCGCTCATTTACATTTGGCGAAAAAAAGATAAATATCACTTTAAATATTTTTGTAATGGATATTAAAATAAAAAGTGGTATTGGTATTGATCTTTTTTTTTAAAAGATAGATTGCACAAGAGGTTCTGGACTGTGAATATTGAATTTTTTTTTGGTGTTGTAACATGAAGCACATAATGAAAAATAACTACGCCAGCAATCAGGGGCGTAGCTGCCTGTACGCAATCAAAGCGCTGAAGGCTCTGAAGGCCTGGGCATCAGAACGGGTGAAGAGGTAGGAAGATGAGGCCCAGAAACTCAAAGTTGCTATCACATTTGTACAAGCTTAAAAACTGCTATCACATTTGTACAAAAAAAAAAAAAAAAAAAAATCTACATGTCTCACACTGACAGTCTGTGGAGTTGACAAAAGAATGGAAAAACATAAATTTGTAAAGGCTAATATAATGAGCATTTTTGTATAGCCTTGGCCTCATGGTCTTTATAGACTGAAAGGAGATAATTTTCAAAAGATTTTCCTGTTTCCTATATTCTTCCTTTACGTTGCTTTGGTAACAAATCATGGTGACAAACCAAAATGAGCAGCGTACAAAAAACTGCTGAAAGAAGACAAGTCCAGGGAACATTCTGGAAAGTGAAAAAAATCCACAATGGCCAAGCAACGAATCATATTTTCCTTTCATTTTACCATACTCAGTGTATTATTTGAAACAGTAACCATGTCCTTTGAGCAATGGCAAGGAAAAACACAGTCTTCAAAGGCTAATATCATAGAGCATGATTTGGTTTCTGAGAACACAATTTTTTAGGGTATTTCTTTTTATTTTTGCATTTTGATTTCTATGGCAACAAATAAAAAGACGTCTGCATTCGTGTGCCAGTGCTTGGTTGATTTTCTGTAAAAACACAAAGTTGAAAAAGGGGCATAACTTGATAGTTATTTACCCTTATTGTTTATGTTTCCCTTTTGATAGTTAACAACTCGTCCAAGTTTGAAGTAAACATCTCAGCAATAACAAAGATATTGTAAAATGTTAAAGATTTTGCATGAACAAACGACGAAGATGATGACACTAGGGCTATGAAAATACCATGTCTCTAAAAACAGCTGAGCTAAAAGTTCTTAGTCTAAAAAGGGCATAACTAATTACTTTGCCAAAAATATTTTGGTGGTTACCTGCCTCTGTTGTACTGATATAAATTACCCTTTTAATAGTTAACATAGAGTCCAAGTTTAAGTATCTTCATTAATGACAGATATGATAAAATGTCAAAGGTTCTGAAAATTCAAAGTAATAAAAAATGGCGTAACAGGGTCAAAAATATTTTTATGGTTACCCGCCCCTGTTATATGGGTACCCATTTTGACAGTAAATAACTTGTCCAAGTTTGAAGTAAATAACTTCAGGAATAACAGAGATATTATAAAATGTTAAAGTTTTGCACGACGACAATGACGCATAGGCTTTGACAATAGCATGACACTTTCTTCATAAACAGATGAGCTAAAGACTACCACTTGAATAAAATCATATGGATGATACAAGTCTGCTAAAGGAACATTTCTTTCAAAGTTTTGTCAACATATCTGCTGTAAATGCCACTTTTCAGTTTTTCCATTGAAAGTCTATGGAATCTCTAAGTTGCCATGATAAACCAAGTTGGGCAGCCGATTTTCATAAACAAGAATGCCACTGGACCTAAAGCCCTTATCTGAGTAAAGTCATCTTGGATTGATAAATTCAAAGAGCTCATGATTGTGATTTTGGAAAACACAAATGAGCCATGCTCTGGCAAAAGGGGGGGGGGTTTAATGCATCTCCGTGATCCGTCATTCCAAACGAGCCGTCATAATTTATGGATCCATAAAATCCATTTTGTCGAACAACTGATTGAATCAAGAGGTACACCGGTCATGCAGAAAATTTGCCAAAAGCAAGAAGTTTCAACCCAGTCAGCCTAAATACCTATGGAAATCAAGATCAGATTGCACTGAATGTCAAGCCTGATCTTCGATATAAAACGCCCACCAATTACTTAACTCTTTACCACACAATCCCGAGTTTTAAGAAAACCCTTTGGAAAAAGAAGAAAATGCTCTCTTTCCTACAAGGTTTTCTGCACGTTCACAGCAAATAACCAACATTTCAGCTAAATCTAACTTGCCGTCCGCAAATGTTTTCAATTTAGACAAGTCTAAAATTTCACTGTTTTTTAGAGATTAACTGGTTTTCAATGGCTCATATTTCAAACTTTAACATATATTTGATATTGTATGCGCCTAGTTTGCTATGGGTCGAAATGGTTACAGGCCGAGATGTCATATCTGGACAACTCTGACAGGAAGAAATAAGGCATAGATACCAATAAAATACATAGTTATAACTTCAGGCACGAGGTGCACAGTAAGTGTACGAAAATTGAAATCTTACCGAGGTTTTGAGACACCTTTTTAATTTTTTAAGAGAAAGAGCATGTGTGCACCGTCTACGTAAAATACGCTATTATTATTTGTCATTCACATGGAGTCTAGAAAAAGGACAAGCGAACGATCCCGATTAATGCTCGGCAACAGCACTCGTCATAACTCGGTCGATTGCGTACCTAGATCTATACATTCGATCAACGATCACCCGAGGTTTTCTTTCACTGTTAAGCGCACAAATTTACAGTTATGGATAACCGCACCAGGGCCCAAAATTCTCAGCCAAGACTTTCGTACGATTAAAATCGCACATCTATCAAAGTTTGTTGTGAAATAAAACCTTACTTTGATGTTCACATCGAAATATATATATTTTTGTTTAATTTTAAGGGTTAGTATCTTTCAGCGTAGTGAGATGGACTGCAGGCGGTACTTTTCACTTTTACTCGGGTTTTTCCGTAATTGCTTGGATGGGCTTGAAATTTTGGTATACGATTCCCATGGCCTTTGGTTTGGCAAGCCAAGCCTAGGCCAAAAACACAGTTTGTTGATTCCGTACACTAGAAAATCAGGACCTACAGACGACGGAAAGCAGACGGACAAAGCCAAAAACCTCAGCCGGTTTAAAGGACAATTATTTGTTTGTTTTGGGTTTAACGCTATTTTCAATGAAACTATCAGTTATTCAGCAACAGCCAGGGCACCCATCCATGGACAGATTTTCTCTATCAACACTTCGCAAGTTTACAAAAGTGTCTTCAATGATACAACGGCAACCATCCACGCCCTCCTTCAGCTTCTCTACCAGTGCTTGACACAACACTCTTTTCCAGCGAAGGAAAAGATGAAATTCATACAGCCCAATACGCCAGGGCCTTTCTAGAAACCATTTTCTAGAAACCATTGGTAAACAAATTAACAGACAATTTTATTCATTTTCGACACTGCTTTAATAACACAGTCATACGCTAATAGATTGGATCGAAAGTCACACACAAAACATTGTTACAGATTTCTTCCATAATAAAAAATGCATAACATGTTTCAGTTTGAGTAGGAATATACTATATGAGCCACGCTCTGGTAAAAAAGGGGTTAATGCATCTCCGTGATGCATTACGCCAGGCAGGTCACATCACAGTTATGGATCTATAAAATGCAATAAGCCAAACAACTGGCTAAACCTCGAGGCAGAATGGTCCATGTACATACAGAAAATTGATACAGCAAAATGTTTCAACTCCGGTCAGCCTGGACTGCACTGGATGACCTGAGTCGATACTTGTTGCAAATGCATTGAGCCACCTTTTCACAGAGCATGGCTCATCTATATTATGCTATAGATTTCTTACATTCACCCTTACACTGTTGCGCAAAATTTATGGTGCTCTTTGCTGACTGTGTAGATCAAGATCAGGCTGCAGTCATTGCAAAGTGTCTGGTCTTGGATCTACACTGTCTGCTACTGTGCTACATTACTTTGACAAAAACAGCCTTCAGATTGCAATTACTGCATCTTAGGAACTGACTGAGAAAAAGCATTTGAACCATGTTCTGGCAAAAAGGGCGGCTTAATGCATCTTCTTGATGTATGATACCAAGCGAGTTGCATCATAATTATGGATCCATAAAATCCATTTAGCCTAACAGCAGACTGAATCATGAGGTAAACCAGTCCTTTGACGAGCAAAAAATTCACAAAAAGCGAAAGTTTCAAACCATGTCAGACTGTGCAGTCTGCACAGGCTGCCATGGGTTGGTACTGTCTGCAAATGCATCAAGTCCCCTTTTAACAGAACTAGGCTCATTTAATTCTGTGCTACAAAAATAGGATATAGAATAAAACCAACCTTTAACACTTTAACAAACAAAATTTTAGACCTGCCCAAATTGGAAGCTCTTGCAGACAGCAAATTAAAAGTTACTTGAAACTTGAAGTTCCTCTTTCAATGGGTAGAAAACTTTGCTGGCATTTCTCCTTTTCCCAAAATGTTTTCAAACGGCTTCTTCTTTGGTCGTTAAAAGTCGGGATTCTGTGGTAAAGGGTTAAGTGCATAACTGTTTTCTGAATTATATGTCATTTTTGTACATGATTCTAGCACACAAAATTACCTCTACAACATACGCAGAGAGAAAGAGATAGAGAAAGAGATCATTGCTCTTTGTACATGATTCTAGGAAACAGGAACAAAATTACCACTACATACTCATAGTTGGGAGAGAGAGAGACACTTCTGTTTGAAACAAGTTCTTTTCCAATGGTGTGCGGTAAAAATGTCAGAGGTAAAAATGCCAGAGTCAAAGTGGTAAATATGCCATAGGTAATAATGTCATAGGTGAAAATGTCAGAGGTACTAAGTATATGATATGAAAAAAACATGTGGCTCTGGCCTCTCACCAGATCCATTTGGAATTGGTTTTGTGAAAGGTAGAAAACATTGTGGGAAAAGGAGAAAATGGTGGTTACCAACATTTTCTCCTTTTCCCACAATGTTTTCAGAGGCTTCTTTCTTAGGGTCATCAAAGGTAGGGATTGTGTGGTAATGGGTTAATCAGATCCATTGAAGTAAAGCCACTCTTTGTAGATTTGATAATTATACCAGTCCTATACATTTATTTATTATTTTTCTTGCAATGTTTTTCAAATTTTCTCCGTTGTGTGATACAAGAAGTCATCATCAGTTGGTCAGATTTAACTTGCTTAGGGTGTTGTAAAATAAATAAGGAAACATTGGAACAAAGGGAGAAATTACTCATTTTGAGCTTAATATGGGTTATTTATTCTTAAGTATTGATGTTCTTCAAATTTCATCTGCAGTGTGACAGAAAATGACTATTGTGTCATTTTATACAGGAGAACCTAACCAAGCAGATGAGCACTTTTTTCTAATGTCACAATATTCAATGAATTTTAAACCCTTGACCACACATTCCTGAGTTTTGAAGACCTAGACGAGGAAGCCTGTTGAAAACATTGTGTGTTAACCAGCAATTTGTTTTCTGCAAATGCTTTCAGTTCATGCAAGTCTAAATTTTGTCATGTGGTAAAGACTTAATCCTTTATCAAACAACCCCTGGTTTTTATGACCCTGAGATCTATAGGAGCCTATAGAAAACATGGTGGGAAAATGAGACAATGCTGGTAACCAGCATTGTCTCCTTTTCCCACAATGTTTTCTGCCCTGCTGGAAACAAATTTTATTTTTTGAATTACATTTATTTGTCATCTTTAAGTGTTTTTAATTTGGACCAGTCTAATATTGTGCAGTTTGGTAAAAAGTTAAATAAATGGTACATGCTAGATATAACTTATAATATTTATGTCCTTACTTTCTATTGATGTTTCATTATATGTTTTCGAATTAAACTTGAACTAGAGGCGCTTGAGCGCCTGTATCGCTCCACAGGCCTGATATTTCTATAATGGCGAAAAGAAGTTTTTAACAATTACCATTCAATCCTGCATTTTAGCTCACTGAAGAAAAAAGGTATGGAAAAAACTTGTGAGAAAAGAAGAAAAAAATGGTAACCAGCATTTTCTTAGTTTCCCACAATAATTTCTATCCTTTTTTATATATGTCTTACTAATTTGAAGATATGTTGTCTGCAACAGGTCCTTTCACAAACCATTTTGGGTGGGGAAACATCAAAATATAGAAAATATGTCTTTCTCAGGGTCGTTAAAAGTTGTGATTGTGTGGTAAAGGGGTAATCTAAAAGAACAGCTAGGAGGGCAAATGAATGAATGTTATAGCAATATAGATCAACTTACATCAATACACCAGATAGAATGAAATATGCTGGCATACAATGAACACCTAATCCCTAATAATCAACTTTTCACAGTCACAGTTAGAATGTCTTCTGTGGCAAACAACACAAAATGGTCTACAAATGCATTTACATAAATCAAATATCCTGCTCCAGGGCACAGATTAATTCTGGTGTACTGAAGTTGCGGGATCAGTTTGACTGGGTAACATTAATGCCTTATCACAAATGTAAAGCCCTGTCCCACTTTGTACTAGGTCACCAGGATTTACACTCCTTCTGTCCACTCTGCATTTACTCATTAGTAGGTCAACAAACCTTTACCAGAACTAATAAAAGTGCAGAGGTTCTCTTGTTCTATATCAAAAGGACTATAAAGTACCTACAACATGGGGGTTTTGTTATTAAAATACTTTTTCTTTTTTATCTTGGCATGGTTACTCAGGCTTAGTAATAAGGCAAAATTGAAAAGCTCAAGTTGTGAAAGGTGCTCAAGCTTTTATCTTATTTATGGCCAGTGATATTTTATTACTAGTACTAACTAATAGCATATCATTGGAGTAAATTGTGATCTTAATACCAAGGAAAATGTGTGGGCTTAAATAGGACAGCCCTGACTAGGTCAAGTCAATCCAATTTTCTTCCTTTTTCTTTGTTAGTCGATAAAACTAACACAATAAATAGTTTTGGAGAAGAACATTTTTTTGAAATATAAGCCTTGTCTATAAAAAAATGTGTTTTTAGGTGTATCATTTTTTTAAAAGGAATTTGGTATACAACCACCATAGAAACAATTTGGCAGACAACCACCATAGGAACTTACCTGCAAAACAACAATGAAATCCAATGAATAGTTTTAGAGAAGAAATTTTTCAAAGATTTTACTTTATACCATAAAAGGAAAATGAATCTCCCATAAAAGCCATGTTTTTTGACAGATCATTTTTTTTTAAAGGAATTCTGTAAACCTGTATCTAAGGAACATTCCTGCAAAATAATAATGCTATCCAAATAGCGGTTTGGGAGGAGAAGATTTTTAAAGGTTTTTTACTTTGGTTGCCATGGCAACCAGAATTCTTCATGGAACACAATTATTTGAAGGAATTTGAAAGAGGACCACCAAAGGAACATTCCTGTGAAATTTGGTAAAAATCCAGTCAATAGTTTCTGGGGAGAAGTTTTTTAAAGAAAAAGTTTACGGACGCACGCACGGACGAACGGACGGACGGACGCACGACGGACACAACGCCATGACAATAGCTCGCTGGCCTTCGGCCAGTGGAGCTAATAAAACCAATAAGATATTGCTGCAATATTGTTTATGAATTGTGATGAATGGGTTGTTTAAGGAAGTTTTCCCTAACATACTGTCCTTTTGAAAACATTGCAAACCTTGGTAAAAACATCTGTGAAAAAGTATCTTGGACAATAGTATGTGATCCTAGAACTTCTGGGCCTGTATTTACCAACCATTCTTAAGAATGTTCTTTGTCTTTTTCTCAAGAAATTTCTTGTTCTACATTTGTCATTCGGTATAGCCAATCAGGAGTTATGTCACTTACAAATTTAAAAAATCTTAGAGAATAATACTAAGAATAATCTCAAGAATGGTTGGTGATTACAGACCCTGTTAGTCCATATACCAATCTTGATTTTGACTGACTGCTATCTTAGATGATTCAGAGGCCAGAAATAAGTGAACCCTGACAAGATTTCGAACTTGCTAAGCCTTGACCAACTGAGCTAACCCCACATATTTATACCATGATAAATACCTCTGACATTTTTACCTATGGCATATTTACCACTTTGACTCTGACATTTTTACCTATGACATTTTTACCTATGGCATTTTTACCTCTGACATTTTTACCTACATTCTTTTCCAACACCAATTTCGTTTCTATAACAATAGTCTGACAACAAAAATTAGGATTTTATACTGTTTGGTTTACAATGTTATAATTCAAATACATTGTATTACTTAGAACAAAGATTATCTTCTTGACTTAAAAGCTTCTTTGGAAACATTGTGGCAAAGGATAAAATGCTAATAACATGTACATGCACTACATGATAAGTAGATAACTGATCTTTACTACTGTAAGGTAAAGAGTAGAAGTTTTCAATACATGTACATGTATGTTTACTAAACGACAAAATTTTATTTAACCCTTTCCCAAACAAGCCCTGGTTTTCACGTGTCTGCAGTACAAGTCTTTTGAAAACACTGTAGGAAAAGGAGAAATTGCTCGTAACGAGCAATTTCTCCTTTTCCCACAGTGTTTTCTACCCTTTTTGATCACTTTCTGCCATTTTCATCAAATTTAAAATTGTCGTCTGCAAACTCTTTCAATTTGGACCAGTCCAAAATTTGTCGTTTGGGAAAGGGTTAAACTACTAGTAATTACAGATGACAAATGTTGCTGAAATGATGGATTGGAAAAGGAGAAAATCTTGGCTATCAGCTTCTCCTTTTTCCAACAATGTTTTCGAAGGCATTTTTTTCTTGGTGTCATTAAATGTCGGGATTGTTTGGTAAAGACTTAACCACATCTTAGACTAGTCCAAATTGACAGCATTTGCAGATGACAAATTTAGTGTGGCACAAAGGATGGGACTTTCATTAGAAAGAGTAGAAAATATTATGGGGAAAAGGAGAAAATGCTGGTTACCAGCATTTTCTCCTTTTCCCCATAATGTTTATAAAGGTTGTCTTGCTCAAGGTGGTTATAACTCTGGAATGTGTGGTAAAGGATTAATATTTACCATAGCTATTGAGTTCTTAAAGGTGCTTTCAATATTGTCTGCTGCAAATTTTGGTTATACCAAGCTGAATGACAGCACGACATTTTATTCCGGGGTGTGGCTGGGCCTTTTCTGAACTAACCCAAATGTGGAAGGGGGGTGAGGAAGTCATATTGGCTGCTTGTGAAAATAGGGTCTGTATTCACCAACCATTCTTAAGACTGTTCGTTGTCTAATTCTCAAGAATTTTCTAGGTTTGAAGGTAACAAAACTTCTGATTGGCTAAACCAAATGGTTTAGCCCATCAGAATTTGTGTTACATTCAATTTAAAAAATTCTTCAGCAGAAGACTAAGAATGGTTGGTGAATACTGACACAGATCTCTGTATAACAAGTTTCTACTGCTAGATAGATATTATGCAGTTTTGACACATGCAAATATTTATTTGATTCAAGTTATTGACATAATTTTATTATTTTTTTTTCTATCAATAAAACCATGCATGGGGATTTTGTTGTTACACATTTGCGTCTCTGAGAATGCCTGGCTACACCACTGCTATTCCTCAGGTTTAATTATTTGTCAATAAACAACTGGAGTACATTATGAATATTTATAGTTCCACATCAGATACAAAAAGACTATCAGAAAATATCAATATTTAACCCTTAACCTACCAATCTAGAGTTTTAATAACCCATGTAGAAGAGGCCTTTTGGAAAAATTGTGGGAAAAGGTTAAAATGCTGGTAATCAGCATCTTCTCCATTTCCCACAATGTTTTTGTCCACATAAAATTGGCTGTCTGTAAATGCCTTCACTTTGGTAAAGTCTTAAATTTTGTACATTTAAATGACAAAATTTTGTAATTTTGTCATTTGTTTTGACTGAGTTAATCAACTTGGCATCATACTACAGTCAAAAACAAAGTGAATCTACTTATCTTCATTCAAATTTCTACAATGGACACCCAAAAGATCCCGAAAAAATGCTTGTCTAAATGAAAGGGAAGTAACTACATGTACATGCCTCTTTTGCATGTTTTGTGCACAGATTTTAACTCTTACATGATCTTTAGACTGTCACCCTTTACCACTCAATCCAAAATGTAAACAACCCCGGCCTGAGGAAGAAGCCTTTTGAAAACATTGTGGGAAAAGGAGAAAATGCTTGTAACCAGCATTTCCTCCTTTTCCCACAATGGTTTCTAACAATTGAAGACAAATTCCATCAAATGTAACCAGCATTTTCTCCTTATCACACAATGTTCTCCATCCTTCCATGATCAAATTCCATTTTTTTAAGTCACATTTATATTTGCATCGACAAATGCTTTGAGTTAGGAAAAGTCCAAAATTTTGTTGTTTGGTACCGAGTTAACCCTTTACTACACAATCCAGCCTTTTAACAACGTCTAGAAAGGAGCCTTTTGAAAACATTGTGGGAAAAGTAGAAAATGCTGAAGTAGTAACCAGCATTTCCTACTTTTCCCACAATGTTTTCTACCCTTCCCAAAAACAAATTTCAATTTTAAAGTAGCTTTTTTTTCGTCTGCAAATGCTTTCAATTTCAACCAGTCCAAATTTTTGTTATTTGGTGAAGAGTAAACGTGGAAAATATTGTGGGAAAATCCCATTGTTTTTACAAGCATTTTTCTTGTAAAGCCAGAGTATTGTTTGGTAAAGCAGTAATCCTGTACCACATGATCTTGAGCTTAACCCTTTACGAGACGACAAAATTTTAGTCTTGTCCAAACTGAAAGCATTTGCCGACGACAATTTTATTGTGGCTTAAATGGTGCGATTTTCTTTGACAGGGTAGAAAACATTGTCGGAAAACGAGAAAATGCTGGCTACCAGCATTTTCTTCTTTTCCCACAATGTTTTCAAAAGCCTTCTTTCCCAAGGTCGTTAAAAGGCGGCATTGTGCAGTAAAGGGTTAAACAACCCTGATAGAGAGAGCTTTTGAAAACTTCATGGAAAAAAGGAGTTAATGCTGGTAATCAGTATTTGCTTTTTTTTCCCACGATGTTTCCTACCCTTTCACAGCCAAAGAGCACAATTCTAGATACATTTAAATTGTCATCTGCAAATGCTTTGAATTTGGACAACTCCAAATGTTTGTTGTTTAGCTAAGGATCAAAGGGATCCTTTAAAGGAAATTTATAGAAAAGAGGATGGACTTATTTCACTCACAGGAAAAAAAAATTCACAAAAGTTCAGTGCTACAATTACTGTTATATGTATATGAGCAATGCTCTGTAAAAAAGGGGTTTAATGCATGTGAAAAGAAACCGAAAAGAACCAAGTATTTCCTTTATTGACCCTTTATCACATAATCCTGACTTTCAACGACCTTGAGAAAGAAGCCTTTTGAAAACATTGTTTGAAAAGGAGAAAATGCTGGTAACCAGCATTTTCTCCTTTTAAAACAATGTTTTCCACCCTTCCCAAAACAAATTTCAATTTTTCGGTCACATTTATCATGTCGTCTGCAAATGCTTTCAATTTGGACAAGTCTAAAATTTTGTCATTTGGTAAACAGTTAAAGAAATTGGTATTTACCCAAAATTATGATACCTCTTTTGCACTTGACCCCTCTCTATGTCTTGACCCCCATAATATCGGTAGTATCTTTGCTTTACCCATGTAAATCCCCCAGCTTAACCCTATATCCCCTGTTAGTAATATTACTCAAACTAGCAAATACCTTTTTGCTAGAGAGTAAAAAAAAAAAGGCTTTCCACATGTTATCTCATTGAAGATAGGACCTCTTAAATGGGAGTGTTTTGATCCACACTTTCTCAATATCAAGTTCTCATTTCCTCAAAGCTACTATTGACAGTCTGACCTTTTCATTTAAACTTTTGAGTAGACAGAGATTCCCCATACAGATATGCGCGCTAAATGACCAAAGCTGTCGATGCGTCATAAAATAACATTCATTAACATGTGAAAAAATTATGTTTGAAACTTTTTGCTACTGGTCAATTTTCTGCCTTCCAAAGGACCTGTCTATCCCATGATTTTGTTAGAAACTAGAGGCGCTTGAGCGCCTGTATCGCTCCACAGGCCTGATATTTCTATAATGGCGAAAAGAAGTTTTTAACAATTACCATTCAATCCTGCATTTTAGCTCACTAAAGAAAAAAGGTATGGAAAAAACTTGTGAGAAAAGAAGAAAAAAATGGTAACCAGCATTTTCTTAGTTTCCCACAATAATTTCTATCCTTTTTTATATATGTCTTACTAATTTGAAGATATGTTGTCTGCAACAGGTCCTTTCACAAACCATTTTGGGTGGGGAAACATCAAAATATAGAAAATATGTCTTTCTCAGGGTCGTTAAAAGTTGTGATTGTGTGGTAAAGGGGTAATCTAAAAGAACAGCTAGGAGGGCAAATGAATGAATGTTATAGCAATATAGATCAACTTACATCAATACACCAGATAGAATGAAATATGCTGGCATACAATGAACACCTAATCCCTAATAATCAACTTTTCACAGTTAGAATGTCTTCTGTGGCAAACAACACAAAATGGTCTACAAATGCATTTACATAAATCAAATATCCTGCTCCAGGGCACTGATTAATTCTGGTGTACTGAAGTTGTGGGATCAGTTTGACTGGGTAACATTAATGCCTTATCACAAATGTAAAGCCCTGTCCCACTGTGTACCAGGTCACCAGGATTTACACCCCTTCTCTGTCCACTCTGCATTTACTCATTAGTAGGTCAACAAACCTTTACCAGAACTAATAAAAGTGCAGAGGTTCTCTTGTTCTATATCAAAAGGACTATAAAGTACCTACAACATGGGGGTTTTGTTATTAAAATACTTTTTCTTTTTTATCTTGGCATGGTTACTCAGGCTTAGTAATAAGGCAAAATTGAAAAGCTCAAGTTGAGAAAGGTGCTCAAGCTTTTATCTTATTTATGGCCAGTGATATTTCATTACTAGTACTAACTAATAGCATATCATTGGAGTAAATTGTGATCTTAATACCAAGGAAAATGTGTGGGCTTAAATAGGACAGCCCTGACTAGGTCAAGTCAATCCAATTTTCTTCCTTTTTCTTTGTTAGTCGATAAAACTAACACAATAAATAGTTTTGGAGAAGAACATTTTTTTGAAATATAAGCCTTGTCTATAAAAAAATGTGTTTTTAGGTGTATCATTTTTTTAAAAGGAATTTGGTATACAACCACCATAGAAACAATTTGGCAGACAACCACCATAGGAACTTACCTGCAAAACAACAATGAAATCCAATGAATAATTTTAGAGAAGAAATTTTTCAAAGATTTTACTTTATACCATAAAAGGAAAATGAGTCTCCCATAAAAGCCATGTTTTTTGACAGATCATTTTTTTTTAAAGGAATTCTGTAAACCTGTATCTAAGGAACATTCCTGCAAAATAATAATGCTATCCAAATAGCGGTTTGGGAGGAGAAGATTTTTAAAGGTTTTTTACTTTGGTTGCCATGGCAACCAGAATTCTTCATGGAACACAATTATTTGAAGGAATTTGAAAGAGGACCACCAAAGGAACATTCCTGTGAAATTTGGTAAAAATCCAGTCAATAGTTTCTGAGGAGAAGTTTTTTAAAGAAAAAGTTTACGGACGGACGCACGGACGAACGGACGAACGGACGGACGGACGCACACAACGCCATGACAATAGCTCGCTGGCCTTCGGCCAGTGGAGCTAAAAATGGGACTTTATAGATCCATAATTATGTGATGACTTGCATGTTGTAATGCATTGTGGGGGGGATGCAGTAAACCTCCTTTTTGCCAGAGCACTGCTTAAATCAAATTCAATAATGTACATGTATCACACAAAGCTTCAAAGCTACATTCACCTTTTTCCCTATACATGTATATGAGCCATGCTCTGGCAAAAGGGGGCTTAATGCATCTCCGTAAAGCATGATACCAATCAAGCCATCTCATAATTATGGATCCATAACAGCCGCTTTTTTGAAGAACTGACTGAATCATGAGGTACACTGTTCCTTTGGCATACAGAAAACTGACAATAGCGAATGGTTTCGGCCCAGGTCAGCCTGAGCGGACTGCTGACCCGGGGCTGTACTTTTCGCAGATGCATTAGGACCCCTTTTAACAGAGCATGGCTCATATAAAAAATTTCCATCAGAGAAAAACAAAATTTGGTAAAAGTTTCATTCCATCGCAGAAAAACAAAAAAATTGGTAAAACATTACAATCAGAAAGCTGACTGTGTAGATTTGAAACCCTACAGCGTATTCTGCAAATTATTCAAAATTTCTGCATTAGCCATCTGATTGGCTTAGTCATTTCATCTCAGCCAATCAGAAAGCAAGTTCTGAAATTTAAAATTTGAACATTGTTTAAATAAGTTCCTTAACTCTTTACAAAACGACAAAATTTTAGACTGGTCCAGATTGAAAGCATTTGCAGACTACAAAATAAATGTGATTGAAAAATTTAAATTTGTTTTGGGAAGGGTAGAAAACATTGTGGGAAAAGGAGAAAATGCTGGTTACCAGCATTTTTTCCTTTTCCAACAATGTTTTCAAAAGGCTTCTTTCACAGGGTCGTTAAAAGTGTGGATCGTGTGGTAAAGAGTTAAACCTTAACAAGACCGTACAGGTTTAGCCTTATCAAAATTGAGAGCAAGTACAGACAACAAATTTAGATGTGCTTCAAATGATGGGATTTGTCTTTCAAACTGGAGAAAACATAGTGGGAAAAGGAGAAAATGTTGGTTCCCAGCATATTCTCCTTTTCCCACAATGTTTTCAAAAGCAAATTTACCCAGAGTCATTAAGTCATGTTTGTTTGGTTGGTTAAGGATGAACATAAAACCTGAAATAAGTTCTTCACTTTTTGAAAAACTTTGTATCAACTATGGTGGTAAAGTGTTAACCCTTAACCTGCTAAATAAGTGAAATGAAACTTTCAAGCCGATAGTAAGAAGCCAACTTTTGCTATTTCAAAGTTTTGGGGAAAAATATCTCCTTATTAGACAGTGTAGATCTAAGATCAGACTGCATGTTCTGTGCAGTCTGATTTTGATCTACCCTGTCTGCATAAGGTATTTAATCATGCTTTGCAGCCTATGGGTTAAAAAAGCACACATATATAATGTAGTCATAAACATAATTATCCTTCAGAAACAAAGAGAAGTTCAATAACAAGTTCTAAAAAGCTAATATTTCTGTTACAAAACTACTGTGCAAATATACAGGCTAAATCATAAAACAGATATTCCATTAAAATAAAGTCACACCCAAAAGATACCACTATATTATGAACAAGAAATATCTTATTAACAAGAAGATAGACAATGTAAATTTGCCAACAAATAGGCTTGCATGAGCCCTCATAATAAACATGTCAAAATATTTGACCATTTAAAATTTCAAAAATTTCTATTTACATGAATTCTTTCAGCTATATCTATACCTAGAAGTTGGTCAAAAGCCAGTGCACACAGCTGTGCTGAAACACTACATGTATAATTAACCTCAGTGCAAAATATATATTGTATGCCTGTAATTTTTCCAGATTAGAATACATATGTTGCGCATGATAAAATAACACAGAAAAAAATCTGTATCTACACAGTGTCAAATATGGTTCAAAATATGGTATGATGATGTATCGCACGCACTGAATACATGCAATGATTTGCAATTTGGCTTTTCACAATTTTACACTATGATATTCATCCGCCATTCATAAAAACAAACTTATTACCAACTGATCCATTATCTCTTTACCAAACAACAACATTTTGGACATTTCCAAATTGAAAGAATTTGCAGACGACAAAATAAATGCGACTCAAAAACTGAAATTTGTTTTGGGAAAGGTAGAAAACATTGTGGGAAAAGGAGAAAATGCTGGTTACCAGCATTTTCTCCTTTTTCCACAATGTTTTAAAAAGGCTTCTTCCCCTGGGTCGTTAAAAGTCGGGATTGTGTGGCAAAGGGTTATTAATTTTGCTTTATTCTGTTTACCAAATTCGAATAAAATGTCAACAGTTGTAATATTTTTTTTTTGAAAGTTGTAAGTACATGTATATAATAAAAGGAATATTATATTATAGTAACTTCCCTGGTGCTGGTATTTGCTTCTGGCTGGACCTTCGGTCTCGTGCGATATCAAATTTTTTCATGCTACTCGCATCAAATGCAAGGACGAGGAAAGTTAATACGAGACAATATTCCCAATCGATTGATGCCTAGTTTACTACGGTAAAAATTAAAATCCACAGAAACTCAAAAAGAATTCTATCATAAAAACTTGACAGAACTAGCAAACGGTATAGACCAAACATCAGACTGAGCCATCTGAGCAGTCTGTTCTTGATCTTTGCCCCCGTTTTTGTCTCTGGTACTTAACTTAAATTTTAGACCCCTCCAAATTGAAAACATTTGCAGACGACAATTTCAGTGTGACTCAATGATGTGATTTGTCTTTGATAGGGTAGAAAACATTGTGGGAAAAGGAGAAAATGCTGGTTACCAGCATTTTCTCGTTTTCCCATAATGTTTTCAAAAAGCTTCAACATCAGGTCTTTAAAAGTTGGGATTGTGTGGTAAACAGATAAACGGGTGTTTACCATTTACCACACAATCCAGACTTTTAACAACCCTGAAGAAGGCTTTTGAAAACATTGTAGAAAGAGGAGGAAATGCTGGTTATTTTGTAAATTTTAAAGAAGCCTTTTGAAAACATTTCGGGAAAAGGAGAAAATGCTTGTAATGAGCATTTTCTCCTTTTCCCACAAATATTTTCTACTCCATGAAAGACAAATTTTATGAATTGGATTACATTTGTCATCTGCAAATACCTTCAAATTGGGACTAGTCTAAAATTTTGTCATGTGGTAAAGACTTGTTACCAAATGGCAAAATTTTGAACTTGTTCAAAATGAAAGCATTTGCAGACGACATAATAAATGTGACGCAAAAATTTGTCTTGGGCAGGTTAGAAAAGATTGTGGGAAAAGGAGAAAATGCTGGTTTCCAGCATTTTCTCCTTTTCCCACAATGTTTTCAAAAAGCTTTTTCTTCAGGGTCGTTAAAACCTGTTATTGTGTGGTAAAGAATTAACAGGCAACTGTATCAAACAATCATTTGGATGACATAACCATCACTTTGAGTTCCGAAATCCTTTTTTAAAATGAACTATTTACCAAATGACAAAGTTTCGGAACCATCCAAATTGAAAGCATTAAATTTGGCTAAATCAAGGTGTTTGTCTTTGATAGGGTAGAAAACAATGTAGGAAAAGGAGAAAATGCTTGTTACCAACATCTGGTTACTAACATTTTCTCCTTTTCCAACAATCTTTTTAAATGCCTGTTTCAGCATTGGGCATTTAAAACTATGGCTTGTCTGGTAAAGAAGCAACTCTTTATCAGAAGACATGATTTTAGACTTACTGAAAGCATTTTTTTCTACTCTTTACTGAACGACAAACTTCTAGACATGTCCAAACTGAAAGCATTTACAGACAATATAACAAATGCGTCTAAAATGATGAATCTGTCTTTGAAAGGTTAGAAAACATTGTGGGAAAAGGAGAAAAATTCTGATTTTATGCTTTTTCCACAGTGTTTTCAAAAGCCTTCTTTCCCCGGGTTGTCAAAACACAGGATTGTTTGGTAGATAATTAACCCTTTACCAGACAATCCCGAGTTTTAATGACATTGACAAAGAAAGCTTTGGAAAACACTGTGGGAAAAGGAGAAAATACTGGTAACCAGCATTTTCTCCTTTTCCCACCATGTTTTCTAACCTATCAAATACAAATTCCATTACTTGAGCCATACTTTAATTATTGTCTGCATATGCTTTCAATTAGGACAAGTCCACATTTTTGTAGAGTATTAAAGTGTTAACTCTTTACCATACAGTCCCGACTTTTAACGACCCTGAGAAAGAAGCCTTTTGAAAACATTGTGAGAAAAGGAGAAAATGCTGCTAACCAGCATTTTCTCCCTTTCCCACAATGTTTTCTACCCTTCCCAAAACAAATTTCAGTGTTTTAGTTACATTTATTTTGTCACCTGCAAAACGCTTTCAATTTGGACCCGTCTAAAATTTCGTTGTTTGGTAAAGAGTTAATGAACTCCGTTGAGTTACTGGCACTACATGAGGCTCTACAATGAAATTGTCTTTAAGTGGGAGAAAATATAGTGGGTAAAGGAGAAAATGTTGGCTCTCAGCATTTTCTTCTTTTCCTGTGATGTTTGCAAGATCCTTCTCTGCCCAGGAGGCAAAAACACAGGACTGTTTGGTAAAATAATAATTTAGGCTGTAAGAGCTAGTTTTGTAATTCAATTTACGTAAAAAATAAACAGTTTTTGAGCTAAAACCCAAGATCAGATTGAATACTTTTATTGTCTGATCTTATTCCATGCTGTCAGTGAAATAAAAAACAACTTGTGCTTAGCACTTTACTAATCACTTTATGGTTTAGAAGACTTTAACTACGATTCTAAGAAATGTAGAATTCATATGATAAAAACCTTATCATATTTTCTAAAACCAACGTTGTAGGCATTCATAAGTGCAATTAACTCTTGTCCAAACAACAAATTTTAAACTGATCCAAATTTAAAGTCAGAGAACAATATAAATGTGTATCAAATGATGGAAATTGTCTCGGGAAGGGTAGAACATTGTGCTAGTCACTAGCATTTTCTCCCTGACCCAAAAAGATTTCAAAAGCCTCCTTTCAAAGGATCATTAAAACTGGGTATTGTCTGGTAAAGGGTTAATTACCAACAATATAGATTTCAGGTTAAGATTTTACAAAACAATTATCATGTATTACTTATCTTCTGAAATCCAGAATATTTGCAAATGACTGCATTCTTCACAAACAATCCAGTGTTTTAAAAAACTTAGGACAGAAACCTTTTGAAAAGACCGTGGGGAAGGGTAAAATGCTGGTGACAAGCATTTTCTCCTTTTCCCACAATATTTCTAGTCTTGAAAGATAAATTTCATGTTGGGTAACATTTATATTTTCGTCTACAAATGCTACAAATTTGGTCAAGCCTAAATTTTTGGTGTCTGGTACAGAATTAACCTGTTGCGGTAAAAGCTTGTTTTTGACCAATCGAGGTTAATTGATTCGTTGACTAAACTGTTTTTAAACACGGTTTTCAACATTATTTCAGGTGTATCGCAGCAGCCAGTGCACCTATCCATGCTTTTCTGGAATTTCTTAAACTCAAGACAGCTGTCACAATTTGAGCCACATTTAATTTGTGGTCTGCGAATTCTAACATTTGGATAAGTCTAAATTTTTTATGTGTCATAAAGGGTTAAAGTCAGTAAGTGGACCACGTCGATCCAGGAAGTTTCTGCAATCCCATATTTGATGTGTTAGGCATACCATTCCCAATGTTATGAGACTGGTAGTCAATATTCTGCACAACAGTAAAGGTACCGTCATGTGTTAGTATTTTCTGCTCCAAACGATTGTTTCTGTATGCTAAATCACCAGTTCCTGTTCGCATAAGTCCGGCTTCCCTGCCTCCGTTTTCAACATTTGTACTTCCCATTTGGTTCACCAAACCCACTTGGTTATATTTCATCAGTTCATTTGTGTCTGAATTTGTATTATGCACATTACCAAAATGATTATTTAGTTCTTGCTGCACAAATTTCTGGGCATTATTAGTTTGTCTTACTTCATCATTTTTACTATCCTCTTCTTCATATCCTGCTTCATTTATTTTTCTGTCAATTTCTTGAACATCAGCAATGTTTTGAGTACTACCAGCCTCTATATATTCTTCCAGGCCATGTTCAGAAGGTCCTGTATGATTAGCTTGAACGCCATCCACAGCTTCATTATCATTCTGGCCTGTGCCTGCTTCTAATCTTCCATTCTCAACATTGTTTGAGTAATCCTGGCCTGAAGTTGGCGTATTCAGCCCATCTATTTCTGTATCATTTTCAATAACCTTATCTCCAGGCAAGTCATTATCAATGGTTTTATCATCATCATCCTCATCATCATCCTCATCGTCATCATCATCATCACTGATCTGTTTATCTAACTTTTTACCCTCGGCTTTGATCAGATGTTCTTCACGATGTTCTGATTGATCATCTCCATCATCATCATCCTCTTCTTCAATTACATCATCCTCTTCATCTATTTCTTCCTTTATATATTGATCTTCATCCCACCTTTCTGCCTCTTTTGGTAATCTTCGCCTAGGAGTAGGTTTTCTTTTCCTTTTGCTTGATGTGGGGGATGTACTTGCTCTTGGCATATTATGACTTTGTGGCATCTGTACTGTTTCAGGTTCGTCACGCTCATCATCAAGGATGGTTATGTTGTTATCAACAGCTGTATTCACATCTTCCTCTGGTTCAGATTTTAGTTCTAAATATTCTCTTTCCTGTGCTTTACGTTTATGCATAATTTGATGGTTAACTAAAGATGGTTTTCTCGAGAAGGAAGCAGTGCATATGTTACATTTGTATGGTTTGTCCCCCTTGTGGCTCTTCTGATGGAACTTAAGTTGACCTTTCTGGGCAAAGGAAGCGTCACAGAGTTCACATTGATATGGTTTTACAGTATTCAGATGAGTTTTCAAGTGCTGTTTTAACTGTTTCTTCTCAGAAAAAGAAGCATCACAGGTTTCACATTTATATGTCTTTTTGTTGGTATGAGTGCGCTTATGCCTCTTAAGACTACTCTGTTTACTGAACTCTGCGTTGCAAATCGTACACTTAAAGAGCTTTAAGCTTGGATTGTGTAGGGTTTTGTGTTCCTTCAATTTCGACTTGGATGTAAAAGAAGCATCACAAGTTTCACAAACATAGTTCTTCATGGCACCACTGTGGGTCACCTGATGCTCCTCTAAATCGCTCTTCTTTGTGAAAATTCCAGTACAGTATTTACATTTATAGGGCTTTCCCATGGTGTGGGTATACATATGCTGAGTTAGGTTGCTCTTTCTCATGAACGATGCATCACACTGTTTACATTTGAAGGGTTTATCACCACTATGAATGCGGCGATGTCTTGTAAGATCTGATTTCTTGCTGAAGGAGGAGTCACACATGTCACATGAGTAGGGTTTTTCCCCTGTATGGATTGCCATGTGCTCTGTCAGGTAACTTTTACGGGAAAATGCAGCATCACAGAATGTGCATTTGTGGGTTTTTTCACCAGAATGCACTTTCTTTGGTCTCGGAGTCAATTCTTCTAGAAGCTTTGCTGTGGCTTCGTTGATCTCCATCTTTCTTGACTTGTTGAGCATGTTCAGCTGTATTCTGGTAGCTGTGTAGGAGGGCTGATATAAGTATTGGTTAAACTGATCAACTCCTGAGTGAACCCTTTTATGAATTGTGAGATTACATTTCTGTGAGAAAGATGCGGTGCACTGGTCGCATCGATATTGTTTCAAACCCTGGTGAATGTTCTGATGTATTGTCAAGAGACCTTTCTGTCTGAAGGCAGCTCCACATTGGTCACATTTAAATGGTTTCTCACCTGTATGAATTCTCATGTGCACCTTCAATTGGCTCTTCTCTACAAAGGCAGCCTCACACTTCTCACATTTATGAGGTTTCTTGCCTGTGTGGATCCTGTGGTGACGTTTTAAACCTTTCCTGCGTTTAAATGAGGCACCACATAAAATGCATTTGTGTAGTTTCTCCCCTGTATGGGTGGCTTTATGATCCTTTAGCTGGTTTTTGGTTGTAAAGGCAGAATCGCAGCTATCACATTTGTAGGGTTTTTCACCAGTATGTATCAACATGTGCTGTGTTAGATCAGTCTTTTTGTTAAAGGCAGCAATACAGGAAGTGCATTTAAATGGTTTTTCATTGGTATGAATCAGCACATGTTGCCTGAGAATGCTTTTACGGGTGTAAGCTGCATCACAGAACTCACATTTAAATGGCTTTTCACCTGTGTGTGTTAGGTTATGCCTAGCCAAGTCACTTTTCTTTATAAATGTCTGACCACAAATGTCACATTTAAATGGACGTTCCCCAGTATGAATGGGTAGATGTTCAACCAAATGGCTTCTTTTCAGAAAAGCAGATCCACAGAGATAACATTTATGGTTTCGCTCGCCTGTTCCTGTCCTCTTTTTACGAGGTACCGGCGGTTTAGGTTCTCCTGGTGTTTCTTTCAGAACTGGCTTTTTATTAATTGTCATTGCAGGAGGCACTTTTGTGGCTGTAAATGGAGCCCCCTGAAAGAGCTCAGGGTTAAATGCAAGATGATCAGCCGGTGATGGCCCAGTTTCATTCTGGGCTTGTGCACACTGTTGTGCAAAGGTGGCATCACGAAAGTTGCATGAGTATGCTTTATCTGTAGAAAAGATAGGTTGGTGAATAGATGGTATTTGTTGGTGAGCAGGAGGAATCTGCTGATGAGCTGCTGGAATTTGCTGTGTAAAGTTCAGCTGGCTGCTTGATGTGAAGGGTGCATCGTAGAAATTATTGTAAGTTGGTTTCTCAATTGCAGGATGGAGCCTGTTATGCCGGGCAAGGTCGTCAAGGTTAGCAAAGCCTGGATTATTAAAATTGGCCTTCGTCAAGAAATTCTGAGCTTGATAAAGATCTCTATTTTGTGGGTTGCCAGGAGCATGGATGCAACTGTGACAAATCAATTCACTCAAGGTCGAGAAAGTTGCAAAACAGAAATCACATTTCTGTAAATTTGTTCCAGGAGGTAAGTGACCTTGACCTTCCATCATGACCTCTTTAACTTCTTGATTATAAGCAGAATTCAAACCTATGTCTCTCTTTCTGTCATTCCTCTTACATAGTACTTGAACATCTATGTACTTAAATGACTATAAAGTTCCCTAACATTAGTTCATCAGACAAGAAGATGAAGGCATGACCTCTTCTCTCATTTCAAAACCTGAAACGAAAAAAAAAAAAAAAAACACTAATGAGCCATGCTCTGGCAAAAGGAGGTTCAATGCATCTCCATGATACATTATATCAAGCACATCCTCATATAAAATAATGTATCCCTATAATCCTTTTTGTCTACCAACCAACTGACCCATGAGGTAGACTGGTCTTTTGACTTGCAAAAAATCGACCAATAGCAAATAGTTTTAACCCAGGTCAGCCTGCACAGTCTGCACTGGCTGACAAGGGACGATACTTTCTGCAGATTCACTGAAGCCCCTGTTCGCACAGCATGGCTCTAATGTACTAAAGGAAGTGTGGAACTCCAAAGCCTGATTTGTCCCAAAATAGCCCCATCGGAAAATAATTTTCAGATTTCACTCGTCTTAACTCTTTACCAAACGACAAATTTTTAGACTAGTCCAAATTGAAAGCATTTGCAGATGACAAAATAATAGTAACTCAAAAATTGAAATTTGTTTTGGGAGGGCTAGAAAACAATGTGGGAAAAGGAGAAAATGCTGGTTACCAGCATTTTCTCCTTTTCTCACAATGTTTTCAAAAGGCTTCCTTCTCAGGGTCATTAAGAGTTGGGATTGGATTGAGTTAACTCTTTACCAAACAACAAAATTTTAGACTAGTCCAAATTGAAATCATTTGCAGACGACAAAATTAATGTGACTCAAAAATTGAAATTTGTTTTGGAAAGGGTAGAAAACATTTTGGGAAAAGGAGAAAATGCTGGTAACCAGCATTTTCTCCTTTTTCCACAATGTTTTCAAAAGGCTTCTTTCTCACAGCCCTGAAGCCAAGCCCCTGTAGCTCAGTCAGTAGCGTACAGGACTTGAGAAGAGGTCGCTGGTTCGATCCCTGGCTTGGCTAATTTCTTTCCGAGCATTGATGATAGTCATCGCGACAAGATTAATTCCTCTCTCACCTCTGACCATTGTTTCAACAATGGTTATGTGGGAAAGCAGCCAGTGGCTTGGAAAAAATATTGTGTGGGGTACTGGTAGATAAAACTCCAGGAAAGCATGGACAGGTGCACTGGCCACTGTGATATAACTGAAATAATGTTGAAAACGGTGTTAAACACCAAACAATCAATCAATCAATCAACCAGTCAGAGTCATGAAAACCTTTAATTAACCCTTTACCAGACAATCCCGAGTTTTAATGACATTGACAAAGAAAGCTTTGGAAAACACTGTGGGAAAAGGAGAAAATACTGGTAACCAGCATTTTCTCCTTTTCCCACCATGTTTTCTAACCTATCAAATACAAATTCCATTACTTGAGCCATACTTTAATTATTGTCTGCATATGCTTTCAATTAGGACAAGTCCACATTTTTGTAGAGTATTAAAGTGTTAACTCTTTACCACACAGTCCATTACTTAATCCATCACCATACAAAATGAATTACTCTTATTATGCTCAAGTCAGGGCTTTAGTTGGACCCGTAAACCCAGGTTTTGACGCACAAAAATCTTCAAATACCCTTTTTTCATGCACAGAAAATTGCGAACAAGGGGTCATTTTGACCACCCCAAAATTTTCAGAGATGCAGTCAAAAAATATATAATACGACAACCACATCATTAAAGGCATGAAAATCACCAGAATGGTGTTGAACATCAATTAAACTGCTGCACATAATCAGTGAAGTGTGACCGGAAGGTGATAACAAGAGATACAATGGGTACCAGTTTATGGTTACCAATGATAATTGTAGGTTTACAACTGGCACTAACCTTGTTAAAAGTGATAGACAGGGCACTAAATTCAATATTGGTGTATCCTTTTGAAGCTTAACCATTGATGTATGGATGTTGTAAAACATCTTCACTCGCCGATGTCCACCATTTGCTCAAAATTTGTACCCAATAATGATTGTGCTTTGAATTTTATTGAAAACGGTCAATTGAAAAAAGTAACCTTTGAAACATACATCTGCATGTCATTTCACACACACAAAAAAATACCTTAAACTGTCCTTACGAATAAAAATAACTTTAATTATTCAGGCCCAAGGAAATTATTATACTTTACATATTTCTGGATGGTACTAGAAATTGGATAAATAAATCTTACCTTTATTTCAGCAAAGTTTTAAAAAGGAATTCTGAGTGAAATTTATAAACCATAATTTTCTTATTGATTGCTTAGGTTGAAAAGGTTTTAACCTTTGCCTCCTTGAACATACTGTGTGAGAGTGGGGGGGGGGGGAAAGAGGGGAAAGGAGGGTCTTCTTTGAAATGTAAAATTTTGCAAAACGATTATTAATTTCACATCTTTATTGCAATATTAATACTAAATCCAACAAAAACAATAAATTGTTGAGTAAAGACTCTTAAATTTTCCATTTTGACTCTTGAGTTTTTTTGGTTTGACTCTTGAAAAATTAGATTTGACCCCTAAAATTTTAGGGTCAAGGGGTCAATGACTCCTGATTTTCAGAGGCTAGCTAAAGCCCTGTCAAGTGTTTATTAAAAGGCTTCAAAATTCTTGTACTTATTCCTCAATTGCTTCATAAGGAAAGGAAAAAACGCCTTTCACTGTGAGCATGCGGCAAATCAACTGTGCCTAAAATGACGCAATATGCTTTTGAAAGGGTACAAAACATGTGAAAAGGAGAAGATCCTCGTTGCCAGCATTTTCTCCTTGTTCACAATGTTTTCTATAAAATAGGCTTCTTAGATCAGGGTCGTAAAAACATTTAATTATATAGTAAAGGGTTGAGAAAAGAGCTCTATGCAATGCAGGGTTCCCGCTGGGCTTTGCATTTTTGGCACCATTTGCGATAGATTTTGTAACATGGCGCAAAAAATCCAGAATGACAAAAATACATTGCTCCGTGGCAATGAGATAAACCGACTTCCTTGGTTACCACCGCGAGGGGCTCACAAACAACCACAGTAAATAGATATACAGTATAGCTACATGCTTCCCAACTATCCCGATTTCATCGGGAGTCTCCTGATTCAAGACATAAAACCTGATCACCCCAACAGACGATTCAAAAACCCAGATTTGAAAAAATCCAGATATAAGGGTAAAAAGGGTGTAATAAAGTTGTACCCAAGTCTTACATCCAAAGTTGATAAGTAGGTGACAAGCGTGTGTATTTAACAGTTGATCGGGTTTGTTGTTTATTAATAGAACTCCAGATGACATTCTTATCTAGGTACTATCGATCGTAGATTGTGAACCAATCAAATTTGAGAACTTGCTGATCGGCAAAATTCGTACTCTTCTAAGCTGAAATCAAATCGTCCTTAACCTTACGTTAAAAACACTACGACAGCTTGATGATGAAGTTACGACTAAATCGAGCCGGATTATTAAGGTGTTAATTAGAGACATCTGTCTGCAATAATGGTGTTTGCAACAAGACAGACAAAAGTTTATCTTATCATGGTTTAACCAATTAAAAACACAAAGTTAAAAGACAAACTGATAATTACTCAAATTTATTATTCTTGAAAAATCTATCGAAATGTATCAGTCCATTCCTTCTTTGGTCTTCTTGGAAAGTGATATATAACATTTTGAATAGAATATTAATATTTTGGATGAAATATAACCAAGTCAAAATGCCGAAATGCCAAAATGATAGTTCTGAGCCGTTAAAGAAAGAAAAAGTATCTGTGTAAATTCAATCCTCAGTGGAGTATGGTGTACAAAGGAAATGAAAAAAGTGACAAAGGTGATCAGTATGCATACTGCAAGTCATGCAATTCAACTTTTGGAGTCTTTAATGGTGGTAAAAATGAAACCCTTGAAAACTTCTGGTCATGTCAACAGCCAAACAAGAGGGCCATGATGGCCCTGTATCGCTCCACTGGCTTATAAATATCAACCATAAGTACTAAACATTTCAATTCTGAGCCAAATGGTTTCAAAATGAAGACTTACAAAGTTTTCTCTGTAAAAGCCCATGAGAAAGTTGAGACCCACAAGGCAAAGCCATTTTTGATATTTTTGATCCCAGAGCTATAATTACTTGAACCCTGGTAGAGGTCCACAAGATAAAGCCACATGCCGAAATAATACAAGTCTATGCTTTATGGTTATAAATAAGGTGATTTTCAAGTTTTGTCCATAAGAAGCCTCTGTAAAACCTAAGACCTCTGATGCAAGGCTAATTTCAAAAAAAAAAAAAAAAAAAAAAAAAAAAAAAAAAAACAGGAAGATTTCTTAAGTTGTCACTACGTAAGCCCATGTAAAACTTGTGACCCCTGTGGCGGGGCCAATTTTGACCCAAGGGCTGAAATTTTGGCCTGCTTGGTAGAGGCCCACTAGATATAGCAACATGCAAAATTTGGTAGCTCTAGGCCTTATGGCTAGGTACAGGAAGATTTTTGAAGTTTTCTCTATATAAGCCTATGTAAGACTTGTGACCCCTGGGGCAGAGCCAATTTTGACCCCAGGGCTATAATTTGAAGAAACTTGATAGAGGTCTACTACATAAAGCTACATACCAAATTTGGTAGCCCTATGCCTTATGGTTTCAGACAAGAAGATTTTTAAAGATTTCCAATATTTTTCAGTTTTGTTGCCATGGCAACCACAGTTTTTTAAGGAATCAAATTCTTTCAAGAAATTCTGAAGAGGACCATGGCAGGATCATTTCTGTGAAGTTTCATGAAAACTGGATGGGTAGTTTCAGAGAAGAAGATGTTTGAAATAAAAGTTAACGCACGGACGGACGGGCGCACGGACGGACGCACGACGGACACCGGGCCATGACATAAGCCCGCTGGCCTTCTGCCAGTGGAGCTAAAAATCAAAAGTGATCCAGATTTGGTAGACCTTGGTTTTGCGGTTAGGAGCAAAAGGATTTTTTGAATTTTCACCCTATAAGCACATGTTTATGACCAAATTTGGGAGTTCTTGGCCCTATGGCTAGTAACAAGATGGTTTCTGAAGTTTTCACTCCATAAACCTGTGTAAAACTTGTGACCCCTGGTGCAGGGCTAAACTTGATCCTAGGGTTGTACCTAGGACCCCCTTTGTAGTTGTCCACTAGATAGTGCTATAATTATGCAAAATTTGGTAGCCCTAAGCCTTATGGCTATTTACACCAGGATTTAAAAGTTTTCCCTATATAAGCCCATGTAAATCTTGTGAACCCCCCCCCCCCCCTCAGCCCACCCCCATCAGCATGAGGCCAAATTGACCCCAGGACTGTAATTTGGACACTTTTGGTAGACCCCCACTAGATCAAGCTAAATGCAAAATTTGGTAGCTCTAGGCCTTATGGCTAGGTACTGGAAGATTTCTTAAGTTGTCACTATGTAAGCCCACGTAAAACTTGTGACCCCTGCAGCGGGGTCAATTTTGACCCCAGGGCTAAAATTTTGGCCCGCTTGGTAGAGGCCCACTAGATATAGCTACATGCAAAATTTGGTAGCTCTAGGCCTTATGGCTAGGTACAGGAAGATTTTTGAAGTTTTCTCTATGTAAGCCTATGTAAAACTTGTGACCCCTGGGGCAGAGCCAATTTTGACCCCAGGGCTATAATTTCAAGAAACATGATAGAGGTCTACTACATAAAGCTACATGCCAAATTTGGTAGCCCTACACCTTATGGTTTCAGACAAGAAGATTTTTAAAGATTTCCAATATTTTTCAGTTTTGTTGCCATGGCAACCACAGTTTTTGAAGGAATTAAATTCTTTCAAGAAATTCTGAAGAGGACTATGGCAGGATCATTTCTGTGAAGTTTCATGAAAATTGGATGGGTAGTTTCAGAGAAGAAGATGTTTGAAATAAAAGTTAACGCATGGACGGACGGACGCACGACGGACACCGGGCCATGACATTAGCCCGCTGGCCTTCGGCCAGTGGAGCTAAAAACAATTAACTCTACACCAACTGTTGCTTCTATGTTTAAGACTGTTGAAGATCCACTTGCCAAGAAGGTAACAAACGCTGAAGTACTATTCACAGAATTTATTGCAGAACATGAACTGCCTTTTAATGTTGCTGAACACTTTACCAAACTAGTTCCATCGATGTTTCCAGACTCTTCCACAGCTAAGAAGTTTTGTTGTTTTGACAGAAAACAGCTAATATCAAAAACCATGCTGCTGCGCCAGAGTTAAGTCCGAACATAACTGAACTGTGTAAACGAGAAAAGTTCAGCATATTAATTGATGAGAGTAATGATAAAGGTGAAGATAAATGTGTTGCAGTTCTTGTGCGTGCACATGATACTTTGAAGCGTATTGTTACAGGCTTCTTGGCAATGCCAGTCTGCAACATTGGATCAAGCGCAAACTTATTTACCACTTTTGAAACTGTGCTTTTGTAAGTATGATTGATTGAATAGTTTTTTACGCAGTTTTCAATAATTATTCAGAAGTATCACGGCAAAAGCTTGCTTATTTACATATGTTTGAGGTTTCTGAAGTTTGAGGGCTCTGAAGTGTCCTGCCCAAGGATACTTCCATGAAAAAGCCAGTGCTTCTAGTGAGGCTCAAAGCCAGGACCTCCAGGATGCGAGTCCTACATTTTACCACTGAGCAAGCTGGCATGGGTTGATACATTCACAGATGCATTAAAACCCCTTTTCACAGAGCATGGCTCAAATGCTTTTATCTTTAGTACTTGCTAAGGATTATTAACAATGATTTGATTAAAAATTTTTCTTACGCATTTTACAGAGACAGAGACATCCCCTGGACAAACCTAGTGGGATACATGAGCGACAATGCAAGCATCATGGTTGGACAACACAATTCCGTCCTTTCGAGAGTCTGTGAAAAACAACCGAGTGTATATGACCTTGGCTGTGTATGTCACATTGCAAATATGTGTGTGTCCTATGCTTTAAAGAAACTTCCAAGTGGCATTGAAGACCTTCTTACAGATGTTTACTACTACTTCCTCAGGTTAGTCTAATTATTTTCATCACAGATTTTTTCTGGTTTTCAAGGTTTTCTTTTCTGATTTTATCTTGGTTACCTGAAGAAAACAAATCTTCAGTTTGTACTTTTGGTATTAAACATTTCCCAAATGATTTGAGAAAGGTTTAATAAAGAGTTAACTCTTTACCAAACAACAAAATTTTAGACTGCTCCAAGTTGAAAGCATTTCCAGACAACTAATTAAAGATAGCTCAAATGACGTAATTTATGCATTATTTTTTTCTTAATTTACAGTTCCAAGAGAAAAGAAGAGTACGAGGACTTCTTAGAATTCACCAACATTGAGAATCCATGCCAGCTGATAAAGCATTGCCCTGCAAGATGGTTGTCACTCCATGAGAGTGTAAAAAGAATGATAGTCCACTGGCCAGCTCTTAAGTCCTACTTTGCTAGGCAGCCTGACAGAGAAAAGCCAGGATCCTGAGCCACCAAATGTTTAGAGCGACTGGAAGATGAACAACTGTACCTGACATTCCTATTCCTGGAATATACTCTAGAGCCGATCATTGGATTTAATACAACATTCCAAGTATGTTTACATTTATGTATTGAAAACATCATAATTAAACATCAAAATGCAAGTAACCAGCATTTTCTCTTTTCACCACAATGATTTATATCATTTTTAAACAAACTGCAATCTTTGAGTCACACTTACTCTTTCATCTGCCAAAGCATTCAGTTTGAACAAGTCTAAAAGTTAACTTCTGGTGAAGAGTTTATGGAAATATTCAGTGTACAAATAGTTTATTCTATTAAATTTTTTGTTTAGGCAGATGCAGCAATGGTTGGTTAGCTTCATGCAGAAATGCGGAGGTTCCTGAAAACCATCCTAAGCAAGTTTGTGAAAATGAAGGTTATGACCAGCACAGCAAACATAACTGACATCGATTTCAAGAACTCAAACAATCAACATGACAATGAAAACATGGGTGTTGGCATGAGTGTCCGAGACTACCTTGCTTCAAATGCTGATCCAAGAATTGTGGCTGCATTTTTCAAGTAAGTAGTTCACTTGTATAGAGTACATGTATGTCACATAATAGATCAAATTGATCATTTATTGAAATTTTAGTTTCTTCCATAATGAAATAAAATCAGTGAAGCAGACTTGAGTTAATAATGGAGTTAGATTTATCTCAGATATACCAAGAAAAGAAGTTATGCTGTAGTTCACAAATTATGCATGCATTGTTTTATTTCAAAAATGCCAGGGCGTTCTATGTGGAATTAGTGGAGAAAACTGTTGCAAAATTCCCATTTCAAGACCAAACCCTTAGAGCCCTTGGATTCTTAAACCCAGAGCTGAAGTGTGACATCAGCCCACTTTCTGGTTAGTATTAGGAAAAACAGCTAAAATATAGTTATCTCTCTTACTTGGTATAGTATGACTTGACAGTTGTTATTTAAAACAACAAAAAGATATTTATTTACTCTGATTTACTGTCCAGTAATTTTCATTTGTGTAATACCACACTGATATACTACATAAATCATGAGACTGACACTTTTCTTCCACATTTTCAGTTGCCAATCTCTGTGAAAGACTCCATCCAGAACTCAACAAACAGACAGTTGTTGATGAGTTTGAAGACTTCTGCATGGCAGATATTATTGACCTTTCACCTTTTGAGTATGGAGTTTCGTGTCTGACAGAATACTGGCACAAACTGAATAACCTGAAATTGCCTACTGGAGAAAAAAAGACTTGAACATCTGTGTCATTTGGCCTTCACCTGTCTATCACTCCCCCACAGTAATGCTGAGACAGAAAGCGTGTTTTCAAGAGTTAGAAAAGTACAGAGTGATTACAGGGGTCAGTTGAAAAATGAGACTATAAAAAACCTTTTCTGTACAAATATAAATATGAACTCCGATTGTTTTACCTTTCAGCCTTCAGACACAATGATTCTTAAAGCAAAAAAAGCAAGTGTTGTATACAATGACCAGTGCTCAAAGAAGTGACTCTATACATTTGATAGAATACAGTGTTTGAGTAAAAATATTTCAAAATATTTAAAACCACCAATTTAACTTTGTCAGTGTATTTGATAAACAATGCATTTAATAAAGAATTAATTATAGATATATCATAAGCCTGAATTTTGTTCATTGATAAAGATGTCTGAACTAGAATGATTAACCCTTTACCACACAATCCAGAGTTTTAACAACCCTGAAGAAGAAGCCTTTTGAAAACATTGTGGGAAAAGGAGAAAATGCTGGAAACCAGCAAATTCTCCTTTTCCCATATTGTTTTCTACCTTATCGAAGACAAATTTCATCATTTGAGCTACATTTCAATTGTACTAGGCAAATGCTTACTATTTGTACAGGTCTGTATGCTTTTCACGTGGTAAAGAGTAGGGAGACCGTCCAGTATGTCTCAAAAAATCTCCCCCTTGAAACCCCCAATCTCCCCCTTTGAAATTCTAAAAAACCCCTTTGGTGTTTGAAAAAGTTGGGAAGTATGTAGCTAGCAGAAAGGCTACTTAAATGTGCTGTCATGACTATTTCTATCTATTAAATTCTGGAAAAATAGTCCTTTTCATATGTTTCTGCCGATGATGGATTCTCTGTAAGAAATGTATACTTGAATTTATTTACACAACGATTTAAACAAACAAGAGGGCCATGATGGCCCTGTATCGCTCCACTGGCTCATAAACCATAAATACTAAACATTTCAATTCTGTGCCACATGGTTTCAAAATGAAGACTTACAAATTTTTCTCTGTAAAAGCCCATGTGAAAGTTCAGACCCGCAGGGCAAATCCATTTTTGATCCCAGAGCTATAATTACTTGAACCCTGGTAGAGGTCCACAAGATAAAGCCACATGCCAAAATAATACAAGTCTATGTTGTATGGTTATAAATAAAGTGATTTTCAATTTTTGTCCGTATGAGGCCTCTGTAAAACATGAGACCCCTGATGCAAGGCTAATTTCAAAAAAAAAAATCAAAACAGGAAGATTTCTTAACTTGTCACTATGTAAGCCCATTTAAAACTTGTGACCCCTGCGGCGGGGCCAATTTTGACCCCAGGGCTAGAATTTTGGCCCGCTTGGTAGAGGCCCACTAGATATAGCTACATGCAAAATTTGGTAGCTCTAGGCCTTATGGCTAGGTTCAGGAAGATTTTTAAAGTTTTCTCTATATAAGCCTATGTAAAACTTGTGACCCCTGGGGCAGAGCCAATTTTGACCCCAGGGCTATAATTTCAAGACACATGATAGAGGTCTACTACATAAAGCTACATGCCAAATTTGGTAGCCCTATGCCTTATGGTTTCAGACAAGAAGATTTTAAAGTTTTCTCTATATAAGCCTATGTAAAACTTGTGACCCCTGGGGCAGAGCCAATTTTGACCCCAGGGCTATAATTTGAAGAAACATGATAGAGGTCTACTACATAAAGCTACATGCCAAATTTGGTAGCCCTATGCCTTATGGTTTCAGACAAGAAGATTTTTAAAGATTTCCAATATTTTTCAGTTTTGTTGCCATGGCAACCACAGTTTTTGAAGGAATCAAATTCTTTCAAGAAATTCTGAAGGGGACCATGGCAGGATCATTTCTGTGAAGTTTCATGAAAATTGGATGGATAGTTTCAGAGAAGAAGATGTTTGAAATAAAAGTTAACGCACGGACTGACGCACGGACGCACGACGGACACCGGGCCATGACATAAGCCCGCTGGCCTTTTGCCAGTGGAGCTAAAAATAGACCGGAGAACCCTGGCAATGCCTTGATATCAAAAACACAAAATACTTTACTTTCATAACGTACCGAACAATATTTTATTCGAAGCCTTCACCAACCAAGCCCATGTTTTGCTTGTTTACTTAGTTTTAAACCCTTTACCTCACAACCCCTTGTTTTCACTATACTGAATAAAATAGCTTTGGAAAAAATTGTGGCAAAAGGAGAAAATGCTATAACCAGCATTTTCTCCTTTTGCCACAATTTTTCTGTCCCCAATGTCCGAGGCAAAACCTTAACTTGAGCCACAATTTACATGTAGCCTGCAAATACTTTCATACTAGGGCAAAGTCTTTTTTGTTTTGTAGAGACTTGATACTGTTTTCCGGGTCCGACAAATCACCGAAATACAAGTACCGGTACATTGTACTACTGAAACACCGAAATAGCCCTATATTTAGTGGATTTGTTTAGCAAATCTGGTTACTGTGATCGTTCTGACTGGAACCAAATACATCATGCCTAACAACGCATGCGCGATCACACTGTACTGTACTATGATCTCGGTTAGACCTGAACCAAATATACCATCATTCACGCCTGTGCTCATTCTACTTTCAGTTTTAGCTAATACATCTCAACCTCGCCTTTGTCACTACTGTATTATGCTGTTCTACAGGTGTATACCTATAGTCTGAAATCTAATACCAGCAAAAAGCTGCGTAAGACTGACGGACCAAATTACCACTCCTTTATCAGTGATAGAATAACAGTGTTTGCGCAGCCAGCCCTTGCTAACTCCATTTTAAAATGATTGCACATGTATTGCATCTGATGGTATTTTTTTTATAACAACATATTACAGCTTTATGCTACTCCACAAATCGGCTTTCCAGGACTTTGAGTCCTTTGATTTTTTTTTTTAATATTATTGAGTTCAGATAACTGGTGTTGTGGTTTTTGACACAATCTGTAGAACTTAGTACTAGTTACATTGGTGAAGGAGGATTAGTTTAAAACCCAATGACAAAATATAAACCTGCCAATGAAGCCCAATGTAAAAATTGTGTATCAATAGCCTACCCGTACAGTAAATGTCCACCGAAATATCCACTTGATGTACTAAATTTGGTTGATTCAGGAATTTTACCTCCGCAATCTCACTACAGTAGTTTTTGCATAATGTTGATATGTCTGATCTGGTTACCAGCATTTTCTCCTTTTGCCACAATGTTTTCAAAAGCCTTCCTTCTTCAGAGATGTTAAAACTTGGGATTGTGTGGTAAAGGGTTAAAGCCTATTCAAAACATTGTTGGAAACACACTGGTTTCCAAACTTGCTTTTCCCCATGAGGAAAGGGTCACTTGGGGTGCTAGTGGAAATGGGTCAATCCTTGACCTACATCCAGTTTAAATTTTTCATACCAGATGATGAAATCTAGGACATGCCCAAATTGAAAGCTTTTGCAGAGAACAAATAAGTGTGGCTCAAATGATGGAATTTGCTTTTGATAGGGTTGCAAACATTGTGGGAAATGGAGAAAACGCTGGTTACAAGCACTTTCTCTTTTTCTTTTCTTCCACAATGTTTTCATAAGCTTCATTCCACAAGATTGTTAAAATACATGATTGTCTGGTAAAGGGTTAACTTTAACACACAACACTGAGTAAGTTTTGAGGACCCTGACAATGGAAGACATATAGAAATATTGTAGGAAAAGGAGAAAATACTATTAACCCTTTTCCCAGTGTTTTCTGCTGTCTCAGAAAAACAATAATATCATTATCATTACAGCCACAGCTAAATTATCCTTCACATAAGCTTTCAATTTAGACTAATCTAAATTTTTTGCAGAGTGGTAAAGGGTTAAACTAGATCTATTTCATTATGGTTTTATTTATTATTATTCACAAAAGTACATCTATCAATATACAAATACTTTTTAGAAATGGACAAAGCAGACAAGATAAGCCACTTGGCTTGAAGCAATACGATAAGATAATCTAGAATATAGTGTCCACAGTACAGGTGTGGGATAAGGGTTTGTGTTGATTTTTGTGTATTGAATACAACCATGTATAAACATGTCAAAGATCATTCTATTCACATACTAAAGTATATTTTATAATTCTCAATTCCTCTGAACCAGCAAATTTACAAAAACATCTAGCTATAATAATTATGTCCATCTTTAACCCGGACTGTCGACATCAAAGGAGTGAATTTTGACACGACGGGGCGTTCTGATTACGCGATTGGCGAGTTAACTCTCGACATTTTGACGGGGCATGTATAGAGAACATTGTGTCAGACGGTAAACAATGGTCTTGGAATGTCACTTTCAGTTTGCAAATGCCATAGCCTTGTTATTATTTAAAGTGCATGTCGAGTAAAAATGGCGTATACTGATATGCAGCTCTACTGCTTGGCTCATGATAGCCTTGACAATTGATAATTTATTCAGTTACACATGGAACAGGACGACTAGGTCGTCATCAACAACAGGCCCGCTTCCGGAATTTCTGTTTTACCCATTAAATGACATCAAAAAGTGCTTATCACCTAAATTAAACCTCGCCATTATACAGTTCGTGATTCAGACTTTCTAAAGGTGTATGTCTTACCTCCATTGTAGCTAAGTTTGAGATGAAATTCTGGTGTACAAAAGTCATACGTCACGGTATCCAACTTATAAATGGCGTCGACTTTTTTGGAAGGGGAGATAAGTAATATTGATAGTCGGTAGGCGGCGTTACTAAATGAGCAAGTCCTGCTTTTATTGTCACTGGTGTTTTTTGCTAGGGTTTTAGCGGAGTTCATTCACAGATATTGAGGTAATTAAGAAATGGTAAACAAACGATAAACTAAACTTATGACAACTTCACAGACTTTTGCATGTGATCCAGAGTTTATTAAGGCTGCAAACAGTTAAAGGTTACCGCTAGGCGTCGCGACTAAATGAGAATTTAACTCCGCTAGACGTCGTGTCGAAATGGGCTGAAAGGAGATCTATAAACTGTGGGCGTAACTGTGCATTTGTAAACGCTTCCGTTTTCTTTTCGTGCGCCGAGATCACGGTTTGCCATTTTAAGCCTTTACCAAATGATTTCTAATTTCAGTGACCATGAAGAAGAATGCCTTATACCATTTTCTCCTTTTTCCACAATTTTTTGTATTTCTACAGAAACAAATTTCTTCAAATATAGTTGGATTTGGAAAACAAAATTGTTTATTAAAGTAGATCACTCATGATGTAGAACTATTTAGGAATTTAAACTGCGTAATTTTCAGACGCGGAGAGTTGGCCTAAACCCTTCAATGACAGTCTTTTTACCCCTGAATAAAGGACAGTTAACAACAGTAGGTAGATGGTGGGTGAAGAAAATACTAGTAGTATTTTCACTTTTTCGCACCAAGTTTTTCCTGACCTTTTCAAGGTCATCAGCAGCTTAACTGCAGGAAAGCAAAATTGTCATCTGCATATGGGTTCCGGAAATCAACAAGTAAAATTTTTTCGCCTAGTAAGGAGATAGCCTTATACATAGATCTCCCAAATTAATGACATAGACCTCGTCAATCCTGTAAAAAAGAAAGACCCAGACAGAAATATGGCATTTAAACGTTCTTTTGGCCAGATTATGTTACAAATTAGCGGACAGTGCAGATCAAGGATCACACTCCACGTTCTGTGCAGTCTGATCTTGATATACGCTGTCCGCAAAGGCAACTTTAGCGTTTTAAAGCGCACTAAGGATGAATTAAGCGGTTTCGTGCGTACTGTTTCTTGCGACCTCTTGATTGAACTAGGGATCATCCAGAGAAATACCCTATTAATTAACCTTTGTGGAAAGTGTAGATCAAGATCAGACTGCACAGAACGTGCCGTCAGTCTAATCTTGGATATACACTGTCTCATGAGGAGACTGTCCCCCCCCCCCACCACCAAAAAAAAACCCCCTGTGAAATGGCAAAATTCGTGTTTTCACTGTCGGCTTGAACATTTCATTTCACTCATTTAGCAGGATAGGGACTATTTTTAACCACACTAGGATCTTATCCAAGGGACGTAACTCTTACTAAAATTTTAAGCATTGCATTTATCTCCCGTTGTTTATTAAAAATTGTTCACGCCATGGGCATAGTGATGCATAATATAGTGAACCCTTATCCCGCTAAATAAGTGACATGAAATTTTTCAAGCCTACAGTAAAACCCCAAATTCTGCTATTTCAAAAGGATGTTTGAGGGAAAGATATCTCCAAACCGGACAGTGTAGATCCAAAATCAGACTGCACGTTCTGTGCAGTCTGATCTTGATCTACACTGTCCGCAAAACGTCATTGAGTCGTACTTAGCAGCCTAGCCTAACGGTAAAGACGCTGATCAAATGTCGCTGATAAGCCTTCATCGACTGATGCTCTTATTCATTGTTTTTCCCCAATTCCTTTTTTCTAACCCTCCTTAACCCTTTCACTGCCAATGTCGCCTTGGATAGGTATTGCGGACGACGTAGATCAAGATCAGACTGCACATAACGTGCAGTCTGATCTTGGATCTTCACCGTCCGCTACCCGATGCTTGATTTTAACCAAAATTAATCCAGTTTCAGAGGTAAAAATACTGTTAGACCTCCGAGACGAGTCAAGAGTTAACCTTTATCCTGCTGAAATGAAACTTTCAAGCCGACAGTTAGTATTCATATTCTGCCTTTTAACCCTTTCCCAAACGACAAATTTTGGACTGGTCCAAATTGAAAGAGTTCGCAGACGACAATTTTAAATTTGATGAAAATGGCAGAAAGGTCTCAAAAAGGGTAGAGGGAAAAGGAAAAATTGCTCGTTACGAGCAATTTCTCCTTTTCCCACAGTGTTTTCAAGACTTGTATTGCGACACGTGAAAACCAGGGCTTGTTTGGGAAAGGGTTAAAAGGTACATGTGTTTTTTCGGGGTGTGGGGGGATATCTCCACATCGGACAGTGTAGATACAAGATCAGACAGTACGTTCTGTACAGTCTGATCTTGATCTACACTGTCTGCAAATGTCTTTGAATCGCGCTTAGCAGCCCAAGGGTTAACAAACGACGCTGTGTTTCTTCTATGAATTGGTTGTTTGCAGCTTTCAGCAGAGCATTTTCGAAAATATTGTGACAAAGGGAGAATTTGGTCGTAATAAGCAGTTTCTTCTGTCGCCACAATACACGTACTTTCAATTGTTTAACTGCATACATCAAGTCTTAATACATATTTATAACGTCTATATTGATCAGTCCTTAGTCACACAATCCTGAGTTTTAAGGACGCTGGGGGGGGGGGGGGGGGGGGGGGGGAAGAGAGAGAGAGAGAGAGAGAGAGAGAGAGAGAGAGGGAGAAAGAGAGAGATATTTTGAAAACATTGTGGGAAAAAGGAGAACATTCTGATAACCACCATTTTTTCCTTATTCCAACTTTGTTTTTCCCCTTTCAAGTACAAATAGCATCACTTAAGCTTTATTTGATTTGTCGTCTGCAAATACTTTCATTTTGGATTGTTCGAAAATTTTGTCGTCTGGTAAAAAGTTAAGGTGGGGGAGGGGGCGGTTTGAAAGTCGTCTGCCGGACTTTATTTCCAGGAGTTAAAGTGAATGAACCCATTAGGCTTCATAAGCGAGAGCAGGAGCTTTTCCGGACAAGATAGATAAAGATCGATCAAGATTAGACTGCAGAGCACGTGCAGTCAGATTTTGGATCTATACCGTCCGCCTGTTAAGCCTAATCTGTTGGATGGCTAATCTTTCTGAGTTTAAGTGGATTGTGTTTCAACCCTTTACCATATAATCCCGACTTTTAACGACCCTGTAAAAGAAGCCTTCGGAAAACATTGTGGGAAAAGGAGAAAATGCTGGTAACCAGCATTTTCTCCTTTTCCCGCAATGTTTTCTACACTTCCCAAGAGAAATTTTAATTTTTTAGCCACAATTATTTTGTCGTCTGCAAATGCTCTCAATTTGGACAAGGCTGAAACTTTTGCCGTTTGGTAACGAGTTAACGCGTCCGAAGAGGTCTGGAATCGATACATGTGAGCCATATTCTGTGGAAAGGAAGTTAGTTTAATGCGTCTGCAAAAAAGTATCGACCCGTCCGCGCAGTCCGCGCACGCTGACAGGGTCGAAACTTTTTGCTACATGTACAGTATTTGTAAATTTTCTACATCTCCAAGGACCCATGTACCCCAATGATTCACTCAGCTGCCGGACGAAATTGATGTTATGGATCCATGTAACTATGTGATGACTTGCTTGGTATCATGCATCGCGGAGATTCAGTAAACCCTCTTTTGCCAGAGCGTGGCCTATGTGTGTTTGAGGCTTAAAGAGACACGTGTCGTATATGATGTTACAATAATACTAATCAGGACAGAAATTGTTGGTTACGGGCATTTTCCTTCTGTTGTTAGATTATTTTAAATACATGTAATTGTGTGCTTCGAGATTTTGAGGTATGTTTGTTTAGTTTTTGCTTTCGCTTTTTAGCATTATCTCAGTCATATCACGGTGGTCAGAGCACCTCCTCATGCGCTTCTGGAATATCTTTTACCAGTAATTGACACAACAAGCCACCTTAGCTGCGGGCTGCTTTCCCAGATGAACCGAGTAGAAACTATATTCACTGGTGAGAGAGGAATGAATCCTGTCACAAGTCCTACGATCAATCCTGGAAAAATGTTTGGCCAAGCTGGCGATTCGACATCGCAGTCTTTGATTTCTAGCCGTGCAGATACAGAATTCGGCTTTAAAGCGCAAATGTCATCTACAGGTGGCGTGACGATACAAGTTGCTCAACATACAACAATATGACTGGCTACTTTTCCAACATATTTTAATGCTATGAAGAGTGGCGAAGGAGGGTTAATCCGTAGAGCGCCAAATGATCAAAATCGCAAATTTTCGGTCACGGGAAAAAGAAACACAAACCCGAAACCTTCCGAAATAACTTCGGTTCCAAGACTGCAATTCGGCAAAAATATCACAGCATAGCTGAATGTGTAGCGGCAAGATTAGATACTTGAAAATGGTTGTCTGATCTTGATCTAATCTAGTCGTAATATGAAAAGCAACTTTAGTTGTGTAAGACCCTTAGAGGGGTAAAAATCCCGAGTTCAGCGACAAAAATAACAGCAGCAACAAAAACAACAACAGGTTTCGAATCCACCAACCATTCTTAAGAACATTCTTAGCCTTGTCCTAAAAAAAAATCTAAACTTGAAAGTAACACAACTTCTGATTGGCTAAACCAGATTTGTTACTTTCAAAATCTATAATTAGACCAAGAATGTTCTTAAGAATGGTTGGTGAATATGGACCCCGGAGACAAAACAAGAGCACAGCATATGCGGGTACCAATGCTCGGCTGCAGTTGCTATAGTGAAATTCTACGTCATAAAAGGGGCGTAACTGTATCAAAAACATTTTGGTGGTTATTATTATTGGTTCCCCTTTTGATAGTGATTACCAACTCCAAGTTTGAAGTAAATACCTTCAATAACACCAGAGATATTACAAAATCTCAAAGTTTTTGCAAAGACAACGACGGAGACGACGCTGACGAATCAACGAAGCAGACGACGAAGCCTGGGCTACTACTATACCTCGACGTTTTCTTTGAAAACAGCCGAGTTAATAAAGAAGAACACCTCAATGTCAATGGAAAGAATTATTTTAATGTTAAATATCCATAGCCTTATTGATTATTCAATACTTACAAACCTGCATATCATTTTCTCTAGTGTCAAAGTGTATTTATGTCAAACTACATGTATTACTCAATGTTATTGTTATTGATTAGCTAATCGCAACACTAGGGCTTCCACTATTCACTGGAACTGTTATTTAATTGAGCTATGCTCTGTGAAAAGGGGGCTTAATGCATGTGCGAAAGGTATCGACCCAGGTCAGCCTGCGCATTGCGCGCAGGCTGACCTGGGCCGAAACTTTTCGCTATTGGTCGATTTTCTGCATGTAAAAGGACCAGAGTACCTCATGAATCAGTCGGTTGTTATACAAAATGGATTTTATGGATCCATAATTATGTGATGTCTTGCTTGGTATAATAAATCACGGAGATGCATTACGCCCCCTTTTGCCAGAGCATGGCTCAATTATATTAGCAGTTAAGTGTTAGAGGCATTTGTTAAAACTGGAGCATTTATCCGTTTTTCAAACAATTTCGAGATTTTATGAACTTGAGGAGAAGAGGTAGGTTTTTGAAATCATCGTGGGAAAAGGGGAAAATGCTGGTAACCAGCATTTTTTTCCTTTTCCTACGTGTTTCCTACCGAAGTCTAAACATGAAAATCTCAAAATTCAAACCAGATTCAACATGTTGAGAAATGCTTTGGATTTGGATAAACTCATAAACAAAAACATTTACTGAGAATTCTGGACTACGTATTGCATTTAAATGCTTTTTGTCATTTCAAACTGAGTTTTAGAGCTTTGAAAACAGAAATTCCATGTCGCGGGTTGTCGGCTAAGGCGAACACAGTGGAGAAATGTGTTACGCCACCTTAACCCTTTACCAAACAACAAAATTTCAGACTATTCCAAATTAAAAGCATTTGCAGATAACAAAGTAAATGTGATTGAAAAACTGAAATTTGTTTTGAAAAGGGTAGAAAACATTGTGGGAAAAGGAGAAAATGCTGGTTACCAGCATTTTCTCCATTTCCAACAATGTTTTCAAAAGGCTTCTTTCACAGGGTTGTTAAAAGTCTGGATTGTGTGGTAAAGAGTTAAACATTCTCTTTGAAAACAGACAGACAAGGGGGTGTGTATAATTTTTCTCCGATTTCGCTGCACACCTTGTGTTACTATATACAATAAAGAAGCGATGAGTAAACGTGCTATTTTCAGTAACTGCGTCCGATGATCGAGCGATGAAAATTTCGGTGTTTCCTGGGTCCGTATTCACCAACCATTCGTAAGAACATTCTTAGTCTTATTCTCCAACATTTTCTGGATTTGAAAGTAACACAACTTCTGATTGGCTAAACCATTTGGTTTAGCCAATCAGAAGTTGTGTTACTTTCAAATTCAGAAAATCTTGGAGAATAAGTCTAAGAATATTCTTAAGAATGGTGGGTGAATACGGACCCTGATAGAACAATGGAGCTTCAAAGGCCTTTGGTAAAACTAACGACCTTGCTATTCTACAGCATCGTAGTTTCAGCAAGGAGGAATTTGATATGAATGGACTAGAACTGTCGCAGGCCGACAAATAACGCCGCCCCCCTTTTTTTTTCATTTGCCTTGGCACTGGATCATTTGTTTGTATTGGAGCTTAACGCCGTGCTATGTGAAAAGTGGGTTTCATGCAACTGCAAAAAGTGTCGGTCCAGGTGGTCTGACCTGAGTGAATTTTCTGCGTGGCCACAGTTATATGATTACTTACTGTATAATTCATCACAGAGATGCATAAACTTCCTTTGTCCAGTGTACTACTCAATCAAATGGACCATGTAAAAGTCGACCACTTAATAATGAAAATTGCACGAAGTACTAAAATTTCGGCAAAATTCATTGAAAGCTGTAGGAGAAGTGGGCGGTCAAGGTGACTACAGCTGCCCCCCTCCCCCCCACCCCCGCTCCCCAACTTCGTGGTGGGGGTTATAAAATTCTTGAAGACAACGTAAAAGGACGCACAGAGATAATTTTGCATTACTGGACCGTTCAGGGGGATAAATGACAAGTCAGTCAGTAGAAATGACAATCAACATATATATACAGAGAAAAACTGCAATAAAGAAACAATCAATTATACATTAAGACAACTCAATGAGTTTCTCGTCCGAAGCAACTCCCTTTTTGTTTAAAATGTCTTCAAAACACTATTATGATCAGCAAGACTCAACAAAGGGCAAACGGGACAAGCTACATTAGTACAACGAAGGCGCCAGGCAGAGGTACTTGGGCACGTTTTCTCAAACCATTTTTAGGAATGCTCTTAGTCTTGTTCTCCAGAATAATCTAAATTTGAAAGTAACAACAAATCTGATTGGCTAAACCAAATAGTGTAGCCAATCAGACGCTGCGTTACTTTCAAATTTAGAAAATCTTGTAGAATAAGACAAAGCATGTTCTTAAGAATGGTTGGTGAAAACGGGCCTTGATGCTGACAAACAGGCTGGGGCATTCCTCATTTCAATACAAACACTGCAGCCTCATACAATATAAATGAGTTATGCTTTATGAAAAGGGGGCTTAATGCATTTGCGAAAAGTACCGCGCAGGCTGACTTTGGCCGAGACCTTTCGCTATTAGTCAATTTTCTGTATGTCAAAGGACCAGTCTGCCTCATTATTCAGTCGGTTGCTAGGAAAAAAAAAATGATTTTTGGGATCCATGATGATCTGATGACTTGCTTGGTTTCATGCATCACGGAGATGCATTAAGCTCCCTTTTGTCAGAGCGTGGCTCAAACACATACGTAGCCCAACGTCTTGCTTACAGCCTATCTCATTTGCGTGAATAAAAGGGAGATAATTATGCTAGCTAAAACAAGGCTGTCTGATCAAACCACAGATAATCAATCCACTACCATCCTCCGGATAAAGCGAACAATAAGGATAATGTTACAAACAGATTACACCTAAACAAAGAACGAACAAACCCTAAGAAAAATAATAAGTATTGTAACCATATTGTAATCATAGATAACAAAAAATAATTAAACGGCGCCTGATATCATGTGACATTTAATCAGTCAGTCTGTGACGTACTGCTTTTCATTTACCTCAACTCTTTACCAAAACTTGTACAAATCTAACGACTTTGAAAACGACAAATCAAATGTGGCAAATAGCGAACACTATCAACGTTTGCTCCTTTTGCAATATTGTTCAAACACCATTTTCCCCAGGGTCTTAAAAAACGCTAGACCGCTTGGTACACCTGAAAATATCGTTTGCAAGAATTATTCATCGCGAGTCAAAGAGTGGAATCAAATGTAAGGGGCAAGTTGCTTTTGTGGGCCATGCAGACCAAGACCAGACTGCACGGAGTGCGCACTCGGTATTCATCGGTTTCACCCGAACCGGCATAGAATTTGCAACTGTTTTCTTTTTTTTTAGCAGTTAAAAGATATAAAGGATGTAACGTAAGTTGGCCTTTCAGATAAAATTCTATCAAACAAGAATAAACAAGAGCACACCGCATGCGGGTGCCAACGCTCGGTTGCAAGTACTTGACTTTCAGTGAAAATTCTAATCGAAAAAGGGGCATAACTGTGTCAAAAATATTTTGATAGTTACCTGCCCCTGTTGTATGGGTTTCCCTTTTGATAGTTATCAACTTGTCTAAGTTTGAAGTAAACATCTTCAGTAATTACAGAGATATTACAAAATGTCACATGTTTCTCATGACGACAACGACAACAGGGCGATGACAATACATCGACGTTTTCTTCGAAAACAGCTGAGCTAAAACTGTTTCTAAGCGTGCCGCTGCCGAACTTAATACTTTATTTTTGTCGAGGAGTTTAATACATTTTACCTCAAAAACCAACGAATGTCAGATTCTTTTTACCGCACAACAGTTACAGTATCTCGAGAATTATACTTCATGATGTGTTAAAACATAGACTTACTTGTACATGCGTATTAAAATTTATATGAAACCTGTTTACTTCTTGGACAATTATATACTCCATGGAAAAAAAGTTAAAGAGAAACTTACATATGAGCCGTGCTCTGGCAAAAGGGGGCTTAATTAGTCTCCGTAATGAATTATACCAAGCAAGACATCACCTAATTATGGATCCATAAAATCCATTTTGATAAACAACCGACTGAATCATGAGGTAGAATTATCCTTCGAGATACAAAAAAAATTAAGATAGAGAAAAGTTTCGGCCCATGTCAGCCTGCGCGGATTGCGCAGGCTGACATGGGTCGATACTTTTCGCAAACGCATTATGCCCCCTTTTTCGCAGAGCATACCGGTATAATGATTTTGTTTTGAACCAAAGATGATAATATCAGCAGCTTTTTCAAGACCACCAATTTTGACTAATAGTATGACAGAGCAATCTGGCTCTGCAATGTTTTAGGCGTATGAATACAGAGTTTTGACCAAATACGGCACTATTTGCTTATCTAAAACGTGCGTAAGATATGAAAATTCGCAAAGGCGATATTACACTGAAAAATAAGGATAGTTATGTGGAACGTAACTCTTTACTACTAGGCAGCCAACTAAATGAGTTCTACTTTTGTTTTCGAGGTCTAAGGATAGATTCCCGCAACTGGTGAATATGATTTTGGATATGTAATGGCATCAGGAAGGAGACAATGTAGATCAAGATCAGAGCGCACGTTCTGTGTAGTCTGATATTCTGATCTACGGCGTCCACAAACAAGCTACACGTATTTTACTCTTTCAGTGCCAATGTCGCCTTGGATAGCTTTTGTGGACGGCGTAGATCAAGATCAGACGGCACAAAACGTGCAGTCTGATCTTTGATCTACACTGTCCGCTACCTGATGTTAATCTTTGATCAGAGTCAGCTTCAATCGCAACAAAAATAGTTTTAGACCTCAAGAAAAGTCGAATCCATTTAGATTGTAGCGAAAGCGTTAAGTCGCCATTGGCAGTCAAAGGTTTAATCTAACACCTTTATTACAATCAATATGAAAATTATCAGACAATAGTAAGAATCAAAATACAGCGATTTCAAAGTTCTTTTCTTCTGAAAAAAAAAGCTCATTGTTTCGGACAGAGTAGATAAAAGATCTGCACGTCCCGAGCGGTCTAATCTTGATATTCACTGTTGGAAACAGCACAGAGAATCGCGCTTAGCAGCATCAGAGTTAAGAGCACACTATGAGGGTGCCAATACTCGGCTGTGGTTGCTTTTACAGTAAAATGGAGGGACAAAACTGTGTTAAAAAATAATTTGAGTATTTTTTGTCTTTCTGGTACGGAAGCTAGTCCATAGGCATCAAGACCTAGATTCAAAACCCCACAGCTGCCAAATACTGCCACAAAGAAAATACTTCTTTCTGTTAGAAATCTTAATTCTGTTATACATGACAATTTAGACATAAACCACTAAATCTCTACCTCTCCGATTTGAACATGTCGTCTTACAAAGTAACAAACTGAACAAGATGTCATTTATAAGGTACAAGATCTTTGCTTATATGTAAACTGAATGACCTATGCAAAGCAGAGAATCACTTCTTCCTACACAACTGTAACATTATGAATGAATCTATTAACAGATACACCTAGGTTAACTTGTAGCAAATCCCAGCTATATCAACCCCCACTGGACAGGGAACCCTTGTCATTCCTTCAGTCATTCATTATTTAGATCATTGTGTACAGCTGAACTATTACGTAAAACTGTTATTCTATTAACCTTTTACCAAACAATCCCAAGTTTTAATGATACTGGGGAAGGATCCCTTTGTAAACATTGTGGGAAAAGGAGAAAATGCTGGTAACCATCATTTTCTCCTTTTCCCACATTGTTTTCTGCCCTTCTGGAATCATGTTTAATCAGTTCAGCCACATTTAGTTCATGGTCTGCAACAGCTTTGAAATTGGACGGATGTAAAATTTTTCGTTTTGTAAGGAGAGTGAAATAGTTAACTACATCTTGTGCTATTAGATATTGACTAATTGATTGCATGGTGTTTAACGCCATTTTCAACATTATTTCAGTGATATTGCGGCGGCCAGAGCACCTGTCCATGCTTTCCTCGAGTTTCTTTTACCAGCACTACCGCGACTCAATACCTTTTGCAGACAGTGTGTGCAGTCTGATCTTGGATCTACACTGTCCGATAAGAGGATAGATTTTCTCCAAAGTGTAACTGTGAAATAGCAATATTCAGGTGTTTACCACCAGCTTGAAAGTTTCATTTAACATTTTTTAGCACGTTGAGGGTTAAACTTAAACTAGATTATAGTTAACCAATAGCACATATAGCCCCGGCAGTTCAGTCGGTAGCATACAGGACTTGAGAACAGGAGGTCGCTGGTTTGATCCTCAACAAATTTCTTTCCGAGGACTGATGATAGTCATTGCGACAGGACTCATTTCTCGCTCACGTTTCGACGATGGTTATGTGGGAAAGGAGCCAGTGGCTTGGAAAGAATATTGTGCGGAGTACTGGTAAAAGAAACTCCAGGAAAGCATGGATATGTGCACTGACCACCGCTACATAACTGAAATAATGTTGAAAACAGGGTTAATAAACACCATACAATCAATCAATCAATCAATCAATCAATCAATCAAATTCGCTAGTCTGTCAGTACTTTCAGTACTTTGATTATAAAAGTCATCAACTAGCCCGAGGTTGGAATAAATATCTTCAGAAATTTGGAGTAAATATCTTAGGATTTGGAGTAAATGTCTTCTAAAATTTTGAGTAAATATCTTCAAAAAAATGACAGAGATATCAGAAAACGGCAAAGTTTTCCCGCATGGACGACAGCGACGCGGACAGCAATAGAGTTTTTACAATAACTCGACGTTCCTACGAAAAAATCCGAAAGGCCATGACAATACTTCGACGCTTTCTACGAAAACAGCCAAGCTAGAAAACCGAAAGAAGAATGTCATTTCTACTCTTTTTTCTGAGTCTCTTCGCCCTCACTCTGTTCCAAACATTGTTTTAGCTCAACCACACAGTCCGTTTTGGGAAATGGCGGTAAGTTTAAATTGTACTTCTGTGCTACGGTCTTGGGTACAAATCTCCCTCCAAGATAGTGATATTTTCCGGTGAACAGTTTAGCACACAGCTTGGGTGCCGTCAGGGAAATCAGCATCTCGGGTTTCAGCCCGTCTTCACATCCCTTCTCCACATCCCAACCTGAGATAATAAAATAAATAAATAAATAAATAATAAGCAAGAGTGCCATTGGCCCTAAAGCGCTCACCCGAGTAAGGTCGTTAAAGATTGATAAGACTGAAAGGATCCTGGTCATGATGATGTAAACCGCATGAGTGGAGGTGATCTACTTTTTGACTGGTTTAGCCATTTTTTAATTTTGAATCTGGCTCAAAATGTGGCCTCTACAGTCACACAAGGTTTTTCTAAGATTTGGCCCTGTGAGATACTTTATGAACTGACGTGACTCGATATCATTCTTTTCTAAGATTTCATCCAGACAAACATTCTAACCAAGTTCCATGACTATAAGCCTGAAAATGTGGCCGTAAGAGTGCACACAAGGTTTTAATAAGATTTGGCCCCTTGACCTACTTTTTGACCCGACGTGACCCAATTTCAAAGTGTCCTAGATTTTATCAAGACAAACATTCTGACCAAATTTCATGAGTATCAGACTAAAAATGTACCCTCTAGAGTGCACACAAGGTGTTTCTAAGATTTGGCCCAGTGACCTACTTTTTAAACCCACGATACCCAATTTAGAACTTGTCCGAGATTTTATCCAGACAAACATCCTGACCAAGTTTCATGTGTATTAGGCTGAAAATGTAGCCTCTAGAGTGCACACAAGATTTTTTTTCTAAGATTTCGCCCTGTTACCTACTTTTTGATTCAACAAGATCCAGTTTTCTATGTGTCAAAGATTTTATTAAGACACACATTCTGACCAAGTTTCACGTGTATCAGCCTGAAAATGTGGCCTCTAGAGTGTACACAAGGTTTTTCTAAGATTTGACTTTGTGACGTACTTTTTGACCCAACGTAACCCAATTTCAAATCTGTCAGAGATTTCACCCAAACAATCATTTTGACAAAGTTTTATGAGTATCAGGTTGAAAATGTGGCCGTTAGAAAGCGAACAAGGTTTTTCTAAGATTTGGCCCCTGACCTACTTTTTGACCCGACATGACCTAATTTCGAACTTGTCCATGATTATATCGAGATAAGCATTCTGAACAAGTTTCATGAGTATCAGGCTGAAGGTGGCCTCTAGAGTGCACACAAGCTTTTTCCAAGTTTTTGCCCTGTGACCTACTTTTCAGTTCGATGTGACTCAATTTCGAACCTGTTCCAGATCTCATCCAGACAAACATTCTGACCAAGTTTCATGAGTATCACACAGAAAATATGGTCTTTACCATGCACACAAGGTTTTTCTAAGATCTGGTTCCTTGACCTACTTGCTGACCCCATTTGACCCAATTTCGAACTTGTCCAAGACTTTATCAAGACAAACATTCTGACCAAGTTTCAAGAGGATCTGGCGGAAAATGTGCCCTCTAGAGCGCACACAAGGTAAATCTTGACGACCGCACGACGGACGACGCACGATGCACGACGGACACAGCAAGATCACAAAAGCTCACCTTGAGCACTTCGTGCTCAGGTGAGCTAAAATGAATATAAGTAAATCCTACCTTTACTACAATTTTTTAAGGCTGACATTTAAGTATTGCTGACAGAAAATAAAGCTCTCACCTGAGTCAAGTCATCTAGAATTGATAAAACTGAAGAGATCCTGGTTGTAATTATGTAAAACACATGTCCTACCGGTACCTTTCGACCTCCTTGGCCTTTTGTTTTTTAAATTTGTCAGAGATTTCATCAAGACAAACATTCTAATGATATTTTGTGAGTATCGAACAGAAAATGTGGCCTTCAGATTGCACAAAAGATTTATCTAAGATTTGTACCAGTGACTTACTGTTTGACCCAACATGATATCATCAAGACAAACATTCTAATCAACGTTCACTAGCAGTGATCCGAAAATGTAGCCTCCAGAGTGCTCACAAATTTTTTTCTAAGATTTGGCCCAATGACCTACTTTTTGACCGACCAGTAACACGACCCAATGTTGAACGTGTGCCAGATTTCATCAAGTCAAACGTTCTGACCAAGTTTCATGGGTATCGGGATGAAAGTCTTGCCTCTAGGGTGCACACAAGGTTTTTCTAAAATTTGTCAGAGTGAACTACTTTTTGACCCGACATGACCCAATTTCAAAGGTGTCAGAGATATCATCGAGACAAATACTATTACTAAGTTTCATTTGTTTACGGCTGAAAATGTGGCCTCTAGAGTAAACACAAAATTTTTCTAAAATTTGTCCCAGTGACCTACTTTTTGGCCCGACATGACCTATACATACATACATGATTTATTATAGTAATATAGGCCGTTGGCCCAGTATACAAAACAACAATAACATACATGTACATTGTTATGGCTACTTGGAAAAGAAATAATAATGATAATTTTGTGTTCGAGTGAAATTCACTTAACATCTTTATCTCGATCAACACTAACCGACGTTAATTTTAGTATAAGCTAAATGTATTTAAGATGCTACAAACATAAAAAGAGAGTATCCGGTAATTGTAGGCTCATAAGTACAAAATGAATGAAACAGTGTTGTCCAAAAACTGCGAAAAAAAAAAAAAATATTAAGGTTGAATTCACAAAGAAAAGTACCAATTCAGACAGGGTGGTTATCAGATCAGACTGCACATATTGTGCTGTCTGATCTTGAAGTGCACCATATACAAAATTTTTACGTCACGCAAGTGACCAATGGATTACAGTATTACAAAAGTGTTATTGAGTAAAAGAAATAAATATGTAATAAATCAGCTACTATTAATTCCGGATTTGGAGAATTTTATGCACAAATTTGCAGATATTTAATAATTTAGCTTCATTTTGTTCTGAAATAAATCTATGGAACGATTCAATGTTTTCAATATTGCGTTTTCCAATATAGATACTTCTATAATATTCAAATTGTTTACATTCAAAAAATACATGAAATTCATCGTCTATTATTTCAATGAATGATCGTTCATAACAGAAAGTACAAATCCGTTCTTCTTTTACTATATTATTGTGACGACCAAGTTCGATATTTAATCTATGGTTCGAACACCTGAATTTTGCAAAAGCTTTCCTTAGATAAAATGGAAAGTTATATGATATATAACATTCAACATTTAGGAGGGATTTATATTGCAAATACTTTTGTCCTTTAGAAGAAATGCTTAATTGACCATGCCACTCTTGCTGCAGAATACCTTTTAACCTTAATTTGACATGAGAGATAAAGAGATCAATATTACCCACATCTTGTGATATCCATACAAAACCAAAACCGTATGAAAATAAAAGATTTCTAACATTAGTTGCATATGTATGTTTATCAATATCATCCAGATTTTTTAACATTAAGTAACATTGCTTTGGATATCTGTGTTCGGGCATTTGAATTATTTTGCACCAATACTTCAGAAATTTCACGAAATAATCTAGACAGAGTGGATACCTTCCGCATTCACCTAAAGCCATATAATTGTTAGTGTATTTACCTACTCCAAGAAATTGTTTGCAAGCTAGGTTATGAATTCTTTCTACAGATTCTCTATATGTGTACCCCCATAGTTCCCCACCATATAGAAGTATTGGCTTAACCATTGTATCAAATATTTTGAAAAACTCATAATGATTTAAAGACCCAAACCTTTGACTAAAAGATCTAAAAGCACTTAAGGACTTTGTTGCTTGAGCTGCAAGCACAGATAAGGCCTTGGTCCATTTAAGTTTTGGAGTGAAGAGTAAACCCATATATTTATAAAAGCTTACAACAGATATGTCTTTATTATCTAATTTCCATTTTTCTGCATTTCGTGTCCGGCCACCATTTCTGAAAACGACAATTTGCGTCTTTTTAGAATTTATTTTCATACCAGAAACTTGGCAAAAGTTTTCCACTGAGTTTATCTGTCTTTGAAGTTGTATCACTGTATCAGCTGGACTAGCAACATCATCAGCATACAATAAACTGCTGATATTTGGGATATTATTAGAAACAAATATTCCACAATTCTTCTGATTGTTTAAATATGAACAAATATCATTAATAAATAAATTGAAAATTTGAGGACTGCACTGATCACCTTGCTTTGTACCTTTGAGGCAAGGGAAACAATTCGTGTATGATTCGCCAACTTTTACACAAGATTTGTTGTTCTTGTAAATCTTCATTAAACATTTCAGAAATCTACCGTTTATTCCAATAGAAGACAAAGATTCGAATAATGTTTTATGACAGATATTATCAAAGGCCTTTTCAAAATCAATAAATAGTACATATAGACGACCTTTTTTCTTTGAAAGATATTTCTGTATTAATGCATGAAGAGTGAACATATTATCAGTAGTACAATATCCATTTCTAAATCCAGCCTGTGCTTCATTTATAATTTGATTCATTTCATTCCATTTACACAAACGAGCATTGAGAATAGTTGAGAAAATCTTATAGATTACATTAGATAATGAGATCCCTCTATAGTTGTTTACATCATTTGTAGATCCAGATTTATGTATAGGACAGATAATGTTGTGTGCCCACGCTTCAGGGTATTCATCAGAACTAAAGATCCGGTTAAATAATTTTGTGATTATTGGTACAATAATGGCTTTTGTACTTAAGATAAAGTTACCAAGAATACCATCGGGGCCAGGTGCCTTACTTGGTTTTATTTTATTTACCGCAATTAACGTCTCATTTTCCGTAATGTTAGAGTTCAGTATTTCTATGTGATCAGAATCATTGTAAATTAAATCACCGATGTTATAGCTAAAACGTTCCTGTACATCAAATAAACTAGAAAAATACTTGTGCCATTCCGATTTCGGAATATTATTTTGAGGAGATGTCTTTTCTTTATTTCTTAAAATTTTCCAAAAGAGTTTTGGATTTTTTCTTGCATCAATTAATTTCTTTTTTCTTGCAGATAATATCAGATTCTTTTTTACTTTGACCTTGGTTCTAAATTTCCTCTTTGCTTCGAGATAAATCAGTAAATCATGGTTATCATTGCTTTTCCTGAACGTATGTAATGTTGATGTTTTCATTTTTTTAAGAGAATCTAGTTCAGCATCCCACCACTCTGGTTGAGAAGTATTACGACAAACCTGTTTGCGGCTAACACGTAGCCCTAACTCATCCGCTGTTGAAGTGTAAATTTCATTTAGGGATAACACTAATTCATTCACATTTTCATTAAGAAGGGTATGGAAATTGTCATACTTGATATTGAACTTAAGCATAAAAGTTGATACAAACAATGGCTTTTTATCATCGTTCCAGACATAGCTCCGAATAACCGACTGACTCTGATTTTGGGGGGTGAAGTCCCTTGACGGTTTAAACCTTGTATTAAAATGTAATTGATTAGAATGAATCTTTAAAGTGCATTTCAACGGAAAGTGGTCAGATTCATGTTTATCTAATATTTCAAAGTCAGTAACAAATTGAAATAGATCAGACGAGGCTATATTATAGTCTACTACAGAACACCCACCACTAGAGGTGCAGGTAATATGTCCCTCTCTGTCCTTGAACAGACCCAGTTTCAAATTTATCCGAGATATCATCAAGACATACATTCAGACCAGTTTCACAAGTATTATACTGAAAATGTGGCCCTAAGAGTGCACACAAGGTTTTGCTAAAATTTGACTTGGTAACCTACTTTTGGACCCAACATGACCCAATTTCAAACTTGTCCTATATGTTATCAAGACAAACATTCTGACCAAGTTTCATGAGTATTTGACTGGGAAAAAAAAAAAAAAAAAAAAAAAAAAATGGCCTCGAGAGTGCACACAAAGTTTTTCTAAAATTTGGCAGTGACCTACTTTTTGACCCAAAATGACCCAATTTCAAACCTGTCAGAAATATCAGCATGCCAAATATTTTTACTAAGTTTCATGAGTTCCTTGCTGAAAATGTGGCTATAGACTGATCACAAGGTTTTTATAAAATTTGTTCCAGTGGCCTACTTTTTCACTCAAACATGACCCAGTTTCAAACCTGTCCGACACATCATAATGAAAGATATTCTGACCAAGTTTCATAAGTATTAGACTAAAAATGTGGCCTTTAGAGTGCACACAAGGTTTTTCTAAAATTTGGCAGAGTGACCTAATTTTTGACCCACCATGACCCAATTTCAAACCTGTCAGAGAAAGCATCAAGCCAAATATTTTCATAAAGTTTCATGAGTTTCTGGCTGAAACTGTGGCCTCTAGACTGCTCCCAATTTTTTTCCAAGATTTTTCCCAGTGACCTACTTTTTGACCCAACATGACCCAGTTTAAATCTCGTCCGAGACATCATCAAGAAAAATATTCTGACCAAGTTTCATAAGTATTAGACTTAAAATATGGCCTCTAGAGTGCACACAAGGTTTTTATAAATTTGATCTGGTGATCTACTTTTTTACCCGGCATGACCCAATTTCAAACTTGTCTAAAATTTCATCAAGACAATCATTCTGACCAAGTTTCATGAATATTGGACTAAAAATGAGTCCTCTAGAGTGCACACAAGGTTTTTCTAAATTTTGATCTGGTTACCTCTTTTTTGACCCGACATGTCCCAATTTCGAACTTATCCAAGATATTATCAAGACAAGCATTCTGACCAAGTTTTATGAGTATATGACTGAAAATGTGGCCTCTAGAGTGCACACAAGGTTATTGTTGACGCCTCGACGTCGCACGACGGACGGCGCAGGACGGACGCCGGACACAGCACGATCATAAAAGCTCATCCTGAGCACTGTGTGCTCAGGAGAGCTAAAAAAAAACATGTGTACAAACAGTATACTGACAGATCAAAACAGGAGCAGCGCATGCCGGTGCTAACGCTCGGTTGCAGTAACTTTTAGATATTCGATGAAAATTTTTAGATGAAAGAGGGGCATAACCGTGTAAAAATATTCTCATGGTTACCTGCCCATGTTGTATGGGTTTCCGTTTCGAAAGTTAACGAGACCGACTTAGAATTGAGTAAATATCGTCAGTAATGACAGAGATATTATAAAATGTTAAAAGTTTTGCACGACAAATTCTAGGTCCAAAAAGCGGCATAACTGTGCCTAGAATATTTTGATGGTTACCAGCCCTTGTTGTATGGGCACCCCTTTAGATAGTTAACAGCTAGTCCGAGTTTGTATCTTCGGTAATGACAGAGACATAAAATGTCAAAGTTTTTGGACGACTACAACAATGACGACAACAGGGCTATGACAATACCTCGCCGTTTTCTTCGAAAACTTTTAGCATTAACCCTTTCCCAAACGATGAATTTTAGACTGGTCCAAATTGAAAGAGTTTGCAGATGACAATTTTAAATTTGATGAAAATGACAGAAAGTTCTCCAAAAGGGTAGAAAACACTGTGGGAAAAGGATAAATTGCTCGTTACGAGCAATTTCTCCTTTTCCCACAGTGTTTTCAAAAGACTTGTACTGCAGACACGTGAAAACCAGGGCTTGTTTGGGAAAGGGTTAAGCAACATCTGCAAAGGGGAACATGGGGGGGGGGGGTAAAGATCATGACCCTTTAAATTCCTAAATGACCCCCAAAATTTCAAACATGGAGTCACAGATGACCCCAAAAATTCTTGAGCTAGCAGAAACACTGCCCTTTGAATGTTTTCTTGGTGTTATTTTCACTAATTAGTGGTATGTGTGAAAAACAGATAGAGTGGCTATGAATTCAACTTTTTGCCAGACGACAATATTCTAGACTTGTGCAAATTGAAAGAATTTGCAGACGACAAATAAAATGTATCTTAAATGATGGGATTTGTCTTTGGACGGGAGGAAAATATTATGGGAAAAGGAGAAAATACTTCCAAAAGCTGTTCAGGGCTCGTCAAAACACGGGATTGTGTTGATACAGTGTTACATTTTTTGCAATCTCAGAACGATATTTGTCCACGTACTCAAATCAACCCTTAGGCTGCTAAATGTAACTCAAGGACCTTTTGCACACAATGTGGATCAAGGTCAGACTGCACTGGACGTACAGTTTGATCTTTGAACTACACAGTCCGATGAGGAGATATTTGTCCCCCAAATAACTTTAAAATAGCAACAATTGCTTTTTTTTTTTTACTATCGACTTGCAGGCATCATTTAACCCTTATCCTGCTAAATAATTTAAATGTTATTTCAAACTGATTTTTTGGAGAAAAAAGTTTCTCTTTATCGGACAGTGTGGATTCATGATCAGACTGCACGTTCTGTGCAGTCTGATCTGGATCTACACTGTCCGCAAAAGGTCAGTGAGTCGCGCTAGCACTTCAAGGGTTAACTTATTAAGAAAGATAAGGGTAAAAAAAGACACGCTTTTCTATAATGCAGCAAAGTCAGAAATTACTCCGTAGGTAGAAGAAGAAGAAGAACAAGAAGAAGAATTTACCTGATGGAATATCAATGCTACAAATCGGGGATTCCACCTGCATCAGGGATTCCATTACAGCAGCAAAATCCGGTCTCACAGGGGCTGGAAAAGTATATTTATTATTTTTTTTTTCAATTCTATATCTTACTCACATCTTCTACAACACTGAAATACATACAAGTGAAAATGAATTGAACGCAAGAGTAAACAAGAAAAAGAATCAAGATTGTAGGACAAAAGAACAAGAGGGCGATGATGGCTGTAAAGTCGCTCACCTGAACCTTTTGACCAAACATGACCCATTTCCGATTTCTTTCATTCTAACAAACTTTCATGAGTATTGGACCGAAAATGTGGCCTCTACAGGGTACGCTATTTTTTTTCAAAGATTTCTCTCCATGACGTAGTTTTTGACCCAGTGTGACCTATTTTCAAACTTATCAAAGAAATCTCCAGGACAAACATTCTGACTAATTTTCATGAGCATTGGACCGGAAATGTCTACAGCGTACACAAGGTTTTTCAAAGATTTGGCCCAGTGAACTACTTTATGACCCGATTTGACGTATTTTCACACTGGTTCTGAATATCACTTAGACAAACATTCTGACCACTTTTCATTAGTATTGAAAATTTGGCCTCTATAGCGAACACAAGGTTTTCCGAAGATTTGACCTGGTGTCCTAGTTTTTGACCCGTTATTACAAATTATTCAACTCATCCAAGATATTATCAAGACAAACATTCTGACCAACTTTCAAGAAAATTGGACAGAAAATGAGGCCTGTCAAGCGCACATTAAGTATTTCAAAAATTTGATCCGGTGACGTAATTTGTCGACCTGACATGACCCATTTTCAAACTCGTGCACCGGAATGAAAATTTGGCAACTAGAGCGAACATAAGGTTTGTTCGAAGATTTAACCCCGTGACCTAATTTTCGATCCGATATGACGCATTTTCAAACTTTCCGAGATATCATCAAGACAAACATTCTGACAAATATTCAAGGATATTGGACTGAAATTGTGGCCTCTAGAACCTACATGAGGTTTTTCAAGGATCTGACCTAGTAACCTACTTTTTAATCCGACGTGACCCCATTTCAAACTTGCTCGAGATATTACCAAGACAAACATTCTGACAAAGTTTCATGATTATCGGACTGAAAATGTGGCCCCTAGATAGATTGGTTGCTTCTCCTGATACAGCAAGTGTATAGGGATCGCTACTGGCTACTAAAAACGGGTGGAATTCTGCCCGTCTATTTTTAGAACAGACATGACGCTAGACTAATATATAGAGATTCAGGCGAGATCACTCTCACTTCTAGAGCAGTTGATTTTCCGATATTTTTGACCTCACAAATAAGCGATTTGTATTTTTGGTATCACCTTTTATGCTTATGTTTGCTAATGTTCTTTTTAGCTTCGATTACCAATTTCAAATTGTGCAAAAAATCGCAATGTTACATCTACAGCTAAACTGCAAATGTGTATGCTACTCCAATTGGCTTTTCTGTGATATACATGTCGCCCAATGTAAAGCAACGACACAAAAGCCTGGGCCAGTTGTAATAATTATGTATATCTATAACGGGGACCAGTTCAGCCTCTAGAGTGTACACAAGGTTTTTCTAAAATTTTACCTAGTGACCTAGTTTTTGACCCGACATGACCCAGTTTCCAACTCATCCGAGATATCATCAAGACAAAGATTCTGACCAACATTCAAAAGTATCAGAATGAAATTGTGGACTCTAGAGCATACACAAGATTTTTTTAAAGATTTGACAATTTGACCTAGTTTTTGACCTGACATGACACACTTTCATTATCGTCCAAGACATTATCAAGACAAATATTCTGACGAAGTATCGGACTGAAAATGTGGCCTCTAAAGTGTACACAAGGTTTTCTAAAATTTGACCTAGTGACCTTGTTTTTGACCCGACATGACCCACTTTCAAACTCGTCAGAGGTGTCATCATGACAAACATTCTGACCAACTGTCAAGAGTATTGGACCAAAAATGCAGCCTCTAGAGTGTACAGTTGACGACGAACGACGAACGACGGATACAGCACGATCATAAAAGCTCACCTTGAGCACTTCGTGCTCAGGTGAACTAAAAAGCGCGCAGTGGCCCAATAAGAGACAGAGGTAGTATTCGCGTCTCTTTGAAGCTAAACAAGATGGAGTAAAAGGGAGTAATTGGCAGCCATTTTGTTACTATTTTAATACTGGCGGCTTTATCCCCATATCAAGAACATAAGTCCGCTTTATATTTTAGGCAAAAGAAATAAAGCCATCCAAAATTTCCGCCCCAAACACTCGCCTGCTCGGTAGCCTGATTGAAGTGTCAAAGTTTTTGAATTTTAAGTTGAAAAAGGAATACAACAGTGTCAAAAATATCTTGGCTTGGCCAATTTCTTCCCAAGGATTGATGATAGTCATTGCGACAGGATTCATTCCTCTCTCAACGCTGACCATTGTTTCGACGATGGTTATGCAGGAAAGCAGCCAGTGGCTTGGAAAGAATATTACGAGGAGTACTGGTAAAAGAAACTCCAGGAAAGCATGGATAGGTGCACTGGCCACCGCGATATAACTGAAATAATGTTGAAAACGGCGCTGAACACCATACAATCAATCATACAATCAATCAAAAGTATTTTGATGGTTACATGCCCCTGTTGTATGGGTTTCCCTTTTAATCAGTCAGTCCATGTGTTAGTTGCTGGAAAAAAAGGTTAATAGTTGTCAGGTCACACTATCTTCTGTTTACAATTTGCCTGATTTTAAAATTCATTTTTCTGCCAGCGACTAACACCTGGACCGACCGCACGATAACAGATTGTCATGTTCACAATATTTTCAATACTTTTAAATGGTATTATTAAAATTTAAACGTATTGAATTGATTTTTTGGATGTTATTGGGCCTTCTAAGTTTCATTTAATTTATTTAGCAGGTTAAGGGTTAATATACTGATGACAATTAGTAGAGCAATATTGTCGATGATGATGCTGATCGTCATCAACATAATATTTGTCATTTTCTTCATTAGCATTACCAACGTCATCTTTGACAAAATCAAAATAAACATCATGATTGTCAAGAATAAAGTCAGCATTATAATATTCATCATTTGAATGAAGATCATTGTTACAGGCATCAACAACCTCAAATACATCTATGTACCATCACTGTTATCCGAATGCTTCTCCTTCTCATGGTTGGCAGATGGTTGGTGTCTTGGATGGTTTAACTTTATTGGGCAAGGCAGAATTTATCATGTGAGCCGAAAGCGAACCGGATAAATTCCGGAGCCGAGCCCGAATAATTTAGCCCATCCAAGACACCAACCATCTGTTCTATTTATCCTGTTTTTCATTCCTAATTAATATCCGACTAAATTGAATATTTCCCTCGAAATAACGTACATAGAATCTATCTATGTACATCTTTTTCACTATAAGAAAAAATAAAGAACTAAATGTAATTCTGGCTAGTTGCATGACCAACTGACATTATAAACCTAGTCACGTGGTCAAGTGACCGTATATCATTCAGTTTATATGACCCTGTGTTATACGACGGGATTTATTGGAAGTGACTTGAAAAAATCATATAGAACGCTTTGATCTACTTACAACTTTCTTTTCTCTAAAACTTACGTTTAAAGCTAAATCCAAACAGAGCATCCACTACGACATTATAAGAGTCTGTTATAAGCTGGGCTTCAGATGGTAGATAAGATAACTCCGGTATGTCCATTCCCTTGCACTGTATAAATAAATTTTGGTAGAGTGGCTTCTCCGTCTGTTTAGGATAGAATATCGTCGGTCTGTATCCCTATAGATGTATAAATACATTTTTTTTTTGCATATCGGACATGCTCTGTGAAAAGGTGGTTTAATGCATTCGCAAAAAGTATCGACACAGGTCAGCCTGCGTAGTCCGCGCAGGCTGACCTGTGTCGAAACTTTTTGCTTTTGATAATTTTTTTTTGCATGTCAAAGGATCTTTCTATCTCAGGATTCAGCCAGGTATTAGACAAAATGGATTATATGGATCCATGATTATTTGATAACTTGCTTGGTATACAGCATAATGGAGATGTATCAAAACCCCCTTTTGTCAGAGCATGGCTCACATGTATAACTTTTTCAAAGGTAAGTAACTACTAATTTAAAAGAAAAGCCCTACAACCCATATTACAGTCATGCTACTTATACATAAAGTAAACATGGAACAAGCTGGTAGAAGTACCACTGACACCCCAGCAAAGGAAAAACAAGAGGGCCATTGGCCCTAAAGCGCTCACCTGAGTAAAGTCATCTACAGTTGATAAAGCTGAAGAGATCCTGGTTTTAGTAATGGAAAACACATGAGCGTAAGTGACCTACTTTTTGAACCAATGTGACTTAATTCTAAACTTGTTCAAGATATCATTAAAACAAACATTCTGAACAAATTTCATGAGTATCAGACTGAAAATGTGGCCTCTAGAGTTCACACAAGGTTTTTCTAAGATTTTGTCCAGTGACCTACATTTTGACCAGATGTAACTAATTTTTAAACCTGTCCAAGATATCAACAAGACGAACTTTCTGACCAAGTTTCATGAGGATCAGGCTGAAAATGTGGCCTCTAGAGTGTACACAAAGTTTATCTAAAATCTGACCATGTGACCTACTTTTTGCCCCGACAAGACCCACTTTCAAACTTGTCTGAGATATCAATAAGATAGAAGTTCTGACCAATCTTTATCAGTATAAGACTGAATGTGGCCTCTATGAAGCACCCAAGGTTTTCCTAAGATTTGGCCCTGTGACCTACTTTTTCACCCGACATGAACCAATTTCAAACTTGTCTGAGATATCATGAAGACGGACAATCTGACCCAGTTTCATGAGTGTCAGACTGCAAAATGCACACAAGGTTTTTTTCTGAGATTTAGCCCAGTGACCTACTTTTTGACCAGACATGACCCAATTTCAAACTTATCCAAGATATTATGAAGACAAAATTCTACCCCACCTTCATGAGATTCAGGCTTAAAATGTTGCCTCTAGAGATATCATTAAGACAAATATTCTGACCCAGTTTCATAAGTTTCAGGCTGAAAATGTGGCCCTAGAGTGCACACAAGGCTTTTTCTAAGATTTGGCCCAGTAACCTACTTTGCGACCAGACATGACCCAATTTGGAACTTGTCCAAGATATTATACAGACAATTATTCTGACCACGTTTCATAGGTTTCTGGCTGAAAATGAGGCCTCTAGAGTGCACACAAGGTTTTTCTAAGACTTGGCCCAGTGATCTACATTTTAACCCGACATGACCCAATTTCGAACTCTGCGAGATATCATCAGGACAAACATTCTACCCAACTTTCACGTGTTTCCGGCTGAGAATGTGGCCTCTAGAGTGCCCACAAGGTTTTTCTAACTACACACAAGGTTTTACTAAGATTTGGCCCAGTGACCTACTTTTTGACCCGACATGAGCCAATTTCGAACATGTCTGAGATATCACCAAGACAATCTGACCTAGTTTCATGAGTTTCAGACTGGAAATATGGCCTTTAGAGTGCACACAAGGTTTTTCTAAGATGTGGTCCAGTGACCTACTTTCTGACCTGACGTGACCCAATTTCGAACTTGTCCGAGATATCATCAAGACAAACTTTCATGAGTTTCAGGCTGAAAATATGGCTCTACAGTGCACAAAAGGTTTTTCTAAGATTAAGCCCAGTAACCTACTTTTTGACCCGACATGACCAAATTACGGACTTGTCCAAGATATCATCAAAACAAACATTCTGATCAAGTTTCAAGAGTATCCTGCTGAAAGTGTGGGATACAAAGTAAATACAAAGTTTTCATAAGATTTAGCCCAGTGACCTAGTCTTTGTCCCGGCATTACCCAATTTCGATCTTGTCCGAGATTTTATCAATACAAACATTCTAACCAAGTTTCATGAGTATCCGACTGAAAATGTGGCCTCTAGAGAGCACACAAAGTAAATGTTGACGACCGCACGATGGACGACGGATGCAGCACGATCACAAAAGTTCACCTTGAGCACTTCGTGCACAAGTGAGCCAAAAATAACAGATTAATTTTTCATCAGAAATTTTATATTCGTCCATACTGTAAATACATGTATGTGCTGACTACAACATGTATATGAGCCATGCTCTGTAAAACGGGGGTTTAATGCATCTGCAGACACTATCAACCTAGGTCAGCCCTGCGCAGTCCGCTGCTGACCTGGGTCGAAACCGTTCGCCATTGGTTTAATTTCTGTATTTCAAAGGACCAGTCTGCCTCATGACTAAGTCAGTTGTCAGTCAAAATGGGTTTTATGGAATCATAATTATATACCCCATTTTGCCAGAGCCGGGCTAATATGTCTTAACCTTTTCCAAAACGACAAATTTTGGACTGGTCCAAATTGAAAGAGTTTGCAGACGACAATTTTAAATTTGATGAAAATGGCAGAAAGTTCTCAAAAAGGGTAGAAAACACTGTGGGAAAAGGAGAAATTGCTCGTTACGAGCAATTTTTCCTTTTCCCACAGTGTTTTCAAAAGACTTGTACTGCAGACACGTGAAAATCAGGGCTTGTTTGGGAAAGGGTTAAATGTTAAAAAATTGAAATAGTACTCGTATAGCGTTGCTGAAAACGGAGGAAATGCTGGTCACCAGAAGTTCCCGTTTTTCAATCATATTTTCAACCATGTTTTGGAAAGTATTTTTTTTTCGATGGCCTTTACCTCCTTTACCAGATGGTCCCGTGTTTCAACAATCCTGAAAAGGACAGCATTTGAAAATATTATTGGAAACGGGAGAACCAGCATTTTCCAACTTTTCTACACGTATTCCATCCTTTCAGGGACTAATTCTATTATTGCTGCCATACATGTATATACATTCTCATCTGAAAGTGCTTGCATTTGGGACAAATCTAGAATTCTGTTGTTTGGTTAGAGTTATAAAACGGAATCCTTTGGTAATAATTCGAGTATATATATATAGCTAACAAATTCACGTACAAACATTTTCAGATGCCTCGCACACACTAGACCGTCCCCTCCATTATTGCCCGGCCCGCAGCACACCAAAACAGCCCCTTTGTCTTTTGTCATTTTCTCTAAAGGATAGCACTAAGAAAAGCAGAGGAAAACATCATTAAATTCACTAACAAATAAACATTCAAGTTAAGATATTTCAGTTTTACAAAACAATGAAAGCTAAACAAGATTTTATTATATACATAGTAAAATTAGTGTTGCACCCCCTGCATTTTTTAACGGGTTTGATTTTCTAATAATATAATATTGGGTCAAATTAGAACCCAGCTGCTGCATACACCAACAGACCAGCCTTTTGCCTATAAAATGAACTGAGTTGAGGTATCCCTTGACCTAATGGTAAGTAGGTATTTTTTGCTAAGACATTGCTTTCAAATTTAAGAACAAGAGAGCTAATGGCCCTAAAGCGCTCACCTCAGTAAGGTCATCTAGGATGGGTAAGGCTGAAAAGATCCGGGTCGAGATGATGTAAAACACATGAGTGTAAGTGATCTATATTGACCGATTTCGCCTGCTGTTAACTTTTGAATCTGGCTCAAAACGTGGCCTCTAGAATCACACAAGGTTTTCCTAAGATTTTGCCCCGTGACCTAATTTTTGACCTAAAGTGACTTGACATCATTCTTTTCCGAGATTTCATCCAGACAAACATTCTGACCAAGTTTCATGAGTATAAGGCTGACAATGTTGCCGTTAAAGAGCAATTTGGCCCCGTGACCTACTTTTTGACCCCACATGATGCAATTTCAAACTTGTCCAAGATTTTATCAAGACGAACATTCTGCCCAAGTCTCATGAATATCAGGCTGAAATTGTGGCCTCTAGAGTGCACACATGGTTTTTCTAAGATTTGGCCCCGTGACCTACCTTTTGACTTGAGGTGACCCAATTTCAAATTGTCCGAGATTTTATCCAGAAACATATTCTGACCAATCATGAGTATCGGGCAAAAAATGTAGCCTCTAGAGTACAAACAAGGTTTTTTCTAAGATCTGGCCCTGTGACCTACTTTTTGATCCCACGCGATCCAATTTCGAACTCGTCCAAGATTTTATCAAGACAAACATTCTGACCAAGTTCCTTTATGATCTGGCTCAGGAGAGCAAAAAATAACAGACAAAACATTCTGACCAAGTTTCATAAGGATCTGGTTGAAAATGTGGCCTCTAGAGTGCACACAAGGTAAATGTTGACGACCGCACGACGGACGACACCAGACACAGCACGATTACAAAAGCTCACTTTGAGCACTTCGTGCTCAGGTGAGCTAAAAACGAGAAGCGTTTAAATCTGGTTAAAACTGGGAATTTAATGTCGAAATAAAGCTTATGACAGGCTGAAAGTCACCTGCAGAGAATGCGCACACAAAATCAGTCAATATCGCGTACTTTCGGCCAGGGCTTGCAGAACAGCTTGCATTCCTCGTCTCATACCTCTCACAAGGGGTTGAAACAGCTCGATCAGTAGCCGCTGCCATGAGGTCAAGGGAAACCTCAGTTCAGTTCTTATCAGAGGCAACAGACTGGCTTGTTGGTGTATGCAGCAGCTAGATTCTAATTTCAACCTCATTTCATATCATTCACGCCAGAAAATCCAAGCCGGTAAAAATACAGGAGGTGCAACACTGATTTTACTATGTATGTATAGCAAATGCACACCAACGTGGCAAACCTGGGTTGCAGTCTGATGCTGTTTCTGTTTACCTTTCCTTATATATCTTTGTCAATCATTTTGTTTGAAGCTACTATTTACCAATGTATTTGCCTACCGTACCTAATTTTCTATAACAACTGCAAAAAGGGTCCGGCCGGGTAGCTCAGTGGTTAGCGTATATAACTCATGACCTGGTGGTTGCGAGTTGGATACCTGGTTGAGGTAAACTTATTTTCCGGTGATTTTTCGCCTCTCACCTCTGTTGTATGTGAGAAAAGTAGTCAGTGACTTGGATAGAAAGTTGAATCAGCACTTGTGAAAGAAAGCCAGGAAACACAGAAAGTGTAGGTGCACTGGCCGCCGTGATATGACCTAAGCTGCTAAAACGGCTTTAAACTCCAATACAAACAAACAAACAAAGCTACAGGGTTCAAAGGCTTTAAAACATAAACATCTTCTTATCGGACAGTGTAGATCCAAGATCAGACTGCACGTTCTGTGCAGTCTGATCTTGATCTACACTGTCCGCAAAAGGTCAGTGAGTCGCACTTAGCAGTCTAAGGGCTTAATATTTGAACTCCGTTTAGAAGGAGCCTCGGCAAATATCGGAAAAAAACCGAACACGGTCACGGAAACAAAGTAGTGACTAGTCAAAGCGATTTTACAATACAGGGTTTAAAGGCTCTAAAACAAACATCCTCACAGACAGATCCTTGCATGTTACCTTCCCTTGTTACTGCAACAGGATGACATTCTAGTGTTGTAGTTACATGCATTTGAGCCATGCTCTGGCAAAAGGGGGTTAATGCATTCACCTGATCCACGATTCCTATCTAACCATCACATAATCATTGATCCATAATAGCGACTTTTTTTAAACAACCGACTGAATCATGAGGTAGTCTGGTGCTTGGACACACAGAAAATTGACAAACAGCGAAAAGTTTCGGCCCAGGTCAGCCTGCGCGGACTGCGCAGGCTGGTCTGGGTCGATATTTTTCGCAGATGCTTTACGCCCCCTTTTTCACAAAGCATGGCTCATTTGCTATATCCTTCCAGTTCAATTAGTTAACCCTCAGGCTGCAAAGCGCGACTCAGAGACCTTTTGTGGACAGCGTAGATCAAGATCAGACTGCACAGAATGTGCAGTCTGATCTTAAATCCACGTTGTCGAATAAGGAGGTATCCCACCCCCCCTCAAAATGGGTAAAAAACACTACGAAATAGCGAACTTTGGGTTCTTGCTATCGGCCTGAAAGTTTTGTTTCACTTATGTAGCAGCTTAAGAGTTAATTTACAGTACAGGCGTACTCAGTTAATAGTTCGTTACATAAAACTAGACATAAAAAGTTTCACACTCCACTTACATCCCTTTGCTATTGCAACAGGATTTTCTACTTACCTACCTTTGCTATTGCTACAAAACATTTGTACCCTACCAATTTAACTTTTATCCTGCTAAATGCTAGTAAGTGAAATGAAACCTTCAAGCCAATAGTAAAAATCCAAAATTTTACCTATTTCTAAGGCATTTTTGGGTAAAGATATCTCTTCGTCGGACACTGTAGATCGAAGGTGAGATTGCACGTTCTGTGCAGTCATGAGAACGTGTAGTCTGATCTTGATCTACACTGTCCGCTAAAGGTCCTTGAATCGCGCTCAGCAGCCTAAGGGTTACTAATTTATCCACGCTGAAGGCGTACTCAGTAAATAGGTTATTAAATAAGAAAAGACATAAAATATACTCTAGTTACCTACCTTTGTTATTGTAAATGCATAACGTTCTTGTTACCTACCTTTGCTACTGCAACAGCAAAGCTGTACCCTGTAAGTTCCATTCATTGATCAACACTGAAGTTGTACTCGGTGAATTATTTAGTTTCAATACATACAAACTGAAAAATGTACCCAACATGTTGTCTGCGCAGGACATATTTTTCGAAGATAGACCTGTTTGCCTTGACGCATCACTATCCTGTACAGGATAAATATTAATACGTGTAAATTGCCGCTGAAAGTAGCAAGCGGAAAATGGCTATATATAGTGCGTCTATGGAACTAGAGGCCCATGATGGCCTGAATTGCTCTACTGTCAGCGATTTTGTTTTTTTCCAGCTTACACAATGAATTCATAATGCAAAAAGGAAAAAGACAAACGAACAAACAAAATGGGAGCCAAATTTGATAGGGTTTCAGTACTCGTTGCATCAAACAATCCCTGCAAATTACAATACAAAGAAAAGTGACTAATAATGTGGACTGTGTTGACTAAACAATACTATGTCATCAAATGGCTGCTTTTACTAGGATTCAAGCTATTGAGGATAAAAATGATCTTTGCTAGTTCCAAGAAGAATTGGATAAAATGCAGACGTAATTGTGGAAACAAGAAATGTAAATTTTCAACTTTAAATGACATCTTTTCCCATACTGATTGTCGATTTGTTTTTTTCAAATTAATAGCGAGCAAGCCATTGATGGTATTAAGCAACTGTGCAAGTCTTTCAGCCAGTAGAGATAAAAATCAAGACAGTTTTTCGTTGTTTACTGCAAATTTCTGTATACAGTTTCTAAATATTGACATGGGGACAACCGGGATTTGTGCAACATACTGACAACGAAATTAACGTCCCCACCACGCTGGGCTTATACCAGGGCTATTTCAAAAGCTTACAGGGCTGTATTTATAAATGCAAGGTGCATAGGTTATAGGCTAGTTAACAATGGCTAGATGAATCGTACCAGATAGCTTTTTCGTGAGTAAAAGTATACTTTATTTCGAAATTCACTGCATCGATTGCTGCCTTAAAAGGTAGTTTGGTTCCGTGCTAGAATGTCTAAATCAGATAGGTATGTATTTGAAAAAAATGCCACCTAGAGGAAGATAATGGTACCCGGCATAATTACACGTAAGTTACATCCCTTTGCTACTGCAACAACACGATGTTTCAATTACCTACCTCAGTGATTGCTACAGCACATCTATATCCTGCCAGTTCGATTCATTGATCCACACTAAAGCTGTACTCGGTGAATAGTTCAGTGTCAATAAATACAAACCTAAAATAGTTAAACATCAGTTACATTCATTTGCTACTGTAACAGCAAGATGTTCCGCTGACCTACCTCAGCGATTGCTACACCACAGATATATCCTGCTAGTTCCATAAGTTGATCTTCACGCTGAAGGCCTACTCAGTAAATAGTTTGTTACATACAAAAAGACAAGAAAAGGACACACAATTTACTTACCTTTGCTTTCACAACATGACCTCATACTTTCCTACCTTCGCTATTGGTTACCGATCTTTGCTATTGCGACAGCAAGACGTTCTAGTTCCTAAATTTGCTACTGCAATATCAAGACGTTCTGGCCACGTACCTGTGCTATCGCGAAAGCAAGACGTTGTGGTTACCTACCTTTGCTATTGCGATAGCAAGACGTTGTTGTTACCTACATTTGCTACTGCGAGAGCAAGATGCTGTGGTTCCCTACCTTTGCTATTGCGATAGCAAGACGTTGTGGTTACCTACATTTGCTACTGCGATAGCAAGATGCTGTGGTTCCCTACCTTTGCTGCTATTGCGATAGCAAGACGTTCTAGTTCCTACTTTTGCTATAGCGATAGCAAGACATTGTGGTTACCTACTTATGCTATTGCGACTGCGAGACGTTCTGGTTACCCACCTTTGCTATTGCAATAGCAAGACGTTGTAGTTACCTACCTTTTTTATTGCAATAGAAGACGTTCCAGTTCCTACCTTTGCTATTGCGATATCAAAACGTTGTGGTTACCTACCTTTGCTATTGCGATATAAAGACGTTGTGGTTAGCTACCTTTGCTATTGCGATATCAAGACGTTGTGGTTACCTACCTTTGCTATTGCGATAGCACAGCTATATCCTGCAAGTTCCATAAGTTGATCCACACTGAAGCGGTACTCATCGCCAAACAGTTCATTGTCAATATCCTGGGCTTCCTTCTGACTGAAAAACACAAAAAGACTTTTTTTAATGGTGTTTATGTCGCCTTCTAAAGTATTTGAGCTTTATCATGATGCCCTTCTTAATTAACCCTTAATCGCACAATCCTGAGTTTTAAGGACCCTAAAGAAAAGACTTTTGCAAATATTGTGGAGAAAGGAGAAACTTCTGGTTACCAGCATTTTCTCCTTTTCCCACAATGTTTTGTAACCTTTCAAACACAAATTTTATAATTTGCGCAACATTTGATTTGTCGCATGCAAATTCTTTCAGTTTGGACCAGTTTGAAACTTTGTCGTTTGGCAGAGTGACACTAGTATGACACTCGGGTCCTGTTATGCCTTGCTTTAGGTGCATGCCCACGTGCCCAGCACAGCCTGCTGGCTTCGAGATTAAAATTGACTGTGCATTTATTTATCGTCGCCACCGGTTGCCCATATGAGGCGACATCCCCTGAAGACTGTCAGTATTGTTACGGCGGATAGTGCAAGATACAGGACGAAACTCTTAAGTTACGCCTGATTCTTTATCGTGCTCGGTGTATAGCACCGTCACACGTGACCTCGGTTTAACGTCTCATCCGAAAGACTACTACTAATTTTAAATGGCCAGCGTTGAGTGACCCAAGACGTGATGTTTACAAGTCCTATGCTCTACCATCTGCGCTATGCGGGCTGGTCAATCTGGCTTCGAGTCCAGGACATCTTGTTTATAAATCAAATGGCTTCACAACTGAATCACAGAGGACCACACATTAAATCATCTGCGTTAGTATATCCAGTTGCAGTCCTCTACAGGCTATTAGAATGGCAGAAATGGAAAGCATGGAAAGCATGTTTTCAAATGCTACACAATGTCTTTTAAAGAATTTCTTTAGAAATGTCGAATGCCTCAGGGTACTGCCTGCATTCAGTGTTCTTGCCGACAATGTTGGGTTGCTGATACGGATGAATTTGTACCGTTTACCCGTTCCAAAGTTTTAACGACCTTATGGAAGAAGGCTTTTGAAAGCATTGCGGGAAAAGGACAAAATTCTGGTCACCAGCATTTTATCCTTTTCCTTTTCTATCCTTTCTCAGACAAGTTTTACCATAGGAGCCACATTTAATTTGTCGTCTGCAAATGCTTTCAACTCGGACAAATCTAAATTTTTTTCGTATGGTGAAGAGTTAAGTTTCTCCGTGTTTCAGGCATATTTTAAGTACAAGTATGAACCGTTCGCGATAGAAGCAGATACAAGGAAGTCTTGGCATAAAGACCTAGTTCTTCTCCCGGCGATTGATTGAATGGTGTTTACGCCGCTTTCGCCATTATTCCAGTCCTATCACGGCGACAGCCCATATATTCATGTATTTTCTGGCTTCCACCAGTTCTAGGCTAGGGCTCTGAAGTGTCTTGACTAAGTGCACTCCAAAAAAAAAAAAAAAAAAGGGCCATGATGGCCCTATATCGCTCACCCGAGTCAATAGGCGAAATTCACTAAACGTGCATAATTCAATTTCTGACCAATTGTCAGGTAAATTGAGCTTAAAATGTGGCCTCTAGAGCGTCCACAAGGAATTTCCGTAAGTTGACCTAGTGACCTAATTTATCACCCCACGTGACCCAATTTAAAACTCATTAAAATTTATCAAGACAAACATTCTGAACAGTTTTCAAGTTAATTGAGCAATAAATGTGGCCTCTAGAGTGCCCAAAAAGTGTTTCTTAAATTTGACCCAGTAACCTAGTTTATGACCCCAGCTGACCCAATTTCCAACTCACCCAGTATTTCATCAAGACAAACATTCTGACCAACAAGTCAATTGAGCACGAAATGTTACCTCTAGAGTGCCCTAAAGGTATTTCTTTAATTAGACCTAGTGACCTAGAATATGAGCCCAGGGGACCCAATTTTGAACTCATACTAGATTTCATCAAGACAAATATTTTAAGCAATTTTCAAATCAATTGAACTATAAATATGGCCTCTAGAGTGCCCACAAGGTATTTCTTTAATTTGACCTAGTGACCTAGATTATGACCCCAGGTGGCCCAATTTTGAACTCATACTAGATTTTATCAAGACAAACATTCTGACCAATTTTCAACTCAATTGAACGATAAATGTGGCCTCTAGAATGCCCACAAGGTATTTCTTTAATTTGACCTAGTAACCTAATTTAAGACCCCACATCACCCAAATTCAGATTCATGTAGGGTTTAATCAAGACAAACACTCTGACCAATTTTCAAGTCAATTGTGCAATAAATGTGTGCTCTAGAGTGACCAAGTGACCTAGTTTATGAGCCCAGGTGACCAAATTTCCAACTCATCCGATATTTCATCAAGACAAAGATTCTGACCAATTTTAAAGTCAGTTGAGCAAGATATGTGGCCTCAAGACTGACCACAAGGTATTTCTTTAATTTGACCAAGTGACCTAGTTTATGACCCCAGGTGACCCAATTTTAAACTCATCCTAGATTTTTTCAAGAGATTTTATCAAGACAAGCATTCTGAACAATTTTCAAGTCAATTGAGCAAAAAATGTGGCCTCTAGAGTGCCCACAAGGTATTTCTTTAATTTGACCTAGTGACCTAGTTTATGATCCCAGTTGACCCAAATTCGGACTCATGTGAGATTAAATCAAGACAAACATTCTGACCAATTTTCAAGTCAACTGAGCAAAAAATTTGGCCTCTAGAGTGCCCACAGGGTATTTCTTTAATTTTAACAAGTGACCTAGTTGATGATCCCAGGTGACCCAAATCCAAACCCATTCGAGATTTTATCAAGAGAAACATTCTGACCAAATTTCAGGTCATTTGAGCAATAAATGTGGCCTCTAGAGTGCCACATGGTATTTCTTTAAGTTGGCCAAGTGACCTTATTTATGACCCCAGGTGATCCAATATCAAACTCATCATATATTTTATCAAGACAAACATTCTGACCAATTTTCAAGGCAACTGAGTAAGAAATGTAACCTCTAGAGTGCCCTCAAGGTATTTCTTTAATTTGAGCTAGTGACCTAAATTATGACCCAGGGTGACCTACTTTTGAACTCATCATAGATTTCATCAAGAGAAACATTTTTACCAATTTTCAAATCAATTGAACAGTAAATGTGGCCTCTAAAGTGCACACAAGGTATTTCTTTAATTTGACCTAGTGACCTAATTTAAGACCCCACATGACCCAAATTCGGACTCATGTGAGATTTTATCAAGACAAACATTCTGACCAATTTTCAAGTCAATTGAGCCAAAAATGTGGCCTCTAGAGTGCTCACAAGGTATTACTTTAATTTGAACTAGTGACCTAGTTTATGATCCCAGGTGACCCAAATCAAAAATCATCCAAGATTTTATCAAGACAAACATTCTGACCAAATTTCAGGTCATTTGAGCACTAAATGTGGCCCCTAGAGTGCCCACAAGGTATTTCTTTAATTTGACCTGGTGACCTAGTTTATGATCCCAGGTGACCCAATTTCAAACTGACTGAACATGTTGTGCTCAGGGGGCCTAACAAACTTAGAACAGGTTCACTACATACCAAATAACGAAGCTCTATGCCTTCAAGGTTTAGAAAAGAAGAATTTTAAAGTTTTCCTTCTTTGTTCCTATGTTCGAACTTGTGACCCCCAGGGCAGGGCCAGTTTTGACCCCAGGGGGATCATATGAGCAAATTTGGTAGAGGTCTACTAAGAGATGCTAGATGCCAAATATCAAAGCTCTACGCCTTCCAGTTTTAGAGAAGAATTTTAAAGTTTTCCTTCTTTGTTCCCATGTTCGAAACTTGTGACCCCCGGGGCAGGGCCAGTTTTGACCCCAGGGGCATCCTATGAACAAACTTGGTAGAGGTCCACTAGGAGATGCTACATACCACATATCAAAGCTCTACGCCTTCAAGTTTCAGTGAAGAAGAATTTTAAAGTTTTCCTTCTTTGTTCCCATGTTCGAACTTGTGACCCCCGGGGCAGGGCCTGTTTTGACCCCAGGGGGATCATATGAACAAATTTGTTAGAGGTCCACTAGGAGATGCTAGGTGCCAAATATCAAAGCTCCACGCCTTCCAGTTTCAGAGAAGAAGAATTTCAAAGTTTTCCTTCTTTGTTCCTATGTTGAAAACTTGTGATCCCAGGGCGGGGCCAGTTTTGACCCCAGGGGCATTGTATGAACAAACTTGGTAGAAGTCCACTAGGAGATGCTACATACCAAATATCAAAGCTCCACGCCTTCCAGTTTCAGAGAAGAACAATTTTAAAGTTTTCCTTCTTTGTTCCCATGTTCGAAACTTGTGACCCCCGGGGCGGGGCCAGTTTTGACCCCAGGGGCATCATATGAACAAACTTGGTAGAGGTCCACTAGGAGATGCTAGATGCCAAATATCAAAGCTCCACGCCTTCCAGTTTCAGAGAAGAAGAATTTTAAACTTTTCCTTCTTTGTTCCTATGTTCGAACTTGTGACCCCCAGGGCGGGGCCAGTTTTGACCCCAGGGGCATCATATGAACAAACTTCGTAGAGGTCCACTAGGAGGTGCTACATACCAAATATCAAAGCTCTACGCCTTCTAGAATCAGAGAAGAAGATTTTCAAAGATTTTGCTATTTTTTTCCTTTCTGTTGCCATGGCAACCAGAGTTATGGGTGGAATTCAATCTCTTGAACAACTTTGGTAGAGCTTCACCCAAGGAACATCCCTGCCAAGTTTCATCAAGATTGGCCCAGCGGTTTAGGAGGAGAAGATGTTTAAAGGAATTGTGGACAGACGGACAGACGGACGCCGGACAATGACCCATCACAATACCTCACCTTAGCACTTCGTGCTCAGGTGAGCTAAAAAAACACGTGCTTCCACCGGACCATACACGCTAGCTACCACTGGATTTCCTACCAGTTCACCTGTGGTTGGGAGGGAAACACTGGGTGTCTCCTCAAAATCCAGGCCGAGTTTGGGAATCGGATCTGAGACCTTTAGATTAGTAGTCCTGTCTTTTACCCCAACACCACCGCCCAAACCTAAAAGTCAGGTTGATTTCCTGATTTTGCATTTTTAAATGACATTTTTAAGATCGGCAATACTATTTATATATGAGCCATGCTCTGTGAAGAGGGGGCTTAATGCGAAATGCGAAAAAGTATCTACACAGGTCAGCCGCGCAGGCTGACCTGGGCCGAAAGTTTTCGCTGCTGGTCAATTTTCTGTACTTCAAAGGACCAGTCTACCTCACGATTCAGTCGGTTGTTGGACAAAATGGTCTTTATGGATCCATGATCATGTGATGACTTGCTTGGTATAATGCATCACGGAGATGCATTAAGCCCCCTTTTACCAGATTACCAGAGCAACACACACACACACACACACACACACACACACACACACACACACATATATCGGCAATACCTCCCCGCACCCTTTTCAGGATTACGATAATAGATAATAAAAGAAGGTGCATTTACGCCGATTTAAAACTGCAACCATCGCAAATAAAGGCCCATCGATCGATAAAGTAACCCGCCAACTGACTGAAGTGGGTCGGAGTTAATGGGCCAATGAAATCGAACGGAGTTTCTAAATCAGCCGCAAGGTATTTGTCCTAGATAAACAATTATCACCCTTCACAAAACAGAGACATCTAATTTGCCTGCATTCGTTCAAGCAAATCCTTACATCAACAAGCACAACTGAAGTGGCTTTTATACGGACAGTGTAGATCAAGATGCACAGAACCATCTACGGTTCGCTATTTTGTGATACATTCGTGTCAAAACAGCGTTACAATATATTTTGGTCTCTGTTTTCCATTGACTAAAACCGATTTTCACAGATTCTTTCATAGATACGCTAATTTTCATCAGGTCAAAAGTCGGCATCATCGAAAATTTAAAAGATTGCTCTCTTGCCTATCTACTTCATTAGAGACACTTAAAAAGTAAAAAAAAAAAATAATTATATAAAACATGTAAAAGCAAGATTTCATCAATGGTAGTAAAGAATTAACCCTAACGCTGCTACATAAATGAAATGATCTGTTCCATTTTCAATTTCAGTCCTAAAAATTACAATAAAAAAGAATTTTAGACTGGCACATCATAATAAAATACGGATAACGTAGTTACAATTCAGATTAAACCAATTTGTGCAGTCTGATTTGAGCCTACACCGCCTGTCATACATCGAATGCCGTTAACAATATGGAAAAGGTTGAATAATTGGTTTTCGCCTTAAGGAGCCACTCTTGAGAAATCTTATCAATCATGTTTTCTACAAGACCTGTTTCAGAACGATTTTCACTTGAGGACAGTTGTAAAAATTGTTCATTAATACAGAATGATAAAAGGACAGCCCTAGTATCTCAGTTTGTAACTTAGAGGATAGGGCGATAGGGCCGCCATTCCCAGAGTTATACCACGGTTCCGATATATTGGCAAATCAAGGCCCATTTGGTGTGTAAATATCGCATATACAAAGCTTTATCATTCCGCACGGTCCATGGCGGATAGACAAAGCTCGTGGGATGTGATGTACATGTAGACAACCCCATCCCATGCTAGATATACATCAAATGAGCCAGGCTCAGTGAAAAAGGGGGCTTAATGCATCTGTCAAAAGTATTGCAGTCCGCGCAGGCTGACCTCGGCCGAAACTTTCCGCTATTGGTCTACTTTTCTGTATATACAAGGACCAATCTACCCCATGATTTAGCTGGTTGTTTTAAAAAAAAGTGGCTATTATGGATCCATAATTATGTAATGGCTAAAATGGTATAATGCATCTCGGAGCTATATTAAGCCCCCTTTTGCCAGAGCATGGCATGGCTCATTAATCTTCCTTCTCTCTTCACAGAACTTCGCGAATTTGTAACACGGGGCAAAGGTTCGTGTCAGAAGTAAGTGAAAAGCTTGGAGAGACTGTTTTCGGTAGTAACATTGAAGTGACACTAGAAATACATGGTCAGTGCTATCAGTACTTTGATTCGTTAGATCTAGTGCAGAGTTACTTGTTCGAAATTGAATGGTATTTTACGCCAATTTAAACATGATTATAGTCATATCACGGCGACAGCTCATTTGTTGATGTTTTTCTCCTGTGTTAGACTTCGGCTATAAAAGGTCTTAATCAAGGTCATATCCACGAAACACTAGCGACTCAAATAAAGAACGAACCCGTGGCTTCCAGGTTCCGAATTCAATACCTTCATCACTGAGCCGCGCGGAACCCAGACAAAGAAAAAGTCGCACCATTAGCATCAACAGAAGAAGAACATGTGGAGGAAGGGAAGAAGAAGAAGAAGAAGAAGAAGAAGAACAACAACAACAACAAGAGGGTGGATTGAAAGATTGAGGAGGGTAGGAGGACGGAAGAAATGCAAGTGAAGCCTATATACGGAAGAGTTTGTTTCTGTATTAATTGCTAATCAGGAGAGGCACTCACCGTTATTGAAGAAATTGTGTTCTGAATAAGAAAGTAATTCAATAAACACTTCAGTTTACTAGCATGAAGTCACGTGACATCACATATTTCTGACCTATAACCCCTTGATCTCTGTTTCGTATTCGATTGCAGACATAATAGATCACTGAAAGTTATAAAGAAAACAAATCTGATCTTAAATCTACGATGTTCGACAATTCTTTGACGGTCTGTACAAAGTAGCCTTGCGAATGCCATAAACACGTGTCATACTCTGGCAAAAGAGGGTTTAATGTATCTCCGTGATGCATTGTACCAAGGAAGTCATTATACGTAGCCCCAAAGACAAGAAAACCTGTTACTTGTTCCTACTGACATGATTTGACAGGGTGGCTTTACCTCTTAATATTTCAGCAGATTCTAAGAGCAACAGTTTTCCGTATCATCTACAGTATGCCCACCAGGTGTCGTGCAGGTGTTGCTGCATATGGAGGTCACACCCTTTATTGACCTGGATACCATATCTGTTATATGTTTTAGGTAAACTAAATAATTACCTCAAGATGAAATACAGTTCCAAAAATCCGCTTTTCAGGACTTTGAGTCCTTCAAGTCCTTTGATTTGACATAGTTCTGACATATAACGCGGCTAGACAAAATCCTAAATGGATGTTCCATTAGATGGGCGTGACGTCACGAATAGACTAACTCACGAACTTCCTGTACGAGGTAAATTCAATTATCTCCAGTGTTTTAAGTGAATTTAGTAATTTAGTCCAGTAAATGGAACGGGATTTGGACTCCACCAAAATCAAATACAATTCTTTTCGATAATATAAACACCAGGTCCCGGTTTTACGAAAAATCATAAGACTCATTTAGCTCAAATCCTCTGACGAACTGTTTCTGACTTAACCCTTTCCCAAACAAGCCCTGGTTTTCACGTGTCTGCAGTACAAGTCTTTTGAAAACACTGTAGGGAAAAGGAGATATTGCTCGTAACGAGCAATTTCTCCTTTTCCCACAGTGTTTTCTACCCTTTTTGAGACCTTTCTGCCATTTTCATCAAATTGAAAATTGTTGTCTGCAAACTCTTTCAATTTGGACCAGTCCAAAATTTGTCGTTTGGGAAAGGGTTAAGTTGACTTCCTTGAGACCCATTTCACTATCATTAACCCTTTACCCCACAATCCCGAGTTTTGACGGCCCTGAAAAAGAAATATTTTATAAACATTGTGGGAAAAGGAGAAGATGCTGCTTATCAGCATTTTCTCCTTTTCCCCACAATGTTTTTGACTCAGTTGAATGCAAGTTTCACAAGTTGAAATTGTCGCATGCAAATGCTTTCAATTTGGACAAGTGTATATTTTCTATACGTGTGGTAAAGGGTAAACAGACTTTAGTAACATTCTCAAATGCCGAATTGACAATATGTTTTTTGACTTAACTCAGCAAAATAAACGGACTTAAATCACTTAAAGGATTTAAGTCCATTATTTTGCTGAGTTGAGTCTGCCACGTTGGGTCAACTCAGGATTTGAGAACGTTACTAAAGTTTCTTGATGTAGGTGAAGTGCAAGTCAAATTATGACCTCGACTTAAGTCGGAAAATGAGTCCCTTATCCCATTTGAACAAAAGAAGAGGTATAAAGATACACATCCATACAGCCAGAGAGAATAAATGCTGTTGAAACTTGAAAGAGTGTAGAATGGCTTAGAATGTGGTCAGCTCCGTAAACATAGATAAATTACCAATATATATGGTGTAAGGGATCCCCCAGGAAAACCATGAATATGAGCCACGATGTGGCAAAAGCGGGCTTAATGCAACTCCGTGATGCATTATACCATGCAAGCCATCACATAATTATGGATCTATAATAGCCACTGATTTTAGCGACCGACTTAATCATAAGGTTGATTGTATGGTGTTTCACGCCGTTTTTCAACATTATTTCAGTTATATCGCGGCGGCCAGTGCACCTATCCATGCATTTCCTGGAGTTTCTTTTACCAGTACTCCGCACAATTTTCTTTCCAAGCCACTGGCTGCTTTCCCACATAGCCATTGTCGAAACAATGGTCAGCAGTGAGAGAGGAATGAATCTTGTCGCAATGACTATCATCAATCCTCGGAAAGAAATTGGCCGAGCCGGGGATCGAACCAGCGACCTCCTGTTCTCAAGTCCTGTACGCTACCGACTGAGCTACGGGCCTCGGCTAATCATAAGGTAGAATGGACCTTGGACATACAGAAAACTTACATATAGCGAAAAGTTTCGGCACAGGTCAGCCTGCGCGAACTGCGCAGACTGACCTGGGTCGATACTTTTCGCAAACGCATTAAGCCCCCTTTCACACAGCATGGCTCATACATGAGCTCTCGCCGTGATATGACTGAAATAATGTTGAAAGCGGCATAAAACACCATTCAATCAATCCATCTATCCTTTTAAAAACAAATCGCATAATTTGTACTGAGTTGAAACGAGAGAAGGCTTTTGAGATGGCAAGCTTTTGAAGACATTGTGGGAAAAGGAGAACATGATAATAACCAGCATTTTCTCCTTCTCCCATGATATACTCCATTCGTTAAAATACATATTCCGTCCTTTGAGCCGCATCTGATTTGTTGTCTGCAAATGCTTTCCAAATGGACATACCTAGTCTTAGCAATTTAGCGTTTGCTAACGAGGTACATTTTTACCAGCTCACAAAATTTAAGATTCTTCCAAATTGAAAGTATTTGCAGAAGACTAAAAACAAACGGCTAAAATGATGAGGTCTGTCTTTGAAAGGGTAGAAAACATTATGGGAAAAGGAGAAAATGCTGGTAACCAGTATTTCCTCCTTTTCCCACGATGTTTTCAAAATCCCTCCCCAACGGGAGTCATTAAAAGTTCGGGATTATGTGGTAAACATTACGCATAGGAAAATTTTGCGTGATATATGTGACGCGCCCTATTCCATCTTCTCTAGTTATGAGATAAATACGTTTAGTATTGTTTAGTGTAACAAGAGCACCGCATGTGGGTGCCGACGCTAGGCTGCAAGTGCTTGATTTTCATTGAAAATGTTAAGTCGAAAAAGGGACATAACTGTGTCAAAATATTTTGATGGTTATCTGCCCCTGTTGTATAAATTCCCGTTTTTATAGTTACAACTTGTATAAGTCTGAAGTAAACATATTTTGTAACAAAAGGGGTAGTACAAAATGTCCAAGTTTTTGCATGACGCAGACGACGCCGCCAGGGATATGACAGTAATTCCTCGTTTTCTTCGAAAACAGTAGAGCTAAAAATTAAACTTGCTGTACATCTGGGGAGATAACCAATCTTTGTAAAGATCCGGTGGGTACGAATTCACCAACCATTCTTAATATTACCTTAATTCTAAGAAGAAGAAGAAGAAGAAGAAGAAGAAGGAGAAAACGAAGAAGAAAAAGAAGAAGAGTTACAACGAGAAGGAGAAGAAAAGGGGGAAGTTTTAATAAAATTGAATGCATCAAAATTGATACTTGGTCGATAAAGAGCGCAACACTGAAACTTTTTGAGAGAGGTGTGCAAATTTCACAATCCATTTCGAAATTAAAAAGACATTCATTATTTTGTATGTATCACATAAGCTCGAATTACTACAAATTTCCTGTTAAAGGAGGAACCACTCTGCTAAATCTCTACGAACAATAAATACGAATAACTTAGACGATGATTAAAGAGAGTCATCGATTCTTCCGGTGCCGTTAATTTAACACAGCATGAATATTGCTCATAATGTGGGGAGATAATGGACTTACACTTTATGTCTTTTTATCGCCTACATTAGGAATTTACGGTTTAAACGACACATCTTGTTAATTGAAAATCTTGCAACCCGCACAAGTCAACCTTTTTTTTCCCCATCCACGCCCTTATATTCTTGATGAGTTTATGTTCGATTTTCAAGGCCGTGCCGAATAGTCTAGTTGTACAAATGCCATTTAGAACATCACCGCTGTAGCCTCTAGAAGTCAGTGTTTCTATCTTTACCCTTTACCGCACAATCCCGACTTTTAACGACCCTAATGAAAAAAAACCTTTGAAAACATTGTGGGAGGAGAAAATGCTGGTAACCAGCATTTTCTCCTTTTCCCACGATGTTTTTTACCCTATAAAAAACACATTCCATATTTTGAGTTACATTTAATTTGTCGTCTGCAGTTAGTTTCGATTTGGACAAGGCTAAAATTTTGTCGTCTGACAAAGAGTTACCTTTATTACACAATCGCGAGTCTTAACGACCCTGAGATAGAGGCCCTTTAAAAACATTGAGGGGAAAGGAGAAAATGCTGGCAACCAGCATTTTCTCCTTTTCCCACAATGTTTTCTATCCTTCCCAAAACAAATTTCAATTTTTGAGTCACATTTATTTTGTCGTCTGCATATGCTTCCAGTTTGGACAAGGCTAAAATTTTGTCGTCTGGCAAAGAGTTAAACAATTAAACCTCTCAGCGCCAAAGCGAAAACGTGGACTTGGGCGTATTTCAGAATCAGACTGCACAAAACGTGATCTTGGATCTATATCATCCGCTTGTTTAAACAGTCTCATAAGGTTAAAATGTTTCTAGTTTTCAGTGTATTCTATTTTCAACCGTTGAAAGAGGTCGAATCTATATGGCGTGCAACACACGAAAAGGGGCCTTCGGACATTGGCGTAAAAGTATGTCGTCCCAGATCAGCCTGTGCAGTTTGTGACTAATCCCAGACGACACTTCCCGTTTCGGTGCGATTTTCTGTTTCATGAAAGTCTACTGTATGAAAAAATCATACGTAGTCGTAAAGTGCCGTCTCGGATTAGCCAGCGCGGACTGCGCAGTTTAATCCGGGACGACCCTTTACGCAAATGTCCGAAGGTTTCATTTCGCATGTTGCTGGCCATGTGAGCCATGCTCTTTGATGCATGATACCAAGCAAGTCGTCTAAATCATGAGGTACACTGGTCCTTTGACATACAGAAAACTGACCAGTAGCAAAAAGTTTCGACTCTAGTCAGCCTGCGGGGACATAGGTAACGTTCTCAAATCCTTGGCTGACACAACGTTTCAGACTCATCTCAGTAAAATAAACAGACTTGACGTAGTTAACAGACTTAATTCCATTATTTTGCTGATGTGAGTCTGAAAAATTGTGTTAACCAAGGATTTGAGAACGTTACTAAAGTCTGTTAATGTCAGTGAAATGCGTCTCGAATACCAAAGTCAAATTAAAGTTGGAACAAAGGTCTATAAGCGAACTTGAGCAATATAAAAGACTTAAATTTTTTTCTTTTTTTGGTGAAACCGGGCCCTGCAGCTTGAACTCTTAACCAAACGAAAATCTTTATAATCATCCATACAGAATTAACCTTTAGGCTGCTAGGCCGACTCAAGGGCCTTTTGCAGACAGTGTAGATCAAGATAAGGCTGCACAAAACGTGAAGTCTGATCTTGGATCTACACTGTTAGATAAGGATACATTTTTTGCCACACAATCCCAAGTTTTGACGACCCTGACGAAGAGGGCTTTTGAATACATTTTTGGAAAAAGGAGAAAATGCCGGTAACCAGCATTTTCTCCTTTTCTTACAATGTTTCTTCCCTTTCAAAGATAAATCCATCTTTCAAGTTTGTCATCTAGAAATGCTTTTATTCGGGTAAGTCCAAAATTCTATCGTTTGGTAAAGGATTTAAAAAAAAAAAAAAAAAAATGCGAAATCCGATGAACTTTCATTGAAGAAATCGCAGGAATCTTAAAATCATGCTTCCAAATGCAATACTCTCCCTTCTTGTGGCTTGCTGGTTTAAACTGTGTTTTTCAATGTTTACAAAGTTATTCAAGACGTATCCAAACATAAAAACCATATGAACCATGCCCTGGCAAAAGGGGTTCTAATGCCTCTTCATGATGCATTGAATCCTGCATGTCATCACATAATTATGGATCTATAAAATCCATTCTGTCTAACATCTGACTGATTCTGGAGGTAGAATGTCCTTGGACACGCATAAAATTTAAAAACTGCAAAAAAGTTTCGACCGATTTCAGCCTGCGCGGACTGCGCAGGCTGACATGGGCCGATACTTTTTGCCGGTGTGTTCAACCCCCTTTTGACAGAGCACGGCTCATTTATTGATGTCTTTCCCAGGTTTTTCCAAAATAAGAAGCAGGAGGTTAGCACTGCCTTGCCACAAGATACATGATTATGACAGTTGCCAAAGGGAAGTGAACCAGAATTGTACAAATTACAAACCCCTCACCATAGAGCCAGAGATAATCTTGTCTAAGATTAAATTGTAATTCTTAACATTTAATTAAAAGGTAAGCAGTCTTCATTTATGAAACCTTATGTTTCACACAATCAGAAATCTAACCGTAAATTTTAGAACAAGAAAAACATACATGCAGTAACATGGTTTGCTGAAGATGGCACCTGATAAACAGCGGTACCATGTCTAAACGATGCAGGGCTTTTCCTTTTGAAACTCTCTCCTGCAACACTCCAAAAAAAAAAAATACTTCGAAAGAGAACAGCATTACGATCTGTTTGCAACATACAGTGCCCGATATAGGACAGGGCCACGTCTACAGAGTGGCTTTTTGAAATCGTACCTGTAATCCGATTAAAGGCTCATTATAGAATCTTGGAGTCTTCAAAGAAACACTCCGACACATGAAATCGCTTGCATTTCATCTTAGGGCAGACATTTAGGGCACCTTCTATGCAGTTTGATCTTGATTTGCACTATCCGCAAGAGGTCAGTGAGTTGCGCTTAGCAGCTTAAGGGGTTAAAAACTCATACATTCACGCTAACAAAAAGGTTTTTTTTACGTGATCAATAACCTTTTAGCTGTATTTGGCAGCTAAAGAGTTTATTTGCTGAACCGACATTTTCGTGTACTGAACGGAAATTTTCATGTTTAAATTGGATATTTTTATGCATTGAACAGAAATACTCATGTTTTGATCAGATATTTTTATGTATTGAACATAAATTTTCATGTTTTTAAGAGATATTTTCATGTATTTGAATAGATGAGTTCATATATTTAACTTCGAAATAGAACAGCATAAAGATCTGTTTGCAACATACGGTGCCCGGTATAGGACAGGGCCACGTCTACAGGGTGGCTCTTTTCTCATTAAAGAATCTTGGAGTCTTCAAAGAAATACTCTGACACATGAAATCGCTTGCATTTCATCTTAGGGCAAACATTTCAGTTCACATGTGTGATGAAAATATCGTCAATACATGGAAATATCTGTTCAAAACATGAAAATACTTGCTCAATACATGAAAAGGTCTGTCCAGTACAAGAGAATGTCTGTTCAATAAATGAAATTATCTGCTCAAACATGAAAATGTGAGTTCAATACATGAAAATATCTGCTTAAAACATGAAAATATCTGTTAAAAACATGAAAATATGTGTTCATTACAAGAGAACGTCTATTCAATACAGAAAATAACTGTTCAAACATTAACATTTGTGTTCAATAAATGATCATGTCTGTTCAATACAAGAGAATGATTGTTCAATACATGAAAATACCTGTTCAAACACGAAAAAGGGTCTTCATGAAAATGTACGATCAAGCATTAGAATGTCTGTTCAACACATAAAAGTATCTGTCCAGTACATGAGAATGTCTTTTCAGTACACGAAAATATCTGTTCAAACATGAAAACGTGTTTTTGTTTAATTCATGAAACTGTTTATAACATGAAAATTTTTGTTTAATACGTGAAAATATCTTATCAAAACCTGAAAATGTGTGTTTAATAAATGTTTATATCTGTTAAATATATGAACTCATCTATTCAAATACATGAAAATATCTCTTAAAAACATGAAAATTTATGTTCAATACATAAAAATATCTGATCAAAACATGAGTATTTCTGTTCAATGCATAAAAATATCCAGTTAAAACATGAAAATGTCCATTCAGTACACGAAAATGTCGGTTCAGCAAATAAACTTTTTAGCTGCCAAATACAGCTAAAAGGTTATTGATCATGGAAAAAACTTTTTGTTAACGTGAATGTATGAGTTTCTAACCCTTAAGCTGTTAAGCGCAACTCACTGACCTTTTGCGGATAGTGCAGATCAAGATCAAACTGCACAGAACGCGCAGTCTGATCTTGGATCTACATTGTTCGATAAGGAGATATTTTTCTCCGAAAACAAGTTTGAAATACCGTTATTATGGTTTTTACTATCGGCTTGAAAGTTTCATTTAACTATTTAGCAGGATAAGGGTTAAACGAGGCATCGAGTCTTATTCGATATAAACATTCAACCGTGCTCTGGTAAAAGGGGGCTTAATGCATCTCCGTGATCCATAATGACAAGCAAAACATCACATAAATACGGATCAATAAAATCCATTTTTTTTTAACAACTGACTGATTCATGGGGTACGCTGGTCCGTTGACATGCAGAAAATTTACCAACAGCGAAAAGTTTCGGCCCAGGTCAGCCGGCGCGACAGCGCTGGCTGGCCAGGGTCGATACTTTTCGCAGATGCATCAAGCCTCCATTTCACAGAGCGCGACTCATTTACTATTTATGTCAATTTGTCACATGAACACATTTTCTCGCTCTTCTCATCAATCCTTAGGTAGCTTGACTTGAATCAGAGCACTTTTTATGGACAGTTTAGACCCAAGGTTAGAATGCCTAGAACGTGGATCTCCTCTGTCCGAGACGATGAGACATTTACGGCGAACTGGACTTTAGAATCGTAAAATTTCTATAACTAGCTGAAAATCTTTATCTCGTGAAGATCAAGACCAGACTGCACAGAGCGTGCATTCTGATCTTGAATCTACACTGTCCGATAAGGAGATCCTCTCTCTCTCTCCCTCCCCCTCCCCCCCCACCCCACCCCCTTCAAATCCATACTTATGTGACGACTTGCTTGGTATAATGCATCACGGAGATGCGTAACTCCTCCCCCTTTCCACCGGCACCTCTTATATATTTTCAATATGGACTAATCTTGATGGGGAAAGGGGGTTGTATAAGTCGGTCGGCGTCAGTTTTTGTTCTGATTTAGAAGTTTGAATATTCTCTCCTCCCCCTACATTCCTTCTCATCGCTTTCTTCTCCATGGAATTACGATTAATTGAAATTCCGTTTATTTACCGTCGCCACCAGTTGCCCATATGGGCGACCCCCCCCCCCCCCCGGGGGGGGGGGGGCTGTTAGTTTTGTTACGGAGGATAGTGCAAGATACAGGACGAAACCCATCCTAGGTCACGCCTGGTTCTTTAAAATGCCCAGTGTTTAACACCGTCACACAGGACCTCGGTTTAACTCTTTCAGCGCCAAATAAATAAACTCATCTCTTCCAATGGCTTAAAATGCCATCCACTGAAACTGAGAGAGATCTTTACTTCATAGGCTTGACAACACAATCGGACGGCATAGATCAAAGATCAGACTGCACGTTCTGTGCAGTCTGATCTTGATCTATGCCATCCGCAAAAGACCAAGTTTTCGCCTACGGCGCTGAAGCGGTTAACGTCTCATCCGAAAGACTATTAGTAATTTTAGATGGCGAGCCGTGGGGCTCGAACCGACACCCTCAAGTGACCCAAGACTTGATGTTTACAAGTCCTACGCTCTACCACTTGAGCTATGCGGGCTGGTCGCCATGGAATTATGTATAAGAGGAGCTAGTTTGATTCAGAAATCCGACAGGGCCGAATCTGTCTTGCTTTATTCCTAGTAATCTTTGATTAGACACCTAAAACTCTACCCCTTACTCTTTACCAGACGACATAATTTTAAACTTGTCCAAATTGAAGGCATTTGCAGACGACAAATTAAAGACGGCAAACAGTTATGGAATTAATCCTTGAAAGGGTAGAAACCACGATGGGAAAAGGAGAAAATGCAGGTAGCCTGCATTTTCTCCTTTTTCCATGATATTTTCAGGAAGTCTTCTCCCTAAGGATCGTAAAAACGCGGGATTGTTTGATAAAAGGATTAAAAAGCGCGAAATGATTGGGCTCAGAATCTCTCTGACAACTTCATAGTCTGGAACATCAAAATTTCCGGCGAATTACATCTTCTTGACCTACTTTTTGGGCGTAAAAATGAAAAGTAGACAAAAATCCTGACTTATCGGTCGCGCATGAATTCGGATTGGCAGTTTTAAATCCCGGAGTGCCTCCTAAATCTTCGGGTGCTTTTGGCGGACTATGTAGATCAAGATCGGACGTTTCCTTTTTAAGTTGCTCTTGCGGAAATCGTTGATCAAGATCAGACGAGTGTATATTAAGTTATTCATGCAGACAGTGTGCGTTAAGACCAGACGTGTCCTTGAGGATAATGTAGATAAAGATCAGACGTAAAATAACTGCAATTGCTTCTGTAAGAAATACAGACTGAGATCAGACGTGCAAAACCTGAGTGACTCTGCCAAAAATGTAGATGGACCCATTATGTTTTAAAGACCCCGAGAAAGAAACCTTTTGAAAACATTGTGGGAAAAGGAGAAAATGCTGGTAACCAGCATTTTCTCCTTTTCACACAATGTTTTCTACCATTTTCACACAATGTTTTCTACCATTTTTAGAGACAGCAATTTTCTTTTTGGCCATATTTGAATTTGTCGTCTGTAAATCCTTTCAATTTGGGATTGTCATGCTATTGTCGTATGGTAAAGAGATACGACTGAAAATAAAATAGTCGCTTTTTTCAGAAAATTTGAAACAAGATAAAGCTGTACAGGGCGCTCAGCCTGATCTTTTTCCACACCTTTCGATGTTTTTGTGAGATATTCAGACCACAGTGACCTTCAAATGACTTTTGTCTGCTCCCTGATATACTACTTTTCCTTTTGGGGACACTTTCAGGGGTCATCTGTAGACTGTTACCGAACAAAATACTACTAGATCGCCAAACACAAGAATTGAAAGAACTTCAGAAGTAGATTTTCTTTTCGCTACGATGGCATCACTTTTATTCATGTTATAAACTTATAAAAGAGGGTTGTTTAATGCATCTGTAAAAAGTATCGATTCATGACAGCCTGATATGGTCGAAACTTTTTGCTGTTGTAAATTGTAAATTTTCTGCGTGTCAAAGGACCATTCAACCTCATAATTCAGTCGGCTGTTAGACAAAATGGATTTTATGGATCCATAATTATGTGATGGCTTGCTTAGTATAAAGCATCGCGACATGCATTAAGCCCCCTTTTCACAGAGTGCCGCTCATTTGTATTTAAAAATGAGCCGTCCTCTGTAAAAAGGGGGCTTAGTGCATCTGCGAAAAATATCGACCTAGGTCAGCCTGCGCAGTCGGCGCAGGCTGACCTGGGCCGAAACTTTTCCTTATTGGTCAATTTTCTGTATATCCAAGGAAAAGTCTATCTGATGATTAAGTCGGTTGTTGAAAAAAGTTTCTGTTATGGATCCATAATTATGTGATGGCTTGATTGGTATCATAGATCACGGAGATGCATTAAGCCCCCCTTTTGCCAGAGCACGGCCACACACACACATTGCATCTACTTCTGGAATAATCTGACGATATCCCTCAAATCTTTCTCCGCATTAAAGAGCAGTCACCAATATAAGTCATGCTCTATGAAAAAAAAAGGCTTAATGCATCTGCAAAAAGGTATCGACCCAGGTCAGCCTACGTAGTCCGCGCGCCATAACCTGGGTCAAAACTTTTTTGCTATTGGTCAATTTTCTGTATGTCAAACGACCAGCCTTCCTCATGATTCAGTCGGTTGTTAGGCAAATTGGATTTCTTGGATCTATAATTATATCATGGTTTGCTTCGTATAATACGAGGGTCATCCAGAAATGAATGAGAGTTAGTTTGTAGCTTTTGATTGAAAAAACATAAAGCCACAAAACTTGGCACGTAACTAAATTAACTCCTTGTGCGTACGCGCACGTGTTAATTAGCATCGTGACGTCACGTCATTTTTGATGACGTCATCTCAAACGATGGGTTCGCGCTGACGCAAGAAGAAATTTATGCGTACATCAAGATAGAGAGCAGGCGGGGAAAGAAAGCGACTGGAATATTCAGTGCGCTTCAGGAGGTTCACCCGACATGTGCAGTTGGGTTTAGCACTATGTAGATGGGTGAAGGATTTCAATAACGGACGGCAAGAGTCTTACAAGAAGCCCTCCTCCGGTAGGCCGGTAACAGTTACAGACGCCGATAACACCGAAATTGTTGCTCGTACATCACGGAGATGCATTATAGCCCCCTTTTCTCAGAGCGCGCTTCTTTATATTGATAACATACATTCCATCTACTTCTGGAATAATCTGGAGATATTTCTCAAACCATTCTCCGCATTAAACACCAGTCATCAAAATGTAATTGAAATGACAAAGAAACTTGTGGATGATTGGCAGAGACATAATTAAAACGACCTTTTGGAGAATCTAAAAATGAAATACATCCTATTGTCCATTTCTGCCTCCTTAATCTGCTGGATTTAAAATCGCCCAATAAAATAATTTAATAAATGAAAAGAATTACTGAATAAAAACAATAATTAAAAAAAATGCTGAACGAACAAACATGATCAGAGGAACTAAATTTCCTGTAGGATCCATCTGCATTATATCAATTAATCCTGTAAACATATGAGCCATACTCTGTGAAAAGGGGCTTAAAGCATCTGCGAATACTTTCGACTCAGGTCAGCCTGCGCAGTCCGCGCAGGCTGACCTGGGCCGAAACTTTTCGCTATTGGTCAATATTCTGTATGTCAAAGAACAAGTCTACGTCATCAAACAGTCGGTTGTTAGACAAAATGGAACTCATGGATCCCTTATCATGTGATGACTTGCTTGGTATCATACATTACGGTGATGCATTAAGCCCCCTTTTACCAGAGCATGACTCATATCTTAGTGCCATCTTTACACAAATCATACAACATACATACATCACACAAAAAGAGATACAAATCAGGCAAAAGGTTCTAGCCACAAGTTGTCGCAACTTAGATTCGGCCTTTTCCTTAACCCTTTACTATACAATACCGATTTTCAACGACCCTGTGGAAGAAGCCTGAAGAAAACATTGTGGAAAACGTTTCCCACAGTGTTTTCTAGCCTTCCAAAGAGAAATAATGCCATCAAATGAATGAATGAATGTATGGTGTTTTATGGCGCATCGACATCTAGGGTCATTTAGCGCGAAAATAGAAAAAGGTAATAAAAGGAATATATATATTATGTAAAAATGTAAGTAATGAGTATATGATAAAAGATGTGTCATGAAATGATTCTGTAATGGAGATAAAACAGATATATAGTGATAAGAATAAAAAAAGTCTGAATAGGAATAAAAGGTTGTAAAACAATATCACAGTTTTGTATAATTTATGGGTCTAATCTTCTTGAGAAAAGCAATGTCCTTGATTAGATCGACAACCTTTCTGGTATGCCTTGATCCGTCATTGGCGACAGTTTTGCTGGACTTTATTTTATGAAACTGATCCATTTGAATTTTTGATTAATAATTATCATTTACTGTATCCAGATCACAGATTTTCAAACTGACAGATCTTGTATTAGCAAATACCAGTACATCATCAATAGAGCCAAGCTAACTGTTTTAAGATCGTGATTTAGAATCCCAGCGGAGTCATATATATTTTTGCAGTGTCCCTTTGGTTTTCCCCTCAACTAAGAGTCTATATACAGTTACGTTCTTATGATTCATTCCCGAAAGATATCAACTTTCCCTCTCCCGCTCCCCAACTCGGAAATAAAATTGGAACTCAGTCTAGTTAGCTCGGCTGTTTTCGAAGAAAACGTCGAGTTATTGCCGTACTCCTGTCGTGGTCTTCGTTGTCGTCCTCAAGCTTAAACTTTGTCTTTTTGACTTATCTCTGTTATTACTGAAGATATTTACTTCAAACTTGGCCAATTTCTTAACTATCGAAAGGGGAACCTATACAACAAGAGCAGGTAACCATTAAAGTATTACTGACACAGTTATGCTCCTTTTTTGACTTAGAATTTTCACAGAAAACCAAGTACTGCAGCCGACCGTTGGCTCCCGCATGTGGTGCTGTTGTGTTTGTGTTGCTTTCAGTCTATGTGTTGCAAATATTTCAGGTGGTCCAATTTAATGATATCAGACAAATACATGTATATTTTACAAAGACTTTAGTATAACAATAACAAGTCTATTTCGGTAGAGATACTGGACGGCGCCCCCGCCTTCCCCTAAGATCAATAAAACGTTCATTAGTGTAAGTGTATTACCGAACACTAATAATGGCGTGCAACACACGAAAAGGGGCCTTCGGACATATGCGTAAAATGTGTCGTGCCAGATCAGCCTGTGCAGTCTGTGACTAATCCGAGACGACACTTCCCGTTTTTGTGCGATTTTTTGTCTCACGAAATTCTACTGTATAAAAAAAAAAATGTAGTCGTAAAGTGCCGTCTCGGATTAGCCTGCGCGGACTGCGCAGGATAATCTGGGACGACACTTTATGCAAATGTCCAAAGGTCTCATTTCGCATGTTGCGGGTCAATTATTAATACTGATTTAACGACAAGGAGTGAGATAGTGTCTTTAACCATCTACCACACAATCCCAAGTTTTAAGAACCTTGAGGAGGAAAGCTTCTGAAAATATTGTCGAAAAAGCTGGTAACCAGCATTTTCTCATCTATTCACATGTTTTGTACCTGGTAACCAGCATTTTCTCCCTTTTCCATGAAGTTTTCCACACTTTATAAAAGCAAACTGCAAATTTTGAGTCACATGTATTTACTGCTGTCCTTAAGTAACCATAGAAACAAAAAACATTTTAAAAGCAATTGCTCCTATTCTCACAATGTTTTCAACATCATTCAAAACAGACCAATTTCCTTGGCTTCAATTATGTCTCCCTAGTATTTGTTGTCCTAGTTTTCGGTTGGGGTCTTAATATAGTATGTACGGTAATGGGATAACTGACATCATTTCGGCAGCTAGGATCGATAAGCCTTGCATTGTTTTATTGTATTATCGAACAATAAATATTGATAACGATCAAATAACAGGGTGTCTTGTTTCAAAATGGTATCTCTTTCTTTTCCCATAAAATTTAGCTCTTTCAGTGATCTCTCTCGACGGTTGAAAACTACAATTCACGGAAACTCAGAAAAAGTACTGCCCTAAACGTACTATCAAATGGGTCCAACATACGAAAAGGGGCCTTCGGACATATGCGTAAAAGTGTGTCGTCCCGGATCAGCCTGTGCAGTCTGTGACTTATCCGAGACGACACTTCCCGTTTTTGTGCGATTTTCTATTTCTCGAAAGTCTACTGTATGAAAAAATCTTATGTAGTCGTAAAGTGCTGTCCCGGATTAGCCTGCGCGGACTGCGCAGGCTAATCCGGGACAACACTTTACGCAATTGTCCGTAGGCCCCTTTTCGTGTGTTGCACACCAAATAGTGGACGGTACAGATCAAAGATTAGGGTCCGTATTCACCAACGATTCTTACGAACATTCATAGTCTTATTCTCTAGAATTTTTTAGCATTTGAAAGTAACACAACTTCTGATTGGCTAAACCATTTGGTTTAACCAATCAGAAGTTGTGTTATTTTCAACTGAAGAAAATCTTGAAGAATAAGACTAAGAATGTTCGTAAGAATGGTTGGGGAATACGGACCCAGACTTCATATCCCTGATTTCGCATGTATAGAGCTGAAAGAGTTTAACCTTTAGTGCATACTGGCAGCTGATACTTAGCTCAGTGACAGTTCCCAAGTTCATTTCAGGGTCACTAAGGCGGTTATTTCATATGCTTTGTTAAGCGATAATCAGTCAACGAACCGACCCGATCAATCAATTAATCAATCGATCCATCAATCGATCGATTCATCAATCCATCCATCCCTCCGACCGTTCACTCATCCATTTATCCAGCCACCCGTTTGTTTATTTTATCTTTCATTAAGGCTGGTAGAATTAAACCGACATATTATTGTTGAGCGAGAAAAGAACATGACCGACGAACAGCAAATCAATCAATTAGAAAAAAAAAAAAAGTTCCAGGGAAATTTCAAGACAATTCTCACGCAATGTTCTCTGTTTATTCATTTTTTTCTCAATTTGCTCAAATTTCGAGCCAATTATTGAAAGCAAAAACAAGCATGTAATTAAATCACAGTAAACAGGACTGGATTATCGATTCGAGCCTAAACCCTTACAGCGGTGTCCATAAAGTCTGATGTTTTCGTACGCGATGTGGATCGAGATCAGACTGCCTTTTGCGGACAGCGTAGATAAAGATCACACTGCACAGAACGTGCAGTCTGATCTTGGATCAACACTGTCCGCTTCCTTGAGAGTTCTGGTAAAATCATTCGTGAAAATGGCAATGTCTTGGTCTTTTTTCCTTAGAAAGTCTGTTTCATTTATCAAGTGCTGTAAAGATTTAACCATAACATCGATCAATCGGGCGGTCGATCGGTTGGTCAATCGGTCACTCACTTACTTAATTAGCCAGTCACTCAATTAGTCGGTCACTTAATTAGTCAGTCAGTCAGTCGGTCGGCAAGTCAGACGACCGACCGACCAATCAAGGAAGGAAGCAACCAACATTCATACTGACCGATCAGCCGACCACTCACGCAAACAACCAACCGACTTTATCTAGACCATCCAACGAACCAAAGAATCAACTAGAGAATATTTACAGTTTGGTTTCCCTCTCTTTCAATATATTTGAATTATCCGGATACAAATTTTAGCAGAAAAAAAGAGAACACGGCAAAACAAAAACCCAAATCGATCGATCAAGAAAGAAGTTCCAGAGATGGTTTATTAAATTTCTATTTCAATTCGTATAATTTGAGTCAACAGTTATAGGTAGAAATCCATCCATCCATCCATCAAACCGATCAATCCATCAACTATTAACACTTACGCTGCTAAGCGCGACTCACTGACATTTTGCGGACAGTGTAGATTAAGATCAGACTGCACAGAACGTGCAGTCTGATCTTGAATCTACACTGTCCGATAAGGAGATATTTTGTCTCCAAAAACACAGTTCGAAATGGCATTATTCGGGTAGTTACTATCGGCTTGAAAGTTTTATTTAAGTTACTTAGCAGGATAAGGGTATAGTCTTTCAGAACTATTGGTTGATTGATTGTATGGTGTTTAACGCCGTTTTCAACATTATTTCAGTTATATCGCGGCGGCCAGTGCACCTATCCATGCTTTCCTGGAGTTTCTTTTACCAGTACTCCGCACAATATTCTTTCCAAGCCACTGGCTGTTTTCCCACATAACCATCGTCGAAACAACGGTCAGCGGTGAGAGAGAAATGAATCCTGTCGCGAACCAGCGACCTCCTGTTCTCAAGTCCTGTGCGCTACCGACTGAGCTACGGGGCTAAGCTCTTTCAGAACTAACCCGATATAACATCTGGGTTGAGAAAAAGAGAACATGACAGACAAACAACAGATCCATCAAGATTTCAAAACAATTCTCACGCAAAGTTCTTCGTTTATTCCTTTTGATCCTTAATTTGGTCCAATTTTGAGTCAATTATTGAATGCAAAAAACAAACATGTAATCAAATTACAGTGAACGGCCTGGATTATCAAATCGAGCCTTAACCCTCAGAGCGTTGTCCATAGGTTCTAATTTTTTGTAGACAATATAGACGGAGATCGGACTGCCTTTTGCGGACAGTGTAGATCAAGATCAGACTGCACAGAATATGCAGTCTGATCTTGGATCTACACTGTCCGCTATATGTTCTGGTAAGATGTCCTTGAAAATTGCCATAATTTTGTCTTTTTTTTTTTCCTGATTGAGAAAGTCTATTTCACTTAAAGATACATCCTTACAAAAAAAAACGCTGTAGAAATTTGATAAGCTGTAGAATGGTTCAAAATTTAGTCAGCTGTGTAAACATAGATAAATTACCATTATATATATATATGGTGTATGCCTGTATGGGATAAACACACATATTGGTAATCTTCGATTTAGACCGGAAACGTCACAATAGCGATTTCTTTGATGGTCCCAAGAAAATGAGATGCATTTACTATTCGTTGTAATCTATGCAACCTTGCAATTGTCAGGGGCAACATTTTGCATGAATATACAAGACGGATTACAGTTTGATAAAATAAAGATGAAATTGGTTAAAAAACTGACAGAAAACAAGTATAGATGCATCTTTAAGGCTTGACTATAACATAACGGCTATTCAGTGGAACATCATACACTTAAGACAAATAGCAACAATGGAGAGACACTATGGAAAAACAAGAAAATGATAATGAAAGAATTTTGGTCCAATTAAGTTTTTTTTTTACGCCGCTTGCAAGATTTTTTTTCTTATTTACATTATGGCGACAGCTTACCACCAGTCATGTCGTTGCCCGCTATACCAGTATTTCACCTGTCCTATGTAAAGACTCTGCAGGTACCATGCCAAAGGAAACTTGCATAATGATCATAGCCACCAACAAAATAGAAGCATCGATGCCCCGACCATAAATCCAAAACCGTAATCACTGAGCTACGGATTGACGGATTGTCTGAGAGACGTTTAACGCCGCTTTCAACCTCATTTCAGTCTTATTACGGTGACAGTCCACTTTTCTTTAATCGTCATCGTTTTTACCGGTACAAGGCAAGGGCTCCAAAATGTGCTGCCTAAAGACGTTCGCATCCCCCTCCAACCGCATCGAGTGGCATCGCGGGATTGCAAACCCGACACCTTCATCACTAAACCACAAACAACACCCTTCTTCATTCGTTAACTCCTTCAGCGCCAAATTTACTAAGTCGACCTCTTTTGACGGCAGAAAATACAGTCCACTGACACTCAGAGAGGTTTTCATCTGACAGACTTGACCAACCCAGCGGACAGTATAGATCGAAGATCAGACTGCACGTTATGTGCAGTCTGATCTTGATCTATGCTGTCCGCAAAAACTCACGTTTCGCCTTTGGCGCTGAACTGCTTAAACCTTAACCTGCTAAATAAGTACAGTGAAACTTTCAAGCCGATAGTAAAACTACAAATATTGCAATTTCAAAGTTACTGTTTGAGAAAAAATATCTCCGTATCGGACAGTGTAGATCCAAGATCAGACTGCACGTTCTGTGCAGTCTGATCTTGATCTACACTGTCCGCAAAAGTCTATTGAGTCACGCTTAGAAGTCTAAAGGTTAAAACAACCGCATAGATTAAATAGCTCTATCACCAAACATGTAATCGGAAGTTCCCGCGATTTATGTCAGTAAAAGACATAAAAACAACAGAATAGAAGTAGACATAAAACAGTAAAGTCGCAATTAAATGAGCAACATCCAATCTAGTCGAAGTTGTAATTTCCATTATTTCTTAGGCTACTAAGTGCTACAAAATGTGCTTTTGCAGACAGTGTAGATCGAATAAGACTGCACAGAACGTTCTGTGCAGTCTGATCTTGAGCTATGCCGTCCACAAAAGCTATTTAAGTCGCTATTGGCAGTGAAAGAATAAAAAAAAAAGGCCTCCCTGATCACAATCATTGATTAGCACGAATGGCGTTTCCGACCTACTTTTTCATGCAGTAGTAAATTTTGTTAGCGGTAATGCGTCCCGTAATTCCGCTTAAAATCGTATCAACTTCCGGTTGAACACCCTTACAATAGAACATTATTTGAATCGAAGGCTCAAAACTCTGAAAGCGGGTTTGTGGAGCAGTATTAAACAACGATATGGAAGAATTAACAAGAGCACCGCATGCGGGTGCTAACGCTCGGCTGCGCATGCTTGACTTTCAGTGAACATTCTAACTCGAGAAAGGGAATAACTCTGTCAACATACTTTGAAGGTTACCTGCCCTTGTTGTACAGGTTCCCATTTTGATAGTTAACAAGCTGTCCAAGTTTGAAGCAAATATCCTCAGAAATAAGAGATATTGTGAAATGTCAAAGTTTTCGCACGACGACGTAGACGACGCCAAGGCTACGGCAAAACCTCGACATTTTCTTCAAAAACAGCCGAGCTAAAAATAGGCTTTTCATCTTAGGTAATAGATGATCATAGAATTACTAATTTACTTGAAGGAACAAGCAGAGGAAATCATGAGTTTCTCTGCCTGGATGGCTAACTGTGATTTTAGTGCTTATCAAAAGTTAACCCTCATGCTGCTAAGCAGTACGCAAGAACCTTTGGCAGCCAGTGTAGATCAAGATGGGACTGCTCAGAACGCACAGTCTGATCTTGGATCTACACTGTCCGTTAAGAAGATAGTTTTCACTAAAAAAAAGAAACTTTGAAATAGCAACATTCAATTTTTTTACTATCGGCTTGAAAGTCAAGTTCATTTAATTTATTTAGCAGGTTAATTTAATTGATCCCACGGACTGATAAGCCAGCGCATCAATTTGACGTAGTTCCCTGCTGGTATCAGAAAGAGGACCGTTTAATTGTTTACCAAACGCCAAAAATGTAGATTTGTCCAAACTGAAAGCATCTGAAGACGACAATTTAAATGTGGCTCACATGCTGTAATTCTGTCTTCGATAGGGCAGAAAACAAAGTGGGAAAAGGAGAAAATGCTGTCAGCATTTCCTCTTTATTCCCTCATCCCACAATGTTTTCCAAAGTGTTTTTCCTCAGGGTGGTTAAAAATGGCGACTGTGCGGTAAACGGTTAAACCTGTGAAAATAGGGTAGCGACTATAGCTTAAGTACACAGCGTAAAGCGCATGCGTATACCTATCCAAAGTATTGAGTTCCGGTCAGAACGATCACAGCAAGCGGTCTTCAACAAAGGTGATACATTCTTTATAGAGACAAACAAAGTAAACAAGAAAGTTGTGGTAGTGTAAACGAATTCGACGAAATGAACTACCGTCTTTTAAAAAAGAAGCCATTCGACTTCAATACCATTTCTATCAAATATCTTTCGACCAATTGTAGTGCATCACTAAGAAACAAATCGATTGAAACATGCATCTAGCTCTCTGAGAACCGATTGTATCTTTAACTCATAGGCTGTTGTGCGCAATTAGGAGTGCTTTTGGCGGATTAGATTAAGACCAGACAGTAGAGAACGTGCAGTCTGTCATAGTGAAAAACTGTCCGATATGCTGAAATTTCGGATACGAAACATACTTTGTAATCAGAATGTTTTTGAAGTTCTACTGGTCTATCACGGACTACCAAAATTTTCATTGCTCAATCATCGGACACTGTTACTAAAAATAGCACACTGGCGCATCGTCTCTATATCGATATCGAGGCGATGCGAAAATATGTTATTTTTAGTAACGGTATCCGACGATTGAGCAATAAAAAAGTCGGTGTTTCGTGATAAACCAATACAGCTTCAAAAGCTTGTGGTTTACTCTATTTACCATTTTGACCCTTTACCAAAGGACCCCGTGACTTGAAGAAAAAGGCCGTTGAAAACATTGCGGGAAATGGAGAAAATGCTGACCAGCATTTTCTCCTTTTCCCACCAATTTTTTCTACCATACAGAAATCAGTTACATCATTTTAGACACATTTAATTTGTTCATTTCAATTACTTTCAACAAGGATAAGTCTAAAAATGTCATTTAGTTATATTAAGAAAGAAAGGATAGTATTTTTTTTTTCGGTGTATGATCCACATTTCTTCCATCGTGTAAAAAGTATGGGCTATCTTTTCACGAGTGGGGAAGCCAGGAGTGGAAATATAGTCCATGCCTTTCACGATCGTTCTCTCAAACAAATGATTATGCTATTTCTTTTTTTCTATTAACTAAGAACAATGAATAGCTATCAGAAATTAAATTTTCCTGAGAATCAGCTATGTTGGAAAGGGATATGGGAAACATACGTACTTTTTTCAAAGGGAGTTAATTATGTTTACATTAAGAGTATGAAGGGAGATAAGCAATGGGGGAAATAGGAGAAAAAAAGGGGGGTGGGCGGGCGGAAAAGAGTAGTTACGGCATGAAAACGGTAATTTGTTTGTATTTGAGTTTAACGCCGTTTTAACATCTTTGGTCATATCACGGCGGTCAGTGCACCTATGCATGTGTTTCCTGGCTTTCTCACCCCAGCACTGACACAACTTTCTTTCAATGTCACTGACCACTTTCTCACAAGCATCAGAGCTGAGAGGCGAAAAGTCGTCGCAAAGAAAAATTGCTTCAACCGGGTCAAGAGTCAGATACGCTTACCACTGAGCTACGCGGTCGGGCTAGAAAAACTTTTAAAAAAAATCACTGATGAATTATAAAGTTCCCCGATTATAATTCACTGATAGATTTCTATAAACCACCGAAAGGAATTATTGAGTATTGGGCTATTTATCTTCCCCGAAGAAACTGACCAGACATAATGCTAATCTCATTACAGATTCCCTGGACACTTCCTGACCATCAGACGAAGCATTCAACAGACCATTAACCCTTAAACCGCCTTTCACAACTTAAGACACCCTTGCGGTCAGTGTAGATCAAGATCAGACTGCACAAAACGTGCAGTCTGATCTTTGATCAACACTATCCGCTTTGGTGAGACATTCCGGACAATAGCTATCTTGAAATTGTGAATACTTCGGTTCTATTTCCAAGACTAAAACTGTATGTTGGGTTTACTATAGCGCCCTAAGTGTAGAAAGGTTCACTACTGTATATCTATTACCGAAACTCATTTACAATATATTGCTGTAATTCATCTAGTTTAAACTAGCTTAACCCTTTCCCAAACAACAAATTTTGGACTGGTCCAAATTGAAAGAGTTTGCAAACGACAATTTTAAATTTGATGAAAATGGCAGAAAGTTATCAAAAAGGGTAGAAAACACTGTGGGAAAAGGAGAAATTGCTCGTTACGAGCAATTTCTTCTTTTCCCACAGTGTTTTCAAAAGACTTGTACTGCAGACACGTAAAAACCAGGGCTTGTTTGGGAAAGGGTTAACTCTTTACCATACAACAAAATTTCAGACTTGTCTAACTTCAAAGGATTTGCAGACGACAAAATAACTCAATAACTCTGTTTTTCATAGAGAAGAAAACATTGAGGAAAAGGAGAAAATTCTGGTTTCCAGCATTTTCTCCTTTTCCCTCAATGTTTTCAAAAGGCTTCTTTCTTAGGGTCGTTAAAAATAGTCATTGTATGGTAAAAGGTTAACACTTCAGTACCAAATAATCCCGTGTTTGACAAACCTTATCGAAGAAAGCTCTTGGGGGAAAAAATGTAGGAAAAGGAGAATATAGTGGTTGCCTAAATTTTTAAGATCCTAACGAAGAAATGCTTTTAAAGTTTAGCCGGTAAAAGCTTAGTCCGTAAAGGAGAAAATGGTGGTAACCATTTTCTCTTTTTCCCACAAAGTTTTCTAGCATATCAAAAACAAAATTGTTTGAGCTTAATTGTTTACGTCACATAAATGTCGTCTGCAAATGTTTTGAATATGGACGAGTCTAAATTTTTGTTGTCTGGTATACAGTGAACTGTATAACTGCATAAAATTTACATCCGTTTTGCATTCAAGGCTAAAAGCATCGCTATTGTTACGGGAGATCACTCCTTCCTTACAGCACAGCTTCTTCCCGTATAAAATCAATACCTGACAACTACGTTAGAAAGAATTAACTTTAGCTCAGAGATTAGTGTATTGGTCTTTTGAATCTCGATAAACGAGGTTCTTAGCCGCACAGGTTTGAATCCCAGCCGGAGCAGTTTATACTTGAGCTATGCATTTGTTGCGAACTTTCATGTTCGTTAGATGGGGGCTCGTCCTGGATTAGCCATTGAGCCATTTGTTGTCTTTAAAATTGCTCGTTAGTGGCCATTGAGACATTTGTTATCTAAATAATAGACTTCCTGCCTAATAAGGCTTTCCATCATCAAGAAATAATGACTTGTTTTAAGAGGGGGTGTGTTACGGGAGATCACCCCTTCTTTACAGCATAGCTTCTTCCCGACAACTACGTTAGAGATAATTAACTTTAGCTCAGAGGTTAATGTATCGGTTTTTTAAACCTCGATAAACGAGGATCTTAGCCGCACGGGTTCGAATCCCAGCCGGAGCGGTTTATATTTGAGCTATGCATTTGTTGCGAACTTTCATGTTCGTAACACTATTTTACAATGAATGAATAGACTTTTAATTGATTCACAGATTTTAATGAAAGAACAGTTTTGAAAATCAAAACACAGTCAGACAAATACGAAAAAAAAAAGGGGGGGGGGAGGGGCTGTAATATTACTGGAATAACGTCGAAAGAGGCACAACTGCCAAAAGAATCAAAATGAATTTGTTCGATTTACAAAGAAATTTATACACACTGTGGGGAAAAAAACTTGATAATGAAGCGCAATCGAAAAACTTTACAAGAGGACCAAAAGGACCATGTATCGCTCCACTGGTTAATTACACATCTTCAGCCATAATTTGTACAGGATGTGAAAATTATCCATTAGAAGCATTATTATCTATTGGGTTTAAAAGGAATGAATTCCAGATGCATTAAGCCCCCTTTTCACATACCATTGCTTATATATGAACTTTGCTCTAAGGATTTTTTTCCACGTAAAAAGGCACGTCTATGCCGGTAATAATTTCGAAGGACCAAGAGTGGATATATGAAACATTTAAAATGTATATTTAAGAATTATTCATGCCAAATTAACAGCAAAGCCAACCTACTGGGTTGGAGATGGATTTTGAAGATTTTCCATTTTTTTCTCCACAGATTTGATGCAATGGTAACCAGAATTCTTAATGCCACAAAGTTTTTTTTTTTATCAAGAAATCGGAAAGGGGAGCATAGTAGGAACATCAATACTTTCAGAGAAGACGTTTGAAAAAAAAAAAAGTTAACGTGCGCGCGCACAGATACACGTACATCGGAAATGACATGACTGATATAAGCTCACATTTGGACAGTTGAGCTGAAAAGCAACAAAATCAATAGCAGTCATTTTGGATCATTGTCGCCTTGTTTTAATTTCGAAATAATTGCAACAAACAAGATTTGTCTGCACCTTTTTATGACAGTAAATCAATGGAATAATTGCGGCTTGACCTTTAAACTGTTAAATAAATGAAACGAAAATTTCAACCTAATAGTACAAACTCAAATATTGCAATTTCGAAGTTGATTCAACAGGAAAGAAAATACCGAATCAGACAGTGTAGATCGAAGATCAGACTGCACGTTTAGTGATCTACACTGTCCGCAAAATCGCCCTGAGTCGCGCTTAGCAGCCTAAAGGTTAAGTTTATCAGATGATTATTTCATCGTAAAATACTCCTACAATCCAATGAACCTACTACCTCCTGTCGACGGCTCTTCTCGTCTTCAACAGAACAATTTGGGAAATATTGTGACGAAAGGTGGAATCGCTTGTCTATCAAACGGTTATTCTATGTAACTCATTATTTTCCGAAGGCATTTCATTTCGCCTTTTATCAGAAAAGTGCTGAAAACATTTAGACAAAAGGAGAAATTGTTACTGACGAGTAATGAAACCTTTTTATCACATAAAACCTCCAGCTGTATATTAAACCCGTGACTTAGTTTGACAATACACAAGTGTATTATCGTTTTTCCTGGGTCCCAGCTCTGGTTATTTTTGTAATTGTGAGCGCGTGACGCCGGCGAAACCAACAACAGCACGTGCCGGAATTTGTACTACTTCGCCATTTCGCGGGAAAATGACGTCGTTGTTGCTAAGACGTATACATGTGGAAAAATGTTATGATTTTTATGTTTAATAACAACAATTAATAAGGTATTTTTTTTAATCAACAAAATTGAAGAATTATGTTGATTTACGCCCTCTATAAACTGTTTTCATTCTACTTTGGTTGTAAATGTCACAGCTATTTTCTTGTGTATGTACACATTTCAAACCGAACTACACATATAAACATGGACCCTTGAACGGTATATAGGCTGAAAGTAATGATGCAGGATACTTATTTGCCTGTCGTTCGTTTTATGTGATAAACAGAATCTCACATTCGTGTTTATGTATTATCATTTTTGTAAAACTCGTTGACTAAAATATATGTGACGCTCGCCAAGGCTCGCGTCATATAATTTTAGTCAACTCGTTTGATAGAAATGATAATATGTACATAACACTCATGTAAAATCCCCTATGTTTCAATGTATTCAATTGTGTTTAAAATTATGAAAGCCTTGACTGATATTTATTTCACGATGTTTCGAAAAGTCTTCGCTCGCAATATTTGTTAAAAGTTGTCTTAAATTTTTTGATGACTGTCATTTTCCAATAAAAGAACTGACATAAAAAAAAAAAATGCTTCAACAGAGATGTTATCAGGAACAATAAAGTCTTCAGTTTAAGAGCAGAATTTCCTCAACACGTTAAAGCAGAAACTGAGAAAGAATACCGCCTGGGGTGCTAACGCTTGGCTGCCAATGCTTTTTTTTTTTAAGAGAAATTCTAAGACCAAGGATGGACATAACTGTGTCAAAATGTGTTGAGAATTACCTGCTCTTTTGTTTTTGGTTCTCCTCTTCATAGTAAACAACCAGGAAAAGTTTGAATTAAATATCTTTAGTAACGACAGAAATATGGGACAATGTCAAAGTTTTGCACCACGGCGACGACTGACAACTACGACGACAGGGCAATGGCAATATCTCGACGTTTTCATCGAAGACAGCCCACTAAAAATTGGATACCAATTCTACGCACAGTAGTCTTTCCAAGCCACTGGCTGCTTTCCCACATAAAGTATCGGCCAAACAGCGGTCAGCGGTGAGAGAGGAATGAATCCTGTCGCATTGAGTATCATCAATCATCGGAAAGAAATTGGCCGAGCCGAGGATCGAACCAGCGACGCCCTGTTCTCAAGTCCAGTATGCTACCGACTGAGCTACCGGGCCCGGGATGAATAAACTAACTCACTGCTTTGAGCAAAATGTAAGTTCCTCATTAAAATAGTTCCAAAGAAGCTGACATTAAACGATCTGATTTAAAATGTATAAATAAATCAAAGTGTTGAAAGCACTGGTGTGGCATTTGTCAAGGGAGCTATTGCGTAGACTTAATTATTTGAAAAATAATGATGTGGGACGAACAAGCCAAAGGGCGAACAAGCCCAGGAACGAACTGGCTTTGGGACGAACATGGTCAGGAGACAAAGGCTGTGTGTATCATTACGCCAGTAGATAGCCATAGCGAATATAAATATTTTCAATGAAAAATGAAGTATTTCCATAGCCGATGCCCTAATCCATTCTGTTTTTATACTCCGTTGTTAATTATATATCTGACTGCTATCGGAACACTTATTTGTCTCAGACAAATTGAGTTAAATTGGGTTTACTTCCTTCGGTTTTGTACAAACTACGATACATGATTTTCAAAATACCGTATTGAACTCATAGTGGCATTGTCTTCGACAAATGCCACAAAAAACCGCACATACCAAGATGGTCAATTTTGATATTTGTACTGACCGGGGTATTTGAAAGAGCCGAGATCTGGAAAAAGTGGGCAGAAACAGAACGCTTCAATCAGTGACGTCACACGCTGCTCCTATGATGTCACAAAGTCTTGTCATAAAATTGTGTAAGATAAGAAAATTCGTATTGGTAATATTACATTGAGAACAAGGGAGGTTATGTGATAACAAACGGACAAACTGACAGCTTACTCTAGTCTATTACCACCTTCAGACAAGCATTTGTTTTCACGTGGGTCTTAATGATAATTGACGCTAAAGGTTATCAGACGATTATTTTAACACAAATTACTGCCACAATGCAATCAAAAGACGAAATTAGAATCGTGACAAATCTGCCTTTGAGAGATGAACTACCACGCTTTCATCCTTAACACCTCAAAGCGTTGTGTACAAGCTATGTTTGCAGGGACTAGATCAAGATCAGATTGCAAAGAACGTTCAGTCTTATGTCTAATTACACTATCCACTGCTTTGTAACACATCGTTGCCAAAAAAATGCAAAATATTTTCACTGTTTTTTTTTAATCCGTTTCGTTAATTCAGCCGTCTAGGAGTTAATGCCACAATATACCTATCTCATCTAACCTGGGACTGCAACAGGGTATACTGTTTGGATCAATACATATTATTATGCACTGTTTGGAATCTTTCTCGAACATTCTTACAAAAAATAATACGATATAAGGTTGATATAGATACTGTCATAATGTTGTGAAAAATGGACAGATTGCTCATTTGCTCTTCTCTTTCTGCCGTCTGTCTCTGTGTGTCTGTCCGCACGCCTGTCTCTTTCCTTGATTATTGGGAAGTGTTCTTAAACAGATTTAAACTATACATCTATATCTCGTCTTCATCTTGTCGTCTGTCTGTGTGCTTTCGTCAGTCTGACTGTCCGTCTGTCTGCCTTTCTGTTCATCTTTATACCTGTCTGTTAGTATCACACATGGACCGTCGCAGGGACTTTTAATCTTTGGAAAGATTTCAGGCAAGCTGGGAATCGTACCAGCAACTCTAACGAATGAAGCCCTGCACGCTATCCACTAAGCATACAAGGCTCGGCACATTTTGTCGTCTGCCCGTCCGACTGTCTATCAACAAGTCTCCTGCCAATCTATCTACATGACACGAAAAGAAGCATTTTCTTTAATGAATACTCACACAAGCTTAACAGTTTAGGAAACACATGCAATGCATAAGTGATTTACGGCCATGCCTGTCTGCCTTGTAATAGACGCAATGAAATTTCTAGTGTTGATTGCCTCCGGATAGAGAAGCTTTCAATCACTATCTTACTCGGCCCCATAGCTCTAAGGCTGCTAAATGCGGCACAATGTGCCATTGCGGACAGTGTAGATCAAGATCAGACCGCACAGAACGTGCAGTCTGATATTGGATGTACACTGTCCGATAGTGTGGTATGTCTTTTATCCGGTAAAAATAACTTTCAGATCGCAATGTCTGGATTTCGAGAACTGGCTGGAAATTTTCATCCAATCTGGTTTAGCAGTTCAACTAATACGTCCTTCACAGTTTATACCCATTACTATATGAGCCATGCTTTGTGAAAAGGGGGCTTAATGCATCTGCGAAAAGTATCGATCCAGGTCAGCCTGCGCAGTCCGCGCAGGCTGACCTGGGCCGAAACTTTTCGATAATTGGTCGATTTTCTGTATGTCAAAGGACCAGTCCACTTTATGATACAGTCGGTTGTTAGACAACTTGTTTTTTATGGATCCAAAATTATATGATGACTTGATAGGTATCATGGATCACGGAGATGCATTAAGCCCCCTTTCGCTCGTATGAATAGGACCACCCGCATGAAACAGCTTTTGAGAACTATCGCCGAGAAGTGTTGTTTTACAACCCTGACGAAGAAGGCTTTTGAAAGCATTGGTTTCCAGCATTTCATTTAGTTTAAACATACTAATTTTACATCGATTGAGAAACAAGTTCTCGCATGTTATACATATCTCTCTCGATTCTGTTTTCTGGAAACTACATCCGTACTCGCACCGAATGTATGGGCCAATGTGGTCCCAAAGTTGACACCCGCTCCCAGAAATCGAACTTACGGTTACGAGGCCGACGCTCTATCTCACAACCTCGGACACCAGCACTTGAACCTTTTCTCACAATATTTTATACCGTTTAACAAACAAACAAACAAACAAACAAACAAACAAACAATTTAACCACTTTCTTTTGGAGGTCTGCAAATGCTTTCAATATTTATATCGAAGTGTTCTCGTCTGGTAAAATGTTGAAACTGTGGGACAGAATTTTGGACTCGTGAAATCATTTGTATTCATCATCTCATAAACCAAGACAAATATTTCAACTCCAAAGGCCGTTTCGACCAGAATATTTTTCTCGAAATATCGGACAGCATCCATCTACAAATCTACACTGTCCATATAGCGCCATGAGATGTACTAAGCGTTCCAAAGGATAATTCCGTGACACGTGACCTGAAAGAGCGTACAAATCAGCTGTCACAGTGCGTAATCTATCGTTTATCACTCTTGACTGTTTTTGAGATCGACGTCAATATCACATCCATCAGCTTCACGGCTCATTACATGTTTCATTTTGCGTATCGAGACTCCATTATCAACAGTGTTAGCATTCGATTGCAAGCTTTGGTACAACCGCGTTCTACACTTCATTATCAGCAGTGTTAGCACTCGATTGCAAGCTTTGGTACAACCGCGTCGACACTCCAATATCAACGTTGTTAGCATTCGATTGCAAGCTTTGATACAACTACTTTCTACAATTCATTATCAGCAGTGTTAGCATTCGATTGCAAGCTTTGGTACAACCGTTTTCTAAAATTCATTATCAGCAGTGTTAGCATTCAATTGCAAGCTTTGGTACGACCGTTTTCTAAAATTCATTATCAGCAGTGTTAGCATTCAGTTGCAAGCTTTGATACAACCGCATTCTACAATTCATTATCGGCAGTGTTAGCATTCGATTGCAAGCTTTGGTACAACCGCGTTCTACAAGGTCTTTAATCCTTAGGCTTTTAAGCGCCACTCACTGACCTTTTGCGGACAGCATAGAAAAGGGCAGTCTGATCTTGGATCTACACTGTCTGATAAGGAGATATCTTTACTCCAATAATACCTTTGAAATAGGAAAAATTGGGTTTATACTATCGATTTGAAAGTTTCATTTCTTTTAGTGAGCAGGATAAAGATAACCTTTAAAATGCTAAATGAAAGAAGCAAAATTTTCACTCAGTCGTAAAAACCCAAATATTGCGGCTTTAAAGTTGATTACACCGGAAAGAAAATACCAAATCGGACAGTGTTGATCAAAGATCAGACTGCACGTTTTGTGCAGTCTGATCTTTATCTACGCTGTCTGCAAAAACGCCCGGAGTCGCACCCAATATCCTAAGGGTTAATTGGATCAAAAGATACTGTAAAACTTCATTTTTAACTTTTAACCCTTTGTTACACAATCCAGAGTTTTAACTATCCCAAGAAAGAAATCCTTTTAAAAACATTATGGGAAAAGGAGAAAATGCTGGTAAAGTGGTTCTCAGACTTGCAGAGAATTGACCAATAGTAAAATGTTTCGGCCAGGTCAGCCTGTATGGATTGCGCAGGCTGACCTGAGTCGATACCTTTTGCAGATGTATAAAGTCCCCTTTTCACAAAGCATGGCGTAAGTCATATTCGTTTCGGACTACTTTCTTTGTCTATCTGTATTGGAATCATCGCATTACATACAAAATGAATTAAAATTATTACTTTCGACCTACTTTCCTATTTTCTCGACTTAATTTAACACTCAAGACATGTAAATTCCTGACTACTTTCTTTGTCTTCCTTGTATTGGAATCATCGACTTAATATGCTATATGAGGTAAAAATGCTTTTATCACCATGTACGTATACGTCCGCGCGGGATACCAAAACTATCCATGAAATTACTTTAGTCAATCAGCGTAATTGTTTCTGTTGCCATATATGTAATAAGCATCTTATTTCGTGAAATAATCTTTTTTCTGTTTGACTCAATTCTGCCATTGACCTATGGCGACTTGGTCAGCTCTTACGGACGGCACAGATCAAGATCAGGCTGCACAAAACGTGCAGCCTGATCTTGGATCTACACCGTCGGCTACCTGGTGCTATATAACGACCAAAAATCACCTTCAGTGAAAATTTGATTTCCGACGTAGAAAAAAAAGAGGTGGATTTATTGTGTTGGCAGCGAGAAGAATCAAGCCAGACATGAAAAAAGAACTTGTATATACTGAAAGGATGCGCAGAGAACAAAATAATTAATTTTATGAAATTATGGAATTTGTCTTCGAAAGGGTAGAAAATACTGGTACCAGCATTTTCTACTTTTCCCACATTGTTTACGAAAACCGTGTTCCTTAGGGTCGTAGAAACATGTCACTGTTCAGAATTAATTGATGAATATTTTCCACGGGGCGGGTGGGTGGAGTCAATCACCCATATATAACACGAACATGAAAGATCACCGTATAGGGGCATAGTGCAGTATCTGAATCGGTAACATACATGATTTGAAACCCAGGGGAGTCGCCGGCTGGAATCCCCAACTTGGTTATTTATTTACGTGGATCGATGATAGTCATTGTTACAGGATTTGTAACCTGGAACGCAGGTTTCGAGCTTCATTCAAAGCACTGGGTGTTTCGTGGGAGTGACGTTGGGCAAGACACTTCAAAGTTCTTGTCTAGTGCTGGTGAAATCCCGGACATATGTGAATATTTGAGCTGTCATCGTGATGTGACTGAAAAAATGTTGAAAGCGACGTAAAACAGCATGAAATGAATCAGATCAACCGGCCGACCAACAAATCAACGAACGAAACGAACAAACCAACCAATTAACCCAACCAACCAACAACCAAACCACCCATCCATCCTAGCGACCAATCAATCGGTCAGTCAGTCAGTCGGTCAACCTTTTAGTCCGTCCGTCCGTCCATCCATCCATCCATCCATCCAATACAGATGAGGTAAAAGCTACGCGTTGCCCTCAGTAATTCCTCCCCATAGAACTGCACTTTCACATATCACTTCAGATTGTTCGCATGGCAATACCCTATTCGGTTGCAATAAATGGAATAAAATTAATGTTGCCAACCAACAACGGTGTCTGACATTTACTGCGTTTCTGCATGCAAAATTTATTGCACAGTTCATTATTTAGCTGAATGAGAGCAAGTTATAACACTTAGAGTTCCAGTCACAAGTTTAGTTACTTTTACGGACAGTGTAAATCCAAGACCAGACTGCACAGAACGCACAGTCTTGAATCTACACTGTCCGATGCATTATCAACTGTTCTTGTCACGAAAAAAATGAAAATACAATATTGAGGGTCTTTTAACCCGACTGAAATGTTCATTTCAGTTAAGAAGCGTTCGCAGTATTAATTTATTGTATGTCCGTTATCAACTTATTGATGAAATATGATAGGTCAACGGAACAATTCTGCCTTGTCAGCAATGAAGATAATAAATCGGGAAGAATTTTCTTGCCGACATTATCAAAAAATCACGATACGTTGTTTGTTTGCGTGGTGTTTAACACCGCTTTCAACATTGTTTCAGTTGAAATCGCGACGGCCAGTGCACCAATCCATGCTTTCATGGAGTTTATCCTGTACCAGTGCTTTACGCATTATTCTTGTCAAGCTATTGGCTCCTTCAGGACGTTGTAGATCAAGATCAGACTGCAAAGCAGTGGTATATCTTGAACTCTGACAAAGGAAAAGTTCAAAGCGATCGATCAATTCACCCACCACCCACCCATCCATCCATTCACTCCTCAACCATATATCCATGGATCAGTCCATCCATCCATCGATCAATCCATGAATCCATCCTTCAATTCACCCATTAATCCACCCCAAATGATCGATCTATCAATCCATCCGTCCTCCCCCCACTGACTGATCCATCCATCTAGCCATCCACCCCGCCCTCCCACCGATCTATCCATCCATCCATCTCTTTTGCCACAAAGCAGTCACAGAAATTACTAAATATGTTCAGCAAAACCCACAGCCATTTCGAGATTAAGAAATCACGCAAAATTATCGTAATGATAGTATGGTTCCGACTGCATCCGTCAGGCATATCCGGTTGTCATTAAAAACGGAAAACAAACAAGACTTGGCCATTTAGAGAATTGACATACGCACAGTCTGAAACAACCCCATGCATGTACTTGTGACATGAATATGCCTGACCTTACATAATTATATTTAATGATGATGTGTTTTGTTGGTCTATATTCGCCGACCCAGATTGCACAGTAGGTAACGTACAGGACTTGGAACCCCGGGGTTCGATTTCTTATCTCGGCCGAATTCTTCTCGAAAATTGATGATCATCATTGCAACGGGATTCATTTCTCTCTCTTATCCGAACATTGTTTCGATGATGTTACTTAGGGAAAAATAGCCAGGGTATTATGAGTACAGGCCGAGGAAACTCCAAGAAAACATGGATAGGTGCACATGCTGACACAATACAACTCACATAATGTTGAAAACGGTGTTAAACAACAAACAGACAAACAAACAGAGTATGTCAGTTTCAACATAGGCCTTTTTAAGTTCCACTGGCAAATCATGGAACAGCAAAACTTTCATTGGTGGACCATCGGAACACCGTCACTAAAATAACACATTGGCGCATCGCTTCTGTATCATATCTCTATGTGGTGTATACGACGCGACTGCGCAGGCTGAACTGAATCGATAGTCTTACAGATGCATTAGACACCCTTTCGACAGTGCATGGCTCGTACAGAGTGTGATTGGTCAATAATGATCCTTATGACATTTCGAGATCATCTATGCTCAGACAGACTAAGCTTTCTTTTCCTAAGTACATCCTAAAACGAATTTGCAGCAGACGGCTCAACTCTTTACCAGACGACAAAACTTTAGGCTCGGCGTCAAAATTAAAAGCAGTCGCTGAAGACAAATTTTATGTAGCTCAAATGATGAAATGTGTCTCTGAAAGAGAACATAAGCAACGTGGAAAAAAGGATTTTACTCCTTTTTACACAATGTTTTTGAAAGCTTTATTCGTCAAGGTCGTTAAAACACGGAATTATTTAAGTAAAGGCTTAACTTTTTACCAGCAGACAAAGTTTTATACTCGACGTCTAATATTCAGAGTTGCAGACGTCAAATTTCATGTAAATCATTATGCCTCATAGGCTGAAATGTGTCTCTGAAAGGAAAGAAAAACACTGCGGAAAAATGGAGTAAATGCTGGCTTTCAGCATTTTCTGCTTTTCACATTGTTTTCGAATGCTCTATTCGTCAAGGTCGTAAAACACGCGGTTGTTTAGAAAACGCTTAACTCTTTACCAGACGACAAAATTTTAGACTTAACGACCAAATTCAAAGCAGTTGCATATGATAAATTTAGTGTGGCTCAAATGCTGCTATTTTTCTCTGAAAGGAAAGAACAAAACATTGTAAGAAAAGGGACAAAATGTTGGATGCCAGTATTCTCCCTACGGGGTCGTTAAAACAAAAGATTGTTTGATAAAGGGTTAACCGTTTACCACGCAATCTCGAGTTTAAACGACCCTGAGGAAGAAGTCTTCAAAACACTGTGGGAAAAGGAGAAAATGCTGGTAACAGCATTTTTCCCTTTACCCACAATGCTTTTTATCTTATATAAGACTAATCTCGCCATTTGAACAAGAATTAATTTGTCGTCTGCAAATTCTTTTCGTTTGAACCAGTCTAAAATTTCCCACAATGTTTTTCCATTCTATCAAAGTCAAATCTCTTCATTTAAACAAGAATCATTTTGTTGTCTGCAGATCTTTTCCAACTGGATTAGTCTAAAATTTTGTCGTTCAGTAAAGGGTTGACGGGACATCTTCCAAACGTACTTGTCAATGCCAATTATCTGATTTCTTTTCTCCAACGTCATCTGATGCAAATACGCTTGAGGTAATCAGTTAAAAGCTGGTACTCCGTCTATTCCATGCAAATGTTTAGTATGGCAAGTGAATGTGCAGTATTCAACAGTTGCATTCAGGATGACCTCGGAGAGGGGGAGATCCACCATCGTGGAATCAAAAAAAAAAAAGGGGGGGGGGAGTGGAAAGTTTGAGTGAGTTGCACATGAAACTTATCTCAATAACCTCAATTTAGCATACCTTGTAAAGAAACAAGTGTCTTAACCCTTTCCCAAACGACAAATTTTGGACTGGTCCAAATTAAAAGAGTTTGCAGACGACAATTTTAAATTTGATGAAAATGGCAGAAAGGTCTCAACAAGAGGGCCATGATGGCCCTGGATCGCTCACCTGAGTCAATAGGCCAAACATTCTGACCAAATTTCACAAGTATCTGACTGAAAATGTGGCCCCTATAGCGTACACAAGGTTTTTCAAAGATTTGACCTAGTGACCTAGTTTTTGACCCACATGACCCAATTTTGAACTCGTGTGAGATTTTATCAAGCCAAACATTCTGACCAAGTTTCATAAGTATTTGACTGAAAATGTGGCCTCTAGAGCGTACACAAGGTTTTTCGAAGATCTGACCTAGTGACCTTGTTTTTGACCCCACATGACCCAATTTCGAACTCGTCCGAGATTTTATCAAGACAAACATTCTGATCAAGTTTCATAAGGATCGGACTGAAAATGTGGCCTCTAAAGCGTACACAAGGTAAAAAGTTGACGACGCACGACGGACGAAGCACGACGCACGACGGACGAAGCACGACGCACGACGGACGACGGACACAGCACGATCACAATAGCTCACCATGAGCACTTCGTGCTCAGGAGAGCTAAAAAGGGTAGAAAACACTGTGGGAAAAGGAGAAATTGCTCGTTACGATACTCACATGAACAATTTTGAAGTAAACACCTTTCTTGCTTTTTCACAATGCCACCGACTCTTCAAAGTCAAATGATGCTGATTGCCTACCCTCAATTTGAATTAGCATCATTTGGTTTACACGGACTAAATGCCCGCCTCTTGAAATAGTCTATGACGCATTTAGGTGGCATAATCCTCCGGATATTTCAAATTCAAACCGCGATAAAAATTAAGCAAGTTAACATAGGTAGACGAACTTCCTCCCCAACACATGTGTGTTGAAAGTACATCCGAGGCATTCCACAATAACAGCATTCATCTCCCTAGGGCTGATGACGTCAGCGTCTCTTTTATTCACAGAGACATTTCCACAGCTATATTTGTGCATTACTATTTTTAGCGAAGGAGTTATTTATCTATACATGGTTTGGATTGCATACTCGGAGCCATCTTCGCAAGCCAAGGATACTAACTCCACTTTGTTCGTTACGTACCCTTGGCCGCTCGCCTCTTTAAAAATCGAAACCCCCGCTGCGCCACCTATCGAATATCACGAGTTGCGTAACCTTTGCTGATGTTATTTCTGACCAATCAAAATGCTCGTAATAAAATTTTTTGGCTATGCATCAAATATGGCTGCGCTTTCAGATTCATCACAATTTTCTGAAATGAATCAGACATACGATGATTCGCAATCATTTGGCTGTGGAACCCGTCCTAATATTTCACATAATTGATCATGAACTATAAAAAACTCATTAAATATCGATCGTCTACTCTTTTTTGGCAAATTTTCATCACTAACACGACAACTTTCGTTTCTGACGGGCGCCGCCATTATTGTTTTCTGTTTCGCGGAAGATTTCTTGTTACGGATGGTTTGATTGGACGCGATGGGTTTTGATCGCATCCAATGAAATGGCGCAACGGGAGTTTCGATTTTTAAAGAGGCGAGCGGCCAAGGGTACTACCTTAGTATCCTTGGCCTGCGAAGATGACTCGGAGCGTTTAAAGTGTATTTATTGTAAAAATATGATTTTATTGCGCACAGGCTATTGTTAAGCGGGGGACCCTTTTTGTTTCGGCGGGAGTTGTCGCCCAAGAAAATTTAAAATTGCGGGATTGAAGGTGTAGATGGCGAGATTTGCGCAATCGCGCACCCTGGATGCAAAACTAGTACAGGGCGCCATTTCCCGGCGATTCACGGTGACCTTCAAGCCAGAGCACATAGCGGTATCGAATGTCACAGGCTGCCTTATGGCGTTACACTTATGGCGTTACACTCATTGTGATCTTTGTCTCCTAGACTGATAAATAAACAAGAGCAACGCATCCGGGTAACAACGGTCGGCTGCAGTTGCTCTTAGATTGATTTTCAGTGAAATTTCAAAGTCAAAAAAGGGGCATAACTATGTCAAAATATTTTGATGGTTACCTGCTCCTGTTAAAAAATGGGTTGCTTTTGATAGTTGACGACTAGTCCGAGTTTCAAGTAATGACAAAAATATGATAAAATATCAAAGTTCTTGCACAACGACAACGACGGCAGGACTATGACAATACCTCGAAAAACAGCTGAGCTAATAAAACAAATCTCCAAGTCACTGGATAAAATCAAAATATTGTGATTTCAAAAAGTTCTTTTCGCTGGAAAATGTCTCACCATATATGAACACACACTGTCTGCAAAAGTGTAATCAGTAGCGGAAAGTAACCTATACAGGTAAATTTAGTGTTCTTTCTTATCCGAAAAGAAGCTTTATGACAGCATGGATAGACGCATTTGCCGCCGCCAAATAACAAAAATAATTTTGAAACAAAAAAAAAAAGCATTAACCACCTAAAAACCAACTTCCATGGTCAAGTCTTTTGCTTTGGGAAGTGACGACGATGTTTAGACACTGTAAGATGAGGCACTGTAAGATGAGACACTGAGACATGGTACGCAGCACCATGATTGTTTGCTTGATGTGAAACGCCCTTTTTAAACCCTTTCTGCGCCAAAGGCAAAAACAGGGGCTTCTGCGGCCAGCACAGATCAAGATCTTGGATATGTACCGTCCGCTTGTTTAGTCAGCTTTATATGGTAAAGACTCCTTCTGAGTTTCTATTTTAAGCCGTCGAAAGAACTTGGCGCTAAAAGAGTTGAATCATTTCATTCATATCACGGCGGCAAATGAGCAACACTTTCCAGGCCATCATAATACGCATATAGCGTTACATAATGGGACTGGTGGCCAGTTTCTCTTGTACAAATTGCCTTCCGTGATATTACTGGTACCCCGTTTCTCGTGTGCAAAATTGCATTCCTTGATATAACTGGTACAATTTTTTTCTTCTGCGAATTACCTTCCGCGATATTACTGGTACCAAGTATTTCTTGTGCACATTGCCTTCCGCGATTTTACTAGTACCCAGTTTCTCTTGTGTAATTTACCTTCCGTGATATTACTGGTATCCCTTTTCTCTTTTACACTGCTTTCCATAATATTACTCATACCCAGTCTCTTGCTAAAAATGAGTTCCCTAATGGTACTGGAACCTAGTTCCTCCAGCCCATCAGATGTATCAGATGCGTGCAAACGACACAATTTCGATGCATTTCAGCTTACGTTCCAGCCAAAGCGCTTCGGAGAATAAATATTTCAATCGCAATACTACATATAGTTGAATTCTGCCGATATGACGCTCTTAGGTATCATTATGGGACCTGCAATGCATCTTGCAAGTGCAAACCCATCAAGTGAGACGTTATCAATGTTAAAAGTGCTGAATTATATATGAGCCATGCCCTGGTAAAAGAGGGCTTAAATACATCCCCGTGATACATGGTACCAAGCATGTCATTACATTACTCATAGATCTATAATATCCATTTTTGTGTAACAACCGACTGATTCATGAGGCACACTGATTCTTGGACATACAGAAAATTGACCGATAGCGAAAAGTTTCGGCCCAGGTCAGCCTGCGCGGACTGCGCAGGCTGACCTGGTTCGATACTTTTCGCAGTTGCATTAATCCCCCTTTTCACAGAGCATGTCTCATATACTGATAGTATCCAAAACCACACATCTATTATGCTTTTTTTCATCTTAATCTTTCTTTTTTCTTAGTAGAGCAGTAAGCACAACTTGTATTGCTCAAAAGATGAAGACTGTGTAAATCAAGATCAGACTTCACAGAACGTGCAGTCTGGTCTTGAATCTCAACTACTTTGTAACATACTCTTGTCAAAGCTTGAAATTTGAATGTTATGGGTCATTTTTCTCAGTGTCCAAGTTTGTTTGTCTGATTCCTTGGAGTTAAGCACTTCTCCATGCAAATATTATTTTCTAAATCGCCAGGTATGTACACCACTTTCAAAAACACTGGGACATTCGGGACACGCAATAGCTTCTTCTAAGCATCAGCGCATGTCTCCCTTGAAAATTACTCCTTCCCCCACATCGTGGCCTCTTTCAAGCCACTGTCTGTCTTCCCTGGACTACTGCCGGTCTCCCCACAACACTGCCTCTCTTCATGTTTACAGTCTCCTTCACATCATGGTCTCCTGTACAGGAAGGTCTGCTCCACACCACTTTCTGTTTCCCCCACACCACTGTCTGTCACCTTCATAGCACTATGTCCCTGACTCAACCGTCTCTGACCTCACTGTCTCTTCCATACAACTGTCTCTCCCACGCAACTGTCTTCTCAACACCTCTGTCTCCTCCATACTATCCATTATCACGGCCATCAACATACAACTCTATTCTCATGACTCTGTGTCACCCCCACACCACTGTGTCACCCAATCCACCTTTTGTTACCCCACAGTCTCGGCCAACCCACTGTCTCTACTATACAACTGTCTCTCTCATACGACGGTCGTCGACATACACCACGGTCTCTCAAACACCACATTCTTTTCCCCCAACACTACTGTGTCCTCGAATCGACTGTCTGTTACACCACTGTCTTTCCAACACAACTGTCTATCCCACACCATTGTTTCCGCAACACAACTGTCTTCTCCATAACACGGTCAGAAACATACAGCATTGTCTCACCATGCTAGTACTGGTGAAACCCAGGAAAAACAGAGTGTCGCCGTAATATGAATGACATAATGTTGAAAGTGGCGTAAAACACCATTCAATCAATCAGTTGTCTCAGTGTGACTGTACACTATGGTCTCCTACACACAGCTGAGCTTCTTCTCAACATCACCGTCTCCGAAAACAAAGATTTCTCACAATCTTCGGTCCTCCAAACAAAATTGATGAATAAGACTACGGGCGATTTTGCAGACAGCGTAGGTCAAGATAAGATTACACAGAACGTGCAGCCTGACTATGCTCCTATTGCAAAAAAAAAAAGTTTTAATATCTAGATTACTTGAGTTTTTTTTAAATATTGAGTACAATGTCGGTTTATTCATGCCTTAACCTTTTTCCAAACAACCAGTTTTAGACTCTTCCAAACTGAAAGCATCTGCAAACCAGACGTTAGAAAGTGGTACAAATGAACTGAAGTTCTTTGGCATGGTAGGATACCATGTGGTAAAAATTGGAAAATTTTGGTCACCCGCATTTTCTACTTTTCCCACAATATTTTCAAAAGGGCCTCTAACACAGGGTAGTTAAAACTCGGGATTGTGTTGCAAAGGGTTAAAGTGTTAAGCCTGCGTACTTTTCAAAGTACTCGAAAGTAAACTGAAAAAAAAAAAAAAAATAGATTCAAGATCAGACTGAAGTTTCTGTGCATCTGATCGTGATCTACGCTGTCTGCGAAAGGTCAGTGAGTCGCGCTTAGCAACCTAAAGGTTAAGTTGAGTTCGTTATTTGAGACCCGTTCCACTAGCATTAACAAAATTTAGTAACATTCTCAAATCCGGAGTTGACACAATTATTTCAGATTGAGCTCAGCAAAATAAAAGGGCTTTTAGTCCATTATTTTGCTGAGTTGAGTCTGAAAGCTTGTTTCAGTCCAGGATTTGAGAATGTTACTAAAGTTTCTTAATGTTAGTGAAATGCGTCCGTCTCAAACAGTGAATTCAACTTAGTGAAATGAGTCTCAAATAATGAACTCAAATTAAGTCAAAAACTGATCCTGTCAGCGGATTTGAGCAAAATAAGAGACTTATAAGTTTTTCGTGAAACCCAGCCCTTGTGCCTAAAACGCCAACACCAACAGCTTAACCAACTCGGATCAACCATGAAGACCCCCTCCCCAACTTCAAGCGTTAAATCGCAATCAATCAAAAAATCAGCCAATCAGAAAAAAGCACGGCGTCCAACGACCAAGATCTATGCAATTTCACGCAATCCATATTGCACAATGAATGTCTGCTATTTTTGGCCCCAGAATTACCATGCTCGACTGGTTAGATACCGGCTTATTATATAATATAACCGTCGAAATGAAATTCTATTGCAGTTCACATTTCTCAAGGGAAATGGTGTAATTAGATTATTCTCTAATACGTGCATTGCAGCTCTGAGAACCACTTCGTCTGCTGCATGAATAAAATGGGACAAGCTCTGTGAAAAGGGAGCTTAATGCATCTGTTAAAAAAAAAAAAAAAATATTCGACCTATGTGTACCTGCCCAGTCCTCAAGCTCCTTTAATTTGGGCCTGCGGAGATAAAAATCCAAAACGAAATCGTTTCTCGATCGAATCATTTTCCAATTCGATCTCCAAGTCAGCCAGATACTTCAATAGCCATTTTCACGCAACTCAAATGTCAGAGATATCGAATTCTCTCAAATTAAAAGATAAAAAAAGCCCGTAGCAAATACAACTGGGAAATTCCAAGCTTTGTAAATAAACATCACGGATTTACAGGGCTTCCTTCAATTAAATCATGACAATTGCAATCGTTTTCAGAAACAAAACAGAACAAGTGCTTTCTTTCAAGTTAATTTAACTCTTTACCAAACAAACCCGTGTTCTGACAGCCCTAAGGAAGAGACCCGTTGAAATCATTGTAGGAAAAGAGAAAATGCTTGTAACAAGCATTTTCTCTTTTTACGACAATGTTTTCTACCCTATCAGAGAACTTTTGCTCATTTGTTCTTATTTGTCGCCTTTCGATTATTTGATTTCAAAATATCGTGTTCGGAAAGGGGTTAAGTTACAAAACCCACGTGTGACCAACCCACCTTTCTGAAAATAATCCGTTACCCAGCTAATCCCGTGTTTTAACGACCCTGAGAAAGAAGACTTTTGATATAACGGCGACAACTGCAACTACCTATTTGCTCCTAGACTTTGTTTTACCAGTACTTCACACAAGACTCTAATCAAACCACCGACTTATTTCCTGAATGGACATCTAAACGCCGTTTTCAACACTATTTCAGTTATATCGAGGCGGCAAGTGAACCTATCCATGCTTTTCTGGGGCTTTTTTTACCAGTACTTCGCAGAATACTCTGGCCGAGCTACTAGTACTTTCCCACATACCCATCGTCGGAACAATGATCAGTGGTGAGAGAGGAATGAATCCTGTCGCAATGGTTATAACCAATCCGGAAACAAATTGTCCGAGCTGGGGATTTGAACCAGCGAACCCATGGTATTAAGTCTTGTACTCTAACGACTGCGCGACCGGGCCGGAGAAAAAAAAGGTCGGTAGGGCTGATATGCGATCTGACGACCTCTAAATAACAAGCAATGTATGTTACCGGCTAGAGACACTGGGCTTGTCCTGGGTCCGTATTCACCAACCATTCTTACGATCATTCTTAGTCTTATTCTTCAAGATTTTCTAAATTTGAATGTAACACAACTTCTGATTGGCTAAACCATTTGGTTTAGCCAATCAGAAGTTGTGTTACAATCAAATTTAGAAAATCTTTTAGAATAAGACCAAGAATGTTCTCAAGAATGGTTGGTGAATACGGACCCTGGAGTGATTGATTAATTGTTTTATGTTTTAACACTTTTTCAGCTATTTGCAGCAGCCAGTGCACCTATCCATGCTTTTCTGGAGTTTCGTGTTACCAATGTTGCCGGTTCTCTCTTTCAAGCATCATTAAAATACGGAATCGTTGGTAAAGATTTAGGAGATACGGTAACACCGTCTCCGATAGAAAACTTAAAATTTTCACTGCTCTTATAGTCTTGCGTAGAAAATATAATGGGAGAAGGAGAAAATGATGGTAATCATATCACGGTAACAATTCAGTTATTCACGGGTGTCCTGGGTTTGGCAAGTACTAGGCTAGGCCTATGAAGTGTCTTGCCCAAGGACCAAAGGGTTAATGGATACAGTGACAACGTGTCCGAGAGAAAACCTAATTTTCACTGCTCTTATAGCCTAGTAACAAGAGGATAAAAAAACCCAATCTGTAACACTTTCTCCCCACTACATCTTCCCAGCTCACCCTGAACCTTTTTTACCCTACGATCACAATGAACATGCTCTCATATTCCTGGGGACCTGCGTGGCTCAGCGGTAAAGTGTAGGACTCTTAACTTAGAGGTTCCACGTTTAAGCCTCACTCCAAGCACTGGGCTTTTCGTGGGAGTGTCCTTAGGCAAGACAATTTAGAGCCCTAGCCCGGTACTGATGAAACCTAAGGATACATGAATATGTTAGCCGCCGCCATGCTATGACTGAAATAATGTTGAAAGCGGTGTGAAACACAATTCAATCAACCAGTTTATTCCATTTACCTTTTGCAACAGGGTTCGAAATCTGAATTAGTATTGAAAGTACAATATAACATGATATTGCAATTAAAATAATAGTTTTTTACGTTATTGTCAATTTTCACGTTACGTTTTATACTATACATCTGTGTATGTGCGTATACTTTGCATTGTGGTCTAGAGGCCTTGTATCACATAAAGACATAAAAATGCCATGGGCCAACGAATACGAATCCAGTTGCGTTGTCAAGGGATCAGTGGAATTCAAAACTCAAAAGGTGCAGTCTGATCTTTGATCTACACCGTCCGATACGGTATTTTCTTTCCTGTGAAATCGACTTTGAAAGTGCAATATTTGGGTTTATACTATTGAGTTGAAATTTTCGTTTCATTGTTTAGCTGCTTAACTCTACCACACACTCCCGATTTTAACGACCTTGAGGAAGATGGCCCTTGAAAGCATTGTGGGAAAAGGAGAAAATGCTGGTAACTAGCCTTTTCTCCTTTCCCCACAATGTTTTCTACCCTTCCAAAGACAAATTTTAGTTTTTGGTTCATATTTAATTTGTCGTCTGCAAATGCTTTCAATTTGTATCGGTTCAGAATTTTGTAGTATGGTAAAGATTTAAATGTTAACAATTGCCTTTAGTGGTACGGCTTCCACAACAAATCAGCTAAACTGGCTGAAAGCTACAGGGGAAAAAGAAGACAGAACACTGCTCTACGAAGTAAATGTTTTAAAAAGCCGGTTTGTCAATCATATGGAAATAGTGAAACAGCGACGTAAAAAGGCAAGCAGTAGAGAGAGAGAGAGAGACAGACAGACAGACAGACTACTTTGCTTTCTTATACATACCATCTAAACACTATAAGAGTATTCAGCTTCGACTCTATGGAGTAACAGTTTAAAAGCCGATTTGTCAACAAATCACATTTCCCCGCGGAGAGGGGGAAAAACATTTCCGTAACAACCATGTCACCGTCAAATCAGATTTTATTCATTTAATGACCCTACCCTGTCAACTAAGTTTCCCAATAGGGCATCTGAACTATTTCACGCGACAGTTAACCCTGAGTTTTTAGCACAAAAGACTTTCCTCGTTTTCAGTCGAGACGTCTATTGCTTTTCTGTATATACAGCCGTTTTCAACATACTTATCCATACTTTCCTGGAGTTTCCTTGGCACACTACTGGCCAATTTCCCACATAAATGACGTCGAATTAACATTCAGCACTGCTTGAAAGATAAATCCTGTCGCAAAGACTATCAGCAGTCCTCGGGAAAAAACTGGCCGAGTTTGGGAATCGAACCAGAGACCCCCTGGTTTCAAGCCTTGAGCTGCCGGGCTCGGCTCATTTTCAAAAGGGGTCAAACCCTAAGTGACTGATTCTGAGCAATGCTCTGGCAAAAGGGGGCATAATGAATCTCCGTGACGCGTTATACCAAGCAAGCCATCACATAATTATGGATTCCATAAAATCCAGTTTATCTTACGACTAACTTAATCATGAGGCTGAGCGGTCCATGGACATGTAGAAAATTGACTGCGCTGGCTGACATGGGCCGATGCATTAAGCCTCCATTTAACAGAGTATCGCTCAATTATTTCTTTCAGCTTTTTACGCTGTTCCAGACGACAAAGATGTAGACGCGTCCATACCGAAAACAATAGCTGATGAGAAATAAAACAAAGCACATAAGGTACGATTGTCGGTGATAGCAGACAGCCTAGCCTCTATACCGCCGATGGCAAAATGTACACATGGGCATTAATTAATTAAGCATCATCCATTTTTTTTTGTTATAAAGTTGTGTTCAACGCAATGCAGCTGAATTCATGATTTGGACACCCAAGACTTGGGTACGTATTCACCAACCATTCTTCAGAACATTCTTGGATTTATTCTTCAAGATTTTCCAAGTTTGAAAGTAACACAACTTCTGATTGGCTAAACCAAATGGTTTAGCCAATCAGAAGCTGTGTTACTTTCAAATTTGGAAAATTATAAATTCGGTAACGGCAATGGTGACAACGGCATCTGGTGTATCCTTCCCTCGCACGGATAACTGCTGCAACCTTCCTCCTCATGCTGGAAATTAAATGCTGAATCCGCACCGTTGGGATCCTCTGCCATTCGTCATGGAGTGCACCTGGGCCAATTTTTGTAGATTTTCAACAGATGGATCCCTTTCCTGAACTTGACAACCCAAATGGTCCCACAAATGCTCCATCGGGTTGAGATCAGGGCTTCTTGCAGGCCAAGGCAATGTGTCAATTATTCTGGACGGTGCATAATCAATACTCCTGGGTATATAAACCCCTGGCTAAATAAAATACTTCGACCACCAAGTGTAAGTATAGATAAACCACAGGCATCGAGATGCTAATGTAATTTAAACTATTAACCAGTCAATTTTGAAGGGAAGTAATGCACATGATGCATCACGAAGTTGTATTAAACGCCTTTTGGTCTGCGCATGGCTCATTTCTTTTTCGATCTTCTACTTACACAAAGTTCATGCATGTGGGCTGATTTGCGAAGGAGAGGAAAGTGTTCTCTCTTTCACTGGAAACAGAATCAATCCAACAATTTTCGTGGTCTAAAGATTTTCAAAGTTCAGCTACCTATTGCGGGCGGTGTGGATCCAAGATCAGACTGCGCGTTCTGTGCAGTTTGATCTTGGTCTACGCCTTCCGCAAAAGCTATCTAAAGTCGTGATTGGTACACCGTCTGCAAAAGCTGTTCAAAGTGATGTTTGGCACTAAGTGTTAATCTGTTGTATGACATTGTTCAGATTCGTCACTAGAGAATTGAAGCCAAACTTTATCGTTGACGGTAATAAGTGAATCCCATTAGGATACTAGATTTGATATACTGACCAAAAACAGCAATAAAGAGCATCAAAATTTGGCCTTATTACTAACTTTTATTGTAAACTGATGTACCACAGGCAAAACAGTATGAAAAATTCCGTAAATAAAATCATCATTGAGAATAACAAAAGACTGGTTTCGCTACATCAAGACAAAGGTAAACCCATTATGGAGACACCTGGGACTGTTAGGGCGTATACTCTGATCCCTCATTGATGATAATATGGAAACTTGTGGACATAAACGATTTACACTGTCTTCCGTTATAGATTAAAGCATTTGAGGAAAAGTTTGCTGGTAAAAAAAGCTTTCTCCGCTATATATTAATAGACTTGCCACATCCTTTTCAAAACAGACTTGCTACAATGTTTCCTGCTCTACAATATCAAACTGCCACCATGTTTCCTACACTTAAACAACAGATTGCCACAAACTTCTCCGCTCTACAATAACAGATTGGTTTGTCATCAAGCTAACTGCTCTACAATAAGAGATAGCAACAAAGATTCCTGTTCAACAACGGCAGATCGGTTTGCAACAAACTCTTACGCTCTACAACAACAGGTTGTCACAAAGTAACATACCCTGAACTGAGAGAGGTTTGCAAAAAAAAAAACTTTCTGCTGTGCAATAACAGATTGCTAAAATATTTCTTGCTCTTAAACATCGCTCTTGTTTTTCCGTACAACTTCTTTTAGAACAAAGGCTTCTGCACTATAATAACAGATCGGTTTGTGACAACGATTGCGGCTCTTTAATATCAGACTGCCACAGTTTCCTACTGGCTAGTTAGCAAAACTATCGCTCCTTGTAAAGGGTGCTGCTTTGTGACAATCTGTGCTGGTAGGGAAGGAAACCTTATGGCAAAATCTTGTTGTACAGAAGGTAACTTAGTGGCGATCTATTATTATAGGAAACTTTGTGGCAAACAAATCTATTATTGTAGAGCTGTAGTGGCAATATGTTCTTGTTGAAACTTAGTGGCAGTGTTGTTGGATAGCAAGAAACTTTGTGGCAATCTGTTGTTGCAAAGTCGGTGACTTTGTGGCAATCTTGGGTCGTAGACCTATAATATCAACTGTACGGTAATGTGTTAATGTCCAGCAGGAACTTTGTCGCAGAGTAATCTGTTACTGGAGAACAGGAAACGTTATTGCAATCTCTTGTTGTAGAGCTGGAAGCTTAATGGCAAACGAACATGCTGTTATAGCGCAGGAAACTCTATGGCAGTCTGATGTTGTAAAGCAGGAATCTTCATGACATACGAATCTGTTGTTTTAAAGCAGGAAATTTTGTGGCAATCTGCTATTGTTCAGCAGAAAAATATTTGCAAACCTGACTCTCGGTGAAGAGCAGATTACTTTGTGGCAATCTGTTGTTATAGAACAAAAGTTTTGTGGCAACAGACAGCCACAAAGTAAGGTTTTTGCTTTATACCAACAGATTAGTTTGCCATTAAGTTTTCTACTTTACAACAACAGATTGGCTTGCCACGAACTTTCCTGCTTTACAACACTAGATTGGCTTGCCACGAACTTTCCTGCTTTACAGCAATAGATTGGCTTGCCACGAACTTTCCTGCTTTACAGCAATAGATTGGCTTGCCACGAACTTTCCTGCTTTACAGCAATAGATTGGCTTGCCACGAACTTTCCTGCTTTACAACACTAGATTGGCTTGCCACGAACTTTCCTGCTTTACAGCAATAGATTGGCTTGCCACGAACTTTCCTGCTTTACAACACTAGATTGGCTTGCCACGAACTTTCCTGCTTTACAACTCTAGATTGGCTTGCCACGAACTTTCCTGCTTTACAACACTAGATTGGCTTGCCACGAACTTTCCTGCTTTACAACTCTAGATTGGCTTGCCACGAACTTTCCTGCTTTACAACAATATATTGGCTTGCCACGAACTTTCCTGCTTTACAGCAATAGATTGGCTTGCCACGAACTTTCCTACTTTACAGCACTAGATTGGCTTGCTACGAACTTTCCTGCTTTACAACAATAGATTGGCTTGCCACGAACTTTCCTGCTTTACAACACTAGATTGGCTTGCCACGAACTTTCCTGCTTTACAACAATATATTGGCTTGCCACGAACTTTCCTGCTTTACAACAATAGATTGGCTTGCCACGAACTTTCCTGCTTTACAGCAATAGATTGGCTTGCCACGAACTTTCCTGCTTTACAACACTAGATTGGATTGCCACGAACTTTCCTGCTTTACAACACTAGATTGGCTTGCCACGAACTTTCCTGCTTTACAACAATAGATTGGCTTGCCACGAACTTTCCTGCTTTACAGCAATAGATTGGCTTGCCACGAACTTTCCTGCTTTACAGCAATAGATTGGCTTGCCACGAACTTTCCTGCTTTACAGCAATAGATTGGCTTGCCACGAACTTTCCTGCTTTACAACAATAGATTGGCTTGCCACGAACTTTCCTGCTTTACAGCAATAGATTGGCTTGCCACGAACTTTCCTGCTTTACAACACTAGATTGGCTTGCCACGAACTTTCCTGCTTTACAACAATAGATTGGCTTGCCACGAACTTTCCTGCTTTACAGCAATAGATTGGCTTGCCACGAACTTTCCTGCTTTACAACAATAGATTGGCTTGCCACGAACTTTCCTGCTTTACAACAATAGATTGGCTTGCCACGAACTTTCCTGCTTTACAGCAATAGATTGGCTTGCCACGAACTTTCCTGCTTTACAACAATAGATTGGCTTGCCACGAACTTTCCTGCTTTACAGCACTAGATTGGCTTGCCACAAACTTTCCTGCTTTACAGCAATAGATTGGCTTGCCACGAACTTTCCTGCTTTACAACACTAGATTGGCTTGCCACGAACTTTCCTGCTTTACAGCAATAGATTGGCTTGCCACGAACTTTCCTGCTTTACAGCAATAGATTGGCTTGCCACGAACTTTCCTGCTTTACAGCAATAGATTGGCTTGCCACGAACTTTCCTGCTTTACAGCAATAGATTGGCTTGCCACGAACTTTCCTGCTTTACAGCAATAGATTGGCTTGCCACGAACTTTCCTGCTTTACAACTACGGATTTTTCGAACACATTCCTGCTCTGCAATAACAGCTTTGAAAAAAAAGTGTTTTCAAATAAAGAATAATAGATTTGTCCCTGAGGTTTCTTCTATGAAATAAAAAAAAAACATTGCAACGAAGTTTGAAAAGCTTTGCCGGGAAATTGTCTACGTTAATTAATCGTCAGAGCTCGAGATATTATATAGAAATGGAAATACAATTACTGAGTGAATGGGGAAAACAGCATCTTTTGTTTTCCTCCAATTTTTTCTACCGTTTCCTTTTATACTTGTTTACGTTTTCTAACTTTCATAAAGGAATTACATAATTTGGACCAAATCTAATTTATTGTCTGCAATTGCTTTCAAGTAAAAAAGAAAATGTCGCCTGGTCGAGAGTTTAATAGAAAAGGACGTTAAAACAATTATCACACCACGAGGGCATTTTCCCCAATCACTTGTCGCAGCCATATCGGCCCCAAGTGATAAACATTAATATTGTGATGGACTTGTCTCAGTTTATATCGAAAGCCGACCAACGCAGATGTGTTCAGATACGATCTCATATGGTAATAACGTGTTGGCTTTAATGGCCCTTTACCTACTAATCCCATGGTTTTACGATACTGAAGAAGAAACCCTTTGGAAAAATGGTGGGAAAAGAGAAAATTCTAGTAGCTGGCATTTTCTTCTTTCTCGATATTGTTTTCCATCCGTCAAAGAAATGTTTTACCGATATTATTTTAGCCACATTTGATGTTCATATACGGTTTTTATATGGACAAGTCTACAGTTTTGTGGTCTAAGTAAAGATTAAGCAGATATTGAGGGGGTGGGATGAAGGCGTGTTTACTCATCTAGAAATCCCAATATACCATAATGGACTTAATGTAGAAGCCTGTCATTAAGCATTCGAGTTCAAGACAGTATCAATTTAGGCTTGACTCAAGTCTTTATTTCCTCCGGTGAGTTCACGAAATATTAATTTCAAGTAGATCTAGCAATGGCCTGCAGCAAGCTCTGCTTTGGATTTTGTATCGTAACGAAAGGCCTTCAAGTCTTTGGGCGTAAGTTACAAAAAAAAAAACTGTCCTTTTTGCCAGCCGAAAGTTCGATCCACTGAAGACTGGAAAGATTTTTTTATCAAAGGCGCTGTAGATCCAAGAACGCAAAGCCTGGTCCTGATCTATGCCGTCCACAAACACTTCGTCTTTAGGCTAGGGCGCTGAGAGGGGTTAAGAATACTATCAGCGGAGATTTTTTTTTTTTTGTTTGTAAGATTTTTTGGCACTGTGGGAAAAGAGGGCTTATTGCATTTTCGTTATGCATTAAATTGATCGCATAACATGGATCCATTTTGTCTAAATCCGTCTTAATCATGCGGTAGAAAGGTCCTTTGAAATGCAGGAAACTTAGTCATAGCAAAAAGTTTCGACCCATGTCAGTCTGCGCGGACTGCGCAGACTGACCTGGGTCGATACTTTTTGTTGATGCATTAAACACCTTTTCACAGAGAATGGCTCAGACACACATAATATCAAGTCATCGTAGGTTTTCGTCTTGCGTTGCTGAAAAATTTCAGCCGATATTTTATCGACCACTACATGTGTCACGTGTATATATTTATAAAATGTTAGGCCTAGATATTTCAAACGGCATCAAGCCAGATATGCAAAGACCTACTTATGTATTGTAGGCTCGTCACAAAAAAAAAAAAACATGACAAACTAATGTATTGTAACCTTGACTTAAGATGGTGTATCTTCATAAAAAGCTAAATTATAGACCAACGTATAACTATAGGCTTAAGATTTTGTATCATAAAAAAGCAATTACAGACCAATGTTCCGCTTGGCTTAAGATATAAAATCATGTACTGTAAGCTTCGCTTGGTATCATTACAATAGGTTAATATAGACCAATTTATCCTAAGCTTAGCATAAGATATAAGCTTAAGATACAAAAAGCTATTATGAAATAAATAAGCGTGGAATTTTAGATAAAAAGCAAAACATTCCAGGTTTGACCTTTGATCTCTAGGAAACTAGTCCGGGCTTCGCACCAATATCCTCTATGACAGAACCAATGCATGTCAGTTTTTGTCTTATACTCCTTGGCACATGTAAGTAGACTTGCTTTTAACCTTTATGTGGTAGGTTCACTTTTTATATGTCACGCCTATTTGGTCAGCTAATACTTTGATGTACCTGTATTCTGCTTAATCGATCAGTTCCCTCCATTTGATCACATGAATTTTGAAATTTTTAATTCCCGCTTCAGTTTTTCATCAGTTTACAAGGAATTAACTCTTTACCACACAATCCGACTTTTAACACCCTTGAGAAAGAAGCTTTTTGAAAACATTGTGGGAAAAGGAGAAAATGCTGGTAACCAGCATTTTCTCCTTTTCCCACAATGTTTTGTACCGTATCAAACAAAAATCACATGATTTCAACCACACTGAAATTGTCGTCTGCAAATGCTTTCAATTTGGACTGGTATAAATTTCTGTCGTGTGGTAAAGGGTTAAGTGAATTCACCACGCTTTGCTATGCTTTTACATATTATTTTTCTCTCAAACTCTCAGTGACTGCTAGTGCTGAAAATATTAATGAAAGAGGTGCAAGCTATGGAAAGGTGAAGCTGGTTAAGTAGAGAGTTGCGTTACTGGTTCAAATTACTTGAAGGAAACAACAAGAAGGGGTAAGCTGTTCAAAGAATTAAAAAGAACTCCAAAATCTCCGGGAAAAGGTAAATCATGGGAAACATCTTGACAACCATTAGAAAAGGCAACTTGCACACGGATATGAAACTTCATGATCGGAGCCAATGTTGCTAATTAAATGGCATAAAACAGACTGAATCTTGGTTCATGACGTATTATTTCGGCTACGGTCAACCCACGCCACAAATGATTTAGACAATACTATAAACATTCTACGGCTTTCCGTGGTAGAAAACACATTGAAAGACCTAAGCATTGCATGACGTTCTCCTTCTTTGGAATTTCAAAGACAAAAAGAACACATAATTACAGTTGTTTTTGAGCTGATACTTTCGGAACCGGAAGACCAACACAACATTTTCTCGTCGGAGCCATTCGCTCCGAATATGAAGTTTCCTACCCGTGTTGCAGAAAACAACTTATTTCTTCCACAATAAATCAAATCCTGATATAAAACAGTTTTTTTTTTCCTCGCGAACTGATGAAAAACTGAAGCGTGAATGAAAAATTACAAAAGTCATGCGATCAAATGGAGGGTACTGATCAAGCAGAACACGTGTAAATCAAAGTATTAGCTGACCAAATGGGCATGACATATAACGAGTGATCCTACTACAATTATGCCTAGGTCACAAATAAAACGGGCGCCGGACGTTTTCTTCCAACTTCGCCGATTCAAAGATTTGAGACATCGTCCGGGCGCCGTACGATTTTAAGACATTTTGCTCAAGCAGTCACAAATCAAACGGGCACCGGACGGCAGTTTCTTCGGAAATGCCGTGCGTGCACTTTTCAGTTCAGAAAGACACCGGGCGGTGACCGGGCGGCGAACGGACGGACAACGGGCGGCGACCGTACGGACATCTTTCGGACTTTGTACCGCCGTCCGGCTACCGTCCAGTCACCGAGCGGTCGCCGTACGATTTATGCTATTATTTGCGTTCAACCATTCGTTAGAAACAGACGTTTAAATTGTATCACTGAGAATATTGTATAATGGCTCCCAAAGGTAAAGGGAAAGGGAAAAGGGCCCCCAAGGAAGCTGCGACCCCACCCTTATTTTTCTGCCATGAAAACCTTTGTGTTGCCTTGTAATGGAGTATAGTTACTCATACGGACATGACCCTTGTTGATAAATCATGCAAAAGGTATTCTAAAATTCAAGACCGCCTGGCCAGTAACAGATTTTAACCTTGTTTTAACTCTTTACCACACAACAAAATTTTAGACAAGTCCAAATTTAAAGTATTTGCAGACGACAATTTCAGTGTGGCTCAAATGTTAAAATTTTTCTTTGATACAGAAGAAAACATTTTGGGAATAGGAAAAAATGCTGTTTATCAGCATTTTCTCCTTTTCCCACAATGTTTTCAAAAGGCGTCTTTCCCATGGCCGCTAAAACTCGGGATTGTGTGGTAAAGGGTTAAGATACTATATCATCACAAAAACCTTTTTCTAGGCCAATTTATAGCTTGACTTGTTTATTTTATCGTTATAAAATGCCATTATAGACTAAATAATTGTAAGCCTCACTTAGGATATTGTATCGTTATAAAATGAGCCATGCTCTATGGAAAGGGGGCTTAATGCATCTGCTAAAAGTATCAACACAGGTCAGCCTGCGGAGTCCGCGCAGGCTGACCTGGGCCAAAACTTTTCGCTATTAGTCAATTTTCTGTATGACCAAGGACTTGTCTACCTCATGATTCAGTCGGTTATTAAAACAAGAGGGCCATGATGGCCCTGGGTCGCTCACCTGAGTCAATAGGCGAAATTCACACAACGTGCATAATCCAATTTCTGACCAATTGTCCGGTCAATTGAGCTTAAAATGTGGCCTCTAGAGCGTCCACAACGAATTTCCGTAAGTTGACCTAGTGACCTAATTTATCACCCCACGTGACCCAATTTAATTTAACCTAGTGACCTAATTTAAGACCCCACATGACCCAAATTGAGACTCATGTAGGGTTTATCAAGACAAACATTTAGACCAATTTTTAAATCAATTGAGAAATAAATGTGGCCTCTAGAGTGCCCACAAGGTATTTCTTTATTTTGACCAAGTGACCTAGTTTATGACCCCAGGTGACCCAATTTCAAACTCATTCGATATTTCATCAAGACAAACATTCTGACCAATTTTCAAGTCAGTTGAGCAAGATATGTGGCCTCAAGAGTGACTATAAGGTATTTCTTTAATTTGACCTAGTGACCTGGATTATGACCCAGGTAACCCAATTTTAAACTCATCCTAGATTTTTTCACGAGATTTTATCAAGACAAGCATTCTGAACAATTTTCAAGTCAATTGAGCAATAAATGTGGCCTCTAGAGTGCCCAAAAGCTATTTCTTTAATTTGACCTAATGACCCAGTTTATGATCCAAGTTGACCCAAATTTGGACTCATGTGAGATTTTATCAAGACAAACATTCTGACCAATTTTCAAGTCAATTCAGCCAAAAATTTGGCGTCTAGCGTGCCCACAAGGTATTTCTTTAATTTGACCTAGTGACCTAGTTTATGAGCCCAGGTGACCCAAATCCAAACCATTTTGAGATTTTATCAAGACCAACATTCTTACAAATTTCAGGTCAATTGGGCAAAAAATGTGGCCTCTAGAGTGTCCACAAGGTATTTCTATAATTTGACCTAGTGACCTAGTTTATGACCCCAGGTGACCCAAATCCAAACCCATTCGAGATTTTATCAAGACAAAAATTCTGACCAAATTTCAGGTCATTTGAGCAATAAATGTGGCCTCTAGAGTGCCTACAAGGTATTTCTTTAATTTGACCAAATGACCTAGTTTATGACCCCAGGTGATCCAATATCAAACTCATCAGATATTTCATCAAGACAAACATTCTGACCAATTTTCAACTCAACTGAGCAAGAAATGTAGCCTCTAGAGTGCCCTCAAGGTATTTCTTTAATTTGACCTAGTGACCTAGATTATGACCCCAGTTGATGCACTTTTGAACTCATCATAGATTTCCTCAAGAGAAACATTTCAACCAATTTTTAAATCAATTGACCAATAAATGCGGCCTCTAGAGTGCACACAAGGTATTTATTTAATTTGACCTAGTGACCTAATTTAAGACCCCACATGACCCAAATTCGGACTCATGTGAGATTTTTTTAAGACAAACATTCTGACCAATTTTCAAGTCAATTGAGCCAAAAATGTGGCCTCTAGAGTGCCCACAAGGAATTACTTTAATTTGAACTAGTGACCTAGTTTATGATCCCAGGTGACCCAAATCCAAACTCATCCGAGATTTTATCAAGACAAACATTCTGACCAAAGTTCAGGTCATTTGAGCAATAAATGTGGCCTCTAGAGTGCCCACGAGGTATTTCTTTAATTTGACCTGGTGACCTAGTTTATGATCCCAGATGACCCAATTTCAAACTGACTGAACATGTTTTGCTCAGGTGGGCTAACAAACTTAGAACAGATTCACTACATATCAAATAAGAAAGCTCTATGCCTTCAAGGTTTAGAAGAGAATAATTTTAAAGTTTTCCTTCTTTGTTCCTATGTTAGAACTTGTGACCCCCAAGGCTGGGCCACTTTTGACCCAAGGAGCATTGTATGAACAAACTTGGTAGAGGTCCGCTAGGAGATGCTACATACCAAATATCAAAGCTCTACGCCTTCCAGTTTCAGAGAAGAAGAATTTTAAAGTTTTCCTTCTTTGTTCCTATGTTCGAACTTGTGATCCCCGGGGCGGGGCCAGTTTTAACCCCAGGGACATCATATGAACAAACTTGGTAGAGGTCTACTAGGAGATGCTACATGCCAAATCTCAAAGCTAAACGCCTTCCAGTTTCAGAGAAGAATTTTAAAGTTTCCCTTCTTTGTTCCTATGTTTGAACTTGTGACCCCCGGGGCGGGGCCAGTTTTGACCCCAGGGACATCTTAAGAACAAATTTGTTAGAGGTCCACTAGGAGATGCTACATGCCAAATATCAAAGCTCTACGCCTTCCAGTTTCAGAGAAGAAGGATTTTAAAGTTTTCCTTCTTTGTTCCTATGTTCGAAACTTGTGACCCCCGGGGCGGGGCCAGTTTTGACCCCAGGGACATCATATGAACAAACTTGGAAGAGGTCCACTAGGAGATGCTACATGCCAAATATCACAGCTCCACGCCTTCCAGTTTCAGAGAAGAAGAATTTTAAAGTTTTCCTTCTTTGTTCCTATGTTTGAACCTGTGATCCCCGGGGCGGGGCCAGTTTTCATCCCAGGGGCATTATATGAACAAACTTGGAAGAGGTCCGCTAGGAGATGCTACATACCAAATATCAAAGCTCTACGCCTTCCAGTTTCAGAGAAGAAGAATTTTAAAGTTTTCCTTCTTTGTTCCTATGTTCGAAACTTGTGATCCCCGGGGCGGGGCCAGTTTTGACCCCAGGGGCGCCATATGAACAAACTTGGTAGAGGTCCACTAGGAGATGCTACATGCCAAATATCAAAGCTCTACGCTTTCCAGTTTCAGAGAAGAAGAATTTCAAAGTTTTCCTTCTTTGTTCCTATGTTTGAAACTTGTGATCCCCGAGGCGGGGCCAGTTTTGACCCCAGGGGCGTCATATGAACTAACTTGGTAGAGGTCCACTAGGAGATGCTACATGCCAAATATCAAAGCTCCACGCCTTCCAGTTTCAGAGAAGAAGAATTTTAAAGTTTTCCTTCTTTGTTCCTATGTTCGAAACTTGTGACCCCCTGGGCGGGGCCAGTTTTGACCCCAGGGGCGCCATGTGAACAAACTTGGTAGAGGTCCACTAGGAGATGCTACATGCCAAATATCAAAGCTCCACGCCTTCCAGTTTCAGAGAAGAAGAATTTTAAAGTTTTCCTCCTTTGTTCCTATGTTCGAAACTTGTGTCCCCCGGGGCGGGGCCAGTTTTGACCCCAGGGACATCATATGAACAAACTTAGTAGAGGTCCACTAGGAGATGCTACATGCCAAATATCAAAGCTCCACGCCTTCCAGTTTCAGAAAAGAAGAATTTTAAAGTTTTCCTCCTTTGTTCCTATGTTTGAACTCGTGACCCCCTGGGTGGGGCCAGTTTTGACCCCAGGGGCGTCATATGAACACACTTGGTAGAGGTCCAATAGGAGATGCTACATACCAAATATCAAAGCTCTATGCCTTCCAGTTTCAGAGAAGAAGAATTTTAAAGTTTTCCTTCTTTGTTCCTATGTTCGAAACTTGTGACCCCCGGGGCGGGGCCAGTTTTGACCCCAGGAACATCATATGAACAAACTTGGTAGAGGTTCACTAGGAGATGCTACATGCCAAATATCAAAGCTCTACGCCTTCCAGTTTCAGAGAAGAAGAATTTTAAATTTTTCCTTCTTTGTTCCTATGTTTGAACTTGTGACCCCCGGGGCGGGGCAAGTTTTGACCCCAGGGACATCATATTTACAAACTTGGTAGAGGTCCACTAGGAGATGCTACATACCAAATATCAAAGCTCTACGCCTTCTAGTTTCAGAGAAGAAGATTTTCAAAGATTTTGCTATTTTTTTCCTTTTGGTTGCCATGGCAACCAGAGTTATGGGTGGAATTCAATCTCTTGGACAACTTTGGTAGAGCTTCACCTGAGGAACATCCCTGCCAAGTTTTATCAAGATTGGCCCAGTGGTTTAGGAGGAGAAGATGTTTAAAGAAATTGTGGACGACGGACGACGCACGACGCACGACGGACATTGGGCGATCACAAAAGCTCACCTTGAGCACTTCGTGCTCAGGTGAGCTAAAAAGTGGCTATAATGGATCCATAATTATGCGATGGCTTGATTGGTATGATGCATCACGGAGATGCATTAAGCCCCCTTTTGCCAGAGCATGGCTCATATATTTCAGACCCTAGTATAGCTTGGCTTTGCTATTCCATCATCGCAAAAAGTCATTAAAGGCAAATTTATAGTAAACTTATCACAAAAAGCCTTTACAGACCAATCATTACGGTATAGCTTTTGCATAGATTTGTATAACTATGTGTCATCACAAAAAGCTTATATCTACTAATGTATAGTAAGCCTGGCTAACAATATTCTATCATCACAAAAATCCGTTATAGAATAATAACTGAAAGTATGGTTCAGAATGCTGTATTGTAACCTAGGATTTTGTATCACCATAAAACGTCACTATAGGTTTGTGTATTGTGAGCTTGACTTAAAATGTTGTCTCACCACAAAAAGGTACTACAGATCGATGTACGCTTGGCCGAAATCATAGTCTATCACCACAAATAAGCTATTATAGACTGACTTACTGTACGTCTGACCGAAAACATTGTATCGTAACAAAACATCTATTATAGACTGAGCTAGCTTGAAAACATTACATAAAAATCTTCAATAGCTAAGACACCATTCGGACTTCAGCACATGCTCTGAGCCATCAATGTTGTATATATGAGCCATGCTCTGGCAAAAGGGGGCTTAATGCGTCTCCGTGATGCATCATACCAAGCAAGTCATGACAAAATTATCGATCCATAATAGCCACTGTTTTTAGACAACCGACTTAATCATGAGGTAGACTGGTTCTTTGACATACAGAAAATTGACCTATAGCGCAAAGTTTCGGCCCAGGTCAGCCTGCGCAGGCTGACCTGGATCGATACTTTTTCGGAGATGCATTAAGCCCCCTTTTCACAGAGCATGGCTCATGTCTATTTTTGTCTCGTATACCTCGGAAAATGGATGCTGTTTCAAACTTGTCTCTAACGTTTAATTGGATTCAGTCACCATTTTACTATGCTCTCAAACAAGTGTTCCCTTGATAAGTTCATGAAACAAGTGTATGAATATTTCATGAACAAATGTAATGTCTTGAAGATTCACTCTTAACCATTATTGGCTGATTTAAGACAAACCATTTTCTAGCACGGCAGCTGACATGGAGTGGAGAGCGAAGAATATGTAGAGAAGCTGAAAACATCTTTGTCAAAGGGCAAAAACTTGAAAAACATTGTCGGAATACGAGCAGTTATTTGTAACAGCCAATTACCTCTTTTCTAATCAAATTTTCGAACAATGTCTGCTCGTATAAAGGCAGATAAAAATTTAAAACTTTGCGCCATATTTTGTCCACGAAAATCGTAGGACGCAAATGATAAAAGTAATGGTGTAACGTTACTCTTAAGGGCATAGGCCTTTCTCATAAATCATGTAAAAGGTTTTCCTGAAATTTAAGACCAGCGGGAGGCGTACAATGATCCATTTATTTCATGCTTTCCGGCAGGATATCGAGAAATAGCGGTGAAAATATTTTTCGATATTACACGGGTACGACCAGTGAGAATACCGACCACGGGGAGTTTGTACTGATTTTTATGGAAGTCTCGACAAAAAAAAAAGGCGTTAGAAGCATGAAATAAATAGAATATTTGTTTTTTTCGGTGAAAGATCTAAATCTATTTCATCTCGTGAACATCATCGGTAATATTTTCACTCGTGGCTGCGCCACTCGTGAAAATATTACCGATGACGTTCACTCGATGAATTAAATTTCGATCTTTCACCGAAAAAAAAAAACCAAATATCCTCTATGTATGCTGTACAGCAATAAGCATGACTAAGGTTGTCTTTGGAGACAATGTAGATCAAAATGCCTGAAACGAAAAATATGATATTTAATATACAATGTAAGCTACTGTTCCGGCACAAACACCCACTGAAATTGTATTGTTGCAGTTTAAATACCTGACTAAAAAGTCCTTTTTATCTATTATGGGCTTTCAGGGGTTAAAAAAATAAACAAAGCAAAGGTCACTGCACTTGTTCAAAAATGATACCATGTAAATGTTATGTGTTAACTTGACGAGGAAGGTCAGCAGGGTGAAAAGAAAAGGAAAGGCCATGACGCCAGTTCATAAATGATGCAAAAATATAATTGCTCTGGCAAAAGGAGGCTTAATGCATCTTCGTGATGTATTTTACAAAGCAAGCCGTCACATAACTAGGGATCCATATAATCCACTAAGTCTAACAACCAACTGAATCCTGAGGAAGACTGGTCCTTTGACATGTAGAAAATTGACTTATAGCAAAAGTTTCGGCCCTGGTCAGCCTGCAAGGACTGCACAGGCTGACCTGGGCCGATACATTTTGAAGATGCATAAAGCTCCTTGTTCACAGAGCATTGCTGTATGAACTTTCTGTGTAATGACTGCAGGTTTTAACCCCTTGCCAAACAATCCCGAGTTCTGACAAACCTGGGTAAGAATCCTTTTCAAGAACAAATTCCTATCAAGGACAAATTCCATGATTTGAATCACATTTAAATTGTCGACTGCAAATGCTTTGAATTTGGACGAGTCTGCATTTTTGTCGTCTAGTTAAGAGGTACGGGTTTGAAAAACTAAAAGCAAAGGCCACGACTCCTACTCATAAATCATGCGGAATGTTATGTATGAACTTATCGAGTAATGACCGCAGGCTTTTTTTTTTAAATGTTCAATAGCGGCCAACTGTAACTGTAAATATTTCTGTGTATAGAACACATGAGTCAAGTCTCTGAAAAGGGGAATCACATCTGCAAAAAGTATAAACCCATGTCAGCCTGCGCAGTCCGAGCAGGCTGACATGGGTTGAAACTTTTTGCTGTAGGTCATTCATCTGCCAGTCAAAGAATCACTATCTCATGATTTAGTCGTTTTCAGAAAAACTGGATCCATATTACCCTATAATTTGCTTGGTGTAATGCAATACAAACGGATGCATTAAAGGTGCATCTATACTCGTTTTTCAGTCACTTTTTAACCCATTTCACCTTTATTTTATCAAACTGTAATCACTCTTGTATCTTCAAGCCAAATGTTGCCCCTGACGGTTGCAATGTTGCATAGATCACGACCGATAGAAAGTGCATTTCAGTTTCAGGTGGCCATCAAAGAAGTAATGGTTGTAATGTTCCGGTTTTAAACCTAAGCTTTCCGATATCTGAATTTATCCCTTACACTATATATATATCGGTAATTTGTCTATGTTTACACAGCTGACTAAATCCTGAACCATTCTACAATCAAATTTTAACAGCGTATTTTCTCTCCGGCTGTAAGGATGTATCTGTAAACATCCTTTTTCCAAGAGCAATGCTCACTTGTAAAATCTCATTTATACGAATTAAAAAATATGGCAATTATCCCAAATCTGAAGATCTTTTTAAGTATGGTTGGTCAAAGTTACAGTTACTCGCAGAACAATGAATTTTAGAAATAGAATTAATCCGCCAACATTGTATGAATGCGGGCTTTACGAGCCCTCGCCAGTATTCCTGTCATATCACGGGGGTCAGTTAGTTTCTTTTTATGCGTAATACAATGCGGCCTTGCAATGACTGGCCCAAGGACACTTGCATATGGAGAGTTCTGCTAGAGGGGGTCGAATAAGGGTTTTCCGATTGGAAATCCACACCCTAAGCTGCTTTTTTCTTAGTAAAAGTTCCGACTTTAATCAAGACGAGTCACTGAGAAGTGGAAGTGACTGATGCCTCCCCGCGCACCCCTCTCACCCCAAAATAGTAACCTTTTCTTTTGAGCTTTGAAACACACTGTCTTTATGTTGTTGACCATTCTGCACAGCTATATTGAAATTCATCGTGACCTTTGGACATGATTTTTGCATGCAACACACTGTCTTTACGTTGACAGTTCTACACAGTTCTATTAGAATTTATTGATAATTAAAAAAAACCATTTGTGCCAATTTATATTGAAATTGACAAATAAGGAAAACAGTTATGGCCCGGACAGGGAAATGTACAGACGGACGGACTAAACAAAACCTATATGCCCTCGAATTTAGGGGGCATAAAAAGTTCCCGTGTCAACAGTATTCCAAGCTTAACAGCCCATGTTGTATGGGCTCCCTTTTTGATAATTAACACAAGGCTGCATAGTGGGCTTTGCGGACAGTGTCGATCCAAGATAAGACTGCACAGAACGTGCAGTCTGATCTTGGATCTACAACGACCTATACGGTAAGGTCTCTCCGAACAGCAACATTCTTAAACCTCAAACAATGCTTTTTCACTATTAGCTGGAAATCAATACTTTGATTTATTTAGCAGCTCGAATGTGAACACTTAGCTCGAGTCTGAAGTTACAATCCTCAGTAATGCTAGAACTTTCAGAAAATGTGCAGGTTTTCCGCACCACGATGACGACGCAAACGACAACATGGGCTATCATCACCCCGGGCAATGCCTCGACGTTTTCTCTGAAAACAGCCGAGTTAAAAATGAATGTAATACTGTACAGAATTATTTTACCATTTTGTAAACAGCAGGAAATGTCCGTATTCATCAAACTTGATAGCTAAATGTGATATCTTGGTTGCTGTAAACATTTATCAAACAGCTAATTCAGAACTGTCATATTTTTGTCGGGGATGTATTGCAAAACATTAGCGTTCCTTAAATTGCTTTGGTAATTTCATTTCACACACCAAACCATATTGATGGGTCATGTGGACTCATTTGTCAAGGAAAATTACAAAAAGGAAAGAGCATTATGGTTTCCGCTCAGAAATCACTTTAAAACTTAAAGGTACCATGCAATCTCAAATGATTAAACTCGGGTCTGATGTCTCATTAAGTTTGCGCATGCGTTATTTGGTGCTCCCTCTGAAAGCGGAGTTACAGCTTGATGTTCTACGAGGTTTGCGCATGCGTAATTTGATGTTTCCAGTTGAAAACGGCGTCAGTAATCTAGACACTGCTGTGTTATGTGCTCGTGCATCCTCTATTTGATATTTCCGGTGGCAGAATTGGAATATGGAATAAAACTGTATATATTATTTGGCCCGCAACATGCGAAATAAGACCTCCGGACATTTGCGTAAAGTGTCGTCTCGGATTAACCTGCGCAGTCCGCGCAGGCTAATCCGAGATAGCACTTTACGACTACATAAGATTTTTTCATACAGTAGACGTTCGTGAAACAGAAAAACGCACAAAACGGTAAGGATTAGTCACAGATTGCACAGGCTGATCTGGTACTACACACTTTCACGCATATGTCCGAAGGCCCCTTTTCGGGTGTTGCAAGCCAGTAAAATTCGCTTTCCTGGCGCCAATCTGTATTGCACATACTTCAAATAATGGCTTAAAAAATCAACTTGTAGACTTCATCTTCCCAAGGGACTCTTTATCGTATCTAATCAAATATTTCGACAAAATATTAGAAGACAGTCCACCACAGTCATCTGGCACGTCCAAACAATCTGAGCCTGTATTCACGAACCATTCGAAATTGCATTCTTTCTCTTACTCTTGATTTAGAGAGTAATTCAGTTTCTGATTGGCTCAACCAAAAAGTTTAGCCAATCAGCAAATACGTTACTTTGTAATTTAGTAATAATTAGAGAGTTAGACTAAGAATACAATTTAGAATGATTCTTGAATACAGCCTAGATCTTGTTCTTCTCGCTGCAATACTTATTTAACTGCTTGAGTATTATCAGACATTTGAAACTTATATGAAGATCCTGAACAATGACAGTTCCGTCGATTATTGCTTTTCAGCTTAAGAAAGGCTCAACAGACTTGAGCCATGGTCTGTGAAAAGGGGGTTTAATGCATCTGCAAACAGTATCGATTCTGGCCAGCCTGCGTAATGCGTGAACGCTGACCAGTCAGTGTCTGATCTAGAGCGCGCGATTGCGGGAATCGTCGATACTTTTTGTGAATCACGCATATTTTCAAACCAACTGCGGGATAATCCCGAATTCAAATTTTGAAGAGAATAGTCAAATTTCCTACGTATTTTTCACCGATTTATGTGTATATGAAGAAAGATAGACAGATAGAGCACATCACTGTTGCATAGAGTAGCTTCCCTTTTTGTTTACGGTAGAGTTACCAATTCAACTTAACGGATTTTTTTTTAAACGGAAAAATAAACAGCATTTTTATCTAATTTTAGCCTGGTAAAAAATAAGTTCGTCGTATTTACAGAAATGTTAGTACTTTTGACGTTTTTTTTTTTTTCTGGATATGAATTTATTTTATCGACAATAATATAAAAGGAGGGCGGAAAAATGTAAATTATTTTTTTCGTCAATTTTTTCCAAAGCCGATTCCATAAGTCGAGTTGTTTTCCTATCTACTTTTTTCCCATCCCCCATACTTTTGAGAAATCCCACATCTTTTTCAAAGTAATGGGGGGTTTTCCCTCTCATTATTCAAATCCTGGATCAGACATTGCTTACCTGAGTCAAAACCTTTTGCTATTGTTCAATAGTCTGCATGTCAAAGGACCATTCTATCACATGATTCCGTCAGTTGTTGGAAAAAAATGAATTTTAATAAATCTATAATTACATAATGACTTGCTTGGTATAATGCATCACGGAGATGCAATAAACTCCGTTTTCTTTTTCCAGAGCGCCGCTCACCTGCAGATTTTATGCCGTCTCTTGTAACTTCACCGGAAACTGCTGTGTAAAGAAGCTAAAGCGGACATTGTCTGATACTACCTGTTAAAGGAAACTGTAAGATTTAGAGGATATTTTTTTTTTATTCGGTGAAAGATCGAAATGTATTTCATCTCGTGAACATCATCGGTAATACTTTCACGTGTGGCGCAGCCACGAGTGGAAATATACCGATGATGTTCACGAGATGAAATAAATTTCGATCTTTCACACACACACACACACACACACACACACACACACACACACACACACACACACACACACACACACACACACACACACACAAAATTCTATTAATTTCATGCTTCTAAACTCTATTTTGTTGGAACTCTCACAAAAATTCAGTACAGTTGTTTTCGTAAACCCCCCCCCCCACATAACAACGTATTACAATATTACGTCAAGCGCGAGAAATACAGCGTAAATTACGTCATATTTCCCTCCATTCGAATGGCACGTGCTGTTTACCTAGGTAACTAGTGCGCGAGAACTACTGTTTCCGCCTTCAATTGAAGAGTTAGAAAATATAAAATCGGTATTTTCACTGGTCGTATCCCTGATATATCAAATCATAATCCGCTATTATTTCTAATAAACTACCGAAAAGCATGAAATAAATATCTTTTGTTTCCGTTTTCCACGGCGACAATTAAATAGCACACACTTTAAGAGCGTTCAAGAAAACTTCGAAAAAAGTACAGAAGTGCGTCCAATATAACTACACCCATTACCACACGACGGCATTAGTGACTTGTCCATACGAAAAGCATAGATATGCAGATGACAAAATAAATGAGCAATGCTCTTTGAAATCGAGGCTTAATACATCTGCGAAAAGTATCGACACAGGTCAGCCTGCGCAGTCTGCGCAGGCTGACCTGGGCCGAAACTTTTCGCTATCGGTGAATTTTCTGTATGTCAAAGGACCATTCTACCTCACGATTAAGTCGATTGTTAGACATGATGGATTTTTTCGATCCCTAAATATATGAGTTTTTTGCTTGGTGTGATGCATCGCAGAGATGCACCAAGCCCCCTTTTGTCAGAGCATGGCTCAAATATAATGATTAAAAAAAAAAAAAAAAAAACACACACACACAAAACCATGTCTTTAATAGATTAGAAAACATCGCTGGAAAAGGAGAAAATAATGGAAAGCAGTATTTTCTCTTTTTCAAACGATGTTTTCAAAAATCTTGTTCAATAGGGTCGTTGAACCACAGCACTGTTTGGTAAATGCTTAAACCACAGAGAGAGACCTGTCAGTGTCGGACTTAGAAATCCTGAATTACAAACTCATTGCATTATCAAATGAGCAACTTACTTCCAAGAAAAGAAGAGAATTAAGAAGTTAGCAAGCATTTAAGAGAAAAAGCCGCGATCGATAGCGGAAATATACATTAACCCTTTCCCAAACGACAAATTCTGGAACTGGTCCAAATTGAAAGAGTTTGCAGACGACAGTTTTAAATTGGATGAAAATGGCAGAAAGGTCTCAAAACGGGTAGAAAACACTATGGGAAAAGGAGAAATTGCTCGTTACGAGCAATATCTCCTTTTCCCACAGTGTTTTCAAAAGACTTGTACTGCAGACACGTGAAAACCAGGGCTTGTTTGGGAAAGAGAACGTTTTATCAGTTCACACAACTGCGTAGACTCCAATAAACTTGACGGTACTAGTTGATATAGGTGTCTGGCGAATTAACGGGGATTTGAAAACTACAGGAGGATTTCTATATAAAGGTCCCCCCCCCACTCCCCGTAATCACAGTCGAAATGTCAACCTGTGGGGTCTTAATCCTTTCCTACACAATCTCATGTTGTAACGATCCGGAAAAAAGATGACTTTGAAAATGCTGGTAACCAGCGTTTTCTCCTTTGCCCGCAAAGTTTTCTACTTTTTCAAGAGCACTCCACATTTAACCCTTTCCCAAACAAGCCCTAGTTTTCACGTGTCTGCAGTATAAGTCTTTTGAAAACACTGTGGGAAAAGGAGAAATTGCTCGTAACGAGCAATTTCTCCTTTTCCCACAGCGTTTTCTACCCTTTTTGAGACCTTTCTGCCGTTTTCATCAAATTTAAAATTGTCGTCTGCAACCTCTTTCAATTTGGACCAGTCCAAAATTTGTCGTTTGGGAAAGGGTTAAGTGGTCGTCTTCGACTGCTTTCAATATATAGGTGTCTCAAATTTTGTCGTCTGGTAAAAGGTTAGGGAAGAAGTGGATTTTTCTGAAAAAAAAAAAATAAAATAATAATCCTACTGTTTCACGGATTTAATTCATTCATATCCGTACTCACAACAGTAAATAGATTTGAGCCATATTCTGGGAGAAGGGGGCTTAATGCATCTCCTTAATGCATCATACCAAGCAAGTCAAAACATAATTATGGATCCATAATGGCCACTTTTTTTAATAATTGAATTCACCATGAGGTAAACTGGTCCTTTGATATACAGAAAAATGACCCATGCGCGAAATGTTTCGACCCGGTCAGCCTGCACGGACTGCGCAGGCTGACCTGGATCGATGCTTTTCGCAGATGCATTAAGCCCCTTTTCCCAGAGCAAGGCTCATTTTTGAATACAGTGTGGATACACGCAATTCAATTTCTTACATGGAGTGTTCCACAAGAAAACTGTACTGTAATTTTACAAGAGCAATGCAAAAGGGAGAGACAAATGCGAAAACCGTCGCCATCAAGGTCGTAACGAATACGGGTGAGAACGATCTTAAAGAGCGAACTGCAGAATAAAGAAAGCTAATTCAACAACAGAAATACATAGGAGTCAAGCTCTGGCAAAAGGGGGCTTAATGAATCTCCGTTAATGCATAATACCAATTGAGCAAAATTATGAATCCATAAAAGCCATTTTTTTAATAATCGACTTGATCATGGGGTAAACTGGTCCTTGGACATGCAAAAAAATTGACCAATAGCGAGGAGTTTCGGCCCAGGCCAGCCTGCGCGGACTGCGCAGGCTGACCTGGGTCGATACTTTTCGCAGCTGCATAAAGCACCCTTTTCACAGAGCATTGCTTAATTTTATTAGTATCAAGACATTGTCAACCAAGTTATGCCTCTTTCAAGAGCATCGTCTAAATTACTAATTCTAAGATGATTTGACCCTTGACATTGGAGTGACCTTTGTTCTTGACCTTGATCAATAAGAACATTCGACACTTGATGACGATTTACCTTTAGAGTTTACAGAACCTTAATGAGATTCCTATCTGGACAAAATCTGGTGAAGAGTTTGATGACTTGATATAAGACGATGACTTTGATATATAGAAGATCTTGCATGCGTGTTTATGTATTATCATTTTTATCAAACGAGCTGACTAAAATTATATGACGCGAGCCTTGGCGAGCGTAATGTACATTTTAGTCGACGAGGTCGATAAAAATGATAATACATAAATACTAATGTGAGATTTTATTCATCACATAAAACGAATGACAAATAAGTATCCTGCATCATCACCTTCAGCCTTTATACCGTTCACGGGTCTATGTTTACAGTTGTAGTTCGGTTTCAAATGTGTACATACACAAGTAGACAGGTCTTTGACATTCACATCGAAATTAGAATGAAACAGTTTCTAGAGGGGATAATCCACCTTCTTCCGCAATTTTGTTGATTTAAAAAAAAAAAAACTTATGCTGCGTTTTTTGGTTTTTATTACGCATGAAAATAAAAAAAAAAAATTCACACGTATACGCCTTAGCAACAATGACCTCATTTTTCCGCGAAACGGCGTAGTAGTATAAATTCCGGCACGTGCTGTGGCTGGTTTCTTCGGCTTCATGCGTTCATGACTAAAAACTGATCAGAAACGGGACCCAAAAACGATAATACACTAGTGTATTATCGAAAATAAGTCATGGATTTAACAAACTGATGGAGGATGTTTTATGTGATAAAGCGAAATATCTGATTTTAATATTGGAACTATCCTTTTTGGTGATAATAGCCTCTCCCTCAAAGAAACTGGAAATATCTTTCATGTTTAACATGTTTACCTTGATAAAAGTGGGAGATTCGGTCCAGCTACAATTTGTGTAGTGTTGGATATTTTGTACCTCTCTTACAACTGACATGGTACTGCCGCTGACATGGATGCATATACATAAGCTTATTTGTCTTTGCACTGTTCACATATACAGCCCACACGGACAATCTACACTTTTAGGACAATTTTACCAAGTTTAAAGAACATGGCCCAAACTTTTGTTACCTGGACATTATTTGGAATTCAAACCCACAGACAGAAGGACAACAACAATTGGCATGAGCGATCATATAATTGAGCCATGCTCTGACAAAAGGGGGCTTAATGCATTTCCGTGCTGCATGTTACCAAACAAGTCAACACATGATTATGAATCCGTATTAGTCACTATTTTTTTGTAACAACCGACTTAATCATAAGGTAGACTGGTCCTTGGACATACAGAAAATTGACCTGTAGCGAAAAGTTTCGGCCCGATCCTTTTCGCAGATGAATTAAGCCTCCTTTTCACAGAGTTTGGCTCATATATATCGTATCGCCTCTTCAATGTAGTGTTGGGGGCATAAAAAATAACTCATCAGTTGAATAAACAAAAGCACTAAAAGTAAGTGACATTGATACCGCTTGTAAAATACCATTGAAAAAGGCATAATACAAAAAACCCTAATCAACTACTGTATTGTTATTTCGTTCCACAACCTGATAATCTGACATAGTACCACAAATGACAAGTGTATCAGAGAAAAAATACCGATAGCGAGGCTGAATTCTAAACTGAAATGGCATCAATTTCAACGATAAACCTCGCCTTTCTGTTGAAATGAAAATATTGAAGAAAAAAAAAAACCAAACGGTTGTTTTGGGACTTATCAATATCTTTCATAATGTTGTTTCAGCATGGTTAACTGTTTACCAAACGACGAAATTTTAGACTTGTCCAAATTGAATGGTTTTGCAGATGAAATGTTACTCAAAATTTAAAATTTATTTTTGGACAGGAAGAAAATGTGATGGGTAGGAAAAGGAGAAAAGCTGGTTACCAGCCCTTTCTCTTTTTTCCCGCAACGTTTTCAAAACCCTTTCCCTTCAGGGTCGTTAAAACTCTGGTTTGTGTGGTGAATGTTTAACGGCACTTTCGACTGATTTTCAACTGTATCAAGGTGACACCTCCCTTATACATGCCTTTTCTTGATTCACAAGCATTAGGCCTTCGGCTCTGCAATACCTTTGCTTGTAGTCCTCCCGCGAGACCAGTACCACTAGCCGGGATCAAACAAGGATTTTCAATGTGGAAATCTACACCTTAACCACTGAACCAGGTATGACGCCAACACCCCACCCCCATAGATGGCTAATGGTATCTCCGACAAGAGTATTTCTATACAAAGCAAGCTGTCGCGTTACTGTGGATCCATAAAACCCATTTTTTTTCCTAATAATCGACTGAATCATGAGGTAGAATGATCCTTGGACACGAAGAAAATTTAGAAATAACAAAGAGTTTCGAACCATGTCAGCCTGCGAGGGCTGTGCATGCTGACCAGGGTCAATACTTTTTGCAGATACATTAAACCTCATTTTCACGGAGCATGACTAAATTTCATTATATTATGGCATTATGAATTTTAACAAATACATTGTAATTAATCAAACAAACAACTTTACAAAAGCATTTAACTAACAGACAATGCAACCGTTTGCCCTAAAATACCCATTAAAAAGACATTAACCCTTTCCCAAACGACAAATTTTAGACTGGTCCAAGTTGAAAGAGTTTGCAGACGACAGTTTTAAATTTGATGAAAATGGCAGAAAGTTCTCAAAAAAGATAGAAAACACTTTGGGAAAAGGAGAAATTGCTCGTTACGAGCAATTTCTCCTTTTCCCACAGTGTTTTCAAAAGACTTGAACTGCAGACACGTGAAAACCAGGGCTTGTTTGGGAAAGGGTTAAACAAATAAAATCAAATATCCCTGTAATATTTCATTCCAACATGTAATAAAGTTTAACTATCACAGTTCACAAAATAAAAAGTATATCGGAGCAACATCAATGCAATGAAAATTAGAACCGAATTTGAACATTAATTTGACGAGTTTCATTTTCTCCTATAAAATCATAATTATCGGCAGAACCAACAATTATCTTTTTATTGATTATATAGGGACTTATCTCTCTTTTCTTTTCACTCTTTACCAAACAACAAAATTTAAGAGCCATCAAAATTGAAAGCATCTGCAGACGACAAATTCAGCGCAACTCAAAAATTAAAATGAGTGTTGGGAAGGGCAGAAGACATTGTGGGAAAAGGAGAAAATACTGGTTACCAGCATTTCCTCCTTTTCCCACAATGTTTTCAAAAGTTTTTTTCTCAGAGTCGTTAAAAGTTGGGATTGTGTAGTCAAAGATTAATATCCCTTTCAACAGTATTTCAGGTCTACAACAACAGATACGCTCGAATTCAAGTTTTTCCTTGGATATAAATAACCACTGAGTCAAACCAAAGCTTTCTTACGATATAAGGTAAAGCCTGGTCAAAACCATAGTTAACCCAGCAAAATTGACTTCATGTTCAACCAGACAACAGACAAAACCTTTGCCCATCAATTATGAAAAAAAAAACCAGAAAAGCACTGAGCTAATTGACAATGCTACCATTTGTCATAAAATACCCATAAAAAGTTAATAATACAAAAAATCTAATCAAATGTTACGTCGCTATTACATTCCCACAACTAATAATCTGACAAAGAAGCCAATCAGGGAAAATGCCGAGAGTGAATCTGAACCTTTGATATTATAACATCAAATTGTCTGACAGTGCATTAACCTAGCTTCACCTAACTAAAAATATCGACAGAACCAACAGCGACTGGATCCTTTCATTGATTTAAAAAAAAAAGAGGGCCATTGGCCCTAAAGCGCTCATCTGAGTAAAGTCATCTAGGATTGATAAAGCTGAGGAGATCCTGTTTGAAATTATTTAAAATATACGAGTGTTCGTGACCTAGTTTTTGACTTGTCAGAGACATCATCAAGACAAACATTCTGACGATATTTCATGAGTATCGAATGGAAAATGTGGCCCCCAGATTGCACACAAGATTTTTCTAAGATTTGTTCCAGTGACCTACTTTTTTACCCGACATAACGCAATTTTTAACTTGTCTGATATATCATCAAGACAAACATTCTGACCGATTTTCATTTGAACTGGTCTGAAAATGAGGCCTCTAAAGTGCTCAAAACTATTTTTTCTTTTTTTTTTCTTTTAAAGATTTGCTAAATGACCTGTTGTTTGACCTGACATGACCCAATATTAAACCTGTGCTAGATTTTATCGAGAAAAATAACCTGACCCAAGTTTCATGGGTATCGGGATGAAAATCCTGCCTCTAGGGTGCACACAAGGTTTTTCTAAAATTTGGCAGAGTGACCTACTTTTTTACCCGATATGACCCAATTTCAATCTTGTCAGAGATGCCATCAAGACAAACATTCTGACGATATTGCATGAGTATCGAATGGAAAATGTGGCCCCCAGATTGCACACAAGATTTTTGAGTTTCTCGCTGAAAATGTGGCCTCTAGAGTCCACATAAGGTTTTTGTAAGTTCCATTAGTATTGGACTAAAAAATGTGGCCTCTAGAATGCACACAAGGTTTTTCTAAAATTTGACCTGGTGACCTACTTTTCGACCCGGCATGACCTAATTTCGAACTTGTCCAAGTTTTTAATCGAGACAAACATTCTGACCAAGTTTCATGAGTATTGGACTAAAAATATGGCCTCTAGAGTGCACACAAGGTTTTGCTAAATTTTGATCTAGTGACCTACTTTTTGACCCGACACGACCCAATTTCGAACTCGGCTGTGAGATTATCAAGACAAACACTTATTCTGACCAAGTTTCATGAGTATTTGACTGAAAATGTGGCCCCTAGAGTGCACACTAAGTAACTGTTGACGCCTGGACGACTGACAACGCACGACGGCCCACGGACACAGCACGATCACAAAAGCTCACCTAGAGCACTTTTGATTGGCACCCTGCTACCCATAGATTTCTTCCCCGGCTTGTACAACAGACTACTTTTCAAAACAACGTAACGGTATATTTCATTTGCCGTGATGTTTTCACACGTGACCATGCAATAAAGTTAGTCAATGTTGATTATCCCTATTCTATTCAAGGATTTTCCAAACCGTCGGCTACAAGCTTCTTTAGGAAGTATACTGTCTACACCCTTAACCTACTAAATAAGTGAAATGAAACTTTCGAGTCGATAGTAAAAACCCAAATGTTGCTATTTCATAATTATTTTTGGGGCAAAATATCTCCTTATCGGACAGTGTAGATCCAAGATCAGACTGCAAGTTTTGTGCGGTCTGATCTTGATCTACACTGTCGGCAAAGGGTCAGCGAGTCGCGCTTAGCAGCCTAAAGATTTCATTAATCTACGCCATCAACTATTGTTAAAAATCTTATAACTCAGTGATTGGGAAAGGATTTTTTGCAATGGAACAATGTCCCTTTGGTCAAGAAATGCCATGTAACATTTCGAAAACCAATGTGACATTTTCAACAACACAAAAATTTTCATTGCCTTCATTTCGGTCTGATCGTCGTCTATTTGAGTCTGTTGAACTTGAGGAACGTTTGTTTTGGGAAAGAAACTACTTATTGAGCCCTGGCCTTCAGGCAACTTTTATTTCTTTTTCAGGGGCATTTTAGACGTTGAAAATTAAATTTTACTATTCAATTCAAGCAGCAAAACAGACGAATTCACGACGACGACATAGGTACAAATTTTCAATAAGCGTTTCATGATTTACAAGTTGATGACGTCACGCGCACCTACGCTAGTCATTTTTATAGAGCGTCTAATCGGATCCGATCAAAATAGATTCGCCCCACGATTTTTCGTACTTTTTCCGAAGTCGAAAATTGAATGTGACACGGGCGCACTCGATAGGGAAAACGATGTGACATTTTGGATTTTAATGTGACTATGGCGCATGGCGCAAGCCTTTCCCAGTCACTGTAACTGGGCCTGTATTCACAAATCATTCTTAATTTCAGTCTTAGTCTTGTTCAAGATTTAGAAAGTAACGCAACATCTGTTTGGTCTAACCATGTGGTTCTGCCAATGAGAAATGTTGTTACTTTTAAATTTAGAAAATTCTTAAGAATAAGACAACGAATATTCTGAAGACTGGTTGTTAAATACGGACCCCGATTCAAAACGGAATATAACGAATGATCGGCTATTCAAAGGAAATAGAACAATATCTGCGGTCTGGTATTGGTCTAATTTCTTCGCAAAGTTATAATATCTTTAAAAAATGCCATTACATAATTGATCCGTGCTCTGTGAAAAGGGGCTTAATGCATCTGCAAAAACTATCGACCCAGGTCAGCCTGCGCAGTCCGCGCAGGCTGACCTGGGCCGAAACTGTTTGCTTTTGGTCAATTTTATGCATGTCAAAGGACCATTCCATCTCATGATTCAGTCAGTTGTTATACAAAACGAAATTCATGGATCCAAATATCCTGCTTGGTATAATGCATCACGGAGATGCATTAAGCCCCCTTTTGCCACAGCACGACTCAAATGTAAAAAAAGTACATAGATAAATTGACAAAACTGATAGATGGTATCGTGACTTTTTAAGTAAATTGGACAGCTGCAATGTTTAGTTAACATTAACCTGCATCTTTAACCTAACAACCACAATCTTTGTTTCCCCAATTTGGACCACTTTTAGAAACATTAACACACGATGAGCTTGTTTTAAGGAGTTTCTCTTTTTTCCTCTATAGACTGTCCGTTAACCCTTAGGCTGCTAAGCACGACTCAGAACGTGCAGTCTGATCTTGGATCTACACTGTCAGATAAACAGGTATCCTTCCTCCAAAAGTACCTTTGAAATAGAAAAAAATGGGTTTATACTCTCGGTTTGAAAGTTTTATTTCTTTTATTTAGCAGGATACGGGGTAATTCTCGAAAATCATTTTCCCAATCTTAATTTTTTTTCTCCGGGTCGTTGGCACGGGCGTACAAGTAGACGGTTAAATCCTACCGTGTGCAAATGGGTAAATGAGAAAGTAGTTCAAAGTTATCTAATATTTTATATATGAGCCATGTTCTGTGAAAAAGGTGCTTAATTCATCTGCAAAAAGTATCGACCCAAGTCAGCCTGCACAGTCTGCGCAGGCTGACCTGGGTCGAAACGTTTTGCCATTGGCCAGTTTTCTGCAGGTCACAACCTTTATAAATCGAGCGTTTATTCAGTTCCAAGAAAAGGCTTCTACTAGGCAAGAACTTGTCTGAAGAACACACGTTTTGAGAGTCCCCTAGGTACCTGTGTACTACAGGTTGACCTGTTTATAAAATAAAAAGCCGAATAAACGCTTGATTTATTAGGGTTGCTTGTATACATGTAATACAGGTGGCCAATAAGACGGGTTTTACTGTATTTGCCGAGCCCCGGTAGCTCATTCGGTAGCGTACTGGACTTGAGAACAGGAGGTCGCTGGTTCGATCCCCAGCTCGGCCAATTTCTTTCCGAGGATTGATGATAGTCATTGCGACAGGCCTCATTCCTCTCTCACGGCAGATTGAGCTGTATATAAACTAAAAAGCTATAAAAGCCATTATGTGCATGCTGTAGCCTAAAATGGAATAAATCCAGATATATTCCATTCGCGGTTTCCAAAGATGACTTTTCATGAATCACAGAAACTATATCTTGATCTAACATCGAATGCTATTGCGATCATATACCCCTGTACATGTAACATGATCTTAATAAATAATATTTCTCTATCTTACATTGGTTACTAGTACATCCCGATCTTAAGTTACAAATTTCTTAAATGTATTGCATTCTGATCTTTTACACAGATGCATCTCGGTCTTACTCGTACATGGATTATACTTTGATCTTAAAATTTTCTTATCTCGATCTTACATAGTTTTTTTTTTTTTATCTCGATATTACTTTGTTTGTTTGTACTGGAGTTTAACGCCATTTTAACAGCTTAGGTCAAATCATGGCGGTCAGTGACGCACCCATGTGTTTCCTGGCTTTCTCACACCAGTACTGACACAGCTTCCTTTCCAAAGCCACTGGCTACTTTTTCTCACATGCATCAGAGGTGAGAGGCGAAAAATCGCCGGAAAGGAAGTTTGCCTCAACCGGGTATCGAAAGGAAGTTTGCCTCAACCGGGTATCGAACTCGCAACCATCAGGTCACGAGTCAGACACGCTAACCACTAAGCTACCCGGGCGGGCTTATCTCGATCTTACAAAAGTCATACTAAGATCTTAAATATAATAGATTGCATCTCCATCTGGAATGAATTAGTTCTCGTTGTTACATAGATTACATCTCGATGTCATGTTGATATCGAGATCTTCCATGGCTTATATCTCATGTCCTACATAGACTATATCTCGATTTTAAGTTCGTTATATCTCAATCTTACGTGGAATATATTTCCCTATTTTAAGTAAGTTATATCACGATATCATATCACTTCTCGATCTTACATATTTTTTTTCTCTAAATCTGTAAAAGACAAAATATTCATTTCGTTCTTAAAAAGATATCTCGATTTTAAAACAATCAGTTATTCTCTATATAAGGTGGTTTGGATTTAAAAAAATCCTTCAAAGCTGTTTTCTATTATTAAAATGGAAAAAAAAATGTCATAAATAAAACGAGGTATACCATATATAATCTGTATATGCCTATCAGCGACTGCTTGGAAGATAATGTCTGAACAATGAATAACCACGTGGATAAAAGAACATATGAAAGCATGGATCAATCAGACCTGTAATATGAAACCACTAAGTATGTTTCGTGATTTATGCTGCTTTTTATACCTTCAAAGAAAGGAGGAAAGGAAGGACGGGGAGAGGAGACAGCGAGGGAAGAATGGGAGGGAATGGAGGGAGGAAGTGAAAAAGGAAGGAAGGAAGGAAGGCAAAAAGTCTACATTTTTAGATAATGAATTACAGATAACCCGTATTTCATTATGGAACTAAAAGCCATCTTTTACCATTTGTTAAGCACTGGTTTTATAAGATTTCCAAGATTAATTGCTTTTATTGTGTGTTGTCAACAGTTCTCATAGGGGAAGATGACACCGTCATGATTAGATCGTGACTTTTGCTAGCCTGGCTTTTATTGAAAATAAGTTTTATCAATCCATAAGAGACACTGTGTTAGAAACATTAGGATCATTATGGTCCTTTATTTGTTCACTATTGCTTTAAAGTATACATGTATACTTTCTTATAACCCTTTCCCAAACGACAGATTTTGGACTGGTCCGAATTGAAAGAGGTTGCAGACGACCGTTTTGAATTTGATGAAAATGGCAGAAAGTTCTCAAAAAAGGGTAGAAAACACTGTTGGAAAAGGAGAAATTGCTCGTAACGAGCAATTTCTCCTTTTCCCACAAAGTTTTCAAAAGACTTGTACTGCAGACACGTGAAAACCAGGGCTTGCTTGGGAAAGGGTTAAATCAGGGGAAAAGTAGCAATTTCTCTTTTTCCCACAGTGTTTTCAAAAGACTTGTACTGCAGACACGTGAAAACCAGGGCTTGTTTGGCAAAGGTTTAAATCAGGGGAAAAGTTCAAACATATTAGTTTACGAGCCTATAGCATACGCTACATGAACATTTTAAACAGCTCCAGCTCATCCCATTTTGCGGGGGAGGGAAATTGTAAATCAAGTGACCCAAAGGGCAAAGCCATCTTTATTTCTAGGGTTACATTTTCATCAGCATTAATATATGGGTCATAGATAATGCTGCATTTATAAGATAAACTATACTGACCTTGTTCTTTCAGAGAACCAAAATATTTGAAATTTTCACTAGAAAACACTACGAAATATGAGACCCCAGGGGGGTGGGGAGGCTGGGCCTTCTTGGGCCCAGGGTAATTATTTGAACAATCTTATTTCAGAACAAATTGATGATATTCTAAACAAAATATCAATGGTCTTGGCTTCTTGTTGTGCGGTCTGATCTGACTCTGCACTGACCCCACAAGTAAGTAAAGTTCTGAAAGACACTCCTGGGGTTTCAATGTTATTTTTCTTTACATCTTCCTATAAGTTCCTATAAGTATCTTATGCCTTATGATATATGAATCTAGTAATTATTTCCCTCTCTCCCTCCCTCTCTCTCTCTCTCTCTCCATATGTATGTCACTGTTGACTATTGTTAATCTGTACACTATCATGTACAAGTGAAATAAAAATATCTATCTATATATCTTAAAGGGTTTTCCTTCATGAAATCTTTATATCCAAAAATAGGCCAAAGATGACACAACCCCAATCATTTGAACAGCATTGTACTATCTTTGACATGCATTATCTATGCCAAGGTTTCAATGCAATAAACCTTCTGGAAGATTTTCCATTTTCTTTTTCGTACTAGCAGGCATATTCGCCAAACAGCTTGGATGATCTTAATAATGTAAGTTAACACGATTAAGATAATCTGAGCAATTTACGTTTACACTACTTTGATAATCTAAACAATCTACGGTTACACGACATAGATAATCTGAACAACTTAAGTTTACACGTCAGAGAAAATCTGAGCAATCTAAGGTAATACGACTTAGATGATCTGAACAATCCAAGTTAAACCGAAATAGATACTCTGAACAACTTAAGTCTACACGACATACATAATCTGAGCAATCTAAGGTTTCACGACTTAGATAATCTGAAGAATCTAAGGTTACACGACTAAAATATCTGAACAATCTAAGGAAGCTGATTATGATTGGCCATATAAATGTACTTTGTGAGGAACATACTGTTAACGTGTTGACTTAGATAATCTGAAGAATCTAAGGCTACACGACTAAGATATCTGAATAATCTAAGGAACCTGATTATGATTGGCCATATAAATGTACTTTGTGAGGAACATACTGTTAACGTGTTGACTTAGATAATCTGAAGAATCTAAGGCTACACGACTAAGATATCTAAACAATCTAAGGAAGCTGATTATGATTGGCCATATAAATGTACTTTGTGAGAAACATACTGTTAACGTGTTGACGTAGATAACCTGAAGAATCTAAGGCTACACGACTAAGATATCTAAACAATCTAAGGAAGCTGATTATAATTGGCCATATAAATGTACTTTGTGAGGAACATACTGTTAACGTGTTGACTTAGATAATCTAAGGAATCTAAGGCTACACGACTAAGATATCTGAATAATCTAAGGAACCTGATTATGACTGGCCATATAAATGTACTTTGTGAGCAACATACTGTTAACGTGTTGACGACGAGTAACGAAAGGATACTAAGCGATCACAGCACGTATTTTCAAACTTGAGTACAGGTGAGCATATGGCAGTAAGAGATCATTAAGTTGTGCAGTGACAGTCGGCTTCCCGAATAGGGACATTTCTTCCTTATCTTAAATTTGATCTGCTCGCAAGATCGATATTTCTCTACAGAGATGATTTCTGAGAAACATCAAGGTGATAATACTGTCAAACATTTATCACGATACTGACAACGTTTTATTATAAATCATACCATGGCTTTGTTTCACCCTTTATCAAACCATCCTTAGTATTAACGACCTTAACTCTTTCACTGACAATGTCACCTGGGATAGCTTTTGCGGACGGCGTAGATCAAGATCAGACTGCACAAAACGTGCAGTCTGATCTTGGATCTACACCGTCCGCTATCTGATACTAAATCTTCACCCCAAAACATGTTCAACTGAAACAAAAAAGACACTTAAATACCCCGAGAAAAGTCGATATGAAATCAAAGCCTATTTTCTATAATTTCGACAAGAGTTATCCCCTTAGTTGAACTGTATCTTTGTATTTTGCTCCACAACATATGATTTTCTTTTCATTTCTTTATTTCGCATACATTATATTATCATCTGCGCGAAAAAAATCTGCCCACAGGAAAAAACTGTGACATACGTCCTTAAGCCCCGTTTTTCCCAGACGGCTGCTCATTATCTTTGGTTACCATCATTTTCTCCCTTTTCCACATTTTTTTTAAAAGCTTTCTTCCTCCGGGTCTTTAAAAATCCAGATTGTGTGGCAAAGGGATAACAGTTTATAATAAGGACATGATGATTTAAATCCAAGATGATGGGTACTCGTTCTATGTAATCTGATCTTGATCTTTGCGATACATTGATAGCTATTTTCGTTTCCATGGCGATGAAGGACATGAAAAATAAAACAATAATAAATCAACCTAAATTACAAGCCATGTCTGACCATCTAAAATATCTCAAAGGTTTCTAATTTACATCCCGATGAATTGCTTCCTGTTGCTTCAATCAAAGTCAGACGGAAATATGAAAACAATCCAGTCGAATTTTTTCTGGGGATAGATTAACCTTTTGTAGATTCGATATATTACCATCCTCATGACGATGCCTTTCTCTTTCAAGAAGCAAGACTATCGATTTGCTCGTCTTTTATCTTGTATGTCTGCCGATTCGATGCGAATCGTTCGGTTTGCATCTGACAGGCTGGTCCTTGAGTCGAATCGGAAGTTTCGGCCTATCATTGGCAAGGAGTTCTAGAAGTGTATTTCGGGCCATTGAGCCAACATGAACAGGCCTGAATAACTGTCCCTCGCTTCGACTCGACGTTTCGGCATACCACCGACAGGACCACTTCTTTAGCTGAAGGTGCTACCACTTCCTGCCTCTAACGTTCACTAAATCGTTACGGCTGTTGGATTTTTTGCTCTACACGACAGTGTACCCTAAGGTATCTTACGACCCAGAGACTTGGATCTGATTGATTGAATGGTGTTTTACGCCGCTTTCAACAATATTTCAGTCATATCACGGCGACAGCTCACATATTCATGTATTTCCTGGGTTTCACCCGTACTAGGCTAGGGCACTGAAGTGTCTTGCCCAAAGACACTCCCACGAAAAACCCTGTGGATCCAGTGAGGCTCGAACCCGGGGCTTCCAGGTTACGAGTTCTGCACTTTACCACTGTGCCACACAGGACCCCAGACTTGGATCTACATGCGACTAATCAGAATCAGAAAGTGTCTATGTTTTGATATTTAGACCCGGCTCCATCACCCTGACAGTCTACCCCAATATTTTTCTGCATGTGTCTTTCGAATCGTAAAGCTCGGCTCACCACTACTATGACCGAACTTTTTTTTGTACGGATCGTTACACGCAAACTTTTCGCCCTTGCCCTGGCAGGACCAGACTTTCTTAACGGAAGTTGCAGCCCCGAAAGTCTGTCTACCACTCACTGTCTTTAATGATTCAACGGGCGTTTTAGCTAACCACTGAGAGGTCCAAAACCTGTCTCGCTTAGGCCATTAAAGCCGGGAAATTCCAGCCTAACACCAACTTACTTTGACGTTCATTTGAACTGACGTTTCGAACAGTACGTTCAAGCATACAAATGGAACGCAAATATTTTGCCTATCAAACATTTAAATCCTACTGTCGTCCAGAGCGCAGTCTATATTTGATTCTACACCGTGCGCACTTTTTTACTTTAATTCGACTAATTTGGCCTTTTTTTAGTCGGACAGTTCTATTTCTAGCCGTGGATAAAGACGCCCTTTCAGTCAGTCGGATAAAGAATTCGTAAACCCTTTTCCTGCCGAGTAAGTAAAATGAAACTTTCGAACTGATAGTAAAAACCCAAATCTCAGGGCATTTTTGGGAAAAGATATCTCTTTATCGGACAGTGCAGAATCAAGATCAGACTGCACGTTCTGTGCAGTCTGATCTTGATCTACACTGTCCGCAACAGGTCCTTGAGTTGCGCCTAGCATCTCAAGAGTTAATATTAAATATCAATGCATCCGATATCGATTGGACAACCTAGCGAAAGGAATCATGGAACAAATACTGAAAATGCAGATAATTGAATATATCACACGAACAAAATCCGATTAATTCTTTACCAAACCGGACATAATTTTTACACTTGTCCATAACGGAACCACTTGTACATGAAATATCAGAGGTGGTTCAAATGATGGAATAATCTCTTAGAGGAGAGAAGACATCATGGAAAAAACAATAAATTTTTGGAAACAAACATTTTTCTCCTTTTTTCCCACATTGCTTTCAAATTTGGTATTTATTTGGGTCAGTGGGATATTAGGTCGTTTGGAAAAAGTTCAACCCTATCAATACTAGCTCGACTTCAGTTGATTCTGTGGACTGTGTAGATCAAGATCTGACAGCCTGTTGTCTGAGTTTCAATCTTCATTGTCTAATGTGTTGCATGATACATATATATGGGCCATGCCCATAGAAAGGGGGGCTGCGCAGTCCGCGCTGGCTGACCTGGGCCGATACTTTTCGCTATTGGTTCATTTTCTGGATGCCAAAGGACCAGTCTACCTTATGGTAGAGTCGTTTGTCAGGCATAATGGATTTTATGGTTCCCTAATCATATGATGACTTGCTTGGAATTATGGATCATGGAGATGCGTTAAGCCCCCTTTTGCCAGAGCACGACTAATTTGAAGTATCCCCCCCAATTTGAAAAAAAAAAGACATTCTTTGCTAAACCTGGAAAGGTTCACTTTATAATGATTATATTATCGGTCACCACAGCTTTATAGCTCTCCCGAAAATAAACATTTCGGACCCCTCTTAGTTATCGATTAATAAAGACTTGAGCCGTGCTCTGGCAAAAGGAGGCTTAATGCATCTCCGTGGTTCGTGTTACCAAGCAAGTCCTCACGTATATTAAGGATCGATAAAACCCATTCTGTCCAACAACCGACAGAATCGTGAGGTAGTCTGGTCCTTTGACATGCAGAAAATTGACTTATAGCGAAAAGTTTCGGCCCAGGTCAGCCTGCGCGGACTGCGCAGGCTGACCTGGGTCGATACTTTTCGCAGATGCATTAAGCCCCCTTTTCACAGAGCACGGCTCATTTCCACTAGATGGGTACATGTACCTGAAAACTGGTATCATAGAAGATTATGAAAAGTTGTACAAAATGGTACAAGTTACTACAGACTAAAGGAGAGTTGTCTACATTGCTCAAAGTTACAAGTTTACGAGTCTAAAAGGTGCTACTGCCAGTATAAAAGGTAAAATGTTTACATTATGGAAGATTACGTTATGAATAACTTGATTCAGCGGCAATCCGCATTGGACTTATACAAGTTGGCTTCTTTCAAAAAGAAGCCAGGAGAGGTCAGCGTCAGTGTTTTCAAATAGTTTATTGGCCTTTAATTTCAACCTCTTTTGCTTTACATGACGGTCATTTGATCTTCTTTCCGCCTTCTCAAGTCGCATGATCTTGTCCAGCGGTCTTCTTTCTCTTTTTTAACAAAATTCTTCATACTTTTTCTTCTGCTTAGATTTATTTGCTTAATGAGGTATTAAAGTTATTTGAGAGGTCATTTGTAATCATGGCAAATTAATGTAACAAATCTTTTCTGAAATTCGTCATATCTAAAAGTGGATGCAGGACAACTAGCCCCAAAGATAACTCGCCCCAAGGCAACTCGCCCCCAAAAAAACTCGCCACAAGGCAACTCGACTCACCTTCAGAAGACAACTAGCCCCAAGTTATGAGACAACTCGCCCTCGCCCCGCTCTTATTACTATCACCTGAACGTATTTATAAAACTACACAACGATTTTTTTGTGGGGCGAGTTGTCTGTCATTCCTAGAAATAGAACCACGTCAATTTCTTATTTCGGTTTTTTGATTTCGCTTTATTTACAAAACCATGACGAAACAGACTGTGTACCATACTAATTTCGCAAGAAAAATGGATTTAGACAGCGAATTCTGTGGCAGTCTGCGTTTTAAACTCACCACTGTTGGAGAGGTCTAATGACCTCTCCAATAAAAGTCACGTGACTGTTGTGACACCAGTTTTGCGTCAAAGGTATTAACCCTATCACGAACAAACCTGTATCTAACATAGGAGTAGCTGGTACTTTAAATATTGTGCAATGAGAAGGAATTGCACGTTAAAAGCAAGTGCTTCTTTATTTCCTATTTTTTTGTCCAATTTATCTTTTTAATCTAAAGGCCCAGTAGCCGCCAAATGTAAACAAAACGGATAATAGTATTCATTTTGATTTAAATCATAACCCCCCCCCCCCACAAAAAAAAGGAAATAATTAATAATTATGAAGAGGCCAATCTACTATTGTACGGTCGGTCCAAGCGTTAGTCACTGGCAGGAAAATGAATTTTAAAACCAGGTTAAAAGTTGCAAGGTCGCTTTATCTTTTGTTTACTTTTTACCTAGTGTTAAAGTTCATTTTTCTGCAAGCGACTAACACTTTGACCGACCGTACAATAGCAAATTGTCATCTTCATAATAACATCAGTACTTTTTAATGGCACGATTTAAATTCAGATGCATTGTTTACTCTGGCCGCTACTGGGACTTTAACCAAAGTGAAGGAGTTGTAGACAGCAACCTTTTGAGTTGGAAAAGTGTAAAACTTGTCCGGTAGAAGAACTGCTTTGAAGTGTATATGAACCACCATTTTCTCCCTTTTCCCCCCATAACGTCTTCAAATACCTTTTCTTAAGGGCCGGGATTGGCTGATAAATGGTCACCATTTACTGTATTGCGATCCTCTCGTCCAAAGCAGCTTCGAAAGCTCAATTTTAGGCCTTTGTTTTAACTCAAACTCCTCATTATATTTTCAATATATGAGCCATACCCTGGCAACATGGGGTTTAATTTGAATGAACCTCCGTGATGCATGATACCAAGCAAGTCATCGCATTATTAGGGGTACATAAAATTCATTTTGTAAACTAACCGAATGAATTCGGCATGAGGTACACTGGTCCTTTGACATGCAGAAAATTGACCAATAGCAAAATGTTTCGACCCAGGTCAGCCTGCGCGACTGCGCAGGCTGACCTGAGTCGATACCTTTTGCAGATGCATTAATCACCCATTTCACAGAGCACGGCTAATACATTTTGCACACCATTTGTCTAGTTACACAGACATTAAATCCAACCATCCCGTGATAACATGATTACTTCAACCAATCTCTCCTGCAATCTGAAAGGATACATCACTCACATGTCGACCCAATGCAAAGTTCACATCAAAACCAGTTGTATCTTACAATTTCCAACTGCTATCTCTTTGATAGTTGGAATTAAAAACGTCACTCCAGAAGAAGAAAGGCGCAATCAGAACAAGATAGGACCGAAAATCAATTTATGATGGCACCGGGTTTTAAATTAAATTCTAAAGCGGAAAAGATGACAAGGGCGTTTAACAACATAAATATACAGGATAATTTCAGATAAAATTGAATAGATGACAAGAGAAGCATTTATTGGGGTGGGAAATGTCTTTTTCAACGATATAGAAAATGAGAAAATGCTGGTAACCAGCATTTCCTCATAATGTTTCTATCTTTTCAGAGATAGGTACTTTCCAGTGAGCCAAATTCAATTTTTTGTCTGCAGTGCAACTGATTTCGTTATTGAAGACATACTGCATTTGGTGGTCCGGTGGTCCAGTGAAGAATACATTAAGTGAGCCATGCTCTATGAAAATGGATCTTAATGCATTTTCGAACAGTATCGACTCACGTCAGCCTGCGCAGTCCGCGCAGGCTGACCTTGGCCTAAACTTTTCGCTATTGGTCAGTTTTCTGTATGCCCAAGGACCACTCTACCTCATGGTTCAGTCGGTTCTTTAAAAAAGTAGCTATTCTGGACCCATAATTATGTGATTGCTTGATTGTTCAATGCATCATGGAGATACACTAAGCCCCCTTTTGCCAGAGTGTAGCTCAAGTGTAATGTCTTCCATAAAAGTGCTGCTTTCCTTGGCTAACATTCACACAGGAGTAAATAGTTTATTGACACCAAAACAGATGTTACTCTTTTCTCCTGCAAAAGCCCCAGAAAGCGACTCATACTTGTCAAACCTTATTCGTGACTTATCACAAAGAACGAATCTCCGCCCCGAGCTTCTAAACCCTTCTGCTGCTAAGCGCGACTCAAGCGCCTTTTACGGACAATGTTGATCAAGATCAGACTGCAAAGAAAGTGCAGTCTGATCTTGGATCAACACTGTCCGATAGGGAAATATTTTTTCCCCTACAAAAATTAACTTTGAAATAGCAACATTTAGGTTTTTACTGTGGCCCTGAAAGTTCCATTTAAGGTATTTAGCAGGTTAATTGTTGTCGTGTACGTGACGGCAGCTTGCAAAATCGTGTGGTAAAATGGCGTGGTCTGGTGTGTAACAGTTTTGTCCATTCATCTGGGATAACCAACTAAACCAGGATATACGCGTAAATAGACTTTTCCTACCAGGTTTTCTGGCCATATAGCGTACTCGATAGTACTGACAATCGTCATTTACGGAATATGCCGGGAGAAGTCGATCGTGTCGAATATGCACAATAAGTTCACGGAAGAGTATTACGGAATATGCCGAGAGAAGTCGATCGTGTCGAATATGCACAATAAGTTTACGGAAGAGTATGAGAATTCGTTGATTTCATTATGTTACGCCGCTTTCAGTTTGATCCCGATCAACGCCGCAAAAAAAAAAAGAAATATCTAAAGCTGAATTGGCGTCCTGAGATTTTACGAGATTGTAGAAAATAGAGAAAAAGTCCTTACCTGATAAAGTTCAGTTTGGAGAAGTCGAACTCTGGGATATCATCCTCGTGGTGCTCGTCCTTGTGTTTGTCCTTATTCTTATAGCTTCCTTTACGTCGGAATGAAAACCGGTTGACCGTGATTCTATCCATCTTATATAGTTTTTTAATCTACTTACCGTCTTTTCTTTTTATCTTTCGTGTATAAAGTAACACTGAACACCAATACAGTTATCAATTGTTACTAAAGTAATTATGAACACGAGGAAAGCTTAAATGCTTAATATTTTTGCTGTTAAGTATTTCAAAAGCGCGTCTAAAGTCTTAGGCCCACTCAATCAGCTTTTACAGACAGGGAAATTTAAGACGAGACTGAAGAAAATGTAACGTCTGATCTTAGACTTCACTGCTCAATAATTTTCCAATAATCCTGGATAGCTTGCTGAGAAAAACGCATATGGTTCTTTCAACACGAATGTCTCTACTGGGAATCGAACTCCAAAACACCCGTCTTATAAACCCCACGCCTTAAACAGCGAGACCAGACTTAGGAACCCTTACAGAAATCATAAAGACAGTGATGAAAAATCCAGATACAATCCGCAAAAAGTCAATCACTCGATTCTAAACCTTCAGCCGTCCAATTCATTTGAGCCATGCTCTGTGAAAAGGGGGCTTAATGCATCTGCGAAAAGTATCGGCCCAGGTCAGCCTGCGCATTTCGCGCAGGCTGACCTGGGCCGAAACTTTTCTTTTTTGGTCAATTTTATGTATGTCAAAGGACCTGTGTACCTTATGATTCAGACGGTTCTTAGACAAAATGAGTTTCATGCATCCATGATCATGTGACGACTGGCTTGGTATAATGCATCACGGAGATGCATTAAGCCCCCTTTTGCCAGAGCATGGTTCATTTAAACCTTAAGCTGCTAAATAAATCAAACTAAAGATTTCCATCTGATGGTGAAAATACAACAGTTCACGATTTAAAACTTTTGCTCTATGGACAGATCTCATCGTATCGGACAGTGTAGATCCAAGATCAGACTGCACGTTCTGTGCAGTCTGATCTCGATCTACACTGTCCGCAAAAGTCCTCAAAAGCCGTGCTTAGCAGCCTAAAGGTTACGATGCAAGAACGGCCATAAGAGATCCCGCAAGAAGTCAATTACTCTATTTTACACCCACTGTCTCAAATTTCTTTTAAGATGCAACAATCACCGGCTTTTAAAGCATTTCCTTCACAGTTGGTAATTTTCTTTTAATAAATCAGAGTTTTATCCAACTTAATACCCTAATCAATAAATTGCAGCTACGTCTTGATATCTAATTGTCCACAGTCTCAAAGCAAACGGAATTCGATTTGCGCTGCACCGAGAGAGATACAGAGTAATCAAGAATACCTGATACCATTTTTATACAAGATTTCTTTTGTTATGCTTGAGATATTCGAATTATGTATCAAACATATATTTAAGTTTTACTGACATAGTATAATATATGAGCCATGCTCTGACAAAAGGGGTTTAATGCATTTGCGTGATGCCTTATACCAAGCATGTCATTACATACTTATGGATCCATAAAATCCATTGTATACAGCAATTCACTAAACCATGAGGTGCACTGGTCCTTGAACATACAGATAAAATTGCCAATAGCGAAAAGTTTAGGCCCAGGTCATCCTGCGCGGACTGCGCAGGCTGACCAGAGTCGATACTTTTCGCAGATACATTAAGTCCCCTTTTCACAGAGCATGGCTCATTTGTCTATAAAACATATTCACTAATTACATGCCAGCTTATCCACATACGTTCAATGTGACGTTCATATCGCTAAACTAGACTTTCATTTGTTTCTTCGAAATTATCAATAGAAAGTGTACATTTCTTAGTGTGTTTTTCCTTTTCTCTATGAATGGTTGTTTGCTGCAATGATGTAAATAATATATTGAGCGGCGCTCTGACAAAAAGGGGGCTTAATGTATCAGCGTGCTGCAAGTCATCACATAATTATGGATTCATAAAACCCATTTTGTCTAACAGCCAATTGAATTGTGAAGCAGAAGGGTCCTTGGACATTTACAATTAACCAATAGCAAAAAGTTTCGATTCATGTCAGCCTGCGCGGACTGCGCAGGCTGACATGAATCGATACTTTTTGCCGATGCATTCAACCCCCCTTTTCACACAGCGTAACTCAATAAATGGTTACGATGCTTGGTAAATTTTAATCAGATATCAAAAGGGTATCAGATAAACTTGATCTGGATCACCCTGTATGTCCTGCCTTGCAGACACTAAGAACACAGGACATGACTTCTTTGAAATTCACCACCTTAGACTTGTATCCTATGGTAATTTGTCACGATGCTCCCACCGGCATGGACGACCCTCGACATTTACGGTACTATGATCTTCATTTCCTACTGACTGATTGACTGAATGGTGTTCTACGCCGTTTTAAACATAATTTAAGTCATAACACGGCAACAGCTCAAATGTTCGTGTATTTCCTGGGTTTCACCAGTACTAGGCCACGGCTCTAAAGTGTCTTGAAAAAGGACAAGCCCATGAAAAACCCAGTGGATGCAGTGTGGCTCAAACCCAGGGACTCCAGGTCCCGAATCTTACACTTTACAATGAGCCACACAGGATTATATTTTGATTCTTGCATCACGCCTTTTAACACTTTTCAACTTATTTTTCCAATACTAAACAATGTCACTCAATTGTTATTCTGGGAAAGGCTGTCTCTAAATCGCATCAGTTTGGCGTTTTGTATCAGTTGAAATTACTGATTTCATTTATTTAGCGTTTAAATATAATCAATACTTTCTTATACTAAAACTATTTCTTTACTACACAAAACAAATCAAACAAGCGTCACAAAATTAAGCATCATCACTTTAACTTAACTCTAGTCTTAATGACATCTAAAGTGCAAAAACTTAGGTTTCTAAGTGGTTAAAAATATCAAGTTCGTTCTAAGTGGTTAAAAGATATTAATTTCCTTAATCTAAAAACTCAAAGACAATACAATGAGTACAAACTTCTTGACCAACTGTGACCCTTGTGTCACTCTTCCGAATATCTTAAACAATCTCTTCAAAATTATTCTTCAATTACATTTCATAAGAACAAGAAGGGGGGGGGGAGGCGCGGGGCGGGGCGAGGCGGGCAAAGCATTTCTTAAGTGCACCACTGATCTTTTTCTATTGAATTTCAAAACTAGAGGCCCTTGAGGGCCTGAAATCGCTCTACTGGCAGTGATTTTGGCTTTTTTCTAGCATACATTATGAATTCACATAAAGACAGACAACCCTCCCCCGCAAAATAAAAAAAAAAAAAAAAAAGCGGAGGGGTTGTTGCAACTGAGCTTGAACCCACTAAGAAAGCACAAGTGGGCATGTTGAATTGAACAATTAGTGAAAAAAAAAAAATGATGTACAATTTCTCAAAACCAACTGTTTGGAATCCAGCCAAACTTGATAGGGTTTCAGTCAATGCAAAGTCGTTGTAGCGTAAACAAGAAATGTAAATTTTCAATTTAAAATGGCTACTTATCCCATGCTGATTGTCAAATTTTTGTAAAAATCAATACGGTTCAAGCTTCTGATAATACACAGCAAATGTGCAAGTTTCATGAAAATCCAATTACAAATGCTGACTTTATCGCGTAAATAAGAAATGTAAATTTTTAACTTTAAATGGCTACTTCTGCCATACTGATACAGTAGAATTTCGTTAATTCGCTCATCGCTTGTTCAAAGCTATGTGTTGGTTCGTATGCTATCTCCGGTGATCCGTAGTTAGTAATGTATTTCATGCCCCAAGAGTAGTTTTTGAACACAAACTCCTACCTTTAATTGGTATATAATTAATCCGCTTGCAAACTTAAGAAGGTGTGAAAACCCGTAACCAACCTTGATTTTCACACCTCTTGATTGATGATGTCGACTGGTATCATTCAGTCGTTAACAGCAAGCGAATGTAATTAAAGGCGTTATTTCGTTTGTCACACCAATTAATCAGTCAAAACGACAATTGATAATTCCGAAATTCCTTAAAACACCCGACATGGAATAAAGTTAGTTTTTTTTTTTAAATCAAAATCAATAAGGTTAAAGCTATTGATGAGATAAAAAACTGTGCAAGTTTCACGAAAGTCCGACCACAAATGCAGACTTTACCGCGTAAACAAGAAATTGAAATTTTTGAACTTTATATGGCTACTTTTCCCACACTGATTGTCAGATTTTTCCTTTTTTCAAAATCAATAGGGTTCAAGCTATTAATGAGATAAACAAACTGTGCAAGTTTCACGAAAATCCGACCACAATTGCAGACTTTATCGTGTAAACAAGAAAAAGACTAACGGACGGACAGACGGAAAGACGGACAGACAGACGGACGACGGAAACCATACCATGACATAAGCTCTGCTGGCTTACAGCCAGTAGAACTAAAAATCTGTTTGGTTCAGTTAAAACTCAAGGACAATGATAATGAGTCAAAACTTCTATACCAACAATGACTAACACTTTTTTCTCAAAACATTTTTCACATTTCTAGGAAGTTAAGCTATGCACTCAATCTTTATTCTGATCGGAGCGCCCTTTCTATTGCATCAATTTGGTTTTATCTTATGAATTATAAATGATTATGCGATTGGTTTAGCACTGTGAACCAATAAAATATGTATAAACTTTTATACTATGGACCCAACCGATATCAACAATTGCTACAAAGATAGGTATGCACTTCAAATGTACTCTGCCAAGTTCCATTTCATTGAATTATTGTAAGGCAAATATGTGTTGCAAGTTTCATATGACCCTATGATCCTTACACTACGGCCAAAACACAATCGCATTAACCCTTAGCCATATTTATGTACGTTCTTTAAATTATTTGCCAAAATCTGCCTTTGTAGAACACGAACTCTTCCTTTCTTACTTACAAGAAACACCATCTATGTCGTTAATTTAGCTGGACATTGAAATGAATATGAGCCATGTTCTGTGAAAAGGTGACTAAATGCATCTGCGAAAAGTATCAACCCAGGTCAGCCTGCGCAATCCGCGCAGGCTGACCTGGCCGAAACTTTTTCGCTATTGGTCAGTTTTCTGTATGTTCAAGGACCAGTCTACCACATGATTAAGACAGTTGTTAAAAAGGTGACTATTATTGATCCATTGGTGTGCAATTACTTGCTTGGTATTATGCATTACGGAGATGCATTAGGCTTCCTTTTGCCAGGTTAATACCAACTATATTCCTTGCACTATGAAGCAAAACAATTCCAAACAGCCGAACAAAAACTGCATTGTTTTCTACAAGTCTACAATGACAAAACTTGTTTAATGTTTGTTTTTTTCGATTAGTTAAGAAATACGAGCCATGTTCCGTGAAAAGGGGGCTTAATGCATGGGCAAAAAGTATCGACTGAGGCCAGCCTGCGCATTCCGCGTAGGCTTACCTTGGTCGAAACTTTTTGCTACTGGTCAATTTTATGCATGTCAAAGGGGGAGTCTACTTCAAGATTCCGTGGGTTGGTAAACAAAATGGATTTTATGGATCCATAATTATATGTTGGCTAGCTTTGTACAATGCATCACGAAGATGCATTAAGCCCCTTTTTGCAAGAGCATGGCTCATAGCATTTTCTATTGATCGCGCATTCGAAGACGACAAAGCGAGTATAAACTTTTGTAACAACTTTGACTCTTACAAAAAAAAAAACCAACAAAAATTTCATTTCATACAAAAATTGAATTACGCATATACAATTCTACTTCTGCCATTGCATTAAATCGGCTTCGTTCTATTGGTTAAAAACATTTCTTTCATTTAGCACTAATGACAACAGAATGAGTAGGAACATTTATGCCAACTATGACTTGCAAAATGGTCGAAAACCAGTTTCAACATCTCATACAAATTCATGCTACGTTACGCAGTTCATTCTGGTGGAAACTGCCTCCGAGTTGTAATGCTTCGTCTCAAGGTGTTCTATGCATTACAAAATATACATTTCGTTGATCAAGCAATCGAAGGCGATAAACTTGGTCGGAATTTTTTTACATAAACAATTATTACTCTTGTATTTCGACAAAAATACATCCCATTTTGTGTCATACAAAATTGAATTACGTCCCTAGAACTTAAATTTGGCCTAAACCGCCTCTAAATTGCGCTGTTTCAGATTTGGTCTATTTATTAAAAATACACCTTTCAATACACTCTGAGACAGGAAAATGAGTATCAGCATTCATAACTACAACTGTGACTTGTTCTACGGTCAAGTAATTTCATGTGATACAAAATTACATCTTGTCCCTATAACCTTAATTTGGCCAGAACCGCCTCTAAATTGCCCCGTTTCAGATTTGTTATATTTACTGGAAGAAAATCAAACAACAAAACATTTCATTACATTCTGAGACAGGAAAATGAGTATCAACATTCACAACTACAACTATGACTTGTACTACGGTCAAAGAATTTCATGTGATACAAAATTACATCTTGTCCTTACAACCTTAATTTGGCCAGAACCGCCTCTAAATTGCTCCGTTTCAGATTTGAAAAAGAAATGTTTCTGTAAACTTTAAGACAGGAAAATGAATATCTACTGTCATAACAACAGTTACTTCCCCTGTACTATCACAACAATTATTACTTCTGTACTACGGTCAAAGAATTTCATGTGATACAAAATTACATCTTGTCCCTACAACCTTAATTTGGCCAGAACCCCTCTAAATTGCTCCGTTTCAGATTTGAAAAAGAAATGTTTCAGTAAACTTTAAGACAGGAAAATGAATATCTACTGTCATAACAACAGTTACTTCCCCTGTACTATCACAACAATTATTACTTCTGTACTACGGTCAAAGAATTTCATGTGATACAAAATTACATCTTGTCCCTACAACCTTAATTTTGCCAGAACCGCCCTAAATTGCCCCGTTTCAGATTTGTTATATTTACTGGAAGAAAATCAAACAACAAAACATTTCATTACATTCTGAGGCAGGAAAATGAGTATTAACAGTCATTACAACAGCTTGTACTCTTGTACTATGGTCAACGAATGTCATGTGATATAAAATTAAATCTTGTCCCTACAACCTTAATTTGGCCAGAGCAGCCCCTAAATTGTTCCGTTTCAGATTTGTTCTATTTACTGAAAAAGAAACGTTTCAGAACACTTTAAGACAGGAAAATGACTATCTGCCGTCATAATAACAACCATTTCCCCTGTACTATCACAACAATTATTACTTCTGTATCACGGTCAAAGAATTTCATGTGATACAAAAGTACATCTTGTCCCTACAACCTTAATTTGGCCAAAACCGCCTCTAAATTGCGCCGATTCAGATTTGTTCTATTCACACACACACACAAAAAAGAAAAACCCAAATGACAAAACATTTCCTTGCACTCTGAGACAGAAAAAGGAGTATTAAACGTCACAACAACAATTATTCTTCCTGAACACTGGCCAAAGAATTTCATGTGATAAAAAATGTACCATGTCCCTACAACCTTAATTTGGCCAAAGCCGCCTTTAAATTGCACCCATTATGATCTATCAATCTGGCTGAAAAATTCATTTAAGCAATTTAGCATTCTATGGGGAAAAAGAATGAATGAGAGAGAACCTTTAAAAAACATTGTAGGAAAAGGAGAAAATGCTGGTAACCAGCATTTTCTCCTTTTCCTACAATGTTTTATCTATATTCAAGAATAGCAAATTCGATCATTTCAGTGGCATTTAACCCGTAAAGCAAAAAATATTACTCAAACACTATTTTTACAACTTCAATAACTGTTATAAAGTTAACCTGCGTCACTTACTCCAACTCCAAAGCTAACGCCTAATTGTCATGCACAATCTAGGTGACGGTTACCACTTTGTCCCTGAAACAAATTTGCACAAGAAGACTTCGAAAACATCCTTGTAAAATATATGCGCCATGCTCTGGTCAAAAGGGGTTTAATGCATCTCCTTGAAGCACTGTACCAAGCAAGTCATCACATGATTATGGATCCATAAAATCCACTTTGTATCACAACCGACCGAATCATGAGGTAAAATGGTCCTTATGGCATGCAGAAAAAAGACCAATTACAAAAGGTTTCGAGCCCGGTTAGCTTGCGCGGACTGCGCAGGCTGACCTGGTTCAATACTTTTTGCACATGCATTAAGCCCCCATTTTCAAAGAGCGTCGCTCATTTAGAAAATCAATACGAACAAAAGCAGAAGCCCATAAATACATGATACTACGTTTTGTCAAAAGGAGAATTGCTCATTACGAGCGATTTGTCCTTTTCACACACTGTTGTTAAAAAAAGTGATCTTCTGTGACGTAAAACTTTGTAAGCAAAGAAATCGTCAGCGGAAAATAATAGGTCACATTTATTCCAAGAACTGTCGCTATGCACGAACATTCACATATTGAACATTGTACCGAGTTCTTTTTGACGAGAACCAGTTGAGCGGTGGCTATCGGAATTTCTCTCTGCTTCACCACAAAGCAGATACTAGGCCTTTTTGCTGGAAGGTTTTTTCCCCTGTTACGGTATTCAATACAGCTTTAAACCAGCCACGAGACACGTGTTTTATTGTCATCACCGCTCTCAATCAAACTGCTAGCGCTATCTGAGTTGTTGCAGTGTCATTAATTTTGTTTATGCAGTCATCATACTGACGATGACATCACGCGCATTCATCTTTCATTCTCCTAGACTGATTGAGCAGTGTTTTACGACGCTTTCAACGAAATGTCAGTCACATATCGACAGCTCGTCATTCATGTGTGTCCTGGGTGCCTATTCACCAACCACTCTAAAAACCCAAATAGCTGCCAAAAGCAAACAAATGCTTTTAAATTTAAATCAAACCCTTTGAAAGTATTAAAATTATGGCAAAGGTGACAACCTGTTATTGTACAGTCGTGTTAGTCGCTGGCAGACCTATGAATGTTAAAAGTATGTCAAATGAGGCCAGGTCGGTCCATCTTTTGTTTAGTTTTTACCTGATTTTAAAATTAATTTTTCTGTCAGCGGCTAACACTTTGACCGACCGTACAATTAAAGACTGTCACCTTCACAATAAATTTCCATACTTTTAAAAGGTTTGATTTAAATTCAAATAAGCCATGCTCTGGGAAAAAGTGGGCTTAATACCTCTCCGTAATGCATTATACCAAGCAAGACATCACATAATTATGGATCTGTAATGTCCGTGTAGTCTGACATTTGACTGGATATAGGGGTAGAGTGGTCCTTGATTGATTGATTGATTGTATGGTGTTTAACGCCGTTTTCAACATTATTTCAGTTATATCGCGGCGGCCAGTGCACCTATCCATGCTTTTCTGGAGTTTCTTTTACCAGCACTCCGCACAATATTCTTTCCAAGCCACTGGCTGCTTTCCCACATAACCATTGTCGAAACAACGGTCAGCGGTGAGAGAGGAATGGATCCTGTCGCAATGACTATCATCAATCCTCGGAAAGAAATTGGCCAAGCCGGGGATCGAACCAGCGACCTCCTGTTCACAAGTCCTGTACGCTACCGACTGAGCTAGGGGCTTGGCGGAATGGTCCTTGGACATGCATAAAATTTATAAATAGCAAAAAGAATTGACCCATGTCAGCCTGCGCGGACTGCGCAGGCTGACATGAGTCGATACTTTTTGCAGGTGCATTAAGGTTCCTTTTCACAATACATAGCTAAAATGCATTTTAACTCAGCTTTGTTTATTTTTGTCGCTCCTGGGCCTTTAAGAAGATTCTAAATCTTACTCTTCCTTATCTATTTTTTTCACTTAGAAAGTAATACAACTTCTGACTGGCTAAACCATTTGGTTTAGCCAATCAGAAGTTGTGATACTTTCAAATTAAGAAAATTCTGGCGAATAAGACTAAGCACGTACTTAAGAATGGCTGGTGAATACGAACCCAGGAGTTCAACGCCAGGCCGGGATTCCGAAAAGTCACGCCAAAGGATACTCCCATGAAAAACCAAGAACCTTAGCTGAAGATCATCGTGACTGTTTATGGTTTCAGTCGTCTAGTTCCTATTAAGGGATAAACTTAGATTTTTTTGTGATACTAGACAGAATACATTACTCTGTTACACCCGTCCATTAATGTACCATAAGCCAGAATCAACCAATACGAACATGTGTCCCGATCTTGGTCCACCTCTCAGCTTCTTTGTTCATTGTTTTGAGTCATATGAATTATTTGGTCCAAGCTCTGTGAAAAGAGGTTATAAGGCATCTGCAAAAAGTATTGACCAAGGTCAGCCTGCGCAGTCGGCGCAGGCTGACCTGTGTCAAATCTGTTTGCTTTGAGAAAATGTTCTGCATGTTCAAGATCAATCTACCTCAGGATTCAGGATGTGTCGTTTGTTCGACAAAATGGATTTTATGGGCCCGTAATCATGTGATAACTTGCTTGATACTATGTATCACGGAACTACGAGGATGCAATACACACCCTTTTGCTAGAGCGAGAGCATGGTTCGTTTCTTTTCAAAGTAAGCAACATCGATCCAGGAGGATAAGAGTTTTTACAGCGAGTTGCCCAAAGGTCGAAAAAAGTTCATTATCCTCGTACTACAATACATAATGGAAGAGAAACAAGATAGCGAAGCCGTGTCTCATACGTGGTAGAATTCATCGGGTTTTCCACTTTCCCGAGGTGATATTTCTGATTTGAATGCGGGCGTAGAGATAAGTATGTGTGGGGGGGGGGGGGAGGGTTGAGGTAATTCAAAAAGTGAAAAACATTATTTCAATATCCGTGTTGATTGATAGTATGGTGTTTAACGCCGTTTTCAACATTATTTCAGTTATATCACGGCGGCCAGTGCTCCTATCCATGCTTTCCTGGAGTTTCATTTACCAGTACTCCGCACAATATTCTTTCCAAGCCACTGGCTGCTTTCCCACATAACCATCGTCGAAACAATGGTCAGCGGTGAGAGAAGAATGAATCCTGTCGCAATGACTATCATCAATCCTCGGAAAGAAATTGGCCAAGCCGGGGATCGAACCTGTGACCTCCTGTTCTCAAGTCCTGTACGCTACCGACTGAGCTACGGGGGCTCGGCTCAATATCCGTGTACTATGTTACCTAACCCTGAGGTTGCTAAATAAACAGAACGAAACATTCAAGCCGATTGTCAAAACCCAAATTTTGGTATTTCAAAGTTATTTGTTGGGGAAAAATATCTCCATATCGGACAGTGTAGATCCAAGATCAGACTGCACAGAACGTGCAGTCTGATCTTGGATCTATACTGTCCGCAAAAGGTCAACGAGTCGCACTGAGCAGCCTAAGGGTTAAAAGAAGTGGAACCGGAAGGAACTTTTGGCCTCTCATACATAGTAGACCTCATCGGATTTCTAACTTGCTCCAACTGACATTTCTAGTTCTCTATATGCAAAATAAGTGTGAGGGAGGGGTAAAAAATGATTATTTCTAACTATTTTCGACTGCTTTCAATTTGGATTAGTCTAAAATATTGTTGTCTGGTAGATACCTAACTATTGAGTAACAGATGAGCCTCAAAGCTTCAGGTCGACTAAACCAAAGGGTAAAGCCGTTCATTAGACGTTGCTATTTAATAACAGGTCTCCAAGAAAATACGTAACAGAATAGATTTGCCTGTGGCTGGCGACCTAATGAAGATTGTCCAGACATCTATCTATCTATCGAATTTAGATGTTCAACCTGCACAGAATGCGGATGATTACATCAAATGTCAAGTCACGTGGTAGAAAACTATCAATCTAATCGATGTCACCTAATGATCCGCGTCAATGTCTTAACAAAGGTCCTTTTTAGTGAAAAAAAAATACGATAGAGTACAAAAGGTATATACAGGAATCTTCGCTTGAAACGCCAGATGGCACAACAGAAAACGACAAAACCGTAGTAGAAAATACATGTATATCACTCTAATCAATATTAATTAAAGATCCGTGTCATTGTGCTATCATATGTCCTTTGTCGTGAAAAAAGATAGAGAAATATGAGCCATGCTCTGGCAAAAAGGGGCTTAATGCATCTCCGTGACGCATGGTACTAAGCCTGTCATCAGATCCTTAAAGAACAAAAAAATAATCCATTGTGTCTAACAACCGAATGAATCATGAGGTAAAACGGTCCTTTGACAAGCTGAAAATTCAAGGATAGCAAAAAGTTTCGGTCCATGTCAGCCTGCGCGGACTGCGCAGGCTGACATGGATCGATACTTTTTGCAGATGCAGTAAGTCCCCTTTTCACAAAGCATGGCTCATATAAAAATACATAACACGGTCCGTATTCACCAACATTCTCAAGAACATTCTTTGTCTAATTCTGGAGTTCGAAAGAAACACAAGTACTGATTGGCTAAAACATTTGGTTTAGCCAATCAGAAGTTATGTTACTTTCAAATTTAGAGAATTCTTGAGCATAAGACTTAGAATGGTCTTAAGAATGGTTGGTAAATACGGACACAGTACAACAATCGCTATAAAAAGAAATCCAGGGGATCCAAGCGCACACCGTTTAATATCTGTACAAAACTTACAATCTATTCGATGTCACCTAAGTAACTGTGCAAATGTTACGACATAGCTTTTCAGCGAAAACAACAAACTACAGGTTAAAAATCTTTATATATTATGATTATTTTCACTAAAAAAGACAGTGATTTCAAGAAGAAGAAGAAGAAGGAGAAGAAGAAGAAGAAGGAGAAGAAGAAGAAAAGTGGTAAGAAGAAATCAATCGTATCGATATTACTTACAAAATAAAAACATATCACACACACACACACACACACACATCATCATCATCATCATCATCATCATCATCATCATCATCATCATCAACAACAACAACAACAACAACAACAACAACAACAACAACAACAACAACAACAACAACAACAACAACAACAACAACAACAACAACAACAACAACAACAACATTATTATTTTCTCTACAGAGAAGACCAAAAAAAAGTATCTTAGGGATAATGAGTTAAAGTCCATCTTTCACTGGCACGCATCGAGGATGAAACTCATTTCTTATAAGGACCAATCGAGACAGTCAGTAAATGACTACTTCCTACACCAAATTTTGTAATCGACAAGTATTGGCATTGGCTAATGGAATAATTGAGACCTTGGGCCGTATTCAGCGACCATTTTAAATTACATTCTTAGCCATTTTCTAGGTTTTGAAAGTAACGTAATTTTTGATTGGCTAAACCAAATGATTAGCATTTGCTTCAGCCAATCAGAAATTGCCTTACTTTAAGATTTATGGATATGAAAACTTGTTCCTAAGTGAGCAGTAGAACAGAAATCAACACGAGAAGTTAAAAAAAGCGGAGTAAATTTCAGTTAGCTGTTCATTATATACCAGAGCACAAAATAACAAATTTTAATAAATTTTAATTACTTGTATACTCCATATAGTGAAAATAAGTCAAATTCAGTTACGCAAGTATTCTATACCGGTGCGCAAAAATGACAAAATTAAGTTAATACATATTTTATTCTAAAACTTCGACACATGCCTTTGTCAAAATACATTACTTCGTCGACACAGAAAAAGGCGACCGCTGTAACGCCAACCCTGTATTAATCCTTTACCAGACGACAAAATTTTAGCCTTGTCCAAAATGAAAGCATTTGCAGACGACGATTTCGACGTGGCTCAAATGGTGCAACTTTTCTTAGATACGGTAGAAAACATTGTGGGAAAAGGAGAAAATGCTGCTTACCAGCATTTTCTTCTTTTCCCACAATGTTTTCAAAAGGCTTCTTTCCCCGGGGTGTCAAAAGGCGGCATTGTGCAGTAAAGGGTTAAATGCTTTTCGGTAAGAATTGTCAGAAAAGAAATTTTGATAATCTACAACAATTTTCGACAAAAAAAAAAACTTATTGTAGATTTGATCTTACGCAATAAACAGTTGACGTAATTTTCATTCGACCATGGCTGAGACGAAATGTTACTGGCTCATTCAATACTTCTCTGACAGCTTGCTCTATTGCTTAATGTACTGTCGATCTTAACTCTTTACCAAACGACAAAACTTTCGGGGTCGTCCAAATTGAAAGCATTTGCAGACGACGGTTCAGAAGTGGCTGGAATTATGCTTTTTGGCTATGAAAGGGTTGAAAACATTGTAGGAAAAGGAGAGAATGCTGGTTACCAGCATTTTCTCCTTTTCCGACAATGTTTTCAAAAGCTTTCTCTATCAGCTTCGTTAACAGTCAGAATTGTGTGGTAAAGGGTTAATAAGATCTTTTACGACTAGATATATAACGATTTCATAAGAAGTCTGACAAGAAGTGCAAGTTCTAGAAGATATGACGTTCATATTGTTGCGGTATTGATACGCTGTTTTTCTACTTTTTTTCAGGTTCTATAAACAGTTGTCTGAATTTCATTCAGATGAATGATCGTTGCCGTCTTTATGATAAGGACTTCTTAGACGCTCTATGGACGGATCATTGTGGTCATACAATAACGCAAATGATAAACGTTCCCTCTCCTCTGCCAAGCCCCCGTAGCTCAGTCGGTAGTGTACAGGACTTGAGAACAGGAGGTCGCTGGTTCGATCCCCGGCTTGGCCAATTTCTTTCCGGGGATTGATGATAGTCATCGCGACAGGATTCATTCCTCTCTCACCGCTGACCATTGTTTCGACGATGGTTATGTGGGAAAGCAGCCAGTGGCTTGGAAAGAACATTGTGCGTAGTACTGGTAAAAGAAACTCCAGGAAAGCATGGATAGGTGCACTGGCCGCCGTGATATAACTGAAATATTGTTGAAAACGGCGTCAAACACCATACAATCAATCCCTTCCCTCTTTTTGAAAGCATAACTGTGAAAAAATAATCTGAGCCATGCTCTGTGAAAAGGTGGTTTATCCATAGGCCACTGAAACTCCATTGGTCTATTACCGGACAACGAAATTTTCCTTATCGGACACTGTTACTATAAATAGCACATTGGCAACTGCCTCTATGTTGTATATAATAAGACAAGGTGTGCCTTGTCTTATTATATACAACTTAGAGGCAGTCGCCAATGTGCTATTTATAGTAACGGTGTAAATGAAAATTTGAGTATTCCCTGATATACAGGCGATGCACCAATTCGCAAGTATTCGACGATCAACCAAGAAAAATGTTAGTGTTCCGTAACAGACCAATGGAGCTTCAAAGGCCTGTGGTTTATCATATCTACAAAAAAAAAAGTATTGACCCATGTTAGACAAAGTTCGATACTTTTCTTGCTATGTGTAAATTTTATGCATGCCCAAGGATAATTCTACCTCATGATTCTGTTAGATATCGGTGATGCATTAAACATCCATTTCGTAGAGCGCATTAAGTACATGGATAAATACTTAAAGGACCAGTGGCGGCAAAAAATAATTCATACGGCTGTTTTAATACAGTTAATCTTAAGTCACAACATTTACAAGTATGCAAATTATTGTGAAAATGACAATCTGTCATTGCACGGTCGGTCAAAGTGTTAGTTGCTGACAGAAAAATAAATTTTAAAAGTAGAGGAAAAAGTTTCCAAGTCGCTCTATCTTTTGTTCACTTTTTACTCAGTTTTAATACTCTTTTTTCTGCCTGCGACGAACACGTGGACCGACCGAAAGATAAGAGATTGTCATCTTCACAATAATTCGTTCACTTTTAAATGGCATGATTTAAACCAATTTAACATCAGCATTGTTTATTTCTGGCCGCTATTGGGCCTTTAAATCTACAATTACGGCCATAATTATTTCTGCCTGCATACGACTGGTTGTCCGTCTTCCAGATCATTTTAGAAAGCATTCGTTGCAAAGGAGGAATTACTTATTCTCAATTCTGAGATTACAGGTTAACCGACATAAAGCAGTGCAAGCCCTCGTGATCTTATGACCTGGGATATTGGAACATTCACCCCCCCCCCCCTCCCAAAAGAAAACCTTAAGTCCGAATATGGAATTCAATTTTACCTGTACTTTCTGCAGAGAAATTGCTTCAGAAATTGCGGGCGGAGGAAAGATGGGCGATCACAGTATTTCGCCTTGAGCTCACTTTAACCCTTTCCCAGATGACAAATTTTGGACTGGTCCAAATTGAAGGAGTTTGCAGACAACAATTTTAAATTTGATGAAAATGGCATAAAATTCTCAAAAAGGGTAGAAAACACTGTGGGAAAAGGAGAAATTGCTCGTTACGAGCAATTTCTCCTTTTCCCACAGTGTTTTCAAAAGACTTGTACTGCCGACACGTGAAAACCAGGGCTTGTTTGGGAAAGGGTTAATTAAAGGTTTAAATGAGGCCAAAATAGCTCACCCATGGTAACCTACAAAGCATCAAGATGCTGCAGTTCTAATGTCTAGCTCGGCTGTTTTCAAGGTAATGATAAGGCCCTGTCGTCGTGGTCTGAGTCGACGTCGTGCAAAAACTTTGATATTTTGTAATATCTCTCAGAGCTCCAGACTGAGGGAATGATTCTGATTTCAAAATTGAAAATATTAATTATTCGCCACTAAACCCTATGTCATGGGTACTCATTAGAATCGTCTCATCGAGACGATTCTAATGAGTACCCACAACATAGGGTTTGGAAGAGAAATAATGAATTTAGAATACCATCATTCCCTCTTATCTACAGCTCTGATCTCTGCCATCACTGAAGATATTTACTTAGATCTCGGTCTAGTTGTTAACCATCGAAACAGGAACTCACACAACAGGGGCAGATAATTATCAAAATATTTTTGACACACGTATGCTCCTTTTTCGACCTAAAAATCTCACTGAAAATCAATCTACTTCCAAAAGTAACTGCAGCCAAGCGTTGGCACCCCAGGCAGTGCTCTTCTTTATTCATTATTTCGACATTATCAGCTAGTAAATAAACTCGTTCTCGTATTTTTCTACAGAGAAATTGTTAAACTTTCGGAAACTGTGAAAGGAGGGAAAATGTAAGGTGAGCAATCACAGTATTTCACTTTGACTTCATCTAAATAACGGCCTGAAAGATGCCTAAAAGCTATCCTACGGTGAGCTGCAAAAACCAAGATATACTGACACCAGAAGTTTTTCTTCCATTTGTTTATTTATTTATATTTCTTTGTAAGGGTATGTCACGTTTTGTGCACTCAGATCGTGATTAACACAAATTACAACATCAAACAGAAATTGCCCTTAACGTCAAACGGATTAAAGTATGACATCAATAACGCCATGCCTATGATTGATCTACATCATTAGTAACTACGTGAAAATGACGTGCAAGTCATAATGTTGATATCGTTCTCCTTGTCTGTCTGCGATCGATTATCCTTTTGCTACCCTTCTGCCGGTGGGAATGTTTTGAATATTACATTTGAGCCATGCTCTGGCAAAAGGGGGCTTAATGCATCTCCGCAATGCATGATACCAAATGAGTTATCGCCTAATTAGGGATCCATAAAATCCAATATCTCTAACAACCGACTATATCATAAGGTAGACTGGTCCTTTGACATATGGAAAATTGACCTAAAGCGAAAAGCTTCGGCCCAGGTCAACCTGCGCGGACTGCGCAGGCTGACCTGGGTCGATACTTTTCGCAAATGCATTAAGCCTCCTTTTCACACAGCATGGCTCATTTGAAAATACATAGCTCGGATGTCCGCAACCAGGGATTGATTAAATGATTGTATGGTGTTTAACGCCGTTTTCAACATTATTTCAGTTATATCGCGGCGGCCAGTGCACCTAACCATGCTTTCCTGGAGTTTCTTTTACCAGTACTACGCACAATATTCTTTCCAAGCCACTGGCTGCTTTCCCACATAACCATCGTCGAAACAATGGTCAGCGGAGAGAGAGGAATGAATCCTGTCGCAATGACTATCACCAGTCCTCGGAAAGAAATTGGCCAAGCCGGGGATCGAACCAGCGACCTCCTGTTCTCAAGTCCTGCACGCTACCAACTGAGCCACGGGGGCTCGGCCCGCAACCAGGGATTGTCCGTTCGTCGTTGTTTATCTAAGGTCCCGAACCATTTCCATCATTCGAGATTATGACGATGTAATTTTTCAGTTCTTCTATGCCATTGGCAATACATTTTCAAACACAAATGGATATCGATATCTCGTCAGTCGACAAGTCGGAAGAGTCCATAGGTCGAAGTTTATAATTATGAGGTCGCATACCTTTCCACTATTAGTAGTTAGGTGAGGATAATGTCTGGGCCATAATTTTGTAATCTTTCAGTTCGGGCTTTGTCTGTAATCTGTCCACGTTTGGCAACACATGTATCTACTTCGCAAAGTCTCCACTTCAGTCAAGAGAAGAGGTGATCTAGTTCTTGTCTTACGAACCTCGTAGCTTAAATATAAACCGCTCCAGCTGGGATTCGAACCCGTGCGGCGAATATCCTCGTTTAGTGAGGTTTAAAAGACAAATACACTAACCCCTGAGCTAAAGAGAATTCTCCCCAACGCAGCTGTCAGGTATTGATTTTATTCGGGAGGAAGCTATGCTGTAAGGAAGGAGTGATCTCCCGTAACACACTTCCTCTTAAGAGGAGGCATCATTTTGATGACGTAAAGCCTTATTAGGCAGGAAGTCTATTATTTAGACAACAAATTGCTCAATGGCCAATAACGGGCAATTTCATAGACGACAAATGGCTCAAAGGCAAATCACGGACGAGCCACCATCTTACGAACATGAAATTTCTTAACAAGTGCATAGCTCAAATATAAACCGCTCCGGCTGGGATTCGAACCCGTGAGGCAAATATCCTCGTTTATCGAGGTTTAAAATACCAATACACTAATCAATGAGCCTAAGAGAATTCTCCCCAATGCAGTAGTCAGGAACTGATTTTATACGGGAAGAAGCTATGCTGTAAGGAAGGAGTGATCTCCCGTAACACTTGAACCTCAAGAATACATCATCATTATTTTTTCATTAAAACGTGTGTTATGGGTACTCGATGAAATTGTTTCGATGACATACTTCTAATGAGGTATTAACACTTACCCTGCTAAATAAGTGAAATAAAACTTTCAAGCGGATAGTAAGAGCGTATAAATGAGCCATGCCCTGAGAAAAGGGGGCTTAATGCATATCCGTAATGCAATACTCCAAGTAGGATATCTCATAATTATGGATCCATAAAATCCATTTTGTCTAAGAAGCAACTGTATCGTAAGGCAGACTGGTCCTTTGATAGACACAAAAATGACCACTAGCGAAACGTTTCGGTCCAGGTCAGCCTGCGCAGGCTGACCTGGTCGATACTTTTCGCCGATGCATTAAGCCCCCTTTTCACATAACACGGTCCAAATCTATTTCCCAGTAATCATACTGAGTAAAGAGACGACGAAGAAAATTTTAGAGGATATTTTCTAAGTGACATGATGAACACATAATTCTTGAACCTTCACAGAACTGTGTAACGTGATCTTCGTGACAGTAGCGTCAGCACACTACCACCTGAGACAACTTGCAGCGCACGCACTTTCAAAAACTTCTACTTGAATACTGATGATCAATATTCTTTAACCCTTTACCGCACAATGCCGAGTTTTAACGACCAGGAGGTAGAGGGCTTTTGAAAACATTGTGAGAAAAGGAGAAAATGCTGGTAACCAGCATTTTCTCCTTTTCCCACAGTGTTTTCTACTTTTTCTTTTCAAAAGCAGACCTTATAATATTGAGTTACGTTTAGTTTCTCCTCTACAAATTCTTTCAATCTGGACTATTTTTAAAATTTTATTTTGTGGTAAAGGGTTAAGTTTCCTGACGTGAACAACACTAAAAATGATTGACAAAAGAAGAAATTGCCTGTGACGAGGAATTTCCTCTTATTTGATGTTTTTCGTTACTATATCCGGAAATGAAGGTGGATTATGGTTTGATAATTTCACCGTTTCGACCAGTGAATTTACCGATTGATAAACTCACTGATACGAAAATACCGAAAGCTCCCCTGTACTTCGCAAGTCCCATCAAAAGAGGGGGTAAAAGCATGAAATAGCGAAAATTGTTTTTTTCGGTGAAAGATCGGAGAATTTATTTCTCGGAATTTATCGGAATTTATTTCTCGTGAACATCACACGGTGGTACCATTGTCACTCGTGGCTGTGTAACCGGATGATTGGTCCCGGATTTTATTGTTTCTGTTTCAATTTGAATTTCGCCGGGAACATGCTCACGTGACTTTTTTTTTGTTTGATTGCCGAAGGAAGAAAAAGCAATGATTGTATCTCTGTGGCGTAAAAAACTTTGTATTTTCCTGGTTTGTAGCCATGTTGTGTCAGTTGAAACCATGTAAAAATGTTTGTCTGACGGTCTTTCGCTGTCATTCTTTATTTCGTGATGTTGACACGGTTTGTTATGTTTTTCATTGGTTTTCGCGACCGATGTCGATGATTGTCAGTCTGATCCGAAACCTGTCGTAACTAACCAATTCTTGCATGATTTTAATTCAATCACATTTTATTGCAGACTAACATGAATGGATGACGTGTGGTGGCTTAGTGGACGAGTGGTGATTGATAAGGCTGTTAATTCCACAAATTGGTAAGTGAATGTACTTGTCCTGTGTTTAAGATATTTTTGTATGAAGTATTTACTGTATAACAATGTATTGAGTTAAGAACAGGACCAAGGTATTTTTCCTATTTTTTTATTTCAGACTGCTACTTTCATTTTTTACCAGTATGTTTTCCACGTCAACTATGATTGCTGATCAGTTAGGAAGAAGTAAAGAATATCCAAAAATCTGTTGTTGTATTTCTGGACCGCAAAACCCACCCCTACAACCTTCACTCTACTACAGTAATTTTTCCATACTTGTACCAAAAGAGACCAAGGTTACAGCTGCGCCACTCGTAAAAATATTACCGGTGATGTTCACTCAATGAAATAAATTTCGATCTTTGACAGAAAAAACCCAAATTTCCCACTTTTCATTCTCGACCCTTTCATAATGTCGTCATCTACCAGAAACAAAGTCTCTTCGACACGAGGTGAAGAAAACATGCGTAAAAAAAAAAAAGCCAAACATTTAGGAATCTGAAGGAATACCAAAATCGATCTTCTACGAAAGTCGTAGGAACAGGAAGCCTAGCTGACAGGGCAAAGCATTCCTTTCCTGTTAGTCTTGAAGAAAAGGAAAAAAAAAAAACGTCTCATTTGCGTTATCTATGGCTCCAAACCTTGTTTATCGTATGTTAGCGACTTTCCGAGAACGATCTTTCTCTACAGACTGATAATCAGACAAAAACTTTTAACCAGATAAATCCAACAGACATGTTCATTCTAGAAATAAGACCCTAATAACACAGATTTCAAAGTTATTCTTGTCGAGTATATCTTAGTAAACCGGACAGTGTAAATCAAAGATCAGACTGCACATTTTATTGAGTAAATAAGTGGTGTTTTGCATCACTTTTACCATTATTTCAGTCATATCACAGCGACAGCTCACATACTTACGTTTGTCCTGGGTTTCACCAGCATAATAAGATCAGGGCTCAGAAGTATCTAGCCCTGGGACACTCCCACGGAAAAGCCAGTGCTTCCAGTGAGGCACGAACAGATAATCGGACAAAAACTTAAAAGGCAGCCCGTGATTTACAGGTAAATACGTTAACATGGATGGCGAACATTAAAAGAGCTTCATTTTCTATCAGCGACATTGTCAGACCCGAAACCTTTCAAGTCAACTGACAAACAAAAAGATACCCAGAGAGACATGTATGGCTAAAGCAATGTACTTTGGGTAGCCACGTGTACTTTGCCAACATTTAGTACTACAGATCGACTCTAATGAAGATATAAATCTTGAGCTTGAAGGAACAATGAAACTCGAGTATGACGAAAGTCACATAAATGAGTTTAATAATCGGGTGTTTCTTACATTCCTTGAAAGATTTCCTACCCATTATCTGTTAGAGATCGCAAAGAAATCATTTTTTTCGTTTGACACAATATGCAATGTTATTCTAATGAACAAACATCACAAGAATTTAACTCGTTTAACGTCAAAATAAACAAAAAAAAATACAAGACAAGCAAAAGTACATTTTTTATTGATAGCATGGTAAATCATCAGCTTTTGTAAACATTTTTAACCATATTGTAGTTCGTTTAATGCCAAACAATGGAATTCAAGACAGGCCAAACAAGACATACAAGAAAATATTGATGCTGAACATCAATGGCGCCGCAAACTAGTTGTTTCTGTAACAGGGCACAATGCATTGCGTTATTTCCTAATACGCATCTCTTGCACAATCTTCGTAGAGGTCCAAGTGGTGATACTGTATTTAAACTCTGGGCCATCTGGTTTTTGACAAGATTTTTAAATTTCATATCATTGAAGGCTATTTGCAAACTTCTTATCCATGGACTGGGCCATTTCTTTATCCACAGGACATCATCTGGACACAATTGGTAGATAGAAATGTTAGAGCTGTTGCCTTTCTGATATTTGATAGAAGATTTTGAAAAGTGTGCAACAAATATGGCTATGCGCAAATTTGTGACATCTGGGTGGAGGGGAGCATATGGCAACTTTTGACCCGAAGGCCACCATTTGAACATACTAGTACTTGGTAGAGGTCACTGTAGCGATACTACACATGAAATATCAAAACTCTCGACCGTCTGGTTTTGAACAGGAAAATTTTACATTAACGAAAGAAAAGTCTGTTATCGGATTGTGCTAAATCTGACACTCCAACACATATGTCTGGTATCATACAACCTCTCTTTATTATAGATATAATAAAGACTTGAATGAAGTCCTTATATCTATATAGACTAGAGGGGTTGTATGATACCAGTCATGTTAGGCGCTCCAACATTGATTTACGGATGTTTCGGTAACAGACGAGTTCGGTAAATTGGACTTACAGAGTAAATGATTGGATGTTTCGGTAACAAGGCAGTAATATAGTGCCGTGACGTTTTTCACACCCATGGCTTGTTTGTGCAAACGTTTTTTCTTTTAATTTGCAATTCTCACTCGTTTTCTGACGTAAATATATTTGTTGTTCTTTCCATGCTGTATAAATAAATACCTGAAATTAGTAAATTTTGATCACCATATCTTATTTTCGTTTTTCACCCATAGCTGATTCATGTAATGAATAATATACGATCCCTGATAAAACCCAGCCCTAAGCTTGTACCCGTATTACTTAATCGTCCTACAGATAACAGACTCCAACTTTAAGCCAATCCTCAAGTTTTTTACAAAATGTTTTATTAAAAATGACGCTATTCTTGTCAACGTTTTCTGTGTGAAAAATAATTTCTTCCGGAAACAAATTGGTCAACTTCCAAACCAGCCATTTACCCTCAGAGCACCTTTCACTCTTGTTGCCCTTGCGACCGATTCAGACAAAAATCAAACTGCAAAGCAAAAAAAAAACAAAAAAAACAGAGTCTGATCGTTGGTTTACGCTGCCAGCCTTTCTAAGACATTATGAGGAAGGACAACTTTGCTTTGAAATAGCTAATATTAGACCAGGGATCGTATATTGTAATATATATATTGTTCTGTTTCTAAAATGAAAATAGCCTTTACTTTTTTCGATGCTCTAAGGGTTAAAATTATGGATAATTAACGTGAATTCAGAAATAAAGATAATACATTTGAAACATTGTGGCAAATGAAGAGAGGGAGTGAGAGATAGAGAGAGAGGCCTTGACAATAATGCTTTCGTGCATACTTCTTGTGATTTTGACCATGAACATTTGTGCCCATCTAAAAGATATCTGTTCTGTATTGTTCCTCTCCATTTTCCACACAGTTTTCAAATCTGGTCTGGTGCACAAAAATCGGCGTCTGCTGGTTTTAAAGTGCGTTCATCAATACAACACTGCATAAAAAAATCATATGCGTACTATTTGAGAGCGAAGGGAGTACTGTATATTGTATATAGACGCGTTTACAGCCTGTTTTCACACGTCCCATTGCCAACAAGATAAGGAAGTTTCCCGTAGATCTTAAAGATTAACCCCGGTTTATGAAAACCTGAAACACCAATGGACAAGAAGAAACTCGCAGATCAGACTGCATGTAAAAGTTATGGGGATTGGGCATGTTTAGATCACACATTGCTCGTGCAGTTTGAAAAAAGTATTTGTCAAAAAAAGTATTTGCTACTATCTATCTCTCGCGCTCACTCTCTTCTTTTGCCACAATATTTTTACCTGTATTACCTGTGTTTCTGAACTAAATTTAATTATCCATAATTTTAAATCTAAGAGCGTCGAATAAACCCAACGGTCATTTTCATTCTAGATATAAAACCTATTTTTAGCAGTGTCAAGGTTTTCTTGTTCAGAATGTCTTGCAAAATTGACAAATGAAGATCAAAGATCAAACTCCGTGTTTGGTGTACTCTGATCTCGATCTGCACCGGCCGCAATGGCAACAGCAGTAATGACAGACGCTCTAAGGGTTAATGGCTGGTTTGGAAGTCTTTCAGTAAGAAAATATTTTCACATTGAAAGGATCATAAAGCATTAATTTAAAAAGAGATACAACGTGTTTCAAGTTTAGGACTGGGTGTTGTTATTCGTTACCTCAACTTTGATTCGGGTATCATTTTACGTACAGCATGACAGTAGAAACATAACAAAAATATTATGTCTTAAAGTGTGTGGAAGAAAAAAAGAGAAACATTGAACGAATCAGAACCAAGACTTTATTTGGTGTGAAAAACGTCACGGTGCATTACCACTATATAATTACCTTGTTACCGAAACATCCAATCGATTTACTCTATAAGTCCAATTTACCGAACTCGTCTGTTACCGAAACATCTGTCACCCCCCCCCCCCCCCCTACATTGACCTAGTTACAGTTAGCTGGTCTTAAAAACACGATCGCGAAAGGAAAACAATATTTCTACAATCCATACAATACTAGAACAAAAATATAAGTGGGGTCACAAGTACCACATAGCGTGCTCTAGGGTCAAAGAGCTTGAAAATGCCTCTTAACCTTTTCCAGCGTAAGATATTTAAAATGGTGGCTTCGAAAATTTGTGACAGATAATTTTTGATCACGTGAGTTATTATTCGAAATGCATTTTTTATTTTTCGAAAGGAAAATGTTGATATGTCTACGATCCGTGTTTTTATCCATCTAACAATGAAAGTGCAATATATAAAAACAAAAAAGAAAAAAATCCCCACAAATAAATAAAAAAGTTATTATGGACCCCGATCTGGTAATCAAAGTACAGTAGATATAGGTGGATGTTAAAACAAAGCATGGAACCAGTTCAATATGGCTGCCTCCATAGGCACTTTACAAAACCGAATAAAAATATAGTGCCGCCGCTCATGCGGCGCCACAATAACGTGAAAGTCGAAGACCGAGGAAGTACGCTCAATAAACTGATTATTCATCTTCAAGGAAGAACAAAATTATCCGACATCATAAAAAAGTGACGTCATTTACTGTATTGTCGCATGTTGTCTCGTGTCTTGTATTACCTGTTGAGCAAAGGAAATACCAAACGTGTGATGTACACATTGATTTGAATTTTATCGACCAAGTATACACTGCAAGAAGAAAATAACATGTCTGCGTCTTAAAAAAATTACACGTTTTACAACGAGGCTTAACATAGTCAGGAGACAAAATCCAGCAGTAAAACAGACTATTTTTTCCAGTCAATACAAGACACAAACATTGCAATTTAAAGGCTGTTCTGGTAAGAATAATCCTAACCCTTTTCAAGATGACAAAATGTTAGACCTGCTCATGTTGAATATGGCATCATTGTAAACTTGAAATTGTCCTGTTTTCAAAAAAAAAAAAAAAAAAAAGTGAAACCCAGCAATACTTTACGAAAATATCCGCTATCATTGTCAGCCAAATTGTGGCAATCTTACAGCACCATACATGTAGGTGACTGGAGACGTGCCGCTTTCGGTTGATACTTGTTTAATCTTAGACGTTTCGTATCGAATATGTGAACCACTGCCAGCAAGTATAGTAGCCTAATGTTGATGTGGCATAAAGTTTCAAACAACCAAGACATTAGCTGTTAACGATATGAGACGCTCGCTCTGTTAAAATTGTAAAGGCTTTCCTACTTTCTATTGTTTTAAAATAGGAAAGAGAGCTTTAAACTAAAATTACTTGTTTACTTTTTCCCACCGAGAGGTTACATCAGTATACGACATTATGAAAAAAGTTTACCTTATCAGTCATTCTGTACATTCTGTTGATAGCATATGTGAAAATGCCATAAGGATAAAGCTATTAAGTACATAAACAGACACACCTACTTACCTCGCGAAAAAAAATAAATGTAATCTATGTCCGGCAGAATGAAGATAATCAACAGGGCCGTTTACCTTTCTTAGTCCACACATTGTTTTGCGTGGATACTCTACAGGTGAAGTGATTCAACAATTAATTGGTTATGTGAGACTTGGACCGAGGTGCAGTCTGAACAAAGGTAGGATAAATAAGATTGCTGCGTGAACCAGTCGTAATATACGACGTATTTCTTGCCCGGAATTGTTTTTCCACCAATTTACACTTACAGCCACCATTTACATGGTACTATAGCAATTATATACATGTTACAACTGTATATACTGTTTCGGAGCCTTTATTGACACGGTGTTACAGCCTCCATTTACATGGTTATAAAAGCCCTTATATACATGGACAGCAACCATAAACATACTTTCAAAGCCTTCATTGATACGGTGTAACAGCCTCCACTTACGTGGTATCATAGCTGTTATACACATGATATGACTGCAAACATAAACATACTTTCAAATCCTTCACTGACAGGGTGACACAGCCTCCATTTACATGGTATCACAGCTGTTATACACATGGTACGAATGCAACCATAAACATGGTTTCAAAGCCTCCATTGACACGGTATCACAGTCTCCATTTACATGGTATAACAACCATTAACTCCGTCAGCTCCACATATGTAAAGTCGATTTCTGTCGGCAGCTGAAAATACAATCTCTTTGGCTTGACTAACACTAAACAAGCGGGCGGTATAGATCAAAGATCAGACTGTGCAGTCTGATCTTGATCTGTGCTGTCCGCAAAATAACCTTTTTTCGCCTATGGCGTTATTAAACACTGGATTTATATCATTGAGACATGCAATCAGAGTCACAATGAACACGGTGTCGCTGCTTCAGTTTGCATCGCATTACTGCGACAATGTGCATGGTATCACAACCTTTATTAGGATGTATCACTGGAACAATTTTGATGGTCTCACAGCAACAGCTTGCACGACATCACAGCCATGTTATGTATGGTATCCGAACCTCAGTGAATATGGTTATCAACCACCATTTTGATGATATCAGAGCCACATTTTCCGTTACATCACAGCAACCAAAAACACGGTATCTTAGTAACCATAAAAGTTGTACGTATCATATCTACAATTTGCTATCTCACACAGCTTCCATAACTTTCGTTTCTCAGACACATTTGTACGGTAACTCAACAACCATAAAATGGTGCCACAGTAACCATAAAAATGTATCATAGCTACCATTTACTGCCACCATAAAGGTAGTATCACATATTCCATGCGAGTGGTATGTCTGCCACATTTTGCATAGTAACTCAACCTGCATAAGTATTGTATCAAAGTAACCATAAAAGTTAGCTACAATTTGCTGCCACAATAAAGATGGTATCACAGCTTCGATAACGTCGTTTGTCAACCACATGTTGCAACCAGCATAAATATGGCATCAAAGTAACCATAAAAGTTGCATCATAGCTTCTATTTGTTGCCACCATAAAGATGGTATCACATTTTGCATGGTAACTCAGCCAGCATTGATAGTATCTGGTATGAGCTGGTGTTTACGATAAAATTTTATTAAACTAGTCTCCAAAAAACGTTATTCAGCGAACCTTTGGCAAGCTTAATATTATTTTTTTTGTGGATGAGTTTAATAATTTTTCACCTCCAAAGCCAACGAATCTAAGATTCTTTTTATCACATAACTGTATCTAAAGAATTCTTGTTCATGACATGTTAAAACCTAGCCTTCCACTTGCATCTGTATTGAAATTTGCCTACTGCCTATTTGATTATTTGTCGGGTGTGTACATCACAGACAAAAACAGTTCCAAAGAAACTTGCATATAACGGTTTTGTTTTATATCTAAAGATACCAAAATTTGCAGCTTTGTCACGGTCATCAGTTTTGACAGTTAATTTCACACAGGAATCTTGGTCGGCAATATTGTAGAAATGAGGCGAATATAAACAGCGCGTTGACCAAAATACCGCACTATTTTCTTATCTCATACTTGTGTCAGACAAGAATATACGTCACGGCTGTCTTACAATGAAAACAACAACTTAAAATCCGCTACCCTTACAACGGCCACAGCAAAAAATCTAATAAAAGAGACAGAGAAACAGCAAAGGGATATAAAAAAAAATAAAAAATAAAACGAATGATACCTTGTGACACATTTGTTCGGCGTTACGTTTCTTAACAATCATTTGCTTAAGCCATAACAATCAGTCTATAAAACGAGGAAAGGGGCAAAACAGCTTCCCAGACAACAAGAAAGTGCATTTAAGGAACCGGGCTAAAGGTCGAGATTTCGCAATTTGAACTCGATTGGTGCAACATGACAATTTCACGTCGACTTCGCGTCTTTGGCTCTCTATAAAAGCAAGACGCTAAAATCTGGTAACCAAAGCGCTAACGTATTTTGAAACGTTCAGTAAGTGAACTCTTTGTCAGAACGCAAGTTTTGTTCAGACTTTCCCAATTTGAATAGAATGGATTGTATTATATTGGATTTTAACGTTGTTTTATCAGCTCATGTCAAATCGGGGCGGTCAGTGCATCTACGCATGTGTTTCCTGGCTTTCTCACACTAATACTGGCACAACTACCTTTCCAAACCACTGACTACCTTTCTCACATTCATCAGAGTCGAGAGGCCAAAAATCACAGGAAAAGAAACTTTGCATCAACCGAGCATCGAACCTACAACAGCCAGGTCGCGACTCAGATACGTTAACCATTCAGCAACCCTGCCAGCATATTTTTCCACTCCCAATATTTCTTTCAAAATACTGTTTTTTTTCAGAGTGACGAGGTCATTTGACAAGGGTTTAATCTAAGAGAAATCCATTCGGGACTATGAAGACGAGACTTTTCCTCACCGTTCTTTTGGTGTTGGCAGTTGTAGGTAAGATATGTCGGATCTGACATGAGCTGGCATACGGGAGAGAATTTTATCAACCCTTAGGCTGCTAAGCGCGAACCCAGGACCTTTTGCGGACAGTGTAGATCAAGATCAGACTGCACAGAACGTACAGTCTGAGCTTGGATCTACACTGTCCGATAAGGAGATATTTTCCCCCAAAATACCTTGAGATAGCAAAATTTGGATTTTTTTTCTACTGACTTGAAAGTCTCATTTCGCTTATTGAGCAGGGTAAGGGCTGAACGAGTTGAGAAAAAAAAAAATGTTACTAAGCCTGGGTCCGTATTCACCAACCATTCTTAAGAACGTTCTTTGTCTTGTTCTCCAGAATTTTCTACATTTGAAAATAACACAACTCCTGATTGGCTAAACCATTTGGTTTAGCCAATCAGGAGTTGTGTTACTTTCAAATGTAGAAAATCTTGAAGAATAAGACTAAGAATATTCTTAAGAACGGTTGGTGAATACGGACCCTGCTCTTGGCGAGCCTAAAAACATCTTTCTGTCGACGAGTTTAATTTCACTTTGACTCAAAAGCCATCGAATATCAGCATTTTTTTTTTACATAACTGTATCGCATGAATTTTAGTTCACGATTCGTTGAAATATATAGATCTCGTATTTATACATGTAAATCGAAATTTTCATGAAACTCATTCGTTTTTTTTTTGACAGGTGTGTACATGACGGACGAAAAACAGTTCCAAAGAAGCTCAATTTAATGATTTTGTTTTGAATCTGAAGATGATAACATTTGCAGGTGTTTCACAATCACCAGTTCTGACAGTTAATTCCAAAGTGAAATCTGGATTAGCAAATTCTTTAGCAATGAGGCGTATAATAACCAGGATCTGTATTCACCAACCATTCTTAAGAACGTTCTTGGTCTTATTATCCAGATTTTTCTATATTTGGAAGTAAACACAACTTCTGATTGGCTAATTTAGCCAATCAAAAGTTGTGTTACTTTCAAATTTAGAAAATCTGGGAGAACAAGACTAAGAATATTCTACAGAATGGTTGGTGAATACGGACCCGAGCTTTGACCAAATACGGCACTATTTGCATTTTTCGAATGTCTGTAAGCCAAGAAGATTCGTAAAGGCTGTATTACAATAAAAATAAGGGTAGTTATGTGATGAATTTTTTGGGGGTCAAAATATCTGCATTGAAGCCTTTTTAGTTGATTTAACCTTTTCACTGCCAATCTCTATAGAAGACGACGTAGATCAAGGTCCGACTGCACAGCATTTAGTTTTTCTCCCAAAAATTCATCTCAGGGTTCCAAGAAGTATCGACTGACCATGGCTGCCCATACAGCACCTATATCTGCCGTGATCATTGTAACGATTTGGGCTGTTTATCGGGATTCTGTAATGTCTTGTCAAATGTAAACCAATGCTTGTGCGAACGCTGCTATGGCAAGTAACGCATTATAAGGTGTAGGTAAATCATCATAATTATCGTTATCATCTTTTCCCCTTCTTCTTCTCCAACTTCTTCTTTTTCTTCTTCGTTTTCTTTTGATTCTCTGCTGTTTTTTTCTTTCTTTCTATTTTTATAGGTTGTTGTCTACACGGTCACCGTGAATAAAAAATTTCTGGTAAATCGGGGACAAATAAATAGGAGCCATGGTCTGACAAAAGGGGATTTAGTGCATCTGCTCGATGCATTATACCATGCAAGTTATCACATAATTTGTAGATCCATAAAATCCACTTTGTCTAACAACCAACTGAATCATGAGATAGATTGCGTAGAATGACGTGGGTCGATACATTTTTCAAATGCAATAACCCCCCTTTCACATAGTTCAGTTATGTTTATTGGGTCCCCAGTCATAGGACATGTAAAGTAATCAAGACAGCCATTGGCTGTCTGGATAAATTGAGTTGGGAGTGTTGACTGTAAATACATGTATGTGCATTTATAGGTTTATCTAGGATTTGTTCCAGTGACCTTTTTGACCCTTGTCCCAGTGACCTTCTTTTTGACCCCATGTAGTTAATTTATAAATACGCTTTTCAATAATAGGATCGAGACAAAAAATGACCATTTTCAATGGGTATTGGACTTAAAATATGGCCTCTAAGAATTGTTGAATGTTCAGGTGACCTTTTTTTTTTTTTTATCTGATGAGACCCATTTTCGAAATCGTAAAAGCAGCTAAAATTATCTTTAGCACAAAAAGGATAAACTTTTTTACTTCTTTGCACAAAAAGGATAAACTTTTTTACTTCTTTTCCTTCTTACATTTCAGATGAGGACTCTTCCGAAAGCTCCTCCGAACTCTCGTTGTGATAGTTATAGCATAATAAAACTACGAAATGCATGTAATGTATTACTTTTTGTTTGCATCCATTTTCTTCGACGTAAGCTGGCACGAGCCATGAGGAAATGCAGTTTGAACCAATGTCTGATATAGCCAATGCCTGGATGGGCTCGGGTTTAAGCCAGGTTGCATATTAACCCTTTATCGCACAATGCCGCCTTTAAACTACCCTGGGAAAGAGACCTTTTCAAAACATTTTGGGAAAAGGAGAAAATGCTGGTAACCAGCAATTTCTCATTTACCCATAATGTTTTTTACCCTTCGAAGAAAAATTGCACCATTCAAGCCACATTGAAATTGTCGTCCGCAAATGCTTTCAATCTGGACAAGGCTAAAATTTTGTAGTCTGGTTAAGGCGGGAGTCTACCAAGCCCCAGTCTATACTTGGATAAAAGACATATGCCATTGTTTTTTCCTATTGACAGATTTTTCCCTTTTCGCCCAGATGATAATATATTGCATGCGGAGTAGAAAAATGAAAAGAAAATCATCTGTTGCGGGGCAGAATACAAAGATATAGTTCTTCAAAGGAGACAACTCTTGTCCAAATTACAGAAAATAAGCTTTAATTTCAAACCCCCCAAAAGTCCTTTAAATAACAAATACTGCTCAAGTAATTGATTATTCTTAAAAATGTGATGTTTGTCAACAGTAAAAATGATTAATCAAAAGAATTAAGGCACTAGACAGATCACAGTAGCAATTAAAATTGTTCTAAAGTGTCAACAAAGACTTATTTTCCGATAATTTTTCTGTAATAAAAACTTTTTCCAAGGATTGATTTTTTATTTTTTTTTTTACAGAAAGAGTACTTTCTAGTATCTTGCAAAAAAATGGGGAAAAAAAAAAAACCTGTAAATCAAGCGAGGCATTTTTAAGAGGTTCATTTATTAATCTCCTTTTTTCTCCTCCATCTGTGATTTCCACATTTTTAAAAGACAACCAACATATTTCAGATAAAAATATACTACAAACCCTTCATAGTAACCCAATGGAATATAACAAGAGTTACAAAATGGAAAGATGAGCAGAGAGAAAATTGTGGGATATGTCCTTAACTGTTCCCGGTTCAAATCAACCTAGGTCAGCTATCCTTGTGGTTGGCCTAAATGATGGGTAGATATTGTTGGACAACATCTGCTGTACCTTTGTAAAGCTGTAGCTTCGTTAATTCTACAGTTACGAATAAGTCTGTCTTCGATCCCACAATAGGGCGAAATCGGACAGTGCCAATTGCAGACGAGCGGTTCCTCATTTCAAGTGAAAATTCAAGTGAGATTTAGGTATTACTTAAAAGTTAACAACGATCGCACGATGACCGCACGGCGCCTGGACCTTTGCTTCTAATCGGACAGTAACAATACAAGGTTCTCCTTTAAAAATCATCCAGTCTTTACGACAACTGTACAGGTACCTGTCAGACCCGGTTAGGCACCCGGAAATATACCGACCTAGGTATATTCATCGTCGGGGTATTGTGCGATGCCTAGGAGCACCGGACGGTGGCTGTTTTGTCTGGCGGCTGCCGTCTGGCTTGGTTATTTGTTTGTATGGTATTAATACCATTTTCAACATTATATTCAAGTCTTATATCGGCGGCCAGTGCACCTACCTATGCTTCCTGGAATTTTTTGTTACAAGTACTTTGCACGATATCCTCCCTACAATCACCGAGGAAACAATGAAGAGCAGAGAGGGAGGTATAAATCATGTCGTAGTAACTATCATCAATCATCGGAAAGAAACTGTCCCGGCAGGGGATTCAAACAAGCGAACCCTTGGTATCAAGCCCTATGCGTAACCGACTAAGCTACTCCATCTACCTGGCATATAAGCAATAAAAGTCGCAATCATCAACATTGTCTTTTGGTATGATATTGTCAGCATTCATAATGAAGAGAAGAATCAGAAAAGGGCAGCAGGTAAAAGTTATTAGACAAAGAAGAAACACATGAGCCACGCTCTGGAAAAAGGGGGCTTAACTCTTCACCAAACGACAAAATTTTAAACCGGTCCAAACTGACAGGATTTGTAGACGACAAATTGAATGTAGCTCGAATGATGATTTCTGTTTTGGATGGGGTAGAAAACATTGTGGGAAAAAGAGAAAATACTGGTTACCAGTATTTTCTCTTTTTCCCATAATGTTTTCAAAAGCCTTCTCTTACAGGGTCGTTAAAACTCGGGAGTATGTGGTAATGGCGTAATGCATCTCCGATATGCATAATGTCATGCAAGTCATTTCGTAATTATGAATCCTTTACATCCACTTTCTCTAACAAATGGTTGAATCCCTGGGGTAAAATAGTCCTTGGACATACAGAGAATTGACCAAAAGCAAAAAGTATCGGCCCAGGTCAGCCTGCGCAGGCATACCTGGGCCCGACTTCATGGAAAAACTTGAGTCTCTTACTTGACTCAAATTTACTAACGGTCTCTGGTTCTGACTTCATCTGACTTTGTTATTTGAGAGACATTTCAGCAACATTAACAGACTGTAGTAATGTTCTCAAATCTTGAGTTGACACGACGTTTCAGACTCAACTAAGCAAAATAAATGGACATAAGTCCATTACCAGACTTTAAGTCCATTATTTTACTTAGTTGAGTCCGAAAAGTTGTGTCAACACAGGACTTGAGCATTGTACATAAGTCTGTTAATGTTAGTAATATGCGTCTGGAATAATAAACTCAACTTAAGTCGGAAAATAACTATGTTTGCAGATTTGAGAAAATTAACAGCCTTGAGTATTTTCGTGAAACCGGGCCCTGGGTCGATACTTTTTGCAGATGCATTAAGCGCCCTTTTGCAAGAGCATTGCTCACATGTTTTTGTTGCAGCAGCGATCATCGATGAGCAAGCTAGAAGAAGCCGCAGAAAAAGGTCCGTGTGAGTGAAACCCTGTCTCCAGAGACTATTTCTTGATCTATGCAACACTCTCGTGGATCAGTATATGCAGAAGTCACGAGTAGATTACAAGTCTTTTCTTCGCCTGAAACCGCTTTTGTTTCTCGAGATACTCGTAAGCGTGACGCCTCGCATTACGGAGAGTAGAGACAGACCATCTTAGCTGGATCCAGATCTGGAATTGGGCATTATACCGCGGTTCTTGGCAACTGGCATGCCTTACTGTAGCCTAACCTTCGGCTTTTCTTTTGTCCGTCTGTGCTGGCATTTCTATTCAACATTAGATAGTGCAGTGTTGTCGGCGAAAGTCAGCTAGTTTCCGCGCAGTTATTGCCCGGTTTCAGCACAGATCCCACATACAGCGAGGACGCCGTCAAGCCATCAAAAGGTCAGCGCACGGTTCCTGTTACATTTTCAAACTCCTTACTTTCAACCCCGTTTCACAAAAATCGTCCTGTTCTGAGGGCAGTCTTTATTCTCTTCAAGGCACAGAATGATCAGGCAAAGCTTTTAGAAGGGTACCGGCATTATTTAAGAAAGTGACATTGTGTTTTATAAACTTGCTGATTTCAGACAATTCAAATCTGCTACCTAAAATTTGACAGAAAAGTGGACGGTGACCATCCGAATGGCCCGATGGCGTCCACCCTGTGAATATATTAATCGAACGATCTCCGCGATAGAACCGGGCGATAACTACGAGGATATCTGCTGGTTTTCGCCTGAAACAGTTTTTTATGGAATTTTAACCCTTAGGCTGCTATGCGTGACCACTGACCTTTTGCTGACAGCGTAGATCAAGATCGGGTTGCACAGATCTTGGATCTACACTGTCCGATAATGAGATATCTTTCCTCCAAAAGTACCTGTGATACAGGAAAAATTGGATTTATACTATCGCTTTGAAAGTTTCATTATTTTTATTTTGCAGGGTAAGGGTAAGTAATACAAATGCCATCAAGGACGGTCAAACGACAATCCAAAGGCAAGACTATGATAAAAGTTGCAAGTTGCTAAGAGGCGCAGTGAAATAAGTTGCAAGTTGCTAAGAGGCACAGTGAAATAAGTTGCAAGTTGCCAAGAGGCGCAGTGAAATAAGTTGCAAGTTGCCAAGAGGCACAGGGAAACAAGTTGCAACTTGCCAGGAGGCACAGGGAAATAAGTTGCAAGTTGCTAAGAGGCGCAGTGAAATAAGTTGCAAGTTGCTAAGAGGCGCAGTGAAATAAGTTGCAAGTTGCCAGGAGGCACAGGGAAATAAGTTGCAGGTTGCCAAGAGGCGCAGGGAAATGGCATGCTTCTTACTAATCTATAGTGACAGTCACCTTTCTCTACTCCTAGTAATGCGAGGTGCCACTCTTAACCTTTAAGCTGATAAACGTGACTCACTGACCTTTTACGGACAGTATAGATCAAGATCAGACTGCACACACACAGAGAACGTGCAGTCTGATCTTGAATTTATATTGTCCGATAAGAAGATATTGTTCTCCAAAGAAGTAAGTTTAAAATATTATTATTATGCTTTTTACTATCGTCTTTAAAGTTCTATTTAATGATTAAAACTCTTCAAGAAATAAATGTTATTAAGTCCGCCAAAGCCTCCCTTATTAATATTTTCTCTTAGACTCATTTTTATCTCAAACGCCAACTTTTGTCAGATCTTATCTCTTTTTGCTAAATACAATCAACTTTTTTTTTTTCAAAATATTAAAGTAGATTTCCACTGCTACTGCCAGCTGATTTTTGGCCATAATTTATTATCAGGTGGCCGATCAGACCTTCTCTGCAGACTGATCTTGATCCATGCAGTCTACACACGCTACTTAAGACCCCATTGGCAGCGCAAAAGTTAATTCATCAACACAATGCGGAAACTAAGCACCATCGTCCGCCGCTACGGCAAGATCAAATTATAAGAAGACAAATAGAATGCACTTATTGTCGTGCAGCACGACGTGCAAAGACTTTACAAATAGTCCATTAGAGCTTTTGTCATGGAATATGAAGCAGTAAATGGATCGTGAAATAGCTTCACAATGACTGTCATCCTTATTGTTGGTAACCAATTGTAAAACTAACTGTTAACACTTTATCATTTAAAACTTCGGAGTGGGCAAGGGCTGCCTAGCCACTCAATATTTTTATGCATATCTAGATTACACATAATCCTTAATTCAACATTTTTACTGTCATCATTTTGTTCAAACCTTTTTAAGCTAAAAGATGCTCTTTATCGTCTTTTATTACAGATATGCGCGCTAAATGACAAAAGCTGTCGATGCGCCATAACACAAAATTCATTCATTCATTCGTTAACACTTTATCGTTTTGCGTTTGCGTTAGTCTGGTCTTTTTAAGACGTTTTCAAAATTATTTCAGCTACGGTATTTAGCGGCGACCAATGCACCTGTCCATGCTTTCCTGAAGTTACATTTGCCAGTTCTTTGCACAATATTCTTCCAAAGCCACTAGCTGCTTTCTCACATTAAATTGTCGAAACAAGCTGTGCAAGGAGCGTGTCATTACATGCAGATGTTTCTGTTAGACTTGCTGCAGCGCACTATTGAAAGCCTAGCGCGTTAGCTGTGCTGGTACAGGACTTGAAAGTTGGGAGTCGCTGTTTCGAATCCCGAGCTTGGCCAATTTCTTTCCGGGGACAGATGACAATATTTATTTTTCTCATCGCTGATATTTGTTTCGACGCTTGGTAAGTGTGACAGGGGCCACTGGCGTGAGAAGAATATGGTGCCAAGTACTAGTAAATGGACTGGAAAAAGTAACTCCCAAAAAGCATGCATAGGCACACTGACCAATCAGAAGTCATGTTCCTTTCAAATTAATTAATTAATTGATTGATTGATTGATTGATTGATTGAATTTATTTATTTTGATTTAGACAAAGAATGTTCTTAAGAATGGTTAGTGAATACGGTCCCAGGTGGCTAAGTGGGTACTGAAGTTTTGAAATCCGGGAACTGTGCACCGACACCCAGCTAGGCAAAACCTCCTTTCGAGGACTGATGGAAACCGTAGCAACAGCAGTCTTTCCTCATTCGCCTACAATCACACTGCTTCGACGTTAACTGTGGCAACACAGAAAAATTGGATCAACTAGTACTTTCAAAAGAACGGTAGAAATGTACAGATACGTTTACAAACCGCCATAAAATAACATAAATACACTTAAGAATGGCCCAAAACATTAAACAAAAAAAAAAAACCAGACAGATTACTCGAAACGATGATTTTAGTTTCAAATACCTCAGTGTGTATGTACGAAACTTCGGAGGTACAACCACAAAAACTCTTTATTGTTATGATTTTAAATTCCAAGACTAGTCCTGGAATTTTAAAACCGAATTCAAAATGGTTGTTAGGTGCATACGTCTCAGCCAATCATATGGCTAGTTCTGGGCTGTTTGTGTAAGTCTCCCTCATATCACTGCGGACAGCCCACCTACCCATGCGTTTATGAAGTTTGTCAACTTCAACCAGTATTTTGCACAACTCCTATAAGCTTCTGTCTGCTTTCTTATATAAACATCATCAGAACTATGTTGGAATGTGGGATAAGAATCGGCTTCAGATTGGTGGGTGAACTCGATCTACGGCGAATCAAATTATCATATCGTAACACTGGGCAGAATCTCCCATAGGACGATAGAAAACACAGCGTCTCTGCTTCTTCAGACAAAAACAGGCCAAGCCGAATGTCTAAACGTCCACTGCAATTAAGAGAGATTGGAGAAGAATGGTGAACTATTTCCCACAGCTAAAAACCTCTCCCTTGTCATGATCGTCTCGCTTTCAGTAAAAGATAAACGGTTCAAATTACAAAAGAAACGAGAAATATATGAACCATGCTTTAGCAAAAGGGGTTTAATGCGTCTCCGTGATCCATGATACCAAATAAATCATCACATAATGATGGACCATTAAAATGTATCTTGTCTAACAACCGATTGAACCTTGAGGTAGACTGGTCCTTGAACATGCAGAATATTGAGCAATAGCGAAAAGTTTCGACCCAGGTCAGCCTGCGCGGATTGCGCAGCCTGACCAGGCTCGATACTTTTCGCAGATTCATTAAGCCTACTTTTCACAGAGCATGGCTCATTTTACATTTCGTATACGAAAGATACCGGTTTAGATCCTGAAGCTTACTTGTTCTACTTTTGCGTAACAGTGCCATAACCTTTCACCCTTTACTACAAGACAAAATTTTACTCTTGTCTAAATTTAAAAAGCATTGCAGAGGACAAACTGAATGTGACAAAAATTAATAGGGTTCGTATCGGAGACAGTAGAAAACATTGCGGGAAAGTGAGAAAATCTGATTACCAGCATTTTCTCTTTTTCCCACAATGTTTTCAGAAGCATTCTTACTCATGGTCGTTAAAACTCGGGACTGTGTAACAGGTGAAAGTCTTACACCCCTTTTTTTAGTGTTTTGTTTAAGTTGGCAGGGAAAACAGAGTAAGCCGAATTATACGTCAATGACAATTTGAAATAAGATGTTATGTTGTTATTTTCTTCGTTTACACTTTAATTAATTAAGATAATAACAGAAAACCCCTGCAATACACATTTCAATGTAATATCTGAATATTATGTTATATAACGAGATGAAAGGTATTTTGCTTGCGAGCATGCGTACAGGCACATTAAGGTAATGTCATACAAGTACATGATTCATCACTAATTGACACATTTCCACCGACATTTTTAAAGCAAACGAAACACTCCCCCCTCTCCACCATGATGCATGATCGAAGACAAGTAGCTAAATCTTATCATTATCATTCAGCAAAAACACAGAGTTACTCGTTTTATGCCTGCACCAAATGTTTGGCGAGGACTTGGTTACAAGTATCTGTCGTCAACAACAAAGGACGCCTACAGTATCAAGAAACCACTTCACCAAGTACATGACTGTTGGTTTATCTTTAGACGAGTGCTACATGTACGTTTACGACCAACTTCTTTAGCCAAGGGTGACGATCATTACGTTGCTCTATTCACCCTTGGCTGATCGAGTCGAAATTTGTATTTCCCGCTGTTCGCGTAATAAACGGTTGCAGTGTGTTCTAGAAGCACCTATCAAATACGCAACCTACTGGATTTTGGTAGTTATCACTGCTAGAATTACATGATTAAAATCTGATCAAACGTCCCATAACATAACCCTTTCGGAAAAACCCATACCCGTGTTTTGACAGTCCATCATCTGGTACTGGAGTGCATTCCAAAACTTCACTTACCTGGTTTGTTACAATGACTGCTGAAATAAATATTGTTCGTCTATTATTTTGTGCTAATAATTACCGACCTATCCGACAATTCTCTCCTGCGGTCGGCACTTCTATTTACGTATTGCTGATGATGGGCAGTAAATATTACTCCCTATTAGACTGTTGCTTCTAGAACAGACTGCAACCAATGATTACGCGTATAGCGGGGATTACAAAATTTCGACTCCATCAGCTAAGGGTGAATAGAGCAACGTAATAATCGTCACCCTTGGCGAACAAAGATGGTTTAAGACGGAATCGCCGAATACAGGAAATGCAGCATATAAGTCAACCGATTTCTTCAATTTTATTCATCAAATATCAGTAGTAAATCTGTTTCACCTTTTTCGAGAAAAGTTGAAAAAAAAAAGCTTTTAGGCTCTAACTTAACAGTTAAACATAATAACATAAACCTCGTGTCAACGTATACCTCAAGGAGAGGTGAGAGGTTCCACAAGCTTTGCTCATAGACTATTGAAGTAACTGTGGATACCATTCTGCCTTTTTCTTGCAGTGACATTGACCCTTTCTTTGCCAAAAACTGAAGAGACGAGCGGTATCTACATATTGTAATACCTCTCTCAGTAAATGTTTCGTTTAAAGTCACCCTTATAAGTTTCATTTATTTTTTTTCCTCCAGAATTCAGATTAGGCCTACAGGATCAGAAAGACAGGCTGATGGAAGGCCATGCAATACTTCCTCAAAACGATGAACAGGAGGTTTCTGTGAATACCGTTTTATGTGGTTTTACCAGAGTTAGATAGGATATTGTAACAATAATTATAGAACACTAGTCAGTTCATAAGACGAGTTTCACCGAAGTAGGTACATACTGATGCCTCTGTAAAACCATGTCAGCCAATAACATAAACTTTTTCGTGCATGTATCCACGCAGAAATGAATCCCTAAGCCCCTTTGATGTATGAATAAGTATACAGACATTAATCGAACTAAAGATAAAACGACCTTACAAAGCCTTCAATCAATCTTTTCATACACAAGTATTTCTTCATCTACATCGAACTAGTGTGGGTGCCATAAAAATATATGAACAATGCTCTGTGAAAAGGGCGTCTAATGCCTCCCTGTGATGCATCTTACCAAGCAAGTCAACACAGTATTATACATGTACACCCCTAAATTCCGTTTTGTATAACAACCTGATGATTCATGAGGTATACTGGTCCTTTGACATGCAGAAAATTGACCAAAAGCAAAATTTTTCGGCCCAGGTCAGCCTGCGTGGACTGCGCAGGCTGACCAAAGTCGATACTTTTCGCAAATGCATTAAGCCCCCTTTCCCTCCTTTTCACAAAGTATGACTCAATTACATAGAAAGTAAATTGTTTTCGTAAATGAACACATTATTGGTAAAGGATAAATTGTTTTAAACAAGAAACTGCTCTTTCTCCAAGAATGTTTGGCAAACAATGGAACTTAAATAGTAGAATCTGTTCGGCAATGAGCCACATTAATTGTACTTTAACTGTTTTGAAGACGACGAAAAATAAAACGAGTCCAAAGTAAAAGTATCTATAGACAAGAAATTAAATGTGGCATAGCAGAGGGCATGGAAGACATCGTAAGAAAAAAGAGAATATGCTGTTTATCAGCAAGTCCTTCTTTTTCCAACATGTTTTCAGTCTTCTATAGGGCCATAAATACTCGTGTTTGTTTGGTAAAGAGTTAAGGGTTTTTCCCATATGCCACTATCAAAGGTTTCTTTTCATGTTACCGTCTCATATTTCTATGTTTATGGCAATCCAATATGGTGATATGAGACTACATCTAAAACAATAATGCATGTATTGTGTTGTGCTGGTGAACAATATGCCTCATTACCATAAAAAAAGAAATATCTTAAAAACAGACGGCGTAAATTTTCCAACAAGTAGGCCTGCAGTTGCCCTTACAATAAGCATGTCCACATTTTTTATCAATCATAAATTTCTTCTCACATGAACATTAATAAAGCACCGCCCAAAATAATTGACACATTACCTTGGCCTACAAGAAACCCGGATCTCAATCCGGATGAGCATTTGTGGGACCAGTTGGGACGTCATGTTCAAGCAAGGTTCAAAATCTACAGGAATTGGCCAGGGTACACTTCATGTTGAATGGCAGAGGATCATAATGATGCTAGTTAAGCGTTTTATTTCCAGCATGAGGAGGAGGGTTGCAGCAGTTATCCGTTTGAGAGAAGGATACATCTGATACTGATGTCACCATTGCTGTTGACTCAGGCATGAACACTGAACATTATTTTTTATGAGAATTTCGTGTACGCAAGTCCCAGTCTCTGTGACCATAGTTTTGGACATTTTCTTTTTTGACGTTTTCAGTGTCCATATCTGACTGTCAATAGTTTACAGCTAAAAGTAGAAGCATTGTTGGTAGTTGATAGATTGACACCTTGGAGTGTTCCTCTAACGAATTTATAGCTAAGTCATAGGTTTCCATATCATGAATGACAACCAAGCAAGTCAACACAGTATTATACATGTACACCCCTAAATTCCGTTTTGTATAACAACCTGATGATTCATGAGGTATACTGGTCCTTTGACATGCAGAAAATTGACCAAAAGCAAAATTTTTGCATTGTCAACACAACCTTATGACATGAAAATGGGTGGTGCTTAATTAAAGCTCATGTGTATATTTATTCATTTGAATATATCAATATAAAAAAGTATGTTAAAGGCCCGCACATTCAGCTACGCCGAAAAAGGCATATACATTTTGAGTCGCTCAACCCAACTCGGATAGCATTTCTTACAGTGGAGCAATCACCTTTATGAGAAACAGTCCCTTTTTTTTAAAGAAATGTTGCTAAAACTTGTCAAACTTCACAAACATACGAGCTACGTATACTCTTTGAAAATGGGGTTGAAGGCATCAGCAAAGAGTATCGCCCAGGTCAGCCTGCGCAGTCCGCGCAGGCTGACCTAGGACGAACCTCTTTTGCGATTGGTAAATTTTCTGCATGTCAAAGGACAATTCTACACCAGGTTTCAGTCGGTTGTTTCACAAAATGGATTTTAGGGATCCATACTTATGTGACGACTTGCCAGGTACAATGCATAACGGAGATGTATTAAAACCCCTTTTCACAAAGCAATGGCCCATATTACAAAAAAAAGTTCTTTCGGCAGTGTTGCCATTACATATACAGACAGCAACACATTATAATAACCAGTTAACAGAATATTGGCCAATCGTTCCTTAGCAAGAAAACCTCGTCTCTTGCGATCCTTAGGAAGATGGTTTATTGAACTACTAGTAATCAGCATTTACCAAACGGAAAAAATTCAGACACGTCCAAATTCAAAGCATTTGCAGACGAGAAATAAAATGTGGCTGAAATGGTAAAATTTGTCTGTGAAAGGGTAGAAAACATTTTGGGATAATGGAATTGTTTGGCAAAGAGTTAAGCAATATCATTTACGTACATTGTTAATATATCGATTCCCAATCTGCATGTTGTTGTATAAACTGAACATGATAAATCTGACATCCATCTGGATCAATCAATCAAACTTGCATCGCTTAATGAGCAGTCCTAAGACCTGACCGCTGTACCACGGTGGCACATACACTGCTGGCAACGTAACAACTGTATTCACAACTTACGGCCTGTGTATATGTTTTCAATGACCAAAAAATTTAAAAACAAATACCCCAATTATCGCGTCCGCATAATATAAACATAACTCCAGCTCGACAAACTTTTCATTAACAGTTTGCATCATTGCTTGTTCTTGGGAAAACATGTTCAAAACCATGAATCGTGACGACATAATATAAACATTATCGAGTTTGGTTTTATAAATTATCTCGTCACGGTACAGATTTTAAACCTGCTATCCCAAAAATAAACAATAATATAAACTGATAATGAAAAGTTTACCGAGTGGGAGCTATACAGTGCAGATTTGTTTGGTGTTTCCGCGGCATGTCAAGATTGTTTCGTTATCTGTCACAGACAGACAACGTCTCTGTTTTCAGTCGTCCCTCATCACTAACAAGCAAAGCATTTCCAATCACACAGAAGACACCCTCATTGAAAACATGTCCTTTTTACTTTTATTATATAATGATTGATTTATTGAATGGTGTTTAACGCCGCTTCCAACATTATTTCAGTCATATCACGGCGACAGTTCACAAATTCATGTATTTCCTGGGTTTCACCAGTACTAGGCTAGGGCCCTGAAGTGTCTTGCCCAAGGACACTCCCACGAAAAACCCAGTGGATCAAGTGGGGCGGGACCTCCAGGTTACGAGTCTCACACCTCACCACTGAGCCACCCAGAACTCCTTTTATTATATAGCGATGACATCTTAATGTTTATCTTTTTACAGCACTGTTTCTTAGTTTCTATACGAGTATAATCATTAGCTATGCTCTGCGAAAGGATGGTTAAATGCATAACCAAAAAGTAAAAACCAATGTCAGCCTGCGTAGTCTGCGCAGGCTGATATGGGTCGCAACTTTTTGATATTTCTAAATTTTCTGCATCCCAAAGGACCTGTCTACCTCATGACTCAGGTGGTTGTCGGACAAAATGGATTTTACAGATCCATAATAATGTGACTACTTGCTTTGTTCCATAGATCACGGAGATGCATTAAATCTCCTTTTGCCAGAGTATGGCTCATATGTAAATTCCATCTCTGTCGAAAGTTGACAATACAATCCACAGAAACTAAGAAAGAATTTTTATCTTACAGGCTTGCATAATCAAGCGGACGGTATACATTCAAGATCAGACTGCACATTCTGTGCAGTCTGACATTGATCTATTCCGTCCGCAACAAGCCCCTGTTTTCGCCAAGCGGGTACCAATGCTCGGCTGCCGTAGCTTGATTTTCAGTGAAAATTGTAAGTCGGGCATAACTTTTATTGTAAAAAGTACTTTAATGGTTACCGGCCCTGGTTGTATAGGTTCCCCTTTAAATAGTTAACAACTTGTCCAAGTTTTCGCATGACGATGACGACGCAGACGACAATGACACCAGGGTCCGTATTCACCAACCATTCTTAAGAATATTCTTAGTCTTGTTCTCAAAAATTTTCTACATCTGAAAGTAACACAGCTTCTGATTGGCTAAACCATTCGGTTTAGCCAATCAGAAGTTGTGTTACTTTCATATGTAGAAAATCTTGAAGAATAAGACTAAGAACGTTCTTAAGAATGGTTGGTGAATACGGACCCAAGGTTATGACAATACCTCGTTTTCATGGAAAACGGTGGAGCCAGAAATTGGATGGTTATAAAAGACGTTCTTCATTGTTAGCGCATCTGTGAGAACCCATTATAATCGTCTTACAAGCTTAACCCTTTAATACACAATCACGAGTATTAACGACCCTGAAGGAGAAGCGTTTTGAAAACAGGGTTTGAAAAGGAGACAACGCTGGTAACCAGCAATTTGTCCTTTACCCACAATGTTGTCTGCCCTTTTAAAGAAAAAACCTCATCACTTAAGCAACATTTCATTTGTTGTCTGCGAATGCCTTCAATATGGAAGAGTCCATTTTTTCCTCTTGTAAAGGGTATAATGAGTATCAAAAAAAATGGGTCCTACCATGCTCTGTGAAAAGGTGGCTAAATGAATCTGCAAACAGTATCGACCAAGGTCAGCCTGCGCAGTTCGCGTAAGCTGATCTGGGCCGAAACTTTTTGCTCTTGGCAATTTCTCGGCATGCCAAGCTGGTTGTTAGACAAAATGGATTTTATGGATCCATATTTATGTGATGACTTGCTTGGATCAATCATTCATCAAGGAGATGCATCAAGCCCTCTTTTGCCAGAGAATGGCTCATTTTCTTTTGTAATTAGAATACTAACATCTTTCGGGTCTAAAACCTCTTTCATTACGGAATTTCATTCACCATAGCCCAACGACAATATTCTTCATGCGGTGAGCTGCTTTATCGCCGTAGGCTAAAATACCAACCACTGTCCAAACAATATGGTCAGTACATTTAAAAACGCAATACTCGGTGTAGGCTACAAACCAGCCGGAATATAACACGTTTTCATCCAGTTGACGTTAAACGTAATTCATCGTTATTCTGTTGAATGATGTACAAACAACGGTTAATCCCCGACAACAGTTCCGAACTTGGCAGTGCCCTTCTGGACGAATGGGTCAACACCCCACAGCATAGAATAACTTAAAATTTTGTCAATGAGACGATTGACTGATTGATTGAATGTTGTTTTACGCCGCTTTCAACATTATTTGAGTCATATCACGACAACAGCTCACAAATTCATGTATTTCTTGGGTTTCACTAGTACTAGGCTAGGACTCTGAAGTGTCTTGCCCAAGGGACCTCCAGGTTACGAGTCCCACACTTTACTACTGAGCCACCAGGACCCCTATCAATGCGACGAATCTGGCAAGTTTTGATAAATGCAAGGCGTGGCCATACTTGCTATTAATTATGTGACTTTTTGATTTGCGATAAGGAACATTTTGTATAATTTTCCACTTGAAAATTTAAAAGTAATTTAACTCTTTACCAAACGACGAAATTTATGACTCGATGAAAGCATTTGCAGACGACAAATTAAATGTAGTGCAAATGATAATTTCTGTTTTTGATAGAGTAGAAAATATTGTGGGAAGAGGAGAAAATGCTGGTTACCAGCATTTTCTCCTTTTCCCACAATGTTTTCAAAGGCCTTCTTCTTCAGGGTCGATAAAAGTCGGGATTGTGTGGTAAAGGGTTAACGAAATTTTGTGGCTCATTCAATGGAATAGTCATAACTAGATTACAGGTAACTAAGAGGAAAATCTATATTTTCCGACTGATTTTCAACCTACAACTATAGTTGCGTTTCTAACTCTTTACCAAACGACAAATATTTAGACCAGTCCAAATTGAAAGCATTTGCAGACGACAAAATTAATGTGACTCAAAAATTGAAATCTGTTTTGGGAGGGGTAGAAAACATTGCATTTTCTCCTTTTTCCGCAATGTTTACAAAAGGCTTCTTTCTCAGGGTCGTTAAAACCCGGGACTGTTTGGTAAAGGGTTAATTAAACGTACTTAGTGTACACGTCGACTTCTACACGTTTATTCTTGTGGTAAGCGGTGTATTCGCAGAAAGGGATGGAACAGTGGTGTTGTGGTGAAACACTGGACTTGTAGTCTGAACGCTGCAGGTTTGATTCCCAGCCTGAGCCAGAGTTTTTCCAACCAACTAGAGGTGAACAGGTTAGAAATGCAGTGTAAACCTCACGATAAGTGCTTTACACGAAAAGAGCTGGGATCCCGAACCCGGACGTCCTTGTATCAAATACTTTCTGGCCGCGAGTAGATTCTTTTTCTCCGATTAACGGTCATCTCAATTTTGGCCTAATGTAAGCCAGGAACTAAATCCTTCAGATGCACTGTTATAATTACAGGAACGCAGTGCTCCAGATAATTTTCAATGACATCAGTACAGTGCTGATGAAAATCAAGATTAATCAGTACCAGCATATGGGGATCAGTACCAACATTTGGTGAACGAGACTGATTAAAGTCAAAATTGGTTTTCTTGCATTTGCTTTTATATAAGCATTACTGTAAAACTACATAACATTTTACCTAGTACCAGTATGATGTTTACTGTACAAAGTGTAAAGCAGGTTTGTAGAAACAAATATGCAACTCATAATCTTTTTTTGAAGCGATCTTTTTTCATGCTATTTAATTTTTGGAAAAATATTTGTGCAGGATTTGACATAAATTTGTCAAATAGGGTCGCAAATAACTTCAAAACCTGTAATTTTACGCTAGAAAAGCAGATATCATAAATACTTTTGAATTCACCAGTGCTTGTTTTGGAGACATTTTTTCTAACTTGGCCCAAATTGGCGCCACTGGCGATCAACAGAGAGCCCATCTGGGTGCATGCGCTTTTTGCTTCATATTTTTTGTGCGTGATTATTCAATTTAGAGCGAGAATTATTGCACATTTATACATAAATGGGAACAGTGCTTAAGTCTTGGCCAGTCTGATTTTATCTTTCAACGATTCTCAGTTTTGTTAGGATTATTTGGTTCTGGAGATAGATGAAATAACCTAGCCAGACGTTTCTGTGTATTCCCCGACTTTTTCGAAGCGCAAACTATTCATTCGGAACATACATGAACATAGTACGATCATCCGCTGGTCCACGCCGTAATCGATAAAAACTTGACCAAAGCCGAGATGCAGGGTCTAATTCCGGTCCGAGCCGCTTTTCCCTTTTTATTTAACGGAAAAAAATGGAAAATCGCTCGGCAATCCCGAAGATATCTGAATGTTTGTCTGAGAAAGAGTAAGCTCCCGTTCATTGTGTACGGATTCGTACCCTAAATTTTACGTACCTGGAAAAACGTTCCGTATCGAGTACGGAATTTTGTAAAAAAAAGATGCGTAACAATCAGATCGTCATCCGTAAATTACGTGAATACGGACCTTATCTGGAGCACTGCGGAACGAATACAATAACGTTAAACTGTGACAAACAGGTGTGTCTACCACAGCTAGCACTATTACAATTGATAGATAAAATACTGCCGTTCAGCGTATGTCAAGTTCGTTGGTTAGCCAATCAAATTTTGTACCGGACTTGTCCCACGTGATGGTGTTCTCGATAGATTTGAAATCGAACAGCAGAAACATTTAACCAGCATCTAGACATATCGCAACTGCTATATACAGACACCTGTAGCAATCATTATACCGACAGCTGTTCTTTGTTCTAACCTTAAAGATACATACATTGTACTTACAACCAGATAAAAAAGAAACGCTGTTAAAACTTGAAACTATGTACTAGTATCTAATGGCTCAGAAGTTGGTCATCTTTGTAAACATAGATAAATTACCAATATATATGGTGTATATATTGTGTGAGGGATAGAGAAACTTTAAGGATTTGTCATCATTTAAAACTGGAAACGACAACAATGATTTCTATGAAGGCCGCAAAAAAATGGAATGCATTTTACACCCGTCGTAATCTGTGCAACCTTGAAGCGGTCAGGGGCAATATTAAGCATGAAGATATAAGAATGATTACAGTTTCATAAAATAAAGATAAAATAGGTTAAATACTGGCTGAAAATGAGTATAGACGTATCTTAAACATAATAATCTCAAGTTTTAACCCTTAGGCTGCTAAGCGCGATACACGGACCTTTTGCGGACAGTGAATATCAAGATCAGACTGCACAGAACGTGCAGTCTGATCTTGGATCTACACTGTCCGATAAGGAAATATGTTTTCCCAAACAATACCTTTGCAGTAACAAAAATTGGTTTTCACTATCGACTTAAAATTTTCAATTTACTTATTTCGCAGATTAAAGGTTAACGATCCCGGAAGTTGTAGGCTTTTGAAAACATTTTTCCGAATGGAAGAAAATGCTCGGTTACCAGCATTTTCTCATTTTCCCACAAAGGTTTCTACCCTTTCAAAGATACATCTTATCATTCGAGACACACTCATTATGTCGATATATCGTCTGCAAACGCTTTCAATTTACGCACATCTAAAAACAAAATATTGTCGTCTAGTAAAAAGTTAGGACAAAGGTAATTTATCGTACTTTACATACTGGTACTTGCTAAGCCAATCCTTTTATATTATCTGAAAGCAGAATCAAAGCACGATAAAAGCTGTTTTATTACTGTTCAGGTATGACAAAAGAAAAAATCTATATATTATATCAAGTCAATATAATGATTAATTTTTGTGGCAGCTTTGAATTCATTTTAGTGAGTCTCTGTATAAAACGGAGATTCTCATTTGTGGAACACGGCGTATCATTTGCGGAATTTTTCTCTTTCATTTGCGGAAACAATTAATATATCGTCTGCAGAAAATTTGGGAACATGATTACCTCTTCCGTTAGCCAGTGTTAAACATCCATGCTAGAATACATAGCTAGATGTTTACTTGTACTGGGCTAGGTAGTACTAGGCGTTGATTTTTTTGGCACCAAGCTTGCCCAAGATGGAATCTACAGCACAGTCGAAGCGTCATGTGAAAGTATCCCTGATGACACTATGCATTGCCTTTTCAGAGTCAACATGTACAATAGCTGGTTCTGGCTTAAAACGGTGGACCTCACAAAGGGAAACGATAGCATCCCCATGTTTTTGCATGTAGTTGGTGCCCTGTCGCAGAGTAAGGTGAACAGAAGCGGTATTTAATGTCTATTGTTTAGACCATGGATACTGTACAACTAGTGAAAGAACTTTGGACAGCACCTGAATCTTCCAACAATAAAAAAGGTCTGTTGCAGAACAAAGACATTCCAAGTTATTGCTATATGGAAATACTACTATTCCTTTGATTAAATTTTAGACTTGTGCAATCAAGTTAGAATGGCTGGTGATTACCGGTCCTGAGCAAGGTTGTTAAAAAATTGGAATGATTTCAAGTTTGCTTTTTAAACCAATAAGACACACAGAACTTCACACGACAAGGAAAAAATATATGCTGACAGGATTTGAGCTTACATTCCCTCGATTATAAATCTTTTGGTTGTTTTTTGCCGTCATCAGGTCTTCCAGACAAACAAATTTGATAAAAGCAAATGAATTATATATATTTCTTCTTCTTGACTATTGATCCTATCTCTTTGGTTGAGTCATCAGTAACTGGTATTGTTTTCTTCCTGCCATTAATCATTCCAGAATATTTACATTTCAGTAAAGCTATGTCGCCAAAGTGGGGATTTTGCTACCATAAATAGGACTTTGATACATCTGACAAGGAAACTCCTTTGGTAAAAGTTTCCTGTAACGTGTCAATTCATTGGTCAAAGTTCCGCAAAGTGTAATGAAGGAACCAATAACACTATTCACTAATTATTCATGAAAGCAATATTTTGTAAGCCGAATGTTCAACGGTATCTAGAAGAAGTACAACATACCACGGGAGACAGCAGTACAGGCGAAGAGGGCAGATCTCTCAAATCATGGGTTTTGGATTTGATTCCTATGATAAGCGAGGTCATTCTTTGCAACTATCGTATCATGGGGCGAGTACTGATTAGATTTTATGAAATCAATCATCCATAGCGATCTTTATGATTAATTCCTAGTACTAGGTTCACATTCGATGTGAAATAAATAATTGTAAACGTTTACAACAAAATCCCGAGTTTTAACGACCTTCAGGGAGAAGACCTTTGAAAAAAATTGTGGAAAACGGGGAAAATTCTGGCAACCAGCACTTTCTCCTTCTTCCATAATCTTTTCAACCCTATTAAAAACAGAAAAACCATTTGAGCTACAGTCATTTTGTCGTCTGTACATTTTATCAATTTGACCGAGTCCAAAACTTTGTTGTTTCCTCAATAAATAGAGTAGGACGTGGTTAGATAAAAATACTGAATGTTGGTGCCAATGCTCGGTTGCAGGTGCTTTTGCAGTGAAAGGTTAAAGATGATAAAGGGGCATGGCTGTGTCGAAAATATTTTGAGGGTAACCTGCTGGTCTGGTATGGGTCCGCATTTCGATAGCTAACAACAAGCTCAAGTTTGAAGTATATATTGAGTGTTAACGGTAAAAAGACAGACATGAGAAAATGTCAAACCTTTCAACACAACCACGACAACGAAGGCGCAGACGACCACAAGACTACAACAGTATGTTTCCTTCGAAAACAGCCGCGTCAAAAATTCTGGTAATTTATTTCCAAAGTACTTCTTTTTCAGGGTCTCTGCATTATGTGGTAAAGTATTTATCATAAGACAATATCCTTTACAACTCAGAAATCTTGGCCAAACAGGAGCACCGCATGCGGATGCCAACGCTCGGCTGCGGATGTTTGATTTTCACTGAAAATTCTTAGTAAAAAAAGGGGCATAACGCTGTCAAAAATAGTTTGATGGTTACCTCCCCTTATTGTATAGGCTTACCTTTTGATAGTTAACAACTTGTCGAAGTTTGAAGCAAATATCTTCAGTAATAACAGACATATAAAATGTCAAAGTTTTCGCACGACAACGCTGACAACGACGCCAGGGCAACGACAACACCTCAGCGTTCTTCTTCGAAAACAGCCAAGCTAAAAATTGGCAAAAATATATCATAGACACGTTGAGGGTTATTGTCGTCTATGGTACAGATTCCCTTTTGACAACACTGATGACGATAGGGCTAGCACAATAATGAATTATTTACCAAACGAAAAAATTTTAGCCTGGCTAAAATTCAAAGCATTTGCAGACGACATAATAAATCACAATGAAAACATAAATTCTGCCGTTCAAAGGCTAGAAAACATTGTTGGAAAAGAAATAAATGCTTGTTACCAGCATTTTTCTCCTTTTCCCATAATATTTTCATAAGCCTCCTTTCTAAGGTTTGTAAAACTTTGGGCTGTTTCGTAAATTGGTATGGGTTAATCTGAAGACAACATGTTGAAGACAAGAATCCTTTAAAACTCAAATTTACGGCTTTTTTACTGCCTTCCAAATGCACAAAATGCCTTTTAAAACCAATAAATTGTTCACGCTTGAACAATAAACCAGGTTCTAAATCCAACACCACAGAAATACAAAGTTTAAAATCTCTTCAATAAACACTTCTTGCCTCTGTACCAAATGACAAAAATAAAGAATTGTCTCAATTGGAAGCATTTGCAGACGACAAATTACATGTATGTGGCTCAAAAGATGGAATTTGTCATATAATTTGTCATAGAGACATTCTAGGAAAACAAGAAAATTCTGGTTACCAGCATTTTCTTCTTTTCCCATAATGTTTTCAAAAGCCCTCAACTTCAGAATTGTTAAACATCAGGATTATGCAAAAAATACAGACTTGTCCAAACTGACAGCATTTGCAGTCCACAAGTTCAAAGTGGTTCGCATTTTTGAATTGTTGTGTGAACAGGTAGAAAACATTGAGGGAAAACGGGAAAATGCTGCTAATCAGCATTTTCTCCTTTTCCCACAATGTTTTCAAAAACCTTCTTCTTCAGGTTTGTTAAAACTCGGGTTTGTGTGATAAAGAGTTACAAGAGCTGCAGGATAAGAAGCAGTAAGTGGTAAGATGTAAAATCAAAGCTCCTTTCCTGCAATCTTTTCCATACAGTTTAATATCTATAGTTTCTTTTTCTTCAATAGTAACCCTAGCCCCAGTAGCTCAATTGGACTTGAGACCAGAGGGTCAGTGGTTCCATCCGCGGCTCGGCTAATTTCTTTCCAAGAATTGAAAATAGTGTAACAAGCTTCATTCCTCTCTCACCTGACCATTGTTTTGACGATGGTTATGTGGGAAAGCAGGCAGTGGCTTGGAAAGAATATTGTGCTGAGTAATGGTAACAGAAAACCCAGGAAAGCATGATCAGTGCACTGGCTGCCATTATATAACCGAAATAATGTTGAAAACAGTGTTAAATACCATACAATCAATCTATCTTCGAAAATTTGTCGTTCGTATCACATGAACTTTGTGTAGTGAGATTTGGTTTGAACTTGTTACCAGATGACAAAAATTTAAAACACAGATCCACGTTGGAAGCATTTTCAGATCACAAATTAAGTGTGGCTCCAATATCTGGATTTACCTTTCAATGGGTAGAAAACATTGTGGGTATAGGAGAAAATGCTGGTGACCAACATTTCCTCCTGTTCACACAATGTTTCAGAATCTTTCTTTCCAAAGGTTGTTAAAACTGGGCATCGCTTGTAAAGTGTTAAAACAGCTTTAACCCTTTACCACAAAATCCCGAGTTTTAACAACCTTGAGAAAGAGGCCTTTTGAAAACACTGTGGTAAAAGGAGAAAATGCTGGTAACTAGTGTTTTCTCCTTTTCCCACAATGTTTTCTACCTTATAAAAGAAAATTTGCACCATTTGAGCCACACTGAAATTGTCGTCTGCAATTACTTTCAATTTGGACAAGGCTAAAATTTTGTCATCTGGTAAAGGGTTAAGGAAATGGATTTACTGCACTGAAGCAGAAGAAAACCAGGACTAAACATTTCACACATGTCAATGGTAATGACATTTTACGTGAGTGAATTTATACACAAGTAAAAAACACCAGGATATGTATTCACCAAACATTCTTAAGAATATTTGTAGTCTTACTCCTTAAGATTTTCTAAATCTGAAAGTAACACAACTTCTGATTGGCTAAACCAAATGGTTTAGCCAATCAGAAGTTGTGTTACTTTCAAATTTAGAAAATTCTTGAGAAGACTAAGAATTTCCTTCAGAATTGTTGGTGAATACAAGGCTAGAATCACCTGTCAGTTGGATGAGCTCAAGTGGTACAGGAGCACAGGAGTTTGTAATCTTGGGTCTCTTGAAGGGGTGTGTTTGATTCCCATGACTGGACAACTAAACTTACTAATAGTCTTGATGAGACTTGAAATTCTGATCAGTGCCCTCAGTCTTTGCCATACGATAGAGTCTTAGACGAGACCAAATCGAACGTATTTGCAGACAACATATTAAATGTTGCTCAAATAATGGAATATGTCTTTGATAGTGTAGAAAACATTGTGGGAAAAGGAGAAAATGCTGGTACCAGCATTTTCTCCTTTTTCAACAACATTTTCAAAAGGTTTCCTTCTCGGGGTCGTTAAAAGTCGGGATTGTGTAGTAAAGGGTTAAACCCTTTCCCAGGTGAACAAATTATAGACTTATCCAAATTTAAAGAGTAAAACAAAGGCAATTCAAAGTTGGCTCATACGATGAAATTTGACATTCAAAGGATAAAAAAAGTTGTGGGGACACGAGAAAATGCTGGTTACCAGTATATTCATCTTTTCCAACAGTGTTTTCAATAGCCTTCTTTCTTTGGGTCATGTGGGAATTGTTTGTTAAAAGGTGAATTGTAATTTTCCCTCTTATCAATACAACATCCAAATTTAAAGAGTTTAACAAAGGCAATTCAAAGTTGGCTCATATGATGAAATTTGACATTCAAAGGATAAAAAATGTTGCGGGGACATGAGAAAATGCTGGTTACCAGCATATTCATCTTTTCCAACAGTGTTTTTAATAGCCTTCTTTCTTTGGGTCATGTGGGAATTGTTTGTTAAAAGGTGAATTGTAATTTTCCCTCTTATCAATACAACATCCAAATTTAAAGAGTTTAACAAAGGCAATTCAAAGTTGGCTCATATGATGAAATTTGACATTCAAAGGATAGAACATGTTGTGGGGACATGAGAAAATGCTGGTTACCAGCATATTCATCTTTTCCCACAGTGTTTTTAATAGCCTTCTTTCTTTGGGTCATGTGGGAATTGTTTGTTAAAAGGTGAATTGTAATTTTCCCTCTTATCAATACAACATCCAAATTTAAAGAGTTTAACAAAGGCAATTCAAAGTTGGCTCATATAATGAAATTTGACATTCAAAGGATAGAACATGTTGTGGGGACATGAGAAAATGCTGGTTACCAGCATATTCATCTTTTCCCACAGTGTTTTTAATAGCCTTCTTTCTTTGGGTCATGTGGGAATTGTTTGTTAAAAGATGAATTGTAATTTTCCCTCTTATCAATACAACATACTTCTGCAGTTCAAGGGAGTTAGCCTTACACTATTATGTTATGAAATTTGTCAAATTACTTCCCTGAGCAATGTAGTCTAGGTAGAAAATATAAGAAACTCACCCCAGGAATTTCAGGTTACCGATTTCTACAGCCATTGTTCTATAAGAGAGGTGCTGCAACACTGTTTTTAGTCTTACACAGCCTATGAGTGGGGAGGTTAGATTTGGGAACATCAATTTTAAATATATCTAAAAAGAAAAAAATCACAAAATATATAAAAAGGTTTTAACCATTAAAATATCTAAAGCTCATTTTATGCATATTTTGTATCCAGGTTTCTCTCTTTCTCTCTCCAAATATCTCACTCTCTCTCTCTCTCTAAATCTCCCTCTCTCTTTGGAGACTTTTCCTCTATCCCTAAATCTCTCTCTTTCTGTATCCTCAAATCTCTTTCTCTATCACCAAGTCTCTCTTTCTCTATCAACAAATCTGTCTTACTCTATCCTCAAATCTCTCTCTTTCTCTTTCACCAAATCTCTCTCTTTCTCTATCACCAAATCTCTATATTCTCAAACATCTCTTTCTCTATCACCAAATCTCTCTTTTTCCCCAAATCTCTCTTTCTCTATCACCAATTTTTTCTCTTTCTCTATCCTCAAATCTCTTTTTCTCTATCACCAAAACTCTCTGTCTCTCTGCCTCTCAATTGATTGTGTTTGTGATATGAACTGTTGCCTTTGAATACTGTTGAAATTATGTAGAGGTGGAAAGACTCTAAGTTGGATGAATTTGTGTTTCAACCCCAATTTTACTTTAAATGTGTAATAAAATATCTTTTTAACTAAATTAGCATCCATTACAGATAAAAATATTTTATATTGAACCCCTAAACACTTGTTACAACCTGATTTCATAAATCTCAACTTTACGATACAAACATACCGATAATTCACTGTATTTTGTTGTATAGTTTAACTTTTTTATCACATGAAATGAATTTGAAGCAAACATCTTTGAAAACAATAGATGTTGAATAATATGAAAATGTACTTATAATTATGTCCTTCATTGCCATCAGAGGCAAAAATAGCTGTTTATCCATGGCAAAGATCAAGAAAAGATTACACTGAATGAGCACTCATCATCTTGGATCTAAATTGTCATGTCTTGATTCTAACCGTTAACCCTTTACCACACAATCCAGAGTTTTGACTCTTTACCAAACAACAAGATTTCGGACTGAACGAAATTGAAAGCATTTGCAGACGACAAATTAAATGTAGCTCAAATGATTATTTCTCTCATTGATAGGGTAGAAAATATTGTGGGAAAAGGAGAAAATGCTGGTTACCAGCATTTTCTCCTTTTCCTGCAATGTTTTTAAAAAGTATTCCCTGTCAGGGTCTTCAAAACTTGGAATTGTGTGGTAAAGAGTTAAAGACCTTGAAGATGAATGCTTTTGAAAACATAGTGCAAAAAAGGAAGAAATTCTCGTTTTATTCTACAATTTTTCCTGCTGCCATTCTATTTTGGTCTGCAGGTGCTAAAGTTGCTGCAAGGTAGTCATTAGCAGTCTGGCAAGTCAAGCTATGTGACCATATGAATTGCGATGGCTTAGTCAGGATTTTAGGTCATTACATACCTCGAGTCAAGATTATTATTTAACCATAAAGCACTAAATAGATAAATAGATCAAGTTTCTCTCTCAATCACAGAAGGAACCAAACTCACAATAATTAAATTTAATGGTTGTATTTGTCAGTATACTTAACCAAACAGTGGATAGTATAGATCCAAGATCAGACTGCATGTTTGTAAAATCTAATCTTGACTAAATCAGAAAACAGTCTGATCTGGTTCTATTCTGTCAACAAAATAAAAACACTGTCTGAAGACTATGCTTTGCATTCTAAAGGTTCATCGAGCCACTGACAAAGTACATCTTCCCAATTTTCACTAAGAGAACTTTATCTTTCATACATCATAAATTAACCGTTTAGCATTGCAAAACTTTAGCCTTGTACAAATTGAAAGCATTTGCAGATGACAATTTCAGTGTGGCTCAAAAGGTGCAGTTTTTCTGATAGGATAGACAACATTGTGGAAAAAGGAGAAAATGCTGGTTACCAGCATTTTCCCCTTTTCTCACAATGTTTTCAAAAGGCTTCTTTCCCAGGTCATTAAAAGGCAGCATTGTGCTGTAAAGAGTTAACAAACCACACACAAAACCAGACTGAATCCCAAAACAATGCTGTAAATGGAGAAGTTGCTTATAGTAATGAATATCTACTTTTGAAATACAGTACTATTTCCACATGATGAATCAAATCTTTGTCGTGATTCTCCTTATTCTGCATCAAGGGTGTTTCCAGAAGTCATCTGCTGAAAGATTATTGTAAGTTGTAATGATTTAACCCTTTACCACACAATCCTAAGTTCTAACAAACCTGAAATAGTCAGCTTTTGAACACATAGTGTGAAAATGAGAAAATGCTAGTAACCAGCATTTTCTCCTTTTCCCACAATGTTTTCTACCCTATCAAAAACAAATTCCATAATTTGATCCCTATTTATATTGTTGTCTGCAAGAGCTTTCAGTTTGGTTAAGTCTACTTTTTTGTTGTGTGGTAAAGAGTTAATCTAAACCATTGCTTCTAAATGAGCCATGATCTAACAAAAGAGGGCTTAATGTGTCACTGTGATGCATGATACCAAGCTAGTCATCACCTAATTATGAATCCATAAATATCCTTTTTATCCAACAATTGGCTGAATCATGAGGTACCCTTTGCCATGCAGAAAACTGACAAGTAGCAAAAAGTTCCGACCCAGGTCAGCCTGCAACGACTGTGCTGGCTGACCTGGATCAATACTTTTTGCAGATGCATTAAGCCCCCTTTTCATAGAACATGGCTAAAACATTTTAGAGCTTGACTGAGTTTTATTTATATAAGATGGTTTTATGTTTAACCCTTTACCATAAGACCGAGTTTGACAAGTTTTAACGCCTCAGATTAAATATACAAATTAGTTCTAGATCTGCCACCTGCCTCACATGCAAAAGATTTTTGAAAACATTGTGAGAGAAAGGGGAAAATACTTGTAGTGGTACATGTAACAAGCGTTTTGTCCTTTTCTCACAATGCTACCCAACTTTTCAAAGACACGTATTATCATTTGAGCAGCATTGAACTTGTTGCTTCCAAACATCCTCAGTTTGGAGGAGCTTAAAATTTCATAATCTGATCCCATAGTCTTGATTTATCATACATATACTCTCATTTTAACCTTTATCACCTCCTATCCGAGTACCTCTCCCGTCCGGTTTCCACTTCATTTATGTAACATCAAAACTTTATAAATGCTGTATTTTGCTATTTAGAGCGATGTCATTGCATTGTTTTAATCGGAATGTTGGCAGTTAAGAAAAATACAGACCTTACATGAACGGCCATAGTAATTGATAAATCTAAATTTCGTAAATTTCAAACGACATTTACCTGTTTCAGATTGTGACAGTACAGACCTGCGAAAAAGCTAAAGCATTACCTAAGGGAAATAACTCGAAGTTGATAATCTACTTGTTTGAGTTGCAGTCATTTCCCTTGTTGAATTCTCTAATAAGGAATTTCTTGTATTGTTTTTTGCACACTTTGTAGGTTTGTAACCTGTAAAATGTTTCAAAACCAATTCCTATAAAACTTATATCCTTGTACTGGTTGTATCCCCAGTAAACATCCGATAGACTGTGAACAATTGAAAAGAAAGATAAACAACAGACTGCTGGTTAATTTATCCATCCATCCATCCAATCGAAAAAGTTATTGTTCATTATCCCCGTACAAGCCACGTCTCTAACCTAGGACATTCACATAACATGCAGACACTCAACTGGACAGCCATGCCATTGATCATAAATATCCTACAGTCAAGTGGAATTGACTGAAATGTGACCATCATGTTTTTACTTTGACATAAATTAGGCTTGAAAGGGAAACATTTTAGGAACCTGTGACTTTATGGGAGAGAGACAGAGAGAGAGAGAGAATGGACGGAAGGACGGACGGAGGGACGGACATCGGAGGGACGGACAGATAGACATAGACCCTTTTGAGGCCATACTGCACTAGGCTACGGTCCTTGCCCCCGATTCGGTTCGGCATAACCGTTGGGTGTAAGAAAGTATGGCACCCATCCATCCATTCGACCGACCGACCGACCAAACATCAACGAGCTCATCAACGAACCAATAAATCAACGAAATAAAGAGACAAATAACAATCACCCAATCAAGCAATCATGCAAACAAAAAAGACACAAAACATGAACCATGCTCTGTGAAATAGAACCTAAATGCACCTGCAAAAAATATCAACACAGGTCAACCATCGCAACCCGCGCAGGCTGACCTGTGTCGAAACCTTTTGCTTTTGACCAACTTTCTGTATGTCAAAGGACCATTCTACCTCATGATTCAGTCGGTTGTTAGACAAAACCAATTATATGGATCGGATCCATAAGATTAAACATATTTTATTGCCACACTTTGAATACATAATTTACACATCAAAATCACAAACAAGAAAGGCGGCAAATGGGTTGAGCCACAAGTTCAAAAACTTAGTTACGGCTCTCCCAATTGGCCATTAACCCTTTCCCAAACAAGCCCTGGTTTTCACGTGTCTGCAGTACAAGTCTTTTGAAAACACTGTGGGAAAAGGAGAAATTGCTCGTAACGAGCAATTTCTCCTTTTCCCACAGTGTTTTCTACCCTTTTTGAGAACTTTCTGCCAATTTCATCAAATTTAAAATTGTCGTCTGCAAACTCATTCAATTTGGACCAGTCCAAAATTTGTCGTTTGGGAAAGAGTTAAAGGTAAAGATACTACACTACATGGCAGAAAAAAAATGTAGTAATGTGTCTAAAAAGAGAACACACACACACACACACACACACACACACACATATATATTAGTCTAAAGAAAAACAATGAAAAGAAAAGGTTAGACGTATTCTGTACGATACAGAATATATGAGAGAGAGAGAGAGAGAGAGAGAAGGGGCGGGGGGAGAACTCAGATGAATCTTTACTCAGTATATAGTCAACCAACTGAAGCGCCTTGTTGCAGCTATGTACCTATGCACAGTGTCAAAAATTAAAATACTTGTTTCTACTGGTAATTCAGTATTTCCATGTAATAAAAGATGGCAGCTCAGAGGTTGCAGATGTCTTAAAGTATCAAATAGCTGATGACGTTCGGGTTGATATCTGGACCATTTGATGAAATAATGTTCAGCATCTTCACATTCACATAAGGAAAAACTATTTTCGTAAGAAATATGATTCAGAAAGAGATCGTTTTTCAAGTCACTACAGTTATTTCGAATTCTTGCATGAATAACAGAAAGATATCGTATTCCAAAGCAAAAATATGAAGGAACAGTGTTAGTTTGAAACATATGGCAAGAAATTTCTCGTTTAAAGGATGAAATTGTAGTTACATGTCTCAGATTCAGAGGGAGATGATTCCAGAAGGAGATTAAAGAAGGAACACACGAGCTTTCGAACAACGTAGTACGGCATGGTAGTAACATGAATCAACATTGTTTTGCAAATTATAGTTGACGGAGTTGCCAATGTTTTGTGGAAAAAGTGAACTTAAATATTCCGGAACCATATTGTGTGTTATTTTGTAAACGAGAACAAACTTTTGATATTTACGTCTATCTGATAATGTTAGCCAGCCTAGTTCGTGAAAAAGATTATACAAACTGGTTGATCGCGTCTGTACAGTAACAATTCTTCCATCTTCAATTTCGATTTTTTTTCTAATTTGTCTTTTTCATAGAGAGTACAGTTGTCCCAAACAACAGATGCATATTCAAGAATTGGTCTAAGGAAAGAAAGATATATCTGATTAAGTGTCTTACGTCTAACAGTAAATTTTAGCTTTCGCATAATTCCTAAGAGCTTTGATGCTGATAGAATGATATTATCTATGTGTTTGTGCCATTTACAGTCGTCGCTGAAAGTTAAACCTAGGTGTTTATAAGAGTCAGTAACATCTAAAGGCGTATCATTAAAAATCAAAAAGGGAGCTAGCTGATTTCCAAAGTAAAGAACCTTAGTCTTAGCTGGATTGAATGTAACTAGCCATTGTTTAGACCACTTTGTAATAATATCAAGATCATGATTTAGAATGCTCTGAAGGTCAGTTGTATTAGAAGTTGTACAAGCAAGAGACGTGTCATCTGCAAAAAGCCTTACAACACTTAGTAGCGACTCGGTAATATCGTTCACGTAAACCAAAAAAAGTAGGGGGCCAAGAACAGAACCTTGCAGAACTCCAGCCAATATTCTTCCAGAACGAGAATAGGGGCTTTCAGTGAACACGCGCTGACGTCTGTCAGATAAATAATTTTCAATCCAACTAAGCAACTGTCCGCGTATACCATTTTGCTTAAGTTTAGAAAGTAATCCTTTGTGCCAAACTCTATCAAAAGCTTTAGAAATATCACAAAAAATGACACAGGTTTGAGTTTTATTATCAAAGGATCAAGCGAGCTGATGACATAGTGAAATTGGTTGGTAAACTGTAGAATGACCAGGTAAAAAATCTTGTGATGACTTGCTTGGTATAATGCATCGCTGCCTATACCTGGTACCCGTTGTATCTCCTGTTACCGTCCGATAGACGAAGATCGGTAACAGGCGGCCAGTTTAATCGAGGAGATGCGTTAAACCCCAGCCTCTTTTGCCAGAGCATCGCCCACATGTTCTTTTTCTTTAATATGTAAAGTAACAGAAAAGAATCAATGCGTTTGTGATTTAGAATCGAGTTTTTTTTTTTAATTTTTATTCCTTTATGATTTTACAATGTAGAATTTTGAAAACGTAAAAGACAGTTAAATCCTTAACAGCATGTGACATTTCTGGTTTCTTTCTCTCAGGATATCTGGTCTGATCAGCGTCTCTGAAATGTGGGAAAAAAAAAAGATATTTAACTTTTATCCACACGATCAAGAGTTTTAACGACCCCGAGGGAAAATTTTTTTTTTTTGAAAACGTTGTTGGAAAAGGAGACAATGCTAACCAGCATTTTCCCAAAATGTTTTCTACCCTTTCACAGACAAATCCAAGCATTTGGGTCATGTACACTTTGCCGTCTGCAAATGCTATCAAGTCGGACAAGTATAGATTAAGCCCGCCAAAGGCTTGATTAAATGCATTTTCTCAAGACTCGTTTAATAAAATTCTTTCTCAAATGCAAACTTATTTCAGATCCTACAGATGTTACAGGCCGGAATCGGCCGGTAACTCAAACCATCGTTGTACTGAAAATTCAGATTGACTTCAACCTTGTTAGAAAGCCATCTTTTGTTACAAGATAGGCTCATTCAGTAACTGAATTCGTCGTTAGGATCAAGCATATTTTTTTTTTATGAACATACCACGGTTTGACAGAAAACGATGTGGGAGAAAAAACGTTGAAAAGTAAAAAATGAGTAAGCAGACATTATGCGATACTGTTTTGAAAGTGCATTGTTGGCCGACGCCTTTACGTTGCTGGAAATTAACATGCCAAATATTGCCCCGACGGCTGCAAGGTTGAACAGATTACGACGGAAAGAAAATGCTTTTCATTTTTTGGCGGCCTTCAAAGAAAGCACTGTCGTCATTTCCGGTTTTAAATGAGGACAAATCTCTTGAGTTCCTCTATCCATTATACCATATATATTGGTAGTTTATCTATTCTTACACAGCTGACCAAATTCTGAGTCATTCTACAAACTTTCAAGTTTTAACAGCGTTTTTTTTCTCTCAGTTTGTAAGGATGTATCTTTAAACTTCTTGATGGATTAACACTTTACCACACGCTCCCGAGTTTTAACTACCCCGTTAAAGAAAGCTTTTGAAAACATTGTAGGAAAAGGAGAAAATTCTAGTGACAAACATTTTCCGCATTTCTTATAAAGTTTTCTACCCTTTCACAGGTAGAAATTACCAATTGCACCACATTTAATTTGTCGTCTGCAAATGCTTTCAATTTCAACAAGCCAAATATTTTGTCGTCTGGAAAAAGAGTTAAATGGACATGTACAGTAAAAAGTATAGCCCCTATTTTGCATTTTAAAACATCTTTTTTTTTTTTTTTTTTGCAATAAGTATCTCATGTTATCGAACAATGAAAATCAAAGACCAGACTGCACGTTTTGTGCAGTTAGACCTTAACCTGTACTGTTTTCAAAAGCAACCGCAAGATTAATTCCATTTCTCTGTTGTAACATTGCCGATAGTAGGACAGTTAAAACATTTTTAGACACATGGACATTTTTAAATTAGAAATGTAACGTTATGGTGAACTTCTCATTATACAGTAGCGAATCACATCGCCGTTTTCTTTCTCTGTGTCGCCCGTCACTAAGCGGAGGAGGAAAATTCTTGCGCATTGCTAAGCGGTGGTATCTGATGAAACACCGGATATGACGTTGCGCGGAAATCGTACATGCGGTGTAATATCACTGGTATTGGTTACGTTGAAAATAGAATGAAAATCACTATCTTTGACCCTCTCCTTTACTTTTACAGCTTTGCTGTTTGTTTTCTTTCAAGTATATGTCCCTTTGCCTACACACGAAACAGAAAAAAAAAAGATACCCTAATTGATTGCGGTTTTTTTTTTTTGCTATTCTACCCCAAATACAACTACCATGGAAAATCCACTGTGAAAAAAGGCCCTTCGGGATGGTATGCGGGCTTATGCACCCCCCCTCCCCCCCCCCCCCCAAAAAAAGAAAAAAAAAAGTAACGGACTTGCACCCAGTTTACACAAAAATTATCAAATCAACACCAGAAAAACACTTTGCACCCTTTTCGCTATTTTCTCTGATTAATGAGTGCATCAGAAATGCTTGCTGTCAAATTTTCAAACGGGACTACTTTTGACTGCCACAAACTGGAAGGAGTTTGCAGTGGTGCGATACCATATACTTACATATGTTGTTCCTCCTGTCGTTGTAGTTGTTGTTGTTGCTGCTGCTGCTGTTGTTGTTAATAGAGGGACGATAACTATGATTACAATAACTGAAAGTAAACAAGAAAGATATTTGGAGAAAAAAAAAAAAAAAAAAGATGATAGGCTTAAGAGGTACATGTACTTATATAGGTAGGTCAATATAACAAGAAATAATTAAAACTAACTCTGTCAGCACTTGCATCTTCTACCTGAATGTTTTGCATTTTGTTTAAAAGCGAAATTTGCAATTAGATATGACCGGTTCTCTAGGAAAAGGCCGGAGGGGGAGGGGGGGGGTGTTAATGCACCCCCATGATGCATTAAACCAAGCAAGTCATTATATAATTATGGATCCATAAAATCCATTTTGTCTAACAACCGACTGAATCATCGGGTAGAATTGTCCTTTGTCATGTAGAAAATTTACCCATAGCAAAAAGTATCGACAAAGGACAGCTTTGTTAGAACCACTTTTGTAATAAAACGGCTTTTTGTAATAAAAATTTCAATCTCACCGTATTCCTTCAATATTCACTCAAACAGTTTGAAATGAATATATTTGTGTAATTTTGACCTAATTTTTGTGTTTGGATGAATATTGAAGGAATACGGTGAGATTGAAATTTTGTTACAAAAAGCCGTTTTATTACAAAAGTGGTTCTAACACAGCTTGCGCAGTCTGCGTAGGCTGACCTAGGTCGGTACTCTTTGCAGATGTATTAAACGCATTTTTTTCACAGAGCATACAGGGTGTTTCATATTATATGTTACACTTTAAAATATGCCTTGGGTATATTTCTATAAATGTAACATGATAACATTCATACCATTCAACAGGTCTTAGAATATAGTTTTACGACATCCGCAGTATGCACGGTAACATTGAACAATAAAGGTGGCAAGCTCCTTTCAAAATATACATCGCTTTACATCAAATGTTCAACCCTTAGGCTGCTAAGCGCGACTCACTGACCTTTTGCGGACAGCGTAGATCAAGATCAGACTGCACAGAACGTGCAGTCTGATCTTGGATCTACACTGTCCGATAAGAAGATATATTTTTTCCTAAAAATAATTTTTAAAAAAATGCAGATGCATTATGCCCCCTTTTCACAGAGCATGGCTCATATATTGGAGTCAGAAACGGGCCCACAAGTAGGCCCGCAAAAAAAAAAAAAGATCCACGAGGCTTGAAGGATTAATTGGATACGTCCGCATTTCTAACCAATCGCAAAACACTATTTATTCATCCGAGGCCAATGCCGAGAAGTAGGTCAAAAGCTTCCTTATACATTGACGAAAAGAAAAGTATACGCTGAGTGTCTAATGTTACAATCTACATACAACTCAGACGGTAGGTAGACATGCAATAAAGAAGGTTGGTCGGTAGGAGGATTGATAGGTAGATAAACGAATGGTAGGGTAGACTGGTTGGTGTGAGTAGGTAAGTATAAAGGTTAGCAAGTTGGTTGGTTTTCTTGGTCAGTCGGGCAGATTGAGAGAGAGAGAGAGAGAGAGAGAGAGAGAGACAGGCAGAGAGAGAAGAGAGAAAGAGACGGACGGACAGAAAGACAGACAGACGGACAGAAAGACTTACCGATAACAACTAGTCCAATTATTTCTGAGCCTACTCCGCCAAACCCGCCTACTCCGCCAAAAGTTCCAGGCAAAGTGATAAACTGCGTATTCGCCAACATAGCGAGACAGGCCAACGTGAGCCCATATAACAACCACGAGTTCATCTTCGAGTCTGCAAGGAAAATAAAAAGATAGACTGAATGGTGCTTTACTTCCACTTTCAGTCAATACAGGGCGACAACTCACATATTTTTGAGCCACGCTCCGGCAAAAGTGTGTTTAATGTTTCTCTGTGTGATGACAAGCAAGTCATCACATGACATGGATCCCTAAAACTCGTTTTGTCGAACAAACGACTGAATCACGAGGTACAATAAACCTTTGACATGCAGAAAATCAACAAATAGCAAAAGCTTTTGACACATGCTAGCCTGCACGGACTGCGCAGGCTGACATGGGTCGATACTTTTTTGCATATGCATTAAACCTCCATTTCACAGAGCATGGCTCTTATACATGTCCTGGGTTTCACCAGTACTAGGCCACGGTTCTGAAGTGTCTTGCTCAAGGACACACTCACCAAAAAACTCAGTTCATCCCGTGGGACTTGACCTCTGCAGACGACAAATCAACTAAATGTGGCTCCAATGAAAGAAATTATCTACAAAATGGTAAAAGAAAAAGGGTAAAAAACATATGGGTAAAACAAGAAAATGCTGGTGACCAACATTTTCTGTTTTTAATCACAATCTTTTCATTTTCCGGAGGGTAGTATAATGTAACAAGAGATTGGTGGAGAATTAACCTATGCTAGGACGAAGATTAATAAATTACAGTATTGATTGTATGTTGTTTAACTCCGTTTACAACATTATTTCAGTTGCATTGTAGCGGCCAGTGCACCTATCCGTGCTTTCCTGGAGTTTCCTTTTGCATGTACTATGCTCAATATTCTTCCCAAGCCACTGGCTGCTGTCCCACAGAATCATCGTTAAGAAATAATCAGAGGAGAGAGAAGAATGAATCCTGTCCCAGTTACTATTAAGCAATCATTGGAAAGAAATTGGCTGAGCCGAGAATTCGAACCAGCAACCACCTGTTCTCAAGTCCCGTATGCTACCGACTGCGCTACAGGGCCTCGGCGATTGATAAATAAAAAAAGCGTTTCAACCCAGAAGCTAAAAGTTTAAACCTGTTTTTCATCGGAAAAATCATACTGCATCGGACAGTGTAATAAATGCATGGCGATCTGGATCTTCACTGTCCGCAATAACACCAAGAGTTCCTTTCAGCCACAGCGTCAACCCGTAAAGCGCTTTTCATGATTGTTTTTTTTTTGCAGCCAGTGCAGGTCAAGATCAGACTCCACAAAACATGCAGTCTGATCTTTGATCTGTACTGTCCGCATTACATACACATTTTGGATAAAAAAAATACCAACTCTGAGCTTTCAATCATTTTGGACCTAATTTTTAGACAGAAAATGTTTGACTGGTGTATTCGACACTCTCTTGGTTTACCCTGAACCTGCTAGATAAGTGAAATGAAACTTTCAACCAGATAGTAAAGACCCGAATTCTGCTATTTCAAAAGTATTTTTTGGGAAAAATATATCTTTATCGGACAGTGTAGATCCAAGATCAGACTGCAAGTTCTGTGCTGTCTGATCTTAATCTACACGGTACACAAAAGGTCCTTGAGTCCTAGCAGCCTATGGGTTAATATGCTGAGTAGATGAAACGAAAAATTCCACTTGATAGTAAAAATCCATATTTCGCGATTTCACAGCTGATTTCGCCCAGAAAGAAAAAAAAAAAACTTGTATCGAACTGTGTACATCAAGATCAGACTGCACGTTTCGTGGAGTCTGATCTTGATCTACACTGTCCGCAAGAAGCGCCCCTGTTCGCGCTTAGCAGCCTAAGGGTTGATTTATGATCATATACTCGTACGAGCAGATCTATATAAATGGGACTTTTTACGTTAATAACGAAGAGTGATTTTTCTTTCTTAAAACTTCCATCGATTAACGGTAATCCTTTACAGCACAATCACGACCTTTAACGATTCTAAAGAAAAAGCAATTTAAAATAATTTTGGGAATAGGAGAAAATGCTGGTAACCAGTATTTTCTCCTTTTCCTGCAATGTTTTCTACGCATCAGTCAAAAACCATCAATTGAGCCACACTTTATATGTCATCTACAAATGCTTTCGATTTGGTCCTGTCCAAATTTTTGTCCTGTGATAAAGAGTTAAAGGGTGTTGCACCCCACTTTCAACGTAATCTTAGCTATAACAAGACGTCAGCCTGTTTATTCTGTGTTTCATCAGTTCTAGGCTAGGGTTGTGCAGTGCCGTGCCCAAGAACACTCCAACGAAAAACACCAGTGCTACAAGTAAGGATCAAACCTTCTGATCCAACCCCGTTAAACCACAGAGCCACTCAAGCCCCCCCCCCCCCTTTTTTTTTTTAAATAGAAAAAGCAGTCATTTATCGTTTGCTTGCTTGCTTGGTGTTAAAATTACGCTTTTTCAGCATCATTTCAGTAATATGTTGGTTACAAGCACACTTACATATGGCGTGCAACACACGAAAAGGGGCCTTCGGACATATGCGTAAAAGTGTGTCGTGCCAGATCAGCCTGTGCAGTCTGTGACTAATCCGAGACGACACTTCCCGTTTTTGTGCGATTTTCTGCTTCACAAAAGTCTACTGTATGAAAAAATCTTATGTAGTCGTAAAATGCCGTCTCGGATTAGCCTGCGCGGACTGCGCAGGCTAATCGGGGACGACACTTTACGCATGTGTTCGAAGGTCTCATGTCGTATGTTGCGGGCCATATATGCTATTTGGAAATTTCTTTTACCAGTGCCTCGCACATTATTTCCAAGCTACTGGTTGATGTCAGACATAAACATAGTCGAGAAAATGTGTTGCGTTGAGAGCGAAAAATCCTGTCGTAATGATTTTCATCAATCTTCGGAAATGATTTGAGCTAGCTGGGAATCACATCAACGACCCGTCGATTTCACGCTGTTTATGTTACGGACTGATTTGTTTGTCCGTACGGTTTTTAGCGCCGTTTTCAACATTAATTCAGCCGAGCCCCGTAGCTCAGTCGGTAGTTTACAGGAGTTGAGAACAGGAGGTCAATGGTTCGATCCCCGGCTCGGCCAATTTCTTTCCGAGGATTGATGATAGTCATTGCGACAGGATTCATTCCTCTCCCACCGCTGACCATTGTTTCGACAATGGCTATGTGGAAAAGCAGCCAGTGGCTTGTAAAGAATATTGTGCGGAGTACTGGTAAAAGAAATTCCAAGAAAGCATGGATAGGTGCACTGGCCGCCGCGATATACCTGACATAATGTTGAAAACGGCGTTAAACACCATACAATCAATCAATCAACATTAATTCAGTAATATCATTGAAATAAGATCAGCAGTTAGAGAGGAATCAATCCCGTCGCAACGACTACCATCTATTCTCGGAAGTAAATGGGTCGAGCTGGGGATTCGAACCACCAACCCAATGGTTTTAAATATTGTACGCCACAGACTAAGCTACCGGGCTCGCGATTATAGCCAAAATGTGACCCCATGATTTCAAGTCCTGTACGCTACCGACGTGGCTTCAAGCCTCGGCTAGTCGTTTTCTAAACTTGCTTTTGATTAGATGTCCTTGTGTATGAGACATGATACGGCAAAAGGGGATTTAATGCACCTCTGTAATGCATGGTACCAAGCAAGTCATCACATGATTATGGGGCCATACAATCCATTTTATCTAATAACTGCATTGTCAGTTACAGTGATTCTTTGGAATACAGAAATTTACCTGAATTTACCTACGCATTTTTTTTTTTTTCACTTTCCTTCTATTACTTTTTGTTTTGTATCATTAGCTTTGAAAATATTTAATGGAAAAGGAGCCATTATTTATGAAAAAAAAAAAAAAAAAAAATGCTTATTTTCAAGGAATATTATTAGAAAAAAAATCAGAAAGGTACCATAGATTTGAACCTGGGAAAAAGGAGGTTTAATTCATCTAAAAAAAAAAGTATTGACTCGGGTCAGCTCGCTTATATCCACACAGGCTCACTTTTGTCGAAACGTTTTGCTTTTGGTAAATTTTCTGTATGTCAAAGGACCAGTGTACCCCATGATTCTTGTGATTGTTAGACAAAATGGATTTTATGGATCTATAATTATGTGATAACATGCTTGGTATAATGCATCACGGGGATGCATTAAAACCCCTTTTTTGTTAAATATTTCTGTTGTGTACCAAGTTTTTTTTTACTTCATTCCGTGGGTCTAAACCTTGTCCTTGCTTACATAGGCTATTTAGCTCCCTTTCGCCAAAATGTTTTCGAAAGCAGTCTACAGTAATACGAATCAAAGCGTTGAAAGCACTGGCGTGGCATTTGTCAAGAGAGCCATGTTGTGGAATTAATTATTTGAAAAATAAACATACAATAATGTGGGACGAATAAGCTCGGACGAACAAGTCAAAGGACGGACAAACCCAGGGACGAACTAGTTTTGGGACGAACACGGTCAGGAGACAAAGGTTGTGTGTATCATTGCGCCGATAGTGGGCCATAGCTGGCATAGATATTTTCAATAAAATAACGAAGTATTCCTATGATCGATGCCCTAATCCAGTATATTTTAATATTCCGTTTTTAATTATATATTTGAGTGCTATCGAAACACTTACACATTTTTTCACTGGAAAAATTGAGGTTAATTGGGTTTACTTCCTTCGGTTTTGCACAAACTACGATCCATGATTTTCAAATTACCGTATTAAAGACATAGTTGCATTGTCTTCGACAAATGCCACAAAATGTTTGGTTGTAGGCATCTACATTTTTAACTCTTTACCATACAGCAAAAAAAAAAAAAGCTTTGGTCAAATTTAAAACATTTGCATACGACATATTTAATGTGGCTCCAATGTGAAGATTTGTCTTTGAAAGGGTAGAAAACATGTGGAAAAGGGAAAAAAAAAATGCTGGTTTCCAGTATTTTTCCCTTTTTTCCCGATGTTTTCAATAGCTTGCATCACTGGGGTCGTTAAAACAAGGATTGTTTGGTATAGGGTTAAACCGACTCGCCCTCTCGACAAGTTACGACCCTTAATCTGCTTAATTTTAACCCTTTACCACACAATTCCCACTTTTAACTACCCTGCATGGGAAAGAAGCTTTTTGAAAACATTGTGGGCAAAGGAGAAAATGCTGGTTACCCTCAATGTTTTCTATCCTATCAATGAAAAATCGCATCATTTGAGCCACATTGAAATTGTCGTCTGCAAATGCTTTCAATTTGGACAGGTCTAAAATTTTGTCGCATGGAAAAGGGTTTTAACAAAATAAAACTTAAATTCTAGCCGATAGTCTAAACCCATACATAAGAACATCTATGCAGTTTTAAAAGGTATGTCCGCAGAGAAAATCCCTGCGTATCTGACAGTGTAGATCCAAGATCAGACTGTAAATTCTGTGCAGTGTGATCTTGATCTACGCTTTCCACAAAAGTGCTTTGAATCGTAGTTGGCAAACCAAAGGGTTTGAAAACAATCTTCACGAAATACTGATAATCTATATTTGCCCGCAGATATGTACTTTGACAGAAAATACATATCGAGGAGACGACAGGGCGTCTCTTTCGTTGTTGTTGTTGATTAACGAAACATTCAAAAAACAGGAATCTTTCTTTCTGCTAAAAACTGAGTATCTAACTTCCGATTTTGCGAAGATCACGAAGAAAAGAATAAACTGATTTTTTTTTTTAAATCGTCGATATATATTGCCCAGATATGCACTGGAGACTCCCCTAGAAGGCTGTTAGTTATATATTACGGGGGAGATTGCAAAATATGGGATGAAACCTATCCTACTTTACGCCTGGTTCCTTAACCCTTTACCACATAATCCAGAGTTTTAACGACTCTAATAGAGAAGGCTCTGGAAAACATTGTGGAAAAAGGAGAAAATGCTGGTAACCAGCATTTTCTCCTTTTTCCACAATGTTTTCTACTCTATAAGAAGCAAATAGCATTATTTGCTACATAGGAGTGAATAGTTCCTCTCTCTTTCTCTCTGCCTCTCTGTCTGTTTGTCTGTCTGTCTTCTGTCTGTCTGTCTGTCTGTCTCTTTGTATTGTCTGTCATCAAAATTCTTTTTGTAAATTATAAGATGCTCATATTCATATTTTTGATGCACACTTGTATCATTTATATCTTCAAATAGGAGGAATTAAAGAATAATGATAATAATGTCTGCAAATGCTTTTCATTTGGACCATTCTACACTTTTCTTTTGTTTGGTAAAGCGTTAACCTGCTCGGTGTATAGCATCGGCACACGGAACCTATGTTTAAAGTCTCATCCTAAAGAATGTTATTATTAGTTGGCAGCCATGGGAATCGAACCTACACCCTCAAATCTTCCAAAAGTTTGTCGATTACAATTATTGTGCTCAATCTATTGTCTTACATTAACGCTTTATCCTACAATCTCGAGTTTTAACGACCCCAAAGAAAAAGGCTATTTAAAGTATTGTTGGAAAAAGAGAAAATGCCGATAATTTCCACAATGTTTTCAAAGGGCTATTTCCTCTGCGTTGTTATTATTTAGGATTGCATGGTAAAGATTTAAGCTGTTGGATTCAGATTTTAAATCCAATTCTAGCCACCAGATTGGCTGAGGCAGAACGATTCAGAAATACGATCAAATCTAGAATTGTAGGCAAATAATGCCTGTCGTTTCTTTCCCAATCCTGGGATTAAACTCTTATCGACCATGGTAGTGATTGGCTAAAATGAATTAAACAGTAAGTACATTTTCTGTTAACTCTTTACCAAAACGACAAAGTTTTAGACTGGTCCAAATTGAAAGCATTTGTAGACGACAAATTAAAGGTGGCCCAAATGATGAAACTTGTCATTGATAGGTTAGAAAACATTGTGGGAAAAGGAGAAAATGCTGGTTACCAGCATTTTCTCCTTTTCCCACAATGTTTTCAAAAGGCCTCTTTCTCAGGGTGGTTAAAAGTAAGGATTGTGTGGTAAAGGGTTAAGCGCGCGCGTGTGTGTGTGTGTGTGTGTGTGTGTTTTTTTTTTTTTCAACATAATTTCAGAGTTAATTTCATGAAATCGAAGCATAATTTGTTCACCACAATAATACGTTTAACAGCGGCGATGAAAACTTTTTTTTTCCGATGTAGGAAAACAAATTGATACCAACAAGTTATAATGAATAAAGGGATGCTTAAATTCTAAGTAGATCTAATATTTTTTTTTCATTTTTTTTTTTCAAATAATATACAACAAGCACTGACGGCAGGCGGTTGTCTTTTTCGGTCCAAAACAAGTTTAAAAACAAATACAGTGTGTTGTAATAGGTTATTAAACTTAAGAAAGATGATTAGTTCAAATTACGTAATTCTACAATAAAAAGAACTTATTAAAAATGTTCGTAAAATAAAAAAACAAAAGTCTTAATATTTCATCCCTACCTTATGTATATATCACTGTCAGAAAGAAACTGCAACTACCATACACTTAAACTTTTTATAATACTACTTGATTATCGATACAGGAAAAAATTTCAGTCATGACGCTGACTTTTTTCTTTTTAATTCAAAATCGATAATTTGGTAATTTAATTGACGCCCTCAGGCTCCAAAGTCGATTGCTTTTCCGAACAGCATAGATGTAAATCAGTATCGAACTGCATCGGCCTTGCAGTCTGATCCGTAATATACACTAACCAAACAGAAATTCTGAAATTATGAAATGGGAATATCTGGTTCTTATTTAGTAGACTAGGTACATGTATATTGTCGCCTCGTTCAACTTGACACTGTTTATTGACGCTTTGTTTAATTTGACCGTGTATATGCCATGTTTTTTTTTTTCTACATGAGGCATGTTTTAACTTAACTTGAATGGATCTCTTGTCGCATTATTTTAAATTGCCGGTTTATGTCAATGCTTTGATTAACTCGATTTGGTATAATATTGCTTAGCTTTTTTGAAATTTACTTGGTATAATGTCTCTTTGTTTAACTTGATTATGTAAATTGTATCTTTGTTCAACTTGACCAATATATCGTTGCTTTGTTCTTAATTAACAGGGTATATTGTTGCTTTGTAATAACTTAGTTGGGTTTATTGTCACTGTGAAACTTGACTGGGTATATTGTCGCTTTGCTTTGATTTGACTGCGTATATTGTAGTTTTCTTTAAAATTTGACTGGCTATATTGTTGCTTTGTTTTACCTTGACTGGATATATGGTTGCTTTGTTTTACCTTGTCTGGGTATATTGTCACTTTGTCATACTTGACTGGGTATATTGTCGCTTTGATAAACATGACTGGGTAAACTGTCCCTTTTTTACTTGACCAATATATTGTCGCTTTGTTTTACTTGTCTGTGAATATTATTACTTTATTTCAAATTGACTGGGTATATTTTTGCTTTGTTTTCCCTTGATGGGGTATATTATCGCTTTTTAATTTCACTTGATTGGGTGTATTGTCGCACTGTTTAATTCGACTTGGTAAATTGTATCTTCGTTTTACTTGACTCGGTAAATTGTCGCTCTGTTTTATCTGGACTGGGTATATCAATTGTTTGTTTTAACTTGACTCGGTATGTTGTCGTTCAAGGTTTCCATCAAACCAGACTAAAAATACTTTGGCAGCTCTGGTAACCAGCCCTTCTCCTTTTCCCATGAAGTTTTCAAAAGCCAATCATCCTCAAAATCTTTGAAGTTAGTAGAGAGTCAGTACAGGTTAAGGTCGAATACACAGTTACTTACATACAGGAACAAATGTAAATATTTATGGAAAAATTGCGGCAGAAAGAGAAACTGCTCGTTACATGTAATTTCTATGACTTTTCTTTGCAGCAAAGTTTTCATAGGGTGCATGACGAAAATAGAGTCTAAGAACGCTAGTCTAGATACACTAGTATCCAACCCTTTGTCCTATTACTAAATATTTTACCCTAGCCTTTTTTCTCGTGACTGACGGGCATCTTGATATGGAAATGAGTCATGCTCTGGCAAAACGAGGCTTAATGCATCTCCATAATGCATAATTACGAGCAAGCAATCACATACTTATGGATCAATAATAGCCACTTTTTTTTTTACAACTGACTTAATCATATGGTAAACTGGTCATTGCACATACAGATACAAAAAAAAAAAAAAAGTATGTTGACCAATAGCGAAAAGTTTCGGCACAGCTCAGCCCACTTTTCACAGAGGCATTAAGCCCCCTTTTCACACAGCCATGCTATAACAAAAGGGGATTTCATGCATTATGCCAATTATCCGTGATGCATTATAGCAAGTACATGTAAGTCATCGCATTATCAGGGTTCACAGAATCCATTTTGTCTAACAACCAACTGATTCATGAGGTAGACTGTTCCTTTGCATGCAGAAAATTTACAAACATGACCTGGGTCGAAACTTTTTTGCGGATGCATTAAGACCTCTTTTCACAGAGCATGGCTCATGTATCAAACCAATATGGTTGAAAGAAAATACTGCTCCTTATACGTAATTTCTTCTTTTTCACAAAATGTTTTCATCTGCCGCATGGCAAAAAAATGTTTGTAGGTACACCAGCACCCATCCCTTAGCCTATTACTAAATAATTAACCCTGGCCATTTCCCTATTACCTACGGCCATCTTGACGATTGCGTGATGTTTTGACGCACGGACAAAGTTCATCCTAAGGTTTAAAGGAGCGGAAAAAAGATGTTATTTGTGTTTTAACACTGATAATATGACAAAGTTGGAGGGAAATGAAGAAGATCCCAAAGCAAGCACGTTAGGGATCCTCAGAATCCGCTAACTTAAAAGTCAGGTATTTGCTTAATACAGGTACATTTCAACACCATTAGCTTCTTTGGGAACCACTAGTGTGTCTGCTTAATACACATTGCTTGCTTTGTACAGTTGGCAAATAAGTCAGGTTTGACTATATTTGGTTATCAGTAGAGATTTGCTTACAGCTTGCTTCATTGCTTTTAAAGTTTGTATTTTGCAAAAAATACACATTGTGGCGTATCTTTTTTATAATTATTAATTAATATCCTTATGACTAGAGTCCGATCATTAAGATTTTTAAATTGAAAATAGTTTTTTTTTTTTGTGGCTGCCCAGTTTTTTTTTAAAGCTGCATATTATGAACATTATATAATCATTAATTATCAGTGTTATTCAGTAGAATTCGATTCAAGGCAATAAATCTACTTCAAAACCCTTAAAGGTAATAAGCTGACAAACTCAGCCTTGACATTTTTTGTACTTCGGGACAAAAATGCATTTCTGCACCTTTAAAAACGTGCGCACACCGGAAGTTGGAGGTGTTCTACTTCCGCTTTCCAATATATTTCAGAAATCGAAATTTTAAATTCGTCCAGGTTAAAAGCATACGCAGATGATAGTTTTGATTTTTAAATGGTATGAAGCATTGTTTGAAAAGAAGATAGTGCTGATTGTCAGCAGTTTCTCTTTTTCTGTTAATATTTTTCAGCTGCCCTCTTCCTCAAGGTCGTAAAAGTTGAGATTTTTTGGCGAAGGATTATCCCTTAGGCTGCTTGACCCTCTGCGAACATTGAAGATCAAGATCAGACAGCACAGAACGTGCAGTCTGATCTTTGATCTACACTGACTAATCAGGAAATGTTTTTCTCTAAAACATAAGTATGGGATAGCAGTAGTTGGGTTTTTACTATCGACTTGACAGTTTCATTTCCCAAACGACAAATTTTGGACTGGTCCAAATTGAAAGAGTTTGCAGACGACAATTTTAAATTTGATGAAAATGGCAGAAAGGTCTCAAAAAGGGTAGAAAACACTGTGGGAAAAGGAGAAATTGCTCGTTACGAGCAATTTCTCCTTTTCCCACAATGTTTTCAAAAGACTTGTACTGTAGACACGTGAAAACCAGGGCTTGCTTGGGAAAGGGTTAAGTTATTTAGCAGGTTATGGATTGAAACCTGTTTCTGAATTATACATATAAAGCCTGGATACTGACAAGGTAGAACTCTATGTCCTCGTTCTGCAGTTAGACTAAAACTTACACAAACCATAGGACGACTTCGTAGGTTATAGGACAATGTACAAGTGCTATTTTTTGTTTGAAATTTGATTATAATAATCTGCCACAATGTTTCGTCGCAAAGCATAGCTTTTTCATCCATAGATCATCTCCTCTCACTATAAATCTAACGCAAATCACGCACGTGACAGCACGTGTGCAGATATGTGTGTTGGCGATCGAGAAAATGTCTTAAGGTGCGAAACCTGTCAATTTTTCGAAATAGATTGATGAGTCTAATTTCATAACTTTCATTTTTTTAAAGTCGTTTTTTTTTTGGCGGGGAGGAGCACAAACTAGAAGACTGCTCTGAATAATAATAATAATAATAACAATAATACAAAATTAGATATTTTTAGAATGTAAAATACCGTTTTTTTGGTTATAATACGGACACACTGGATAAAATATATCGTTTTTGTTTTTAAAACGCTGTCTACGATTCGGTATATGGTCACACATGTTACCCACTCGTATATAAAAGCAACATTTTTGAAGCATGATTAAAGACGGAAATATTTATTTTAAAAAGTGAAAAAAAGATCCCCCCCAAAATTTGTTTTTTTGGTATTAGTATGCATAATTTCCCCAAGGAAACAGTTAAACCACAGAACGGAAACATTTGCGTAAAAAAATGATGTGATCTACGCATGCGTGAATAGAGTCAATCTACGCATGCGTAGGGGACATTTCCTATTCACTTTGTTTATTTTTCCTCGTCTTGTGTAAGTGCTGGTAGATATAGTTACAGGAGCATAAACGGGTATCTCATACAATAGATATTAAATTATAATATAATTGTACTTGTGGATACTTCTACTTTAATATTTAGTGATAAGCTAAAGGAATGGGTAGTACAGTTTTTTTTTCGGCGTAGCTGACTTTCGATCTACTTTTTGGTACTGATAACAAAAAAATAAATAGAAATTTGTGATTGGTCAAATATGTAGACATGTTTATTCTAAGAGCCCCTGCTTATTTGCTGGCAAATTTTACGCCGTCTGTCTTTTTTAAAGATATTTCTTGTTAGAAATGGAGCAGATGAAAACATTGCTGAAACAAAAAAGTTGAAGGAATTACTTTCCTTCTGTCCAAATGATGTCACAAGTATTCCCATCTGTTCATTTATACATGTATTATTAAACTATGCTCTTTGAAAAGGGGGCTTAATGCATCTGCAAAAAGTATCGACCCAGGTCACCCTGCGCAATCCGCGCAGGCTTACCTGTGTCGAAACTTTTTGCTATCGGTCAACTTTCTGCATATCAAAGGTCCAGTCTATTTCATGGTTCAGTCAGTTGTTAGACAAAATGGATTTTGTGTATCTATAATTATGTGCTGACTTGCTTGGTACAAGAAATTACTGAGATGCATTAAGCCCCTTTTGCCAGAACACGACTTTAATGTGTATTCCAAGCAATTCCGATTTTCAACGACCTGTGATTGGCTTTTGAAAACACCGATCGGGTGATAGGCTTTTGAAAACATCGTGGGAAAAGGAAAATATGCTGGTTATAATCATTTTCTCCTTTTTCCACAATGTTTATTACCTTTTTATGGACAATCATGATCCCATTTAATTTGTCGCCTACATATGCTTTCAAATTGGACATGTCTATTTTTTTTGTCTGGTAAAGGTTTAAAACTCTTTACCAAACGACCAAATTTTAGACTGGTCCAAATTGAAGGCATTTGCAGACAACGAAATAAATATGACTCAAAAATTGAAATTTGTTTTTGGAAGGGTAGAAAACATTGTGGGAAAAGGAGAAAATGCTGGTTTCCAGCATTTTCTCCTTTTCCCACAATGTTTTCAAAAGGCTTCTTCCTCAGGGTCGTTAAAACTCGGGATTGTGTGGTAAAGAGTTAATGAAGAGTTCTCAATATCTGTCAGGCGCTCATACAGTTTTCTAAGGCAATATCACAGAAGGAGTTGAGATAACAGTAAATGGATGAAAGGCTAAAAGAAGAGACAGTGCAAGTTTTATTAAGTGTTGCTTTATTTAAAGGCCCAACAGCAGCCAAATGTAAACAAGTATTTGTATAAAATACTGGTATATTTCATTCATACCAATTAAAAGTAGGGCGATCATTGTAAATCTGACGATCTGGTAACCCTTATCCTGCTGAATAAGTTAAACGATATATTCAAGTCGATAGTAAAATTCCAAATGTTCCTTTGTCATAGATATTTTTGCGGGAGAAATATCCCCTTATCGGACAGTGTGTATCCAAGATCAGACTGCACGTTCTGTGCAGTCTGATCTTGATCTAGACTGTCCACAAAAGGTCAGTGAGTCGCGCTTAGCAACTTAAGGGTTGAATTGCGCTTGGTCAAGGCTCCAGTCACGAGCAGAAAGGTAAAAATTTAAAAATAGAATAAGGAGCCATTCCTGTAAGTCAAGTTATCTCCCTTGCCAGATATAGACTAAAGGTAACCAAATTACAGATTGGTCCTTTTACTTGTATTCCTTTGTTTTTATCCCTGATTCCCTTGGGGATGTTGCGATAAATATAATTTGATATATGATATATGTGTAAGGACTCCATGTAATTTTAAAGCAGATCTTGTTTGCAATCATCAGAGAAAAGCATATAATTGCTTTTGTAAAAGAATCTGACCAGACTTAGTTCAGATATTGTGTCAAAAACCTATCTGTGTAGTGCAAGAAAATCAAGGATAAAACCCAAGTAACCCCTTAACCACGACCAATGTAGTGCTAGAGAGGAATCAAGGGAAGTAACTGAAGAATGACCCTCATTACTGTTGGCAGCATTTATTCTAGTTCTAATATCTATTGTTCTGCCAGGGTCTTGAAGTAAGAAAATGAATAAACGTGCTTTTCACCTTTTAATTTCCTTTTTCATCAAAGCTACATGAAAACTTTTTCAACCGGTCTTTCCGAAATAAATTGATTTCGTTCTTTCTATTGATGAAGATAGAATTTAGGAAACATGAAAATGTAACAAAATATGATATTCGTATATTAAATAAATGTATAAAAACAATGAAAGGAATGGATTTGAATCCCACCAATCCGAGACCCAGGCTTACATAGGTCTAAACTTTTTGCTGTTTGTAAATTTTCTGTATGTTAAAGGACCATACAATCTCACGATACAGTCGGTTGCTAGACAAAATGGTGCTCAAGGATCAATAATTAAGTGACGACTTGCTTGGTACAATGCATCACGGAGACGCATTAAATCCCCTTTTCCAAGAGTATGGTTCAATTAATTTTGATATTCATATTCTCTATAACATGAAAACCTTAAAGCAACTATCTTGAACTGCCTGAGCTTGAAACGGGAACAAATCTTGGTAAAAGAAACCCCTGATTGTTGACTGGTTCTCCAGTTAACTTCCGGTTACTTGAAAGCGTAGTCACAGTCGTAACATTGCTGGTTCCACTCATCGTCCTCTTCACTGACTTTTGGCGTCTTCTTTTCGAGATGAAAAGGCAAAGACCACAGGAGGCAATACAAGCCACGATCATGGCTAAGATCAAACTGAAAGAATATAAAAGTTTTCAATATTTTCCTTGTTTTAACTGTCACGCAGACGACATTTTGTGTCTTGATGCAGACGACATGTGCGAACAATCTACCAAGAAAAAATTGTTTATAGTGAGCAATTTCCTCCGTGGTCAAGCGTTTTCACGTGTATCCATGCATTTACGAGTAGATCTATTTTTCACTTGCTTTCATCTCAAGTTTCTGTATTTCACAAAGATGCTGTTAAAGTCGTCTGCTACAGATTAGTAGTGAGATAAGTAAGACACAAAGATCAATGTCACTTAAAAGCTGCCAAAAAATAAGTCCGTTACAAAAAATACGTATATATATGAGCCATGCTCTATAAAAAAGGCACTTAATGCATCTGCAAAAAGTATTGATCCAGGTCAACTTGCGCAGTCCGAGCAGGCTGACGTGGGACGAAACCTTTTGCTATTGGTCAATTTTCTGCTTTTCAAAAAACCAGTGTACCCCATGATTCAGTCGGTTGTTAGACAAAATGGATTTTATAGATCCATAGGTATGTAATGCCTTGCTTGGTATCATGGATTAAAAAGATGCATTAAGCCTCCTCTTGCCCGAGCATGTGTCATATTTTATGTAAAAAGCTATTTATTTTATGTAAAAGCTATGGACCAATGACTAATCGATAAAACATTTCATCTGTCTTAACTCTTTACCAAAGGACAGAAGTTTAGACTTGTCCAAATTGAAAGGGTGTGCAGACGACATATTAAGTGTGACTGAAAAATTGAAATTTGTTTTGAGAAAGGCAGAAAACATTGAGGGAAAAGGAGAAAATGCTGGTTACCAGCATTTTCTCCTTTTCCCACAATGTTTTCAAAAGGCATCTTTCTAAGGGTCGTTAAAAGTCGGGATTGTGTGGTATTTAAAGGGTTAAGCAAATTACCGCACATGGCGCGCAGTATAGCAACCAATTTTATACTAACCAGTTTCAGATTTTAAAAAGCCTGTAGTTTGTTATTTTTGGATCTTTACACCATCTGTCATTGACCAAAATTGTCGGACAACAGTATTTTTAATGAATACTGACAGCATCTGTTTTTAGTGGAAACACAGGATAATCTCAGATTTTTGATGATCTCAGATTTATCTGTCTTGGCATTGGATATAAGTGGCAGTATTCGTCGTTTTTAAAATCCAGTTTAACGCTAAATTCCCAGATTAGTAATCTGATTGGCTGAGACGGAACGTCTTAGCCAATCACATGAAAAGTCTCGGAATTAGAAAGAAATGAGAAGAAATATTATCAATTATAATTGAATACAAACCCAACGATATAGGTCAATTACACACAAGAAGAATTACCCAGAGACATGTCCCCAGAACTTTCTTTTCCCAAGACTTCCACACTGTGATGTCAGCGTTAGTCAATGCCCAGAATTCTGATTGACCGAGACAGACTGTTTAAACCAATAAGATGGCTTGCCGTGGAATGTACAATTATTACTAAGTACGAATTCAGACGCCCCCATATAAAAGATACTCAATCAGACTTACCCAATTATGAGTCCCCAGAACTTTGTTTTTTCCAAACACACGTTGACGTCAGGGTTAGTCCCTATCTCCACTACACCGTCACTTATGTCTCTGTTATCATCCGGTGATTCTGTAAGTATGGATGCTGGTTACATGACATCGTTCTTAACCCTTAACTCTTTACCAAACGACAAAAATTCAGACTTGTCCATATTGAAAGCATTTGCAGACGACAAAATAAACATAACTTAAAAATTGAAATTTGCTTTGGGAAGAGTAAAAAACATTGTGGGAAAAGGAGAAAATGCTGGTTACCAGCATTTTCTCCTTTTCCCACAATGTTTTCAAAAGGCCTCTCTCTCAGGGTCATTAATAGATGGCATTGTGTGGTAAAGGGTTAATCTGCTAAATAAATTATACGAAATTTTCAACTCAACGAAGAAAAAAATCCCAAATAGTGCGATATCAAAGTTGATTTCACCAGAAAGAAATAGAGGATTTTACATGAGTGTTTATGCATTATCATTCTTATCAAACGAGTTGACTAAAATTACATGACGTGCGCGTTGGTGAGCGTCAAATACATTTTAGTCAAGGAGTTTGATAAAAAATGATAATACATAAACACGAATGTAAGATTCTATTTATCACATAAAACGAATGACAGGCAAAAAGAATCCGTCATCATCACCTTTAGCCTATACACCATTCAGGGGTCCATGTTTAAAGTTGTAGTTCGGTTTCAAATGTGTACATGCACAAGTAGATAGTTCTTTGACATTTACACCGGAAGTAGATTGAAGCATTTTCTAGAGGGGGCAAGTCCACCTTTTTCCGCAATTTTGTTGATTAAAAAGACGTTCGCTGCATTTCTTGTTTTTTATTCAACATGAAAATCAAGAGATTTCCACGCGTATACGTTTTAGCAACAATGACATAATTTTTCCTCGAAACGGCGTAGTCGTACAAATTCCAGCACTTGCTGAGGCTGGTTTCTCTGGCTTCACGTGCTTATTACTAAAAACTGATCAGAACCAGGACCCAAAAAACGAAAATACACTATTGTATTATCAAAAATAAGTCATGGGTTTGATATACTGCCGAATGAGGTTTTATGTGATAAATTACCGTATCTGACAGTGTAGATAAAAAATTAGACTGCACGTTTTGTGCAGTCTGATCTTGATCCACACTGTCCGAAAAAGCGCACTGAGTCGTGCTTAGCAGCCTAAGGGTTAATTTGTTTGTTTGTTTGAATCTGATTTTGGTTTGCAGGCAACAGGAAATGGCCATATATCACGGCGACAGTTCACGTATACATGGGTTCCATAGGTTTGAGATTTTGGTGCTGCATTGTCTTGCTCAAGGACACTCTTTTGTAACCCAACTGGGCCACGGAGGACTCTAATCTTAATCGTGAAAATAAGTAAGGAAAATAACCTTTATTTATTTTGTGTTCCCTATACAATATTACAGCGTAGTCAGTAAATGCATGTAGAAAAGGTCGCCGTAGAAGCTACGAGGAACTGGGGAACTTTTCTTTTTTCGGTAATGTATTAATCAGTCGTTTTTATGACGACATGAAGTCAATTTGGTATGAATTATGGACCAATCGTTTTTAGACATGGATGGTTATATATACCGGTCATGAGCCCCCAAGTGTTTACGATCAGCAGATCGTTTCTATGAACGAACGATGCAAACCAGACAAGTTCTCGGGGCAGTAATTGCAGAAAAACAGGCATTTACATGTAAACAGAAACGGATGTTACTGTTTGAAAAGGGGGTTTACCCTTTAACCTGCTAAATAAATAAGGTGAAACTTTTAAGCCGATGGAAAAAAAAAAAAAAACCCATACGTCGCTTTTTCAAAGTCATAACTGGAGAAAAAATATCTTCTTATCGGACAGTGTAGATCCAAGATCAGACTGCACGTTTTGTGCAGTCTGATCTTGATCTACACTGTCCGTAAAAGGTCAGCAAGTTGCGATTAGCAGCTTAAGGGTTAAAGCATCTGCAAAAAATATTGGCCAATGTCAGCAGTCTGCGCAGGCTGACATTAGTAGAACCGTTTTGCTATGTGTACATTATTTGCATGTTAAAAGACGACTGTACATTTACCTCATGATTCAGTCTTCTGTTAGACAAAAGCGATTTTATGGATCCATGATTATGAGATGACTTCCTTGGTATAATGCATCAAGGCGATGCATTAAACCCCCTTTTTCAAGAGCATAGCTCAAATCCTCCAGTCTCTGATGATATACCAATACAAGCAGGCCTACACTATACCTAGCCTTTCTCATTTGCCTCATCAAAGGGCGATAATTATGTTTGTAACAATATTAGTACCATTCATCTGAACTGTGAAACCTTCAGTCAGGTCATAGGTTGCCGGCTCGGCATTTTGGTGCTCTTCAGTAGAAGCAGTAGTAGAAGCATCATCATTTATTTGTCTTCGTCGTCGAGTTGTATGATCAGGACAAGTTGTCTAAGAAAGGATGACAAGAAGACAAAATACTTACAACTAATGTCGCTGTGTGACATATGGCTGTATTCGCCGACCATTCATAGCTTTGATATCATTCTAATTTCAATGACTAGTTATCCGACTGGCTGAGACAAAATGTCTCGGCCAATCAGGTAGCTTGTCTTGGAATAAACACTGAACTTGAACATTGCTAAAACATAGTATCAAAACATGAAATAGCCCGTGAATAGTTATTTCTCTTGTTTTGTTACAATGTTTTTCCACCATTGGTCTGCTTCTAAACGAGACAAAATATCTTGGGACTGCTGTTTTGGATTCGCCTAAACAGTATAAAATTCATGAAGAAATTCGACCTTTCAAAGTTGGCAAAAGTTGTTCGCAAAAAAAAAAAAACAATTTCGGATACCTGTGCCATAGCTGATAGCTAAAGAAGCTGGAACGACGTCATCTGCAGGAAGTATTGTGTTGGCAATTACCTGCACACATCCATTCCACATGCAAGAAACTGCAGCTTTAAAAATCAGTACTTTTGAGCACCTTCTGACTTTCTCTACGATGTTTTCAAAAATGTGGTTGCAGCGTGACGCCAAAAAGTCGTCTCCCGGGAGTAAAGCGTTAGCTTTAAGATCTACTTTTTACATCCGTTTCCGACAAGACAAAGTGTTACTCTGAAAAACTGTCGTAACTGAACATATGTTGCTTTTAAATTGTTGTTATAATCAATACGTAAAAACACTGTGGCAAAAGACGAAGTTGCTCTTGAATAGTTAGAACCCCTTTTGCCAATGCTTTTTGAAATAGGTATGCGACAAAACGGCCACCAGATAGTCCCACTGGTAGTGATAATGCAAAACCGTTTACCTGTACACATCCGCTTCCAACGAGGCACAGCGTCACTCTAAAAGACAGACGTAACTGAACGTTTGTTGTTTGAAGGTTAATAGAGGTCACTGTGGGGATGAACGCTTCAAATTCTGCCTCGGCGTAATTTACCTTGTCAACGTCTTTCTTGTACTCAAAGGACTTGAATACACTGTACAGGCCGCAGCTGACAAACAAATGTAACAAAGGTATGAATCAGGGTCTGTATTCACCAACCATTCTTAGTCTTTTGCTTCTAGATTTTCTAAGTTTGAAAGTAACACAACTTCTGATTGGCTAAACCAAATGGTTTAGCCAATCAGAAGTTGTGTTACTTTCAAATTTAGAAAAATCTGAAGAATAAGACTAAGAATGTTCTCAAGAATGGTAGGTGAATACAGACACAGTGCCCGGTTTCACGAAAAACGTAAGTCTCTTAATTTACTAAAACAGTCCCAGGTTCTGACTTAAGTTGAGTTTGTTATTTGAGACACATTTCAGCAACATTAACAGACTGTAGTAGCATTCTCAAATCCTGAGCTGACACTACTTTTCAGACTCAACTAAGCAAAATAAATGGACTTTAGGCAATTAACAGATTTAACTCCATTATTTTGTTGAGTCCGAAACCTTGTGTCAATACAAGGCTTGAGAATGGTACGTAAGTCTGTTAATCTTAGTGAAATTCGTCTGGAATAACTAAATCGACTTAAGTCGGAAAATAAGTCTGTTTGCAGAGTTGAGTAAGATAAGAGACTTAAGTTTTTCCGTGAAACTCGGCCCTGTTTAGTAGGTCATGTAATCAGTTCAGTAAAAATTGTATCCAAATGTTATACTTATTATTGAATTCCAAATTAACATCTATATCTCATTATACATTTATGAATATTTACGTAACAGGATGCATCATCTAGCATAAGGTAGCGGATGGTGTACGAGGGTTGTCGCAGAAGTAAAAGGACTATTGCTGTAACATAAACAATTATTGGCGTGTTAACAAGAAAACTCACATGGATCACGTGTCGTATCTCATGATCAATTCCCCAAACTTTAATAAAGATACATAGAATAATAATGAAACTACAATCAAAATACATACAAAACTATTTTCCATTCGGCGCGCAGACCTTGATCTACGCCATCCGCAAAAACTTCTGAAGTGTTCATTGCTAGTGAGAGAGTTAATACAGAATAAGCGATGATTTTATATGCTGGAGTTATTATATGATAATTTAACCATTGCGTAAAGATAGATAACCAATCAAATGACAAAACTCATTATAACAAAGCGAAGAAAATATGGTACAAATTCTGAATGGTCAGTCTAGTAATATTAAAAGCTAAATAAAGACCTTAACCCTTTACCACACAATGCTGCCTTTTAACGCCTCTGGGAAAGAAGCCTTTTGAGAACATTGTGGGAAAAGGAGAAAATGCTAGTAACCAGCATTTTCTCCTTTTCCCACAATGTTTTCTACCCTATCAAAGAAAAAACTACCATTTGAGCCACATTCAAATTGTCGTCTGCAAATGTTTTCAATTTGGACAAGGCTAAATTTTTGTCGTCTGGTAAAGGGTTAATAAGGAGTGTACTATCTTGCCATTGGAGTGTAATTTTGTACAAACAGATCAATTTAACCAAATCTCTATTATGGAAAATCATGGTTGTTCGATGGTTGGATCAACCGTCGCTGAAGACCTGCAGGTCAACAAGAAGAATGTAACACCGTGCATCTAGAAGTAAAATATTTATCTGCAGTAGATAGATGTAAATCCTGCATTTTAAGAGGGCGTTCAACTGAGTGATCATCAGTGTTCAAATAACAAAGAACGATACTTACTATGTCGTTGAATTAAGAAGTGCCACTGTGCTAAGAATGCTTATTTGTCCAATAATCTGGCTTGACATTTCACCGCTGATCACCTGTAGACTGTAATCCGCTGTAATGATAGATGGATGGATGGATGGATGGATTGACGGACGGAGAGGCGGGCGAGCGGGCGGGTGGACGGACGGACGGAAAGAAAGAAAGAAAGAAAGAAAGAAAGAAAGAAAGAAAGAAAGAAAGAAATATAAAAAAAGAAATAAAGAAAGAAAGAAATATTTAAAAAAAAAAAAAAAAAAATGATAAAAGAAAGAAAGAAAGAAAGAAAGAAAGAAAGAAAGAAAGAATTTGCTTGCTGATGAGTTCAACCGGTACAAAATGTTGTTGTATTTGGATGCGACTAAAAGCTGGGTTTAAACATCATCATTGGAAATTTCGGATGCCACATTGCTTTATAGCCATTTAGTGCTCTTTCTAGACATTTGTTCGTGCCTTGTCGGTTACTTTCATGAGTCATGATATTTTGCTTGTTGCAAAAGTTGGTCATTAAATCTTGACAAACAACTTGTCCAAATTGAAAGCAGACGTCAAACTAAGAACAGCACAGATCACATGATTTATCTTTGAAAAGGTGTGATGCATCGTTGAAAAAGGAGAAAATGCTGGTTACCAGCATTTTCTGTTTTTCCTACGTATGTTTTCAAAACGCATTTTCCCTTTAGACCGTAAAATTCCACAAGTGTATACAAAAAGCTAAACTTACTTGTATTTTGATCCAGTGTTATTCTTGCAGTTATATTGGTTCCCAGTACGAGAACACTGCTGGAGTTGATTTTTATTTCGTCGCCCTGACTGTTTGTGGTGTATAAGTTGAGTACCGGCCTCGGGTTGATTGTTCTTGTTATATTGTTGTTAGGATTACCAGAGGGATTGTTGGATCTAAAAATAGAATATTTTGAAGGAAATATATGGGGTACAACATTCGAAATGAGACTTTCGGACATTTGCGTAAAGTGTCGTCCCGGATTAGCCTGCGCAGTCCGCGCAGGCTAATCCGAGACGGCACTTTACGACTACATAAGACTTTTTCATACAGTAGACTTTCATGAAACAGAAAATCGCACGAAAACGGGAAGTGTCGTCTCGGATTAGTCACAGACTACAGAGGCTTATCTGGCACGACACACTTTTACGCATATGTCCGAAGGCCCCTTTTCGTGTGGGAATCTTTTGCCTAGATGTTGCTTTCAAATTTAAGAAAATGAGAAGCGTTTAAGTTTGGTTAAAACAGGGAATTTAATGTCGAAACAAAACTTACGACAGGTTGAAAGTGACCTGCAGAGAATGGACACACAAAATCAGGCAATATTGCGTACTTCCGCCCGGGGCATACAAAACAGCTTGCAGTCTTTGTCTCACACCTCTCACGAGAGGTTGAAACAGCTCGATCAGTAGCTGCTGCCATGAGGTTAAGGGATACCTCAGTTCATTCCATTTCAGAGACAACAGACTTGTTTGTTCTTGTATACAGCAGCCAGATTCTAATTTCCAACCCAGTTCATATCATTCATGCCAGAAAATTAAACACGTTAAAAACACAGGGGGTGCAACACTAATTTTACTATGTATATAATCCCCCCCCAAAATTGCGTAAATCTATGTATAGTTTGGTGAAAGATGCACCAGTCTCCTTTTACTAAAATGCGTAGATTTACTCAAATCAGTTGGATTGTATATACATTCATACGATCCTTGCTTTACCAAAAGCTATAAGCTGGCGTAAACTGATGCAAGTATTTACTCAAATCGTAAAGTTATGCACTTTATTAACATTTATTTTTCAGACTTGATGCTCGCTTACCTTAACTGCATACGCAAATTCCGTGCGTACACGCTTTAGGAAAGGCAGCCCTGACAGGAACGCATTGATTGATGCACTGGCCATCGTGTTATACCTAAAATACTGTTGAAAACGACACAGACTACACACGACGGTACTTACTGTGCGACGAAAATTGATTCTACAGAGCTGGTACCGGTGTTGAATTCACATCGTATCTTCCAGCGATTATCCGTGGCAGCGTTGAATATAGACACATCTTGAACAACTATAATGAACTCGTGAATTGCCTGTACAGAGGGAAACGAGAAGGATATTCAAGGCGGTATTGGAATAATTCAGCCGTACTCTGTGAAAAAGGGGCTTAATGCATCTGCAAAAAAAGTATCGATCCAGGTCAGCCTGCACAGTCTGACCTGGGTCGACAGTTTTTGCAATTGTGTTAATCCTCCTTTTCACAGAGCATGGCTGATATATTTTGGTGTCATAAATTGGTCTACAAATAGGCCTTTATCAAGGCCGGCAGAGACCCGTTGAATATATATGTTCCATTTTTTACCAACTGCAAATTTCTATTCATTAATTCGAGACTAACTCCCAGAAAGGGATCGTTAAAAAGGCAGCTTATAAAGCTAAGCCAAAACAAAGGAACCATATCGTTTAAATTTCTAGATAAATCCAAAAGGTTAAACCTCTTTATGACCGAAGGCGAAAAAGATTTATCAATAAATTCACATGTTACATATCACTCGCACCAACGCCTTTTCCTGGTCTAATTTTGATATCAGAATCTCCTCTTTGACGTCATACATTGAGCCCAACTGAAACACAAAATTTGATTGGTTGAGCAGTCCCCCTGTAAGCCCATTAATTTTGAAAAATGCACGCAAAATATCCCACGACTGATTTTAGAGTATTCGGTAAACGTCCATTGGTCCGTTTGTCAAGTCCCTCGTCTCTATTACGCTGTGTGGTATGTACATACACTCAACATTTCTTCGCTGTATTGGAAATTCTGTTATTAAAAGTAGACCAGGTAAAAACGCGTAAGTTCATTTGTCGAGCGTTTCGGCACGACGGCATCGCTAAACACAAATAAATACTGAATTAATTATTTATAGGAACGAAATTTTGTCATCCCAGTTTACATGGGATATGGTTACAGTTAGTTGTTAAAAAAACTACCATGATCGCATAACCTGACATAACTGAAATTTTGAAAAGATAACGTTAAAAACTAAACCGTTTGTCACTTACCCCACCCAAAGAAATCGCCGTTGACGTTCCACAGTCTGTGTAGTTTGTTATAAATGTTTGTGAAACAGAACTGGAGATGTTAAATACGCAGTTTTCATTAGTTGTTGTCTCAACGTATGTAACCCCGCCCACGGTACCTTCTGTCACCACCCACTGAACACCAGATTGGAAACACAAGGGAACAGACACATCTGCAAAAGATTTGAGACATGCTCTGGCAAAAAGGGGCTTAATGCACAGGCTGACAGGAATCGATATGTTTGACTTACCATGTATTAATACAAGAAAAGGACTATCCCCTATCATAGGATAGCATGTCCGTGGTAGTGAGGTAAAAGTACTGGTGTAGTTTCCAGGAAGCAGAATCGAAAGAGATTTGAATAAGTTGTATGAACTTGTTTCTCAATCGATGTAAAATAAATTTGTTTAAACTAATCCCCTATCATATGTATTTGCTAAGGCGCGCCTCGTTACCATAAGGCCCCGAGTTCGATACCTCGGAGTGCGTGTCAACATAGGGACCGTTCATTGGCGCACACTTTCGGCGCGAGTACGGGTGTAGTTTCCAGGAAGGAGAATCGAGAGAGATTAGCATAAATTGTAAGACCTTGTTTCTCAATTGATGTAAAATGAATATTATTAAACTAAATTAATCCACCAACATATGCATTTGTTAAAGTGTAAATCAGCGCCCTGTGGTATCGATTAACGGTAGGAACCCTCGTATTTTTGTGTCACAAATTGGCCCTCAAAATGCCCGCAGAATAAAATATGTCCGCATTGTTTACCGATTGCAAAATATTGATTTTTAATCCTAGACAAGTACCAAGAAGTAGGTCAAAAGCCAGCCTATGCAGTTAAGCCGAAAAATTCAGGAACGAAAATTCAAATACAAAGCGATAAATGCTTTGATAAGATTGATACCAAAAAAACTCGTTTACTCTAGAAACAAACTTGCAGCATACAGCCCTGGAAATCGCTTGCATGGAAAATGTGTACAGCCTACTTACCAATAGCCGAAAAGACCGGGGTCGTCAATAACTGTATAAGAATGAATGAGGTGAATGGTATCATTCTTTCTGATTGGCTGAAAATTAGAGAAAGAGCCCATAGATTAAAATATTTGTGTAGTTTTAATGACATATAGCATATAGCACAGATTTAATTTTTGTCAGGTAATTGAAGGTTAAAAATATTAACATTTAGGCTGCTAAGTGCGACTCACTGACCTTTTGCTGACAGTGTAGATTAAGATCAGACTGCACAGAACGTTTAGTCTGATCTTGAATCTACACTATCCGTTAAGGAGATATTGTTCTCCAAAAAGTTTGAAAAAACATTATCCGGGTTTTTGCCATCGTCTTGAAAGTTTTATTTAACTTTAGCAGGATAAGGGTTAATAATTAGCTTTATCAGTAAATAAAAACAAAATGAAACAGCGAATACCTACATGATATGAGCCATGCTCTGGGAAATAGGGGGTAAATTCATCCCCGTGATCCATTGTACCAAGCAAGTCATCACATAGTTATGGATCTATATATATATATATTTTTAAATCTACAGACTTAATCATTAGGTGGATTAGTCCTTTGAAACAAAGAAGATTGACATATAGCAAAAAGTTTTGACCCAGGTCAGTCTGCTCAGACTGCTTGTCGATACCTTTTGCAGATACATTAAGTCCCTTTTTAACACAGCATGGCTCATATATATTTAGATTTCATGAATTCATCCTTTACCGAAATGAAAACTGAAATAACCATTATCATGGTAAAATTTACAGAAGAGAAACAATAGAAATGATTGATTTAATTTATGATGTTGGCCAATGATCAAAAAAAAAAAAAAAAAAAAATATTAAAATAAATTGAGCGGCTCTCTGGGAAAAGGGGCTTTAAAACACTTTGGAAGTGAGTTATACCGAGCAAGTCGTCGCATTAGACGGATCCATCTTGTCTTCAGTTCGCCTGTATCACGTGGTAGAATCGTCTTTTAACATGCGGAAAATTACCTAAAGCAAAAAGTTTCGACATGGGCCGATACTTTTCGGAGATGCATTAAACCACCTTTTCAGAGAGCATGACCCGTATAGATAACAAGTAAAGTGACACTTCTATTTAACCTAAGTCAGAGATCACCAATACAGTTCAATCTTGTGAATACGACACACTCTGTTTCAGATCAAAAAATAATGACAAAAACAATGTTCTGTGATAAAATGTACAATGAACATGTAATTTTACGCATTAAAATAACTGAAATATCTATTACATGGCATGTGGAATAAGTCAGTGAGAAGAAGATGAGTAACTAAACAGATAAGAATCAGATAATTCAAAGAAAAACATGATCAATTGTTAATTTATCGAATAAATAAATAAATAGATAAATAAATAAATAAATAGGAAGAAAGATATAATAAAATAGAAAAGAAAATTGAAATAAATGAACAAATCGTAAATAAAGGAATTAGTCAAAACCGTGGATAAAATGATAAATAAACAATTAAATCGATCGAAAAAAAAAAAAAAAAAAATCGAAAGCAGAAGTAAATACAGCTTCAGAATCATTTTAAGATAGAAACAAAATACATACTTTTGGTCTATGATTTAAAAGAAATGAATAAGATCAGGTTTTTATTGATTTCTTTCTAGGTTTTTACCGATTCCTTGCTTTTTAATTTTTTCGAACACGTTGTTTCTTTTTATAGCAATGTTCTCGTTGTCTCAGTTCATTGAACTTCTTCCCGAACGACAAAAATGTTTTCCATTACCCTTTCCTTCCCCATTCCCACCAACCCGCCACATACACCTCTAGTGTCCATCTGCCAGCACAGTGTGACAGAAGTAATTATCGGTTATAGCTTGGTTGCTAGTCTGAAACATTGGTCCCAAAGTAAGAAAAAAAAAAAAATCTTAAGATAAATTACCGACTTTTCATTTCTTTTGTTTTTAAGCATTTGTTTTATTTTTACTTGTAGAATATCAGCATTTTGTTATAAAACATGTGTTTCCCCATTACAAATGAGTGACACTTTAATTTTCGTATAAATTAGTTCATTTTTCGTTGAACTTTGTTACATTGAGTTCAAACCCATTCATCGGAAATCCGCATCCGAACGATTTCATTGAATGATTTTGATCGTAATATTTGATAGCATCACGGAACAATGATTGTATTTTTTCATTCTTTACATTGATATTGACTGATACTAGGTTATCCTTGCAATAATTTATTCCATATCTACCCACTGCAACCTTACAAATCTTAGGCTGCTACTAACGATATAGATCAAGATCAGACTGCACAAGACGTGCGGTCTGATCTTCAATCTATACTGTCTAATGCGTATTGTGAGATTTTTACGATGAAAAAAAAAAAAAAAAAAATTGAAATATCAATGTTTAGGGTATTCTTTCCGTTTGCTTTTTCTTTTTTTAAATTCCTTGAACAGATGAAAAGTTTATACTAAATCTGAACTTATAAGTTGCATAACCGATGCCCTCTTTACAGGCGCTTGCTTTGCATAGGTACATTTTAACAAAATTTGTCTCCTGTTGGACCTCATCATATGTTTGCTTAATACAGGTTGCTTGCCCAATAGAGGTGGCAAATAAGACAGGTAACCGTATTAAAGATGTGCTCAGTAGGTAATCTTTTTGATTCATAATATTTTTGATAAATACCTCATCTTATTAAGTAAGAAGTATGTAATTCATATTCACGTAGTTATCATTTTTTTTAAAAATTCTTTTGAGTTCTTTAGTTGAAGTGCAATATACTTTTTGTTTCAAGTGAAACGTATGACTTTAGTTTGGATATAAGTTAGGCTATAATAAAACAGAAAATAAACAGATCGATATCGATATAAGAACAAGCATGAACAACTGAATGAAGTATTTGAATGGACAAATAAAGAAAGACAAAGAAACTTAGTTGGAATCAAGTAATAATAATGATCATAATAATAAGAGATGGCCAGTCTTTCTCCTAAATTCGAAGACGAAGGGATAAATAAGAAAATAAACACGTTTATGAAATCATTTCTTGCACGAAGATAAGGCTCGGTAATTCAACCTCTTTTTTTTAAAAAAAAGTTCTTATCTGATTCATTTGTAGACTGTCGTTTTATATTAACTTAATTAAAAAATTTCTATCGTTCCTGAACGTTATTCAGTCTGTACTCGTATTTGAAGTGAGTGACGTCAAGAGAGAGAAGGTCAGTGATCGGTTATGTGATTTGTTGTGTGTCGACCACCACCCTTGCTTTGGTCAGTATAATTACCTCCCTTTAATAAATGCTAACGAGACACACATGTAGGCTGGGCAAAATGGTGAAATCTTGTGTAGATGGCCCTGTTTCACAATGAGCTGTGACTGAAATGTGTAACGGGGTCCTGCATGGCTTAGTGGTAAAGTGTAGGACTCGTATCCTGGAGACTCCGGGTTCGAAGCTCACCGGAAGCACCGGGTTTTTTTTTCGTGGGAGTGTCCTCGGATAAGACACTGTAGAGCCCTAGCCTGGAATTGGTGAAACGCAGGACATACATAAATACGACACCTTTCGCCGTGATATAAACGAAATTATGTAGAAAAGGCATAAAAGACCAATCAATCGATCGATCAATCAATCAAGCACTTGACCAAATATAATGTTTCTATTGAAATATTGGATGCCTTAGTTTGTTTGCCTGCATTGTTCCTTTACTACATGATACCTACATTTAACGATCATGGGACTTTGAAAACATTGTGGAAAATGAGAAAATGCTTGTAACCAGCATTGTCTCCTTTTCCCACACTGTTTTCTATTCTATTATGGACAAATTTCGTGATTTGGGCCACTTTAAATTATAGTCTGCAAAAGCTTTCAGTCTGAACAAGTCTAAAATTTGTTCGTTTGGTAAATAGTTAACCCTTAGGCTGCTTAGCGCGACTCAAGCACCTTTTGTGGATAGTGTAGATCAAGATCAGACTACATAGAATATGCAGTCTGATCTTAGATCCACACTGTCCCATAAAGAGATATCTTCCCCCACCCCATACCTTTGAAATAGCAATTACTATTGACTTGAAAGTTTAATTTCAATGGTTTAGCAGGATAAGGGTTAACGACTAGGCGCCTTCCACGTATTTATCAGTCATATCGCATTTGCTAGTTGTTGCGACTTCCTACTCGCAGCCTCCTACAGCTCAGTGTTGACCCTCAGGGCTAGAAGTCCAGAGTTCGAATCGCACTTCGTCTGAATGTCCCTGTCGATTACAGACCACAGCCAGTGAGGCAGGATACATTCCTCTCTCAGCGGAGCCCTGGTAGCGCTGCTGGTAGTGTGCAGGTCTTGAGAACGGGGAGGGGGTTGCTGATGAAAACCCACGTCTCGGCCAATTTCTTTCCGAGAACTGACGAAAGTCATTGCGATAGGATTCATTTTTCTCTCGATACTGATGATTGTTTCTTTGATGATTATGTGCGAAAGCAGCCAAGTAGCTTGGGAAGGATATTGTATAAAGTACTAGTAAACGAAACTCCAGAAAAGCAAGGATAGAAGCACTGGCCGCGGCGATATAACTAAAATAATGTTGAAGACAGAATCCATCCATCCATCCATCCATCCATCCAACCAACCAACCAACCAATCCATCCATCCATCCATCCATCCATCAATCAATCAATCAATAAAACAATCAATCACCAGCCGATCGACCGATTGGTCGACCGATCCTCTCACACCTCGATTGATCGATCGATCCTTTCTCATCGCGATCGATCCTGTCTCATCGCCTAACATAGCTTGGACTTTTGTCCTTTATCGGACGAAAAAGAGGCTGAATGGTAGGAAGGTAACTTTCGGTAGACGACCACAATTTGGACTTGTTCAAATTAAACATGTTTGTAGACGACATATCAAATATGATTAAAATGGTGGGATTTGAAAGATTGGAAAAAAACGTTGCAGAATATAGAAAGAAAATGCTGACGATGAGTATTTTCTCCTTTCCCCCCTATATTTTCATAAGTTTTCTGCAAAGTGGTTACGCAAGGTTTAAGAATTTGTCAGTTCTATGAATAGTATTGTGGATTTACTTTTGATTGTATCCCGAAAACACAATTTGTTGACGATATTCATACGCCGATAACTTCCGACAGCAGGCTACGATCTGCTTATCGTCTCTCAGTATTGGCACAGCGGTAGGAGTTGTTCTAGTAGTAGTAGTAGTGGTAGTGGTAGTAGTAGTAGAAGTATTAGTAGGAGTAGTTGTAGTAATGACAGAAGTTGTAGTGGCAGTACTACGAAGAGATGTAGGATTATTTGACATTGTTGTTGATTTAGTTGTTGCAGTAGTTTTTGTTCTTTGTGTTGTCGTTATTGTAGCAATTCTGATGGTAGGAAAAGTATTTCAAATTGTTGCGACACGTGTTTCGAAAAAACATCTGATACAAATGTAACATACATACATACATACATACATGTATTTTAAGTACAAAAATTTACTTCCGGCCCCATGGTATTGTGGGTCACTAGATGAACCCCCTTTTACCAAGAGGCCCCGAGTTTCATCGACCTTCAGCAAGAAGGCCTTTGAAAACATAACGGGAAAAGGAAAAAAATGCTGGTAACCCATGATTCTTCTTTTCCCATGATCCTACAGTTTGAGGCACATCTAGACTGTCATCTGCAAAAGCTTTGAATTTGAGCAAGCCAGAAATTTTGTCGTTTGGTGAAAACTGAAAAAGTTTTATTCCTGTTGCAAAAAGATCCTGAATTTTTACAATCTTATGGGTAAAAATGTTTGAAAATACTTATAGGAAAAAATGCTGCTAATCAGTATATTTTTCTTTTCTCATAACGTTTCCTACCATTTCAAAGACAAAACATACAAATACACATATATTTGATTTGCAAATGCTTCCATAGAGACAGGTCGAAAATTTCGTGCTTTGGTGAAGAATTAGACCTTCACAAAACAATCCCTTATTTCTATTACCTTGAGCGTCTGAAAAAGGTCCTTAGGTCGTACTTAGTAGCCTAAAGGTTAATACTGATGAACCCTTTATCAAACAATCCTGATTTTTAAAGACCTTGAGGAAGAAACATTTTGAAAAAACATCACGGGAAAGGGACAAAATGCTTGTTTTCTGTATTTTCTCCAGCACCATCAAATGTTTTCTACTCTTTTGAAGACAAGTCGCACAGTTTGAGCCACACTTAATTTGTCGTCTGCAAATGCTTTCATTTTAGGCAAGAGTACACTTTCGTCGTTTCGTAGTTTAATAACACGCACTTGAAAAAGTGCACATTCGGTACAAGGTCATATAACAGTGATCTGTTTTGCCCTTTAGTACATAAGAACACATGTAACATTTTAGCTTTATTAGCGAAAACAGGGCCTTTTTCGGACAGTAAAGATCAAGATCAGACTACATGTCCCAGACCTATACCGTCCGTTTGTTAAGTGTAGCCTTCAAGATATTTATTTTTGTCGGTAGTACTGTAGAAAACATTGTTGGAATAGGAGAAAATGCCGGTTACCCGCATTTTCTCCTTAGGTTTTCTGAATAGATCAAATAACCGATAAGTTTAAATAATTTTTTCTTACATTGATTGAGAAACAGGTTCTAGCAACTTATACTAATCTCTCTCAATTCTTCTCCTTGGAAACTACAGCAGTACCCGCGCCGAATGTGTGGGCCAATGAACGGTCCCGAAGATGACACCCGCTCCCGGTAATCGAACTCGGGATTATGGTTGCGAGGCCGACGCTCTACCTCACGACCACGGACACCACTATCAAATAACTTATAACTAGGGGCCGTTTTCAGGAGCCATTCCAAAGTGCACCCTGCCGAGCCCGGTGGCTCGGTCAGAAAAGTATATTGGCCGTTGAGCGGGGAGGGGGCCACTGGTTCGATTCCCCAGCTCGTCCAATTTCTTTCTGATGACTGAAGATAGTCATTGCGACAAGATTAATTTTTCTTCCACTGCTGGCAACCATTTCGACGATGGTTATGTTGGAAAGCAACCAGTGGCTTTGGAAGAACATTGTGAGATGTGCTTGTATTCCAAATTCAAGGAAAGCACTGATAGAAGCACTGGCCGCCGTGATATAACTGAGATAATGTTGAAAACGTTCTTGAACAATATATAACAATCAAAGAAGCAAACAAACGTATTGTATTCATAGCCTAATTCGAGATCTAGAAAATAACGCAATGTCTGTTTTGAAAGTAAGTTAATTTCTGATTAGCGTAATCACTTAGCCAATCAGAAATTGCGTTGCTTACAAACTTAGAATTTTTTTGAGAATATTTATTAGAATGGTTTTTAAAGTGGGGCCCAAAAAGACAAAATTTTAGACTTCTCTAATTGAAAGCATCAGCAGAGAAAAAAGAAAGAAAATGTGGCTAAACTGATTGGAGTTGTCTTTGAAAGGGTGGAAAAACGTAATGGAAAAAAAAGGAGAAAATTTTGGTTATCAGCATTTTCTCCTTTTCCCAAGTTGTTTTCAAATGCTTTTTTCTCCTTAGAGTCATTAAAACACGTAATTAGTTGACAAAGGAGCTATAAATAATCTCTTTATCAGACAACAAAATGACAGATTTGTCCAAATCGAAGGCATTTTCAGACGACAAATTACACGTCTCAAAAAATGAGGTTTTTCTCTGTTACGAAACTAGGGTGCCGGTGGTTCGAATCCCCAGTTCGGTCCATTTGTTTTCCGTGGATTGATGATAGTCATTGCGATAGGATTCATTCCTCTCTCACCGAAGATCATTGTTTTGACGATAGTAATATGAAAAAGCAGACAGTGGCTTGGGAAGAATAGAGTGCGAAGTATTGGTAAAAGAAACCCCCGCAGGGTATGGATAGGTGCACTTACAGCAGCGGTATAGCTGGGAAAAATGATGAAAACGGCGTCAACACCAAACAAACAAATTGTTTCAAAAAGATAAAAAACGTTGAGGGAAAAGGAGAAACATTGGTTACTAGAAGCCTAAAAGTAGATTCTCAACGGTTTTATCGTCAAGTAGCGGACGGCGTAAATTCAAAGTCAGACTGCACGTTCTGTGCAGTCTGATCTTGATCTACGCAGTCCGTAAAAGCCGGTATGGTCGTCATTAGCCACCGAAGGAGTGAAACGACCACACAGTCATTTACCTCCAACAAATAATTAACTAAATTCTTCTTAAGATTTGACTTCCAGGTCGACCACCTTCGTACAAATCGATGTAATCTTGTGTGACATGGTTTGATCGCATTAGACCGTCTACCATTAAGTCCCTGTGAATTGGGGAATCTGCCCGTCCGTCCGTCCGTCTGCTCCTCTTTTGCCCGCCCGCCTAGCTGTTCGTCCGTCCGTCATCAATTCTCGGAAAGAAGTTGGCCGAGCTTCGGATTCGAATCAGCAACGCTCTTATTTCAAGTCCTGTACGCCAACGACTGTGCTACCCGGGGTCGGCTACTTGCTTCGTTTAATGCATCTTGGAGATGTATAAAACCCCCTTTTGCCCGAGAAAGGCTGACATTATTCAGTTCTGTTCTGCTGTTCTGTAATAGAAAGAATCTTGTGTAGATGTTTACTTATTATACCATTCGTCAATAGTTTTACCCTAACAACACTCAATATTTTTATTCACTATGAAAAGCTCCAATTTGTAGACATTTTAACCAAGAATTGCCGAGCCCCGGTAGCTCAGTCGGTAGCGTACAGGACTGAAAAAACAGGAGGTCGTTGGTTCGATCCCCGGCTCGCCCAACTTCTCTCCGAGGATTGATGATAGTCATTGCAACAGGTTTCATTCCTCTCTCACCGATGACCATTCTTTCGACGATGGTTATGTGGGAGAACAGCCAGTGGTTTAGAAAGAATATGTGCGGAGTACTGGTAAAAGAAACTCCAGGAAAACATGAATAGGTGCACTGGCCGCCGCGATATAACTGAATTGTTGAAAACGGTGTTAAACACCATACAATCAATCAATAACCAAGAATTCTTATATGATGTCTGACACTATGTATCCAAGGTTAAAATACATTTTCTTTGCAGTCTGATCTTGACCCACTCTATTTTCAAAAGGATTTGAGTCTCGCTCTGTGAAAAGGGTGCTTGCGAAGCCCCCGTAGCTCAGTCGGTAGCGTACAGGACTTGAGAACAGGAGGTCGCAGGTTCGATCCCCGCCTTGGCCGATTTCTTTCCGAGGATTGATGATAGTCATCGCGACAGGATTCATTCCTCTCTCACCGCTGACCATTGTTTCGACGATGGTTATGTGGGAAAGCAGCCAGTGGCTTGGAAAGAATATTGTACGGAGTACTGGTAAAAGAAAATCCAGGAAAGCATGGATAGGAACACTGACCGCCGCGATATAACTGAAATAATGTTGAAAACGGCGTTAAACACCATACAATCAATCATGAAAAGGGGGCTTAATGCATTTGCATAAAGCTGCTTGCATCGATCCATATCAGGTTGGGCATGCTGCGCAGGCTGATATTGGTCGAAACATTTTGCTGTCGCTCAGTTTTTATTTTTGATGTCCAAGTACTCTTCTTCCTTTAGGTTCAGTCAACCGTTAGACTAAATGGATTTTATGGATCCCTAATTATGTGATATCTTGCTTGCAATAACGCATCACGGAGATACATAAAGCCCCCTTTTGTCAGAGCATATCTCATATTTTTTTCCCAGAACTCTAAAGCTTAACCTTTACTACACAATCCTGTGATTTTACAACCTAGAAATTGAGGTTTTTTTTTAAAACATTGTGGGTAAAGGAGAAAATGCTTGTAACAAGCATGTTCTCCTTTTCTCACAGTATTTTCTACCCTTTCAAAGACAAATTGTGCACATCATTTAACTCTTTACCAAACGACAAAATTTTAGACTGGTCCAAATTGAAAGCTTTTGCAGACGACTAAATAAATGTGACTCAAAAATTGAAATTTAGATTTGAAAGGTTAGAAAACATTGTGGGAAAAGGAGAAAATGCTGGTTACCAGCATTTTCTCCTTTTCCCACAATGTTTTCAAAAGACGTTTTCCTCAGGGTCGTTAAAAGTCGGGATTGTGTGGTAAAGGGTTAAGTCACAGTTGATATGTCGATTGAACATTCTTACAATTTGGATAAGTCTAAAATTTTGTCGTGTGGTATTGGGTTAATCTAACCGTGTACCACCCACCTGTATTAATTTTATTAATGAAGACTTTTCAATCAAAACCATGTCAATCAAGATCAATATCAAAGTATGAAAAAAGAAATAGAAATGTAGAAAAAACAGCAAAAGGTTACTGGCCGCTCGATTGGGAAAAACAGAAAATGAGAAAGGATAGCCTAGAATTTAAACTCTCCATCAAAGATAAAAGCTTAGCAAGGGAGATAATTGTGTAGGACTTTCCTACAACAGGCAAAACCCGATTCAGCCGACCAGGGTCCGTATTCACCAACCATTCTTAAGAATATTCTTGGTCTTGTTCTCCAAAATTTTTCCAAATTTGAAAGTAACACACCTTCTGATTGGCTAAACCATTTGATTTAGCCAATCAGAAGGTGTGTTACTTTCAAACTTGGAAAATCTTGAAGAATAAGTCTAAGAACGTTTTTAAGAATGTTGGTGAATACGGACCCAGGGCTACCTCTCATTAAATAGCGTACACACGAAACGTGTTCGCACTTCGTGTAAGCAAACTTAAAAGTATGAGAACAAATTTCATTAAACTGCATAACTTTCTGATTTGAGTAATGCATAACATTACGCCAGATCATACATTTGGGTTAAGCATGATTGATTGATTGTATGGTGTTTAACGCCGTTTTCAACATTATTTCAGTTATATCGCGGCGGCCGGTGCACCTATCCATGCTTTCCTGGAGTTTCTTTTACCAGTGCTCCGCACAATATTCTTTCCAAGCCACTGGCTGCTTTCCCACATAATCATCGTCGAAACAATGACCAGCGGTGAGAGAGGAATGAATCCTGTCGCGATGACTATCATCAGTCCTCGGAAAGAAATTGGCCGAGCTGGGGATCGAACCAGCGACCTCCTGTTCTCAAGTCCTGTACGTTACCGGCTGAGTTACGGGGCTTGGCTTTGGGTAAAAGCAGGGGTCGTATGTGTGTATATACAATACAAAATAATTTGCGTTAATCTTCGCAGTTTAGAGAAAGGCAACCCAGAATCCTAACCGGTAAAGAGGGAAAGCGAGAACATGGCGAAAAGTTACGAGACTTGGAAGTGGAGATGGATCAGTTTCGATGCGTATGAATTTGAACCATGCTCTGGTAAAAGGGGGCTTTATGCATCTCCCCGATGCATCGTAGCAAGCAAGACATCACATACGTATTTCGGGATCCACGAAATTCATTATGTTTAAAAACCGACGGTATCATCAGGTGAGAGGTGGTCCTTTGACATGCAGAAAATTGACCAATAGCTAAAAGTTTCGACCCAGGTCAGCCTGCGCGGACTGCGCAGGCTGACCTGGGCCGAAACTTTTCGCAGATGCATTCAGCCCTCTTTTTACAGAGTATGACTCATTTAAAATTGTCCCTGTTCAGCGGATTGACACTTCACGGAAAAATCCGGTGTTTTAACGACCCTAAGAAAAAATACCTTTCAAAACTTTATGGGAAACGGAACAAATGCTGGCAACAAGCTGTTTCTCCTGTTCTCTTAATGTTTTGACTCTCTTGGAGACGGATCCTTTTATCTTAGCCGTTTTTGATTTGTTGATTTGTCGTCTGCATATGCTTCAATTTAGACATGGCTGAAATTTTATCGTCTGGTAAAGAATTAAGCTCTTTTAAGTGTTTGATATTGATCCGGAGTAGAATTCTTTGTATCATTTTTAACGTCGTTTTCAACATAACTTCGGTTATATCGGGGTGGCTATTACACCCATCCATGCGTTCCTGGATTTTTTTTTTTTTTAATTAACCATTACTTCGTGCAATATTCTTCCAAATCCACTGGCTACTTTCTAAGATAATCATCGTCGAGACATTTATAAGCGGTGACAGAGAAATAAGTCGTGTCGAAATGACTATCATTTATCCTCGGAAAGAAATTGGTCGAGCTAGGCATTCGAACCAGCAACCTCCTGGTTTCAAGTCTTGTACGCTACCGACTGAACTACCAGGCCCGGCCCGGACGAAAATTACCTTTGTCTTTTATATGAACCATGCTTTACGAAAGAGGAGTTGAATGCCTTTGCAAAAAGTATCGACCCAGTGTCGAAACTTTTTGTTAATAGACAATTTTCTGCGGATCAAAGGACCAGTCTACTTCACGATTCAGCCAGTTGTTGGACAAACTGGATTTTACGGATCGATAACTATTTGATGGCTTGCTTGCTACGATGCATTACGAGGATGAATTAAACCCCCTTTTGCCAGAGCGGGGCTCATGTATACGCGCCGTGCACTGGCAAAGGGGGCTTAATGCATTTTCATCACATAATCATGGATCCATAAAATCCATTTTGCCTAACAACCGGGTGAATCATGAGGTACACTGGTCCTTTCACATGTAGAAAATTGACCAATAGCAAAAGATTTCGACCCAGGTCAGCCTGCGCGGACTGCGTAGGCTGACCTGAGTCGATACTTTTCACACAGCATGGCTCATATATATGAGCACCACTTGCAGTTACCAGTGCTTGGTTGCTGTTTATATTTTAGAACAAGATTCAAGTCGAAAAAGGGACATAACTGTGTCAAATATATTTTGAGGGTTATGTGTCCTTCTGGTACAGTTCCCCCTTTCGACAATTAACAGCTAGCCGGGGTTTGAAATAAATATCTTCAATAATGATTCGGAGTTAGAAAATGTCTCAGTTTTTAGAGGATAAAGATAATGCAGACGCCGATGACGACAGAACTATGACCGAAAACAGCCGAGCACGAAAAAGGCCGGGCGAAGAAAATACGGGTTTTATAATTATATTATATACGGAGTAAAAGGAACCGTTACACGTCGTCTTATTGAAACATATCAAAATCTAACAGCTGCCCTAGTACGTGTAGTTTTCGCAAGTTCTCCGGCTAAACGCGTACCAATCGATCATGTCGGAATATACCGAGGAAGGTTGTCGAAGAATGCCGAAAATTACCGGTTTACTTATACTCAAGACAACGTATACGTGATGGAATGATTCATTTGCAACGACATGAAATTCGACACCTGACAAATTTTACCCTTATTACTATGAGCACATAATTATTAGCTATTTACTTTCTAGTGTAGATCAAAGAACTTGAAGTCTGATCTTGTATGTAAACTGCAAAAAACTGTATGAAAAAATTCTCTCAAAAAAACCGCTCAAAATTGCCAAATTTTGTAGTTTTTTTTTTCCCCTTATGAATAGAAATATCTTGTTTGTTCTGCACTCCCTTGTAGAAATATGAGGAGGTAGGTACAGTAAAGTTTATTAGTTGTTGTGAAACCGATACGATCAAAGGTACAACTATGAACATGTTTCTTTGTACATTTCAAATACAGGGTCTGTTTTCAACAACCATTCTTAAGAACATTCATAGTCTTTAGATCTGAGATTTTCTAAAGTTGAAAGTAACACAACTTCTGATTGGCTAAACCGAATGGTTTAGCCGGTCAGAAGTTGTGTTACTTTCAAATTTAGAAAATTCTGGAGGATAAGACTCAGAATGTTTTTAGAAATAGTTGGTGAATACAGATCCAGGAGTCCTTTCTTACTTTAACATTGCATCATTTACCAGACGAAAAAAAAAAAACCACACACACTTAGACTTGTCCAAATTGAAAGCATTTGCAAACGACAAATTAAATGAAAATCAAATTACTTTGAAAGGGTAGAAAACATTTCGTGAAAAGGAGAAAATGCTGGCGACCAGCATTTCCTCCTTTCCCCATTATGTTTCCACAGTTTTCTTCTTCAGGGTCGTTAAAGCACAGGATTGTTTGGTCATGGATAAAACAAATTCAATTCTTCTAATCTATGGTCATCAAAATAAGTCCAGGATTTCTGATGGTAGGGCATGGTTGCACTGGCGTCTTCTTGGATAAGGCATGGCAAAACTCTAACCTACTACCCAAGAAGCATAATGATTAGGTGAACTGTCTCCGAGACATAGGTGAAAAAAATGTGTCATGTCTGGATTACACTGGATTAGCTCGCAGATAGTATAGATCCATGATCACATTGCACAGAAAGTGCAGTGTCATCTTGAATCTACACTATCTGTGATTCTTTGAAGATACATCCTTACAACCAGAGAGAAAAAAAAAAAATTGCAGTTAAAACTTGAAAGTTTGTAGAATGGCTCAACATTCGGTCAGCTGTATAAACATAGATAAATTTCCAATATAATATGGTGTACGGGATAGAGAAACGCAAGGAATTTGTCCTCATTTCAAATCAAATCGGAAACACTGATTTCTTTGAAGGCTGCCAAAAATGAAATGCATTTTCTATCGTCGTAATCTATGCAGCCTTGCAACCGTCAGGGGGCAACATTTGGCAAGACAGATACAAGAATGATTATAGTTTATTGATAAAATTAAGATAAAGTGGGTTAAGACTGGGTGAAAAAGAGTATACAGATGTATCTTTAAGAGCATTTGGTACCCGGACGCCTCCAAAACTAGCAGGATTTCCCCTTCAAACTTAGGGGTATTATCAAATTTTGAACTTTTTATATAATGTGTCAAAGCACAGATATAAGTTACGTTTAAACTTTTGTTAAACAACCCCGTGTTTGAACGACCCTGAAGACATGGGCTTTAGAAAACATTGTGGGAAAAGGAGAAAATGCTGGTAACCAGCATTTTCTCCTTTTCCCACTATGTTTTCTTCTCTGTAAAAGGCAAATTCATTCATATGAGCCACGTTTGATTTGTCGTCTGCAACAGTTTTCGATTTTGAAAAGGCTAAAATTTTGTCGTCTATTACAGAATTAAAATGGCTCATAAAATTCAGACTGAAGTTTTGTGGCGAGAAGGAGAAACTTTTTTTTATGTCTTTATGACATATTATCATTCAGTGTAATAAAGATGATGTTCAGTGAAGCGAAAGAAAACATGGAAAAATAGGGGTCCAGTTAGTAGTAAGGTTTTTTAAGGAAAGGCTCTTTTGTATGGTAATACTGATTACATAGGGGTGTCCATGGGCAAGGCACTACATGATCCCCAGTCTGGTAAGGACTGGTTTCGCCCAAGAAGGATATGGGTGGGTGAGCTGTAGCCGAATGATGGCTTTAAAATTGTTGAAAGTGTCATAAACACTATAAAAACAAACCTGTATATTTGTTTATTTTTTATGGTTTTTAACGCCGTTTTAAACATTGTTTCAGTTATATCGCAGCGGACAGTGCACCTGCCAATGTTTTCCTGGAGTTTATTTTACCAATATTTCTTGCAATATTCTTCTCAAACGACTGAGCTGCTTTCCCACATACTTGTAATTATAGTCGGAAAAAAAGGATCAGCGATGAGAGAGGAATGAATCCTGTCGCAATGACTATCATCAATCCTCGCAAAAAAAAATGACCCAGCAGAGTGTTCGAAGCAGCGACCACCTGATTTCAAGCCCTGTTCGTTACCGACTGAGCTATCGGGATCGGTAAACCAGCACGTAATGACATGCCGTGTTTGTAGTTATGTCTAAACATGCTTACAAAATCATCTTTACAACCTACACACTGTTGAAAAGTGTCTTCCCCGCCCCCACCCACGTGAAACGATACCAAAACAACGCACTTTCAAGTTAAGACCAGAAATATGAATAGAACATGTTCTACCTTATAGATAAAAGACCAGGCGGCAAGTCTGATCTTTATCTACACTGTCAGTAAAATCGACTAAAACTCTGTCTCAAGGGCTAAAGGTTAGATCTACGTAATAACCTCGAGCAGTACACTTTTTTTTTCATCCAGTGCTGGACTAGTTATGAAAACATCCTTACAAGGTTTTTCTCCCTTTCCCATAATGTATTCAGTGATTGTTGTATAGTGCTAAATGCCGTTTTCAACGTATTTCAGTTATATTCGCGGCGGCCAGTGCAGCTATCCATGCTTTCCTGGAGTTTCTTACACCAATAACACGCCCTATATTCTTTCCAAGCCACTGGTTGCTTTCCCACATAGCCATCGTCGAAACAATAGTCAGCGGTGAGAGAGGAATGAATCCTGTTGCAATGACTATCATCAATCCTCGGAAAGAAATTGGCCGAGCCGGGGATCGAACCAGCAACCCCCTCTTCTGAAGCCCTGTATCTTACCGACTGAGCTACCGGGGCTCGGCACAATGTTTTCACATACTTTCATGTTTTAACCTTTTACCAAACAATCCTGAGTGTTAACGATCCTGAGGAAGAAGGCTTTAGAAAATATCGTGAGAAAAGGAGAAAATGCTGGTAACCACCATTTTCCCCTTTTTTCCCCACGATTTTATCGTTCATTTTTAATACAGATATAATCTTTTAAGCTACATTCAATTGTCGTCCGCAAATTCTTTTTAATTGAACAAATGTTTTGTAAAGTAAAGAGTTACACTTTGACTCTTGTGGATGCCTACTGTATTAAATTGAAGGGATGTTTTGAAGTTGTCTGTTTCCGCTGCGCATGTATTTAAGGAGGGCATAAATTTACCCCTTACCCCCCGCCCCCTCCCCAGTGTTTTCCAGAAAAAGGAATGCGTGTTTGAAAACAGTATGGGAAAAGAACAAAATGTTGGTGACCAGTCAATGTTTTCTACCCTTTCTTTACTCGGCTCATATTGAAAGAAGTTTGCTTATGAAAAAGGAATTTTTTCATAAGCAAACTTCTTTCAACATGAGCCGATCCCCGGTAGCGTACAGCATTGGCTCGCTACTTCGAATCCCCAGCTTGATATTTTTCTTTCTGAGCGTTGATGTTAGTCACTGCGACATGATTCATTCCTCTAACACTGCTAACCATTGCTTCGACGCGGGAAAGCAGCCAGTGGCTTGGGAAGAATATTGTGCAAAGGATAGGTTACACATGCCGCCGCGATATAACTGAAATAATATTGAAGACGGCAGTTTTTAAACACCGTACAGTTAATCAATCAATCGGTGCAAACCTCTTTCAATAAGATCTAAAATTTTGGAGAGAGTTTACCTTTACACCTGTAAACTGAAACAATCAACAGAGGCCTAACGGCCTGAAACGGAAATATTTTCAAAACGTCGAAGGAAAAGGAGAACATGCTGGTTTTCCCCCAAAACGTTGTCTGTCCTTTCTACGCAAAACCTGTCCTTTGCGCTCGATGCACCTAGTCATCTCACAAGTTTTCAAATTAAAGGTAGGTCTGAAAATTTGTTGTCAACAATTAAATAAACCTTTACACCTGTAAACTGAAATTATTAATCCCTAGGCTGTCAAGTGCGACTGTACCTTTTTGCGGAAAGTGTAGATCAAGATCAGACTGCACGGAAACGTGCAGTCTGATCTTGGATCTACACTGTCCGATAAGGAGATTTTCCCCTCTCAAAAAAAAAAAAAACTTGGAAATAATATTATTTTGGTTTTTACTATCGGCTTGAAAGTTTCATTTAATGTTTTTAGCAGATTTAGGCTTAACATGACCTCCTGAAGAAAGATCTAAAAAAAAAAACCAAGTAGGAAAAAGAAGAAAAAAAAAAAATACATGTATTTCCCCCAGCGACTTTTCCTTTCATTTCTACGAGAAAACTCATCCTTGTCATACAGCAAGCTTTCTAAATATAGGCAGATCTGAATTATGTCGTCGTGTAAACACTTAACCTTTGCACAAAGTCTTTACAAGTCTTGCAAACTCTTATAGATTGCGAAGAAGAACTATTGAGCACATTGTGGGAAATGGAAAAAAAAAAATGTGGTTTTCTACCCTTTCTACGAAAAATCACATCCTTCAGAAGAGCGATGTAATTTGTCATCTTGCGAGTTTTTTTTAAATATAGGCGGATCTAAAATTCTGTCGTCTGTTAAAGACTTGATCTTTAAACCTGTTAAACTGAAATAAATTGCGTAATCACCCATGACTACCCATTGTCTATGATGAATTTTTCGGTAGCAAACCTTATGCAACTACCTGTCTATCGAAAAATGTAGACAAAGATGAAACTGAATTGAAGCGCAGTCTGATTTTAATCTACTCTTCGCAAAAAAGTATATCAAAGATCGATAAAAGCGGAAAAGGGTTATAATGTGTGTAGAGCTATGTTTATTTTTGGTAAAAACATTTTCGTTGGATGACAAGATTCAGAAAGAATGGACGAATATGCGTGTGCAAGGTAAGAATACTATTTACCATTAGGCTGATAAGTGCAACTCACTGACCTTTTGCGGACAGTGTAGATCAAGATCAGACTGCACAGAACATGCAGTCTGATCTTGGATTTACGCTGTCCGATAAGGAGATATTTTCTCTATAAAAAAAGTTTGAAATGGTAAAATTCTGGTTTTTAACTGTCGGTCTGCAAGGTCCATTTTACTTATTTACCAGGATAGTGGCTAGCGTGACTCACTGACCTTTTGCGGACTGTGTAGATTAAGATCAGACTGCACAGAACGTGCAGTCTGATCTTGGATCTACATTGTCCGATAAGGAGATATTTTCTCCATAAAATAAGCTTGAGATGGCAAAATTCTGTTTTTTTTTTTCCCATCGGGTTGAAAGGTCCATTTTACTTATTTAGCAGGATAATAATTAGTACATTTTCTGTCGTGTATCGCACTGACCTTTTTCTTCTTTATGTGCAATATTAGCTTTAGTGTCTATACTTAACTCTTTCTGTGGCAAATGATTCCTTTATTGTATTGTGTTTGATGCCGCTTTCAACATTATTTCACTGAGATATATCACGGAGGCCAGTGCACCTATCCATGCTTTATTGGAGTTTCTGTTGCCAGTACTTCGCACAATATTCTTCAAAAGCCACTGGCTGCTTTCCCACGTAACCATAGTCAAAACGATGATAAGCGGTGAGAGAGGAATGAATCCTGTCGCAATGACTATCAGCAATTCTCGCTTATCTCCTGAATCACAATAATGTGTTGTGAATTAAAAAATGTTGCGGGCAGACACCTGGTTGAACTTCAGGGGACCATAAATCAGGCAGTTTGAGGGTGGATGTTACGGTTGAACAGGGATTGTTGTGGGAAAATGAGACATTGCTTGTAACGAGGAAACTTTCTTTCCTACTAAGCGGATTTTTTTCAAAAAAAAAAACAAACTTCTGAACAGCATGCCGAAGATAAAGGATCAAAGACCATAGTCCAAATAATTGTTTTTGGGGACAATGGACGGATGTCTCAGTCTAATGTGGTTAGGATGACTAGCAATAATATTTATCTGACTAAATTGTTCTACACCCAAAGAAGACACCATCCTTACCAGGATCTCTGACGTAGAGTGGGTAAACGTGATGAACAATAACCATAATCATTATCAAATTTGAGCATTGTTACCCTTTATCGTTCCTTTCACGTAGACAGTACAGACAACCATCAGCCTACACATCTTAGTCCAAATTTTCCACTTTTAAGATAGATTCGTGAAAAAAAAAATATTGTCCGGATAATTAGAATAACTGAACTCTTCCTTTTCTTCGGCAGGATAGGAGTTTATAAATCAAAGGGTTAGAGATACATTTCCAGTGCAGATTAAAAGCCTCCATGTAATTTCTTTTTATCATCAAAATCAGAACAACTTAGTGCAAGACCAGTTTACAGACCTCCAGATAAAAGGGAGTGATAGTATTCTAAATCCATCTTTTCATTTCCAAACCCTATGTTGTGGGTACTCATTAGAATCGTCTCGATGAGACGATTCTAATGAGTACCCATGACAGAGGGTTTAGTAGAGAGTGATTAATATTTTCAATTTTGAAATCAAAATCACTCCCTCTATTTGGAGCTCTGAGTATACAAATACTTTGCAATCTGATCTTAGTACAAAGCCTCACTCTAATTCAACCGATGTATTGCAATGGCATGAAAGGCTTTGGTGGTTGATTATTTTGGATAGACACACTTCTTTAACACATTACAAGATAAGCCCTGGGTTTTATGGCTCTGGAGAAGAATAATTTTGAAAACATTGTGGAAAAAGGAAAAATGCTCGTATCCAGTATTACCCAAGAGATCGATTAGCATATCTGTGTCGTCTGATCTCGGTTAAACCTTTTTTCGATTTCTGTATTCTCTGATTCAAAAATGATAATGTTCTAGTCAAAGATAAAAAATAGTGCGAGAGAATCCCTGTGATGAATTAGTGTAGTGTCTTGTCACCCAGACATGCTCTTCGGTGTGCTTGACAAAATCTACCATACATGTATGCTTTAGGTCCTACCACGGGGATGGCTACCCTAGTCAGGGTAGAAGGGGCTCCAGGTAGATTCGAGCTAAACTAGTTTTATGCAAACCTAGACCTGGGTTAGGCTTTGTTCCAGTCTTGTATAAACCTTTGTTATACAACCGGCCCTAAATGTATTTTAAAAAAAAATGCAACAGTATCCGTGTGCTGTATTAGTGTAGTCTGCACTGCATTCCTCGGAGTTATCTATCCTACCGCCATGCCATTTTAGCTGCCCGGATATATGTGCATTGTACGTAAATGAGGACATGAACAAGATAAGACTGTGAACGACAGTGTCTTGATTACTGTTACTGTCGTCCCCTAAATCGCAGCCTATCCCTTTAATCACCACATATTCCCTCAATCACACATGTCATTAGAAATCTCATTTTCTTGGAAGAAGGACGATTAACGGAATATAATGTTGGTCTTAAATTACAACAAACTGAAAGATCGTTAGATATACACTGATGGATGGAACTATTTTCGCTCGGCGACTTCAAGGACATGAATCCCAATTGTTTGCATGTCATCAAAATGACATACTTCCAAACACCCTTGGGAAAATATATTTCTGCACACACAATTCGTAATCTGGCTTCGAACAAGCGTCATATTTGTAGGAAAATGTATAAAGGGTTGCATGACATTCTCCGATTTTTGATATTTAACCCTGGGACAGAAGAAATCCCGGTTCAACCGAAACATTCACCCTCGTATCGCCTGATTCAACCGGATGTCTTTTAGAATCATGTCGCTTCAACATTTTTTTAATTCACAACACATTGTCAGGAGATAATGCAAAAGAACTAACTCGATCTCAAAAGTAGAATCCACGGAAACTCAGATTTGTATCTTATAGACAGGACAAAACAAGCGATGGTTATGTAGGAAAACAGCCTTGGAGAGGATATTGTGCAATGTGCTTGTAAAAGAAACCACAGGAAAGCATGGCTGCCGTGATGTAACTGAAATTATGTTGAAAACGGCGTTAAGCACCATGCATTCAACTATTTACATAATTTAATACACAATGTTCTGAAGACCCCGAGAAATAAGGCTTTTTGAAAGCATTTTGAATGAAGGAGAAAATGCTAAAAATCAGTATTTTCTCATTTTCCGTCAATTTATTTAGACAAAATTAAAACATAGTACATCATAACCTTTCCTTGAAGTCAACCCTATACCAAAAAATCTCGTGGGAAATGGCCCTTGGAAACATTGGGGGAAAAGAAGAAAATGCTGGTAACCAGCATTTTCTCCTTTTCCCCTCAATGTTTTCTACGCTTTCAAAGACAAATCCCATCAATTGGGCCTTAATTGATCTATCGTCTACAGCTGCTTTGAATTTAGACAAGTCTAAGATCTTGTCCCCTGGCAATGACTTAATCATTTATCTAGGGTCCCTTTCTCGTTTTCCCGGAATGTTTTTTACGCTTTTCACCCCCCCCCCCCCCCCACTTTTCCCAATAAAAAAAAATATCATCGTTTTAAATGTATTTGATTTTCTAGGGTCGTCTGCAAATGCTTTCAGTTTGGACGTGTGTCAAAATTTCTCGTCTGGTACAGAACAGACTAAATATTTTCAAGGTCGCATTTTTCATGTTACGTAACTTCCACATTTATTCAGTTCTTATCAGCAGTTCAGACTGAATATTAACCAGACGATAATAGATTTAGACTCGTCGAAATTCAAGGCATTTTGCAGAAAATGTATTGAATGACGATATTTGTCCTCTACAGGGCAGCAAACATGGTGGGAAAAGGAGAAAATGCTATTTAACTCTTTCGGCGCCAAATAAACTAATTCGGCCTCTTTTGATGGCTGTAATTACAACCCACTGAGTCTCCGGAAGATTTTTATCATATAGGCTTGACAAAACAAGAGGAGGGCATAGATCAAAGATCAGACTGCACGTTCTGTGCAGTCTGATCTTGATCTATGCCGTCCGCAGAAGTCCCTGTTTTCGCCTATGGCGCTGAAAGGGTTAACAGCATTTTCTTCCTCTTTGCACGATGTTTTCATAACCCATTTTCATCAGAAATAGTTAACAACGGAATAGTAATGGATAAAGGTAAAACATGTTGAGAAACAGCATTTATCACATTTTTATCATGGCTACATGGATTTTTGAGTGCGCAATAAATGTCCCCTTGCGGTTTCGTTAAATGGCCATGTAAAATAAGGCTTCAACCATTTATTCGTTCGTATGTTCGTTCGTTTGTTCACACTTTCATCGACCCGTTTGTTCGGTCGGTCGCTTGTTCGTTGGTTGATTGATTGGTTTATTGATGGATAGATGATTTGAATGTTTGATTGATTGCTGCTCTATTTATTGTTTTGCACGATGGATGGATGAATGGATCTCACTCACTCACTGCCTCACTGACTGACTCACTGACTGACTCACTCACTGCCTCACTGCGTCACTCACTCACTCACTCACTCACTCCATCAGAGAAAGGCCGTCTGTAAACTTTGACTAGATTCAAGGAGGTCTTTTTTCATCTGTGGTGAAATGCTTTCAGTCATAAATGATTGTATAATAATATAAGAAATTGTTTAACACTTAAGCTGCTGAATGAATGAAACACACATTTCTGCTCAATACTAAAAGCCCAAACATTGCGATTTCAAAGTTGATCTCACCGGAAAGAAAATACCGTACCGGACAGTGTAGATCAAAGATCAGACTGCACGTGCTGTGCAGTCTGATCTTGATCTACACCGTCCGCAAAAGGTCAGTGGGTCGCGATTAGCAGCTTAAGGGTTAAAATACATCTACACGAGTGCAACAAAGTATGTATACGCGTCAATGGGCACAATAAATGGTAAAATATTTCATATCTTTGTAAGAGTACGATCCCATGTGTCAATAGGTTTCGATTGTATACATGAGCCGTACTCTGGCATAAGGAAAGGGGGCTTAATGCGACTCCGCGATCCATGATACCAAGCAAGTCATCACATAATTATGGATCCATAAAAATCCATTGTGTCTAAGAACCGACTGATTCATGAGGTACACTGGTCCTTTGACATACAGAAAAATCTATCAAAAGCAAAAAGTTTCGGCCCAGGTCAGCCTGCGCGGAGGCTGACCTGGGTCGATACTTTTTGCAGATGCATTAAGGCCCCTTTTCACAGAGCATGTCTCGTTTATTTCAAAATAGACTGTAGTATTTCGGCTATAGGAAAAACGAACAATAAAAATAATATCGATCGACTGAAAAAAAAAAAAAAAAATGACGGATATGTTTTTGAAAAACAGGATTAGAACTTCAGCTACACTGTTTTTCTGGATCAAAAACATCTTCCATAGCTATCCATGTACAGTAAGAACCGAACAAAAATATGTGCCGTCATCTTTATTTCTTCACCAGAAATATGAAGGTTTGGTTTGGTTTGGTTTGGTTTGGAGTTTAACGCCATTTTAACAGCTCAGGTCAGACCAAAAGAAAAATTTGACAAACCTTGCCCTTTTTTGTAAATACGCATTTTTAAAAAGAAACCAGTTCATGTTACAGTAAGTATTGCACTCTCACTCAGCCTTTTGTTACACTGCTTTTGGACGACAATTTTCAACGATATGCATGTTTTACAATGTATTGATTGTACAATGAGTATGTATACTTGTGTGCATAATAAAGCTATTATTATATATTATTACATATCATGGCGGTCTTGCCCAGGGACACTCCCACGAAAAACCCAGTGGATCAAGGCTCGAACCCGGGGCCTCCAGTTTGATATTGAAGTAATAAAATCCCCGCGTAAAGGATTTTTTTTTCTAGATTACTAATTTAATGATTGAACATATATATTTATTTCAATTCCCGTTGTTGTATATAATAATTTTTGTACATATGTATTTTTTGGATGACAATGTACTTTTGTACAAGTCTTTCAATAAAATGTTCTGTCTGTCTGTCTGTCTGTCTGTCTGTCCAGGTCACGAGTCCTACACTTTACCACCGAGCCACGCAGGACCCCTGATAACGAATGAATAGATGATTATTTGCAATTGGACAAAAATGTGCACATGTTTATTCGGCGGGCCCTAGCTAACATATTTGCTCACATATTTTTTCTATTAAATGCATCTGCAAAAAGTATCGACCCAACCCCAGCTGGCATATTTGCTCTCTACAAGTGTCGCTACTGCTAGTCTGTACCCCGGGGCCTTGATTCATACCATAGCCAAAATAATTTAGTGTAGAATGATCCTTTTCTTGTGCTATTTGAAAATATTTTCTTAAGCGTTACCCAATAACTCTACACTACTTTTCAACAAAATGAAAAACAGTAAGGAAAAAGGGGCAATTGGTCATGAGATTCCTTTTCCTGTTTTACTTCATATTGAGCCACAAAAGTGTTTAAATATTCACGATCTAGTATCTCTTACGCCGTCTTTTTTCTTTTTTTTTTTTTAAAGATCTGTATATGAACCACTCTCTGAGAAAAAGGGGATTAATGCATCTGCAAAGAGTATTGACCCATGTCATCCTGCGCAGTCCGCGCAGGCTGACATGGGTCAATACTCTTTGCTATTCGTAAATAATTTTCTTCATGTTCAAGGACCCTTCGACCTCCAGATCCTGTCGATTGTTGAACAAAATGAATTTTATGGATCCATTATTATGTAATGACTTGCTTGGTATAATGCATCACGGAGATGCATTAAGCCCCCTTTCACCAGAGCATGGCTCATATTTATTTGTCCTACACGTCGTCCACGTGTTAAAGGTACGTAACCTCCTGACACAGCTCAAACGTATCTAAAGAGTAACTTCCCTTGATATAAACCCACACGCTTTAACCCTTTCCCAAACAAGCCCTGGTTTTCACGTGTCTGCAGTACAAGTCTTTTGAAAACACTGTGGGAAAAGGAGAAATTGCTCGTAACGAGCAATTTCTCCTTTTCCCACAGTGTTTTCTACCCTTTTTGATAACTTTCTGCCATTTTTATCAAATTTAAAATTGTCGTCTGCAAACTCTTTCAATTTGGACCAGTCCAAAGTTTGTCGTTTGGGAAAGGGTTAAAATGTCATATAAGTTAATTATTGTTTCAAGTTAGTGTGAAGATGCCTAGCATGACATTTGTTTGTGGCTTTTACGAGCTTTAAACCCCCAGACTGCTACAGGTATTGCCCAGACATTTCAAAACGACGATGTTAACCCTTAGGCTGCTAAGAGCGACTCACTGACCTTTTGCGGACAACAAACAGAGCTCCAGATAGAGGGAGTGATTTTGATTTCAAAATTGAAAATATTAATAACTCTCCACTAAACCCTATGTTATAGGTACTCATTAGAATCGTCTCATTGAGACGATTCTAATGAGTACCCACAACATAGGGCTTGGAAGAGAAATAATGGAGTTATAATACTTTCACTCCCTCTTATCTGGAGGTCTGACATAGATCAAGATTAGACTGCACAGAACGTGGGATAAGGAAATATATCCCCCCCCCCCCGCTAAAAATGCTTTTGAAATAGGAAAAAAATGGTTTATACCATTGGTTTGAAAAATAGTTAAACAAGTAGACAATAGATTCAGAATAGATACCAGGACGTTGAGTATTCTGATTAAGGTTTATGTTATAAGGTAATTACGGAACCCACCTTAAAGCATATTTCGAGGCAAGACCCGAAATATGGTAATGAGGTGTGAGGTTATTTGCATACTGAAGGGATGGCTTATAATAATAATAATAATGATGACAATATTGATAATACCCCGAAGTATTTCCATCGCTCTATTTTTACGAGGGAATGTCTGTAAACGAAAATGCTATTCATCGATTTAATTATCGATTTTTTTTTCGATTTTTTCCGCTTGATTTGATCATTTTTACCCTTTTTAAGAAAATAGAGGGGAAAACTTGAGCCATGCTCTATGAAAAGGGGGACTTAATACATCTGCCAAAAGTATCGACCCAGGTCAGCATGCGCAGTCCGCGCAGGCTGACCTGGGCCGAAACCTTTCGCTATTGGTCCATTTTCTGTACGTCAAAGGAACAGTATACCTCACGATTCTGTCGGTTGTTGCACTTTATGGATCCATGATCATGTGTTGACTTGCTAGGTATCATGCCTCACGGATTTGCATTAAGCCCTCTTTTGCCAGAGCATGGTTCATTAATAAGAAAGCATAAGGAGAGAAAAAATGAAGAGGGGGCGGGGTTTTAAGGCTTAGAGCGCGAAGCACAGCTATAGTTGATTTTGTAGACAGTATAGATAAGATCGGACTGCTTTTTGTAAATTATCATGAAGATAAGACAGCACAGAACGTAAAGTAAATCATTTATAACAAGGAACCGCTCAGATTTTACTTTTCACATCGTATCTAATAGGCAACTCTTTGTTTTCCATTGGTCTCTTCTCGGCAATTGTTGGTATTCATTTCCTCGTACAGGAACCTCGTAACGTACAGGACTTACAATCTATGGATCGCTGGTTCGAATCCCCGGCTAGGCCACATTCTTTCCATGAGATTGCGACAGCATCACAGGCGTTCGTTTAGTGAAGAACTTCGCTATCTATATAATGTCTTATATATTACATTATATAGATGGCGAAGTTCGTCACAAAAAGAACGCCTGTGGACAGGATTCATTCCTCTCCCACCGCTGATCATCGTCTCAAAAGCCCGCGTATTTAGTTTCGGCGAAAAAAAAACCATGGGATGATAATACACTGTTTATGATTGTTTGCTAAAGGATTAAATATGTATGAGCCATGCTCTGTGAAGAGGGGGCTTAATGCATTTGCAAAAAATATCGATTCAGGTCAGCCTGCGCAGTCCGCGCAGGCTGACCTGTGTCGAAACTTTTTGTTATTGGTCAATTTTCTACATGTTTTCACGGTGATAATAATACACTGTCTATGATTGTTTGGAAAAGGGTTAAATATGTATGAGCCATGCTCTGTGAAAAGGGGGCTTAATGCATTTGCAAAAAAAAGTATCGACCCAGACTGACCAGGGTCGAAACTATTGGTCACTTTTCTTCATATAAAAGAAACAGTCTGCCTCATGATTTTGTCGAGAGAAAATAAATTTCATGGATCCATCATTGCACGATCACTTGCTCGGTACAATGTGTCAAGGGGATGCATTAAACCCCATTTTGCCAGAGAGCGGCACATTTAATAGAAAAAAAAAAAAGAAAGTATTATGTAATGTTAAACACCGTCTGCGCCTTTCAGTGTCTTGGTAATAGGTAATGATAAAAAGACATAATCACAAACAACTATGCATGCATTGAAACTTGTCAAAGGCGTTATAAAGAGATTAAAAAAAAAATGTGAAATTGCACTTTGAGTGGGTTGTAACCTTGGCAACAGACCTGTTTTCAGCATGTTTTTTTTTTCCAAACTGTTGAAATTTTAACCTCCTCAAATGCTCTTAAGCTTTCTACAGACTGTATTGATTAAGATCAGACATCACTACGTTGAGTTAAATTTCAGTCAATAGATATTAGAGAGAGAGAGGGGGGAGAGAGAGAGAGAGAGAGAGAGAGAGGGGGGAGAGAGAGAAACAGACAGACAGACAGAGAGACACAGAGAGAGAGAGAGAGAGAGAGAGAGAGAGAGTCATTAACTCTTTACCAATATTTAAGACTCGTCGAAATTGAAAGCTTTTGCAGACGATAGATTTAACTCGTTTGTGGCTGAAATGGTTGAATTCGTCTCTGAAAGGGTAGAAAGCATTGTAGCAAAAGGAGATAATGCTGGTTTACTAGTATTTTCTCCTTTTCCTGCAATGTTTCAAGAGACTTCTACCTCAAGGTCGTAAAAACTCGGGTTTATTTGACAAACGGTTCAAAAAACGCAATTTTATGAAAATACACTGACTTCGCCTTTCAGTGCCTTAGTAATAAAATCATGATAAAAAGACATAATCACAAACAACTATGCATGCATTGAAGCGTGTCAAAGGTGTTTTTCACCCTTATCCTGTTTAATAAGTTAAATAAAACTTTCAAGACGACAGTAAAAACCAGAATAATATTATTTCAAACTTATTTTTAGAGAACAATATCTCCTTATCGGACAGTGAAGATCCAAGATCAGACTGCACGTTCTGTGCAGTCTGATCTTGAATCTACACTGTCCGCAAAAGGTCAGTGAGTCGCGCTTTGCAGGTTTAGGGTTAATGAGATTTAAAAAAGAAAAGTGAAAACTGCATTTTGAGTGGGCTGTTACCTTGACAACACACCCGGTTTAGCAAGTTTTATTCACAAATTTTGAGATTTTAACACCTTAAATGATTTTTAAACACATTTCATGATTTCTTTTATATTTTTGATTTTAAATGCGAAGCCTTGTTTAGGATTTTTTTTGCATACTATATTGATCAAGATCTGACGTCCCGAACACTCAACCTGTTGTTTGATCTTAATCCGCATTGTCAAGTACATGTATGTTGGAAAGTCTCAGCGAAAAGATATTTTAGACAGAGGGATTATGCGCGCGCGCTCGCGCGCGGGAGAGAGAGAGAAAGAGAGAGAGAAAAGCGAAATGTTCTTGATATATACCTTTTTGACATTACGTTTAAGCAGTTGCTTTGAAATTTAGAAATTTCAGTTTTTTCTTTTGATATTTTAAACCGATTTATTCTCGACAATGAGAGCTCAGCGAAGCTTGAAAGGGACAAACGAATAAAACAGATATTAGTCACGCTCTGGCAAAAGGGGGTTTAATGCTTCTCCGCGATCCATAATATCAAGCAAGACATAATTATGGATCCATAAAATCCATTTTGTCTAACAACCGACCATATCACGAGGTAGACAGGTCCTTTGAAATGCAGAAAATTGACCAAATGTAAAAAAAAATTCACCTCATGTCAGCCTTCTCGGACTGAGCAGGCTGATCTGGTCGATACCGTTTGCAGATGCATTAAACCCCTTTTTCTCAGAGCATGGCTCATATACAGTTTCCGCGTGCACTGTGATTTCTTGACAGCAAAACGTGTGCTACCTTCTTGGCTTTCGAGGGGACGACAAAATGTTTAGACACGCGCATTCAAAGTATTTGCAAACGAGACTTTTAACGAAGCTTAGATTAAGGAAAGTCTATCCATGACAAAGGAAGAAATAACTGGGAAAAGGAAAAAATATGGCAATTAGCACTGTCTCCTTTTACCACAGTGTTTTTCTTCCTCAGGGGAAAAATCTCTTTATCGGACAGTGTGGATCCAAGATCAGACTGCACGTTCTGTGCAGTCTGATCTTGATCTACACTGTCCGCAAAAGGTCATTGAGTCGGCCTTTGCAGCCTAAGGATTTAGATTTATTGAACAAATTTGGTTTTTCTCGATACCTAGATGAAGTATATTCCTGCTTTTAAACGATTTTGTCACAGTTAAGCATCAGGTAGAGAATGAGATAGATCCAAGATCATACTGCACTTTCTGTACAGTCTGATCTTGATCTGTGCCATTCGCAACAGCCAAAGCGGTCGCCACATGACAAAAATTTTAGACTTGTCCAAATTGATAAGCATTTTGCAGACGACAAAATTAATGTGTCTCCAATAGTGGAAGTTTGATAAGGCAGAAAACATTGCGGAGAAAGGAGAAAATGCCGATTATGCATTTTCTTCTTTTTCCAAAATGTTTTCAAAAGACTTCTTCCTCAGGGTCATTTAAACTCGGTATTGTTTGGTTAATGCTTAAATAACTTTAGGCAAACCGGAAATTGATAAATAGGTTACCCAAAGCAGTGCACAATTTTTGTACAGTGTACTAATTCGCAAAGATGTATCATTCCGCGTGTCCTTCGTAAGGTAAGTAGGTCAATCGTCACTACTCGGTCGATTCCGTACCTACGTATAAAGGTTGAATGATTGATTGTATGGTGTTTAACGCCATTTTCAACATTATTTCAGTTATTTCGCGGCAGCCAGTGCACCTATCCATGCTTTCCCGGAATTTCTGTGACCAGTACTCCGCACAATATTCTTTCCAAGTCATCCGCTGCTTTCCCACATAACCATCGGCGAAACAATGGTCAGCGGAGAGAGAGAGGAATGAATCCTGTGTCAATGACTATCATCAATTCTCGGAAAGAAATTGGCCGAGCCGGGGATCGAACCAGCGACCTCCTGTTCTCAAGTCTTGTACGCTACCGACTGAGCTACGGGGCTCGGCACGTATAAAGGATGGTTCCATTTTGAACTACAAATCAAATGATCTTAAACATGGCGGCGCCCCTGTAAATCGATTCGCAACGACATGAACAACCACGGTGAAGTTATTCACATAGATCGATCTGTTGATGAAAGCTTCCAACGGAATTGATGAACCACGCTAAAAATTGAATGTACAAACTGTTTGCCGACGGAAATATTCTTAGAAAGATATCGACAGAAAATTGTGACTCATGTTTTCTTTTTTAAAAGGAGACTTACAATTTCAATTACGGTAAAACGGTGTACTTCCGGCGATGAAATGTACCGTGTAGGTGCATATCAAGCTACGTGATGCAGCCAAGGGATTTGATCACCGAATCACCCGAGGTATGCCGAATGGTAATTACATGTAGGTTAGGCGGCGGTCTGGTAACCAAGGAACTCTTTGTTTGAGCAACCTTGTTTGCTGCGCCGATTGTGTGGTATTGCCATTGGGCAAGGCACCTTGAACAGAACTCCAGTGTAGTAGCTGCATAATACAGGAAACACGCCAATAATAGAACTGTCGTCATGGCAAGATTGAAATAAACTCGGAAGCCGAGTATTGAATATTTCAAAGAAAGAGATCATTGGTCTGCTCCGGATCATATCTATCAAATTGATTACTGTAAATTAGAAAACCGTTTTACTTGTGTGCAAAAAACATCAGCAGAATATCAAAACAACGGAAAAGTAAGACAAACATACACAAACATAATTATCATCAGATACAAAAGGGACTTTTTTTATTTCGTCGCTAAAGCTATATTTAAGCTTTCCCAAGGCTGAATATTTAGGCCAACAAAAACTACAACAGCAACAACAGCAGCAACAACAACAAATATAACAACAACAGCAACAACAAGATCAATACCAACAACAACAATATCAAGACCAACACCAGATATAACAACAACAACAACAATTGTTCAGAGATCCGACTTTTCAGCATTTTTTTGTCCTATGTTACGCGTCTCGCGTTTCCGATAAAACATAGAGTGAACCTCACTTACTAGCAATTGCAGTTTTTCCGCATTTCGTTAAATGACACGGTCGCTAATTTCCTTGAATTAATTCGAAAAATCAAGGCACCGTAGTGCGGAAAAGCTCGTTGTCTTGCTAAACTTAAACACACGAGGTCGAGTAAAATTGACAAGGGAGATAATTAGTGTCATGCTATAACCTTCCAACATTTTTTGTATATTAGGTTAAGCCGCCAGGGCTAAAAACACGATGGATGCAATAGCCAAAGTGGAAGCAAATAAAACATGCTCTGGGTAAAGGGGGTTTAATGCATCTCCGTGATGCATGATACCAAGCAAGTCATCACATAATTATGTTATTTAGTATACAACCGACTGAATCATGAGGTACACTGATCGTTTGACATGCCAGAAAATTTACCAAAAGCAAAAAGGTTCGACCCGGGTCAACCTGTGCAGGATTACCTAGTTCGTTACTTGTTTTCAAATGTATTAAACCCCCCTTGAGCATGATTCAAATGAAAACGATTTGAAACGTTTGCAAGGCAAGATATCGGTAATAGTGAAAGCAATGTTATGATTGCAAGCTCAGTGATTTGATCATTAATAGAAACCTTGATACTCCCTTATCCGACCCGAATTTTTAGTCTGGCTTTTGTTATTGTGGCAATTTTTTAAGGCAATGCCACACTAAGTTTAATAGGGCATTTTGAAAATCATGTATTGTAGTTTGTGCAAAAAAGGAGGAAGTAAACCTAATTAAACTCAATTTTTCTCAGACAAGCGTTTCGATAGTACTCAGATATATAAATGAAAATGGCGTATTAAGATAAATTGGATTAAGCCATCGATAGTGGAAATACTTATTTTTTTTTTTCATTGAAAATAGCTTTACCTGCCTATAGCCTTCTAGGTGTCACACCACTTGTTTTTTGCCATATTGAAAATAGAGTGAAATCGACTATCTCCTGAGGCAGTCTACACAGGAACGACCCCACAGTACTAGCAGTATTATAAAACATCATCACTTAAAAAAACTGTAACTTTATAAAAAATTTCCGAAGTTGTCATAATTTGTTTTATTTGATAGCTGAAGTGTTTTTCACCCTCTTCTTGTGTACACAAAAAACAATGTATTCTGATGATGTCTCTGGTTGAATTGTGTTAAATACTTTTACTTTCGGCGTGAATATCACAATATACCTGTTCCTTATGCTAAGAAAAGTTTTAGATAATAGAAATGTTTTATTAACACGTCTTTTCACTTATTGAAGCAACAGTGCTTACTAACATACATGTGGGTGTGTTGATACATTACAATGTGTTTTATTTCATCTGAAATATCTCGATACAATAGGGTTTAATTACATACTCAACAGCATTTCCCCATTTTGCGGCAGTCAGTTCACCTATCAATGTGTTCCCGACAATTCCAGTACACAACATTGTTCCGGAGCCAGTGACTGCTTCATTGCACAGTCTTATAACTCTAGTGGTGAGAGCATATTGATTTGGTTGCATCTACTTTCATCAATTATCAAAAGGAAGTGGCAGAGCCAATGTTCGAACCAGTGCAAGCGGGGGTCCCATAGATTACAAGCCTGTGTCGCTACTACCTGCGTTATAGAGGCTGTTCAAGAAGAAGAAATAGAAATATAACTGTGACTGATTGAAAGGCAATAATTGATTTTTAACCTCTGTCCTACTAAAAATAAATATTGTTATCGTTTTTATTCTTTTTTGACCACTTTATTAATATTAACTGGTTTTTGGCCTGATGTTATAAATTATAAGCGAACAGTGCAGATAAAGATAAGATTCCACGCATGTGCATCCCTATTTTGGTCTTCATTTGTAGCAAGGAATATCCTAGGTCATGTTAGGCTGGATAAGAGTTAACTGTATTTACCAGTGCTTTCTGACAATGGTATTAATTTGATTAGTAAGTTGACTTTCACGCGAATATTTGGATAATATTTCTATTATTTCATTTTTCAAATTATTAATTCCATACAATAGCTCCCTTGACAAATGTCACAACAGTGCTTTCAACCCTTCGATTAATCTGAATCATCGTTAATAATCATTCTGTTTTTATTAAAAAAAAATAAGAGAGGAATTACCTCCCTTGTGTAAAAAATTACAAAATAACATTAGAATTGTTTGTAAAATGAATTTAAAAAAAAAGTCAGATCAGCGGTTAAACATAAGCCAAAATATGGTTACTTTTGTTCTTTTTATTTATTGCAAAAAACATTATTAAACTCTGTGTGTAGCATTATCCTCACCACACTCTAACACCATTCAATCAATGGGAGATAAAAGGTGACATCTAAATTATCTCTTTAGGTACATAAAAAACAAACTGCAACTTGTCCTTTTAGTTGAATTCCTTTGTCTTTTATCATTGTTTTACTAAGAAATGTTGCGATTGTTATAATTTGACATGTGATGTATTTGTAAGGTCTTCACAATATTTGCAAATCGACTTTTACGCACTATTACCATCGAAATGCGTCAGATAAGTCAAATTTGTGGTTTGTTAAATTTTAAAGGAGATATTTTAACCTGAACATTCCTGAATATTGCAAAGGATAGTAGGGTAAAAAACCAAGCAAGACCTTATTCAGGACCTATGAAGTAGTGGAGAGTTATATAGGTAAGTAACTGTTTTTTTGTAATCCATTGAAAGAAGTGGTTCCTTGGCTGTAAGATAGAGCGTCGGCCTCGTAACCATAGGGCCCCGAGTTCGATACCCGGGAACGGTTGTCAACTCTGAGATTGTTCATTGGCCCACACATTCGGCGCAAGTACTGGTGTAGATCCCAGGAAGCAGAGTTGAGAGAGATTAGTACAAACTGTAGGAACTTGTTTCTCAATCGACTGTAAAATAAATATCTTTAAACTAATCTAAACGAAAGAAGTTACACAAATGTTATTTAGAAAAGCACAAGTAGTAGGCCATGACACTTGTAAGCAACAAATCTCGGGACACTTAAGGGTGTCAAATCGAGACTTACGGCTGGCCAGTGATAAAAAGTTAGTAATAGTCTTTCGGATGAGGTGTTAAATCTAGGTCCAGTATGACGGTGCGATGGAAAATTTTATATGTTAAAGCGACAAACGTGGTGAAAGAAGACATAAATAATTCCATAAATAGCAATAAAAAAAAAAAACTCTGGTATGTGCGTTTTATTAATCCTTTACCACACAGTCCGCTGTTTTTGTGACCCTGAGGTCCACGGCTTTTAAAAACATCGTGGGAAAAGGAGAAAATGCTGGTAACCAGCATTTTCTCCCTTTCCCACAATGTTTTCCATCCTTCCAACGACAAATCCTATCATTTATGCGAGATTAACATGTCGTCTGCAAATGCTTTCAATTTATACATGAAGAGTGTCAACATACGTAATTCGGAGGCAGAATGTTAATCTTACGTCATTTATTCACCGACAAATTTCCTCACCTGTATTATGTGGTTTGCATGCCGTACACTTTTCGTGTGTTTTTATTCAAATAAGGAGTGCTATTCGAATTCTGGAAAGTGCAAAAATCTCGATTTCTCGTTTTTATTTTCTTTACAGCTGCACTGTGCAAACCGATTTTTTTTTAATGTGAGTGATGCATAGTTAAAAAGGTACTTTTCAGCCCAGACTTTTTTTTTTTAATACTAGTATCTCTCGAGTGTGGATTTAGCATCCTGTCTGATTAAATATGGGAAATAGACAAACCACCAATATCAACAGGTAAATACAGTCGAGCCTCGTTTATCCGGCCACTTCTGTTTCCTATGAATGTTTCCGGATCAGCCGTATTTCCGGATCGACGAGAAGTGATTGCTGGCATGGCATCCAAGTTAAGCTAGGTCAATAACCTCCATATTGATAAGGGACATCGTGTATCGTAAGAATTACAACAGCGTATGTTTTACACAAGCACTTGTATACATGTCATTATTACTCCTACGATTGTTCAGGTTTATAAAATAAAGGGTGTCATAAATTTGCATTTTGCCTTTTTGTTATTTGTCTGTTTTTGTACATGTCTTTTTACTTGTACCTAATTACATGCACATGCATACCTATTGTGCAAACAGGTGCGCTTGTGAAGCTCGGCACATTTATTACTTTTGAAAACACCATGAAAAGGGCGAAACAAAAGGAAAACACGATATGCACAGTATTTTAAATGTACATGACATGTTGTCGAATTCCTGCAAAAGTGTTTTTTTGGATGGTCTTCTTTGTACTGACAAATGTCTTTTTTCACGGAAGTCGAAACTTCAACTCGTCTTTTGCTGGTGGTATAGACATTCTGTTTGGCTTCTGATAGTCGTACTTTCAAAGTGGTAAAATGGCAAAGACTAATTGAGATTGATTGCCAATTGATTCGATATCGAAGACAGGCATATTTTCAATCATCTTTACAGTCTGTTAGGAGTAAAATATTTTCGAAAAACCTAACGAAATTTATCGTGTTTGGCGGCCATTTTGTGTGTACTTTGGGGAACATAAACATCTCGAGTTAACACATGAATCAAACTGTTTTTTTTTTTTCCTATGGTTTACCATTTAAATTGAAAATATTTATTTTTGAAACGAAGGATTATTGAATATGCAAGCAGACGGTATGTTCATATTTTAGTTTTGCGTTTAGTTTTGAAAGATAAGTTTAAACATGCCCACAAAATCTTTGCGGACATTTCAGTTATTTTTTTAGCGATTGTTACTGTAATCAAGTAGATCCAGTAATAATTAAACAACAACAGCGTGGAATTGTCACTTCAGTACTATGTGTATGGATAATCTGTCAAATTGACAATTATCGATGGCACGAGAACGTCATTTAACGGTTTTCGAAAACAGTACTAATTAACACGCGTGTTTTCAAAACGTGTGAAAATCGTCTGCAACAACTGACACTATTTAGACTGATACCCGTGTTATTCACGACGAACCAGTCCGAAATCGCTCGAAGTAGACTGTATTTATGATATTATCATAATAACCAGTCTATGGTCCCGTGGAAAATAACAAGTCTAAATTGTGTGTAAACTAGGAGCCTGTTATCGATTTTTGTATTTATCGGACGGTTACGGGAGATACAACGGGTACCAGTTTAAATTGTGTGATACAGTCAGGCCACGTCCGGTTTCTTGGATAAGGTTTGTACTAATTTTTAACCCTTCGTTCCCGATTTTTTCATTCCGGTTCCGGAACGCGGATTTCCGGAATAAAAAGTAAAATTTGTACAGAAAATATCCGTTCCCTGATGTTTTTGTCCGGATCCTGAGATTTCCGGAATTATGGAGCCCGGATAAACGCGGTTCGACTGTATAAGTTTTTAGGGTAGTGTTTAACACCGTTTTCAACATTATTTAAGTTATATCGCGGCGGCCAGTGTACCTATCCGTGCTTTCATTTCTTTTAACAGTACTGCGCACAGTATTCTTCCCAAGCTGTTTTCCCACATAAAAATCGTCGAAAATGGTAAATAGGCAATGTGGCACAAATATAATACAATTTATGAGGTTTTTCTGTCGTTTCTGTTTTCAATCTTAAAGCGACTTTTTAAATGCATTCCGTCTTGGAAAAAAACAAACAAACAAAAAAAAATCTTACCGAATTTGACTGAAAGATAGCATTTGTGCTAAAACACATAAGCCATGCTCTGACAAAAGGGGGCGTAATGTATCTACATGATGCGTGAATAAGCAATGTGGTACAAATATAATACAATGTATAAGGTTTTTCTGTCGTTTCTGTTTTCAATCTTAAAGCGACTTGTAAATGCACTCCGTCTTGGCAACTTAAAAACAAAAACAAAACAAAACAAAAAAATCTTACCGAATTTGACTGAACGATAGTATTTGTGCTAAAATACATAAGCCATGCTCTGACAAAAGGGGGCGTAATGTATCTGCATGATGCGTGATACAATCCATCCATCACATAATTATGGATCCATAACGGCCACTTTCTCTTTTTTTTTTTAACAACCAACTTAATCAGGAGTCAGACTTGACTTATCGTTGAAATTAGAGAAAACTGACCAATAGCACAATGTTTCGGCCCAGGTCAGCCTGCGCAGGCAGACCTTGGTCGATACTTTTCGCAGATGCATTAAGCTCCCTTTTATCAAGGCATGGCTCTATTGTTTAAAACATAACGGACGACCTGTCTGTTTCCATATTTTTGCATTTTTGAGTACATGACATGTAGTCGAATTGAAATTTCGTCGAACTGGAATTTCGTCGAAAGGAACGCTCAGCAGTTAAAACATTGATTGCATGGTGTTAATCACCGCTTTCAACATTATTTCTGTCATGGCACGCCGCCGACTCACATATTCATGCTTGTCCTGGGTTTCACAAATACTACGCTAGCGCTCTGAAGTGTCTTGCCCAAGGCACTCCCACAAACAACCCAGAATTAAGTGTTAAACAAAACAGACTGTTCATCCCGAATACTGTACCACCTGCGATATCCAATTGTCAAATATTCTCTATCTGTATGAAAGCCTGGGCGAATTTTTTGTCGCTAATTGTGTGTCCACCTTCTTTCACCCTTTTCCCTTTTTTTTTAACCTTTTACCAGACCAAATATTATAAGACTAGTCCATATTGAAAGCATTTTCAGCTTTACTTTATCAAGTATGGATGAAAATTTAATGTTATTTGTCTTAGGCAGGTTAGAAAACTTTGTGGGAAAGGGAGAAAATGCTGTTAACCAGTACCTTTTCCGACAATGTTTTCAAAGGCTATCTTCTCCAAGAGATCGATAAAACACGCAATTTTTGTTGGTAAAGGTTTACCACATTTAGATTGATTGTACGGTGTTTAACGCTGTTTTCAATATTATTTCAGTTATACCACGGCAGCCAGTGCACCTATCCATGCTTTCCTGAAGTTTCTTTTTACCAGGACTACGCACAATATTCTTTCCAAGCCACTGGCTGCTTTCCCACATAACCATTATCGAAACAATGATCAACGGTGAGAGAGGAATGAATCCTGCCGCAGTGACTATAATCAATCCTTGGAAAGAAATTGGCCGTGCTAGAGATTCGAACCAGCGACCCCTCCCCCCCCCCCCCCCCCCCCCGCACGTTCTCGAGTCATGTACGCTTCCAACTGCGTTACCGGCGCTCGGCCCACGTGTCGATGAAATAATATGGTTTGTCTTAGGAAGGTTAGAAAAGATTGTGGGAGGGAAAGAAAATGCTGTTAACCAGCATTTTCTCTTTTTCCTACATTGTTTTTAAAAGCTATTTTCCGCAAGGTGTCGATAGAACACTGGACTGTTTGGTAGAGGGTTTCCGTATGTGATACACCAGGCGACTTTTATCAATATTGCAGCCTACACAATTTTCTAGATATTGAGGTCGAAATTGAACTTTCTTATAATTAGCAATTTCCTATTTTTACAAAGATGTTTTTTAAGACCTTCTACTGCAGATTTGTTTCATTACGTATGTGTAACGCTTTTTTATCATTTACTAAATAAATAAACTCGCGTTTATACGACTCTGAAATTAAAAAAAAAAAAAAAATAATAATAAGCCATGCTCTGTGAAAAGGGGGCTTAATGCATCTGCGAAAAGTATCGACCCAGGTCAGCCTGCGCAGTCCGCGCAGGCTGACCTGGGCCGAAACTTTTCGCTACTGGTCATTTTTTTTGTATGCCCAAGGACCAGTCTACTTCATAATACATTCGGTTGTTAGACATAATGAATTGTATGGATCCCTAACTGTGTGATGTCTTGATAGGTAAAGTGCATCTCAGACATGCATTAAGCCCCCTTTTGCCAGAGCATGGCTCAAATGTTTATGAAAACCTTGTGGGAAGGGTTCAAAGTATCATAAGGCAAGCTGTATCATTTAGGCCATATTTAAATTACCTTCTGCAAACGTTTTCAATTTGGACAAGTCTAAAAAAAATTTTGGCCCGGTAAAGTGTTCAACAGATTGTTAAAACGTAATCCTCTTGATACTCGGATGGTTAACTGTTCGTTTGAATGGGTCGAAAAGGCTCCAAGGTTTCTTTACGTATGAAATCACCCGAGTTGAGGATCAGAATCTTGTGTAAAAAATATGCATTTTCGAACAGTATTGGTTTGTGGAGAGATTAATGTATCGAATTAAGGGGAAAAAAAAAACCACACACCAAGACTGCAAAAACGTGATTTGATTAGATAAAGATGGGACTTAAGCATAGCAAGAATCATTGGAGGTAACTCAACTCAGGGGCGTTTTTATTTTGCATGTTAAGTGCGCTCATCGTTTATAGATGGATTTTTGTTTGTTGTACTTCTTCCTCTCCTTGTCAACCACCCCTTTTCTGTGTTTCTATGTCTCCTTCCTTCCTTCTTTCCTTCATTCGTTCGTTCTTCGTTCCTTCCTTCTTTCTTTCTTTCGTTCCTTCCTTCTTTCTTTCGTTCCTTCCTTCTTTCCTTCGTTGTTCGTTCGTTCGTTCCTTCATCATCATCATAATCATCATCATCATCATCGTCGCCGTAGTCATCATCATCATCATCATCATCATCATCACCTCCTTCTCCTCCTCCTCTTCTTCTTCTTCATCCTCCTCGTCTTCTTCTTTTTGCCCTCAGGGGAACAGATTTGTCAAAGAAAGGGTGTGTAATTGTTTTAAAGTATCGTAAACACTATAAAAAAAAGTCGCAGGTGCTTGTTTCAAGCATTTGTGCTCAATATTTTTATGACGATTTTACAATCTTGTAAACTATACGAGGGCGTAAGAAAGTCGTATTCACTCAGTTACAGATTAACACAGCAAAACGCGGGAAAATAAAAATCACCTGTGTCTATTGACTTTTTAACCCTCTATCAGACGATTGAATTGAAATCAACTATTCAAATTTAAAGCAAATACAGATCACATATTAAATTATGCTCAAATGATAGGATTTGTTTTTAGAAAGGGTAGAAAACATTTGGGAAAAGGAGAAAATGCTGGTTTCCAGCATTTTCTCCTTGTCCCCACAATGTTTTCAAAAGCGGTTTTTTTTTTTCAGGAATATTAAACATGGGATTGTTTGATAAAAGGTTATTTAACATTCTGACCCCGCTGAACAAACAAATTCGATAATCGAGTCAAATAATTTAGTTCCTGTAAGGGAGATATTTGACAGACTTTTTTTTTTTTGGTCAAAATATAAATTTTCTTTTGTCTAATGCTTTTTTTTTTTGGTCAAAATATAAATTTCCTTCTGTCCAGTGCTTTTTTTTCGCCTTTAACCCTTGTCCAAACAATTCTGAGTTTTAACGACCTGGTGGAAATAGAAATAAGAACCTTTTGAAAACCTTGTGGAAAAAGGAGTAAATGCTGGTAACTAGCAGTTTCCTCCTTACATACGAGGGCATTGCCGGATTATTTCCATAGATCGCTAATAAAGAAATAAATGTTGATAAAATTCTTCGAGAAAACTATTTTTCTATCGAGGTTGCTAGCTCGAGAGATCCCGGATGTGTTGAGGGAACAAAAATCCCATTGACTCTTTTTGGAGCTAGTTCCCCTAATTACCACCTGTGTCTATGGCGAACGATATCGTTGATACTGAGATATTTTGTGTTTTAGTTTTGGCCGAGAATTTTCATTTAATCCATTCAGCAGGTTAAGAATAAACGCAAGATTTTGACCCAAATCTTTTCGAGGGATTTTCGCGTTTAACCCTTTACCGCACAATGCCGCCTTTTGACGCCCCTGGGAAAGACGCCTTTTGAAAACATTGTGGGAAAAGGAGAAAATGCTGGTAACCAGCATTTTCTCCTTTTCCCACAATGTTTTCTACCCTATCAAAGAAAACTTGCACCATTTGAGCCACATTGAAATTGTCGTCTGCAAATGCTTGCAATTTGGACAAGGCTAAAATTTTGTCGTCTGGTAAAGGGTTAACAGAATCTGATGATCGACAAACATCGATTTCACGGGACTGACTCTTACAAACAAATGATTCCTGTTCTGCTAAAAGGAGGTTTAATACACCTGCAAAAGGTTTCGACACTTGTCAGCATGCACGGACTGTGCGGATTTATATGGGTCGAAACCTTTTGCTACTTGGGAATTTTTAGGACTGTCCAAGGACCATGGTACCTCATGATCCAGTCGCTTGTTAGACAAAATGTTGTTTTTTTTTATGTGACAAAAGCGAAGGGTGTAGTCTTGGATTACATTTTGCATATCTGCAGCCTGATCTTGGTCTGTACCCTCTGCGAACCACAGCAAAAATCAGTTCCCACGGAACTGTCACCTTGTTATACACATATATATACTTTTTTCAATAATCAAATAAAAAAAAAAAAAAAAAACAGATTAGAATAAAAAGCGACCAAACACATACACACTTTTAAAAGATCAAAATCAGAGAAGATTTTCAAATGAAATCTTTAGAAATCTACCTATTTTCACTAACCACTGACCTGTGTTGAACTGCGAACTAATTTCAGTCTAATCTTCTCAGATTATCAGTTTAAATTGGTTAGATATTTTTCAATGAAGTGTTTTTTTCTTTAATTCAGGTCGGGGTTTAGAAAGATGTATTGAGATTTTCACCATTCTTTTTAATTTGCATTATTCTTGGTTACTTCTAGTCTTTCTTTTCGTATTAAAGTGGCATCCTGCTAGATTTCGTTAGGCAAGTTAAAAAAATCTTAAACGAGCATTACACCATTTTTTGACCACAATTTTTTAATTTTTTTTTTGGGGGGGGGGGGGGAAGAGAGAGAAAGTTGATATTTTGTAAGGTAAAGTCAAAGTCGGGACTTCTTACCCTTAGATGGGAAAAATAATGAAAAAAAAAAAACCCTCCACTGGGACTTCAACCCTCGACCCTCAAACCATAAGCAGCAACTCTACCGATTGAGCTATCGAGTCAATTGTTGGTTTTACTGTTGGGTTAAAATGTATTTACCCTTGTTATACAGTAACGGTTATACCGTTACTAACGGGATATTAAATTTTACAGTAAACATATAAAAGCTCACTAATTGAACATGTTTTAAAAATATTTTAATTTCAAAGCAATCTTTGCATGTGAATAAAGATTAACAGTTTTGTTAAGATCTTTGAAAAAAAAAAAGAAAACGAAAAGTTATTCCCCTTTAGCAAGGACTGATGCAAGGACTAATGAATTTCATTCGCTTGCAAAGATGGCATTAAAACCAAAATATAAATTGAACGTGTTTCATAAATGTAGGAATACTTATACCCATGTTTTGATTTTAAAGCAATCTTTGCACACTAATGAAGATTAGCAGTCTGTGTGGAGATTTGAAAAAAAGAAATCTTGCGAAACGAAAGCTGGATTTATTCCCATTAAACGACAACTGATAAACTGTATTCGCGTGCAAAGAAGGCATTACAACTAAAATATAGACAGAAATACCTGAAGAAAACGCGAGTAAATAAGCACCCTTTTGTTATTTTTCCTGTAACATTTTCCTTCCCATTTGATACGGGGTAGCATTGGATAAATATATTCTGGACACGGAAAAAAATAGGTGCCCGTATGGGACAACTGGTATAGTCGCGGACCTATGGTTAAAGGTCACGGGTTCGAATCGCAAGGGACATTCTTTTTTTAATTTGCATTTTTTTTGTTCAAATTTTTAACCTTACAAAGCCGAAAAGTCCTGACATTTTTCTTGGTTACAAAATGTCGACTCTTTTCCTTCAAATATTTTTCGGTCTTCTAGTAGTAACCTACTTCAAACCTTCACCACACAATCCCGATTTTTAACGACCCTAAGGTAGAAAGCTACTGAAAACATTGTCGGAAAAGAAGAAAATGCTGGTAACCAGCTTTTTCTTCTTTCCCCAAAATGTTTTCTTCGCATTCTAAGACAAATTTTCGTCTTTGGAGCCACATTTAATTTGTCGTCTGCAAATGCTTTCAGTTTGGACAAGTCTAAAACTTTGTCGTCTGGCAAAGAGTTAAGCCTACAGGACAGTAAACTGTTGACTGCTCTTGAAATAATTTTATGCTCTCACATTTGTATGAAGTGTACAAGGACCCATAATGTAATAGATAGCACTTCAACCCTATATATTAAAAAAAAAAATCCCTAGTATGAACAACCCAAAGAAAAATGACTATTGAAAACCTTGTGGGAAAAGAAGAAAATGCTAGTCACCAGTATTTTCTCCCTCTTCCTACAACGTGTTCTAACCTTTCAATGACATTCTCAACCACTCCAGCTAGATTCTGTTTGTCGTCTGCAAATGCTTTCAATTTGGATAAGTCTAAAATTTGTTCTCTTGTACAGGGTTATGTTTCCACGTGAAAGATTACAGATAAAATATGGCTCTGACTCCATATTAATGTTACCAACTTTTTTAATGTGGTTTATTCACATCCGAAGCTAGTTAACCCTTTACCACACAATCCCGACTTTTAACGATCCTAAGAAAGAGGCTTTCTGAAAACATTGTGGGAAAAGGAGAAAATGCTGGCAACCAGCATTTTCTCCTTTTTCCACAATGTTTTCGTCCCTATGAAAGAAAAATCACATCATTCGAGCCACATTGAAAATGTCGTCCGCAAATGATTTCAGTTTGGACGGGTCTAAAATTTTGTCGTCTGGTAAAGGGTTAAAACAGAAATATAGACATAGACATTTTATTTTAAGTAACGTAAACTACACAGTTTCTTGTTATGTACAAGTAGAATTACACGCCAACAAACAAGGTCTCACACACACACACACACACACACACACATTTACATATAATCAGACGCTGCTTAGACTTAGAGAACAGAAATTTCACGCGTTTCGCTAAGAATAGCGTGAAATATTTGTCTTCAAGTAACATCCCGTAGTCTGATGCTATTGGCTTGGGTCGGAGCGGACTGCACGAGTTTTTGATGTCCTACGTATATGTCTGTTTCGTATATTTGGTAGTTGTGGGTTCATTCTACCAGGCGACAGCAAGCTAGACAGTTCATAAATTCGTGTTTAACGTTCATAGTTCTGTCACATTTGTTAAATATTTTTTATGGATGCTGTCCAACATTCTCGATCTGTCATTGACAAATGGACACAGGTTTCCAGAGTTTTTTGCCCTAAGGGTTTTATCTCTGGTTGTTCCTGGGCGAGACGGATCGGAAAAGATGACTTATTAGAAGAGATTAGACTATCTTTTATTTATAGAGCCATGCTAAATATTGCCATACCTAAGTTTTCCATTTTCATTTATACGTATTCATGTTGACTTCTGCTGTTCTCAGATACATCTATCGACGCCTCGTCTGGTATTGCAAAGAGTTGCGTTGTGTTTTATGTACGTTAAGAGAAGACTGGTGGTCATTTGGCATACCTCGGGTGATCCGGTGACCAAATCCCTCGCCTGTATCACGTAGCTTGATATGCACCTACACGGTACATTTCGCACATCTCCGGAAGAACACCGCTTTACCCTTATTGAAATTGTAAGGCTCCTCTTTAGAAAGAACGCATGAGTAAATTTTGTATCGTTATCTTTCTAAGAGTATTTCCGTCGGCAAACAGTTTGTACATTCAATTTTTAGCGTGGTTTATCAATTCCGTTAGGAGCTTTCATCGACAGATCGATAGAAGTGAATAACTTCACCGTGGTTGTTCATGTCGTTGCTAAGCGATCTACAGGGGAGCCGCCATGTTTAAGATCATGTGATTGGTAGTTCAAAATGGAAGCCTCCCTTATACAGACGAGGTTAGATGTAGGTACGGAATCGGCCGAGTTGTGACGAGTGGACTGGTGGTATGGTAAGATAATGGAACTGAAATTACCATTTTGAAAAGATGAACAATAATTGACATAAAATCAGTTATACGTTTTGAAGTGACTGTCTGCGTTGAAAACCCTCTTGAACGAATTTAGCAAGATTGCTGAGAACTGTTTTATTGCTGCTTTTTAAAAGTTTGATGAACTTGAACATACAAGATCTGTTTCTATAATACGATTTTATATATTTGAGGCGGATATCCGAATATGCCTCACATGTGATAATAAAATGATATTCATCTTCGACATCTCTTTTGTCACAATATAGGATCTGACATGGCGTGTGAGACTTTTATTCACCGAGTCTAGTTGAACGAGCCTTTAGGAGCTAATAGGCCGGAAAACTTTTTCTTATCTCAAACGCCACCGAATGTAAGATACATGCACATGTACATTTTATCACATTACTATATTTCAAAAATGACTTGAAAGATCATTAGATATCTATTATGAAAAATACGAAATATTATACTGTAGTAACTTTCCTGGTCCTTGTATTTGATTCGAGCTGATTGAGAAAATCTGCTATCGCGCGAGACCAGAGGTCGACAAGATTTCAAATTTTTTCTTCTTCAACGAGAAGCAAATACAAGCACCAAGAAAGTTACTACAACATAATATTCCTTTCATTATATACCTACAATTTTCAATGACAAAGTATTGAAATTATTGACATTTTATTCGAAAAAGGTAAACGAATGAAAACAAACAATGGATTAGTCGGTAGTAACCCCGTATTTATGAATTGCGGATGAATATTATAGCGTAACATTTTGACAAATCAAACCACAAATCAATGCATGCGTATTCCATGCGCGAGATACGTCATCATACCATATTTGGAACCGTATTTGTCAGTGTGTAGATATATATTTTTACTGTCGTGTCTGTTATTTTATCCGTGTGCGACGCATTATTTTTAGCCGTAAAATTATAGGTTTATAATAAAGTTATGTATTCTTGAATGAGACTGACACACATCGCGATGACAACTGTTCCAGAGAAGCAGACATATAAATAACTGATATCAAATCTGAAAATGATACAAACTTTAGCTTGAACTTAATCATCAATTTCACATCTAATTCTTTACCACACAAAATTTTAGACTGGTCCAAATTCAAAGCATTTGTAGACGACAAATTAAATGTGGCTCAAATGAATAAATTTGTTTCTGAAAGGTTAGAAAACATTGTGGGAAAAGGAAAAAATGCTGGTTACCAGCATTTTCACCTTTTACTACAATGTTTTCGAAAGTTTCCCAGGGGCGTCAAAACTCGACATGTATGGTAATGGGTTAAAATGACGGGGAAATTTATGTCGAACGTTGTTTATGGAAGTAACGGCCAGGTATACAATATTTTAACAAATGATGTCACACGATGCTCCTATGACGTCACAAAATCTTGTTTCGATTAGGGTTTAGATAACAAAAATTCGTAATGACTAAATTAACCTGACTGAAAACACGGGAGACTATTTGATAGAATGATTTATTCAGTTAAAAAAAAAAAGAATCCGAATATCCCCCTTCAAAATAAGAAATTGTCTCAGAAGCGAGCTGGAGAAAGGTAGAAAGAGGTAGCGGTAGACCGGTAGTTTGTAATTTCATTATTCTAGACATAGAAAGACACACAACTTCTGATTGGCCTACCTTCACAATTAGAAAATTCTTTAATATTAGACTCAGAATGGTTGGTGAACATGGACCCAGATATTCATTCAAGGTGATTATCCATTCTTCACAATGATGTTTCAATGGTATTTGCTAAAGCTTGGTTTCAGAGGGTAAAAGAACAATTGAAGAACAAAGTCTTAACAATTTTGTCTTTCTAGTACGAATCTTCGAGATAGAGATGATGACAGTGAAGAGGGCCTGGCTTCGAAAGACGGACCAGACAATGATTTGGTGAAGATAAATGTGGGCGGAGTTAATTTCTACACCTACAGGTAGGTCAAAACTACGGACTCCCGCCATGGTAGTCATACCCGCATAGGACACTACAAGTACAACTCTATTGTCGTTAGTCCAGAGAATACAAGTTGGCTTCTTTAAAAAAGAAGCCAGGAGAGGTCAGCATCAATGTTTTCAAATAGCTTATTGCTTTTAATTTCAATATATTTTGGTACATGTAAACAAATAACTTGGGCATTATATGATTGCCGCTGTATAAAAAGGAGAAACCTTTTATGTATTACATGACAGACATGTGACCTTCTTCCCACGTTTTCAAGTCGCGTTATCTTTTCCCGCGGTGTTCTCTTTTTTTAACGAAATTCTTTTGTGTGTGTGTAGCTTTATTTGTTTAATGAAAAATTACAACTACTGGAAAGGTCATTTGCAATCAAATCAATATAACAAATCCTTTTTGAAATCCGCCATATGAAAACAAAATACGTCTATTTCCTATTTCAGTTTTTTGATTTCGGTTTATTTATAAAACCATGACGAAACAGACTGTGTATCAGAACAATTTTACAGAAAAGCATGGAGTTAGGCAGCAATTTCTGAGGCAGTCTGCCTTTTAAACTCACCACTGTTGGAGAGGTCTGATGACCTCTCCAATAATATCCATACCATATTTGAACAATCTCCGGGAGCCCTATGAAAAACCTCGCGAGGACTGTGGAAATCCCGATCTACAAATCAGCCATGCTCTGGCAAAAGGGAGCTTAATGCATCTCCGTGATGCATTATACCAAGCAAGTCATTACATGATAATGGATCTATGAAAATACATTATGTCCAACAACCGACTGTATCATAAGGTAGACTGGTCCTTTAGCATACAGAATATTGACCAATAGCGAAAAGTTTCGGCCAAGGTCAGCTTGCGCGGATTGCGCAAGCTGACCTAGTTCGATACTTTTCGCAGATGCATTAAGCCCCTTTTTCATAGAGCATTGCTCAGATTTTTTCTAAAAAAAGCCACAATACGTGTTCTGCTGAGGCCAGACTTACAGTAGGTGGAATCCGTGTAATACGACTAATGCGTTTTTCCTCTAGAAATCAAAGCACTCAAATTCTATTCTCCCGGATCTAAAGTAACCGTTCAACATACAAGTATATCAATAAACAGTCACTCTGTTCTGGCAATCAGATTTTCTGTTAATCCATATCATAGAAATCCAATTGCTATTCTAAAACCTTCCTACAATCAAATGATAGTTCATTTATCACCTGCAATCAAATGATAATTCCATTTTTTTTCTTCTTAAATATAATAACTCTTCCGTTATCATATAGGAATGATAATATTCATTTATCAATTAGATAAAGCTTTAACCATCTCCTAGCAATCATATCACAATTATTGTAATTCTTGGAAATCATTTTCAAAGTCTGTTAATATCCTAGCATTCACTATTAGTCACTTCCAAGCGATTACACCATTGTTTCATTAATTTCCTAACCACGCTCAATATCACCTTATCAGTCTCATAACCAAATTATCCTTTTTTTCATCACATAAAAATGAAATTACTGTTTAATACCTATCTTATCTGACTGAAATCAAAATTTCGTTTTTGTTATATTACACCATACCAAGTGAAAATTCCATTATCTCCTCGAAATCATATAACAATTACACTTCCGCTATCTGTTGACATTTAAATCAGAATGTTGCTCTCTTCTTTCACCCAAATTCTTGATGTCATAGCATTCAAGTCAACGTTTTATTTACCACCTAGCAATCAATATACCTCTTTGGTCTCCCAGCATTCAGTTAACAATTCTATTTTATTTAGCCATCAAATTCTCCTAGCAATCTAATTACAATTCAAATCAATCTCCTAGCTATTAAATATAATAATATTCATGACCTTGCAATCAATTAACACATTTTTTACTGTCTCCAAGATTGCAGTAAACAGAACAAAAGAACAGAACATTTTATTGCTTGAACTAGATCCACAGAACAGTTCATCGTGCCATACAAAGTACAACATAGATGTAGCATACATGCAACAATGCTATTTCACTTAGCTACCAAATTATCCTGGCAGTCAAATTACAATCAAATCAATCCCTTAGCTATCAAATACATGTTTAATTATTTATCACAATTTACATTTTTTCTGTCTCGCAGATTTCAGTAACAATGCTATTTTACTTAGCAACTGAATTCTCCTATCATATCAAATTACAATTTAAGTTGATCTGCTAGCTATTAAATTTAATAATATTCATCACATTGCAGTCATTTTATAACTTTTTCTGTCTCCAAGCTTTCAGTTAACAATGCTATTTCATTTAGCAATCAAATTATCATAGCAATCAAATTATCATTCAAATCGATCTCCTAGCTATAATAATAGCTAGATATAATCATACTTGTCACCTTGCAATAGGTTTATATATAAATTTTTTGTCTCTGAGCTTTCACTTTACGATGCTTTTTCATTCGGTAAGCATATTATGCTAGCGATCAATTTTCAACTTAGATCAATCTTCTAATTTCTGAATCCATAATCTTATTTATCTCATAGCATTCAAAGTGTCATTCTTTTTATCTTGTAGCAACCAATTATAAGGATCTACTAGCTACATGTCTTTGTCACCACTTATCAGATAATTATGGCTGATATTTTGGCGAAAATGAGTACACTGTCATGGTGACCTTTTATTCTATCAAGATTGTAGACATATCACTTAACATTACTTGTTCTCACTTATTCTCTCTACACTGCCGCCACTTACTTACTGTGACATACTCCAGAATCTTTCTGTACATATCCTCATTTGTGTAATCCCGTCAAAATCACAAAAAGCTTTTTCGCACATTCAGAAAAATCATCAAACATTTTGTACCACGAAACTTTATCATTAATTTTCGTTAGTTTAACTACTTAGTTGAGATAGGAAAGTGCATTAACAGGTACTAAATGGTCCTGATATCTGGTATCATGAAAAATAGAATTTATCATGATACTTTTCAAATAACGCGAAGCTTTACTTAAAATTTGAGGAAATATCCACCATTATCAAAAGAAAGTTCTGTTATCTCGTCTAGCAATTGAACAATATTTAGACTTTTCTCGTAGAAATCAAAATACCCTTCTGTTATCTCTTTTTCATCCACTTGCAATCAAATTACTATTACATTTTATCTCATAGCAATCAAATACTTCGATTGGTATGAGATTAACATAAGAGTTATGTGATTGCAAGTAGATAAATAGGAGACAACAAAAGGATTATTTAGGTTACTTGGAAAAAAAATTGAACGATTATTGGATACATGGATCCGTGGAAATCGATATTTGACCAATCAGGTCATCGCATTTATTCGGCCCGATGTGCAGCCTTGCTGTCTGCTATTTCGGCTCACAAACAAACGACTGTGGAGAAGTGCGATATTATGTGTGTTTACAACGCTTGAATTTTAGGAAAAAGTTTTAAAAATGTGCTTTGCGATCGTGTATTGCTTACGTTAGATATATGAAGGGATTATAAGTTTGGATTACGATTTGGAAAACAAAGGTAAAATATATGAAATACTAATAAAGAGAAAGTACGTTCACACAAATAGTTAATCTTGTTTAATAACATATGCACATCCAAAAAGGGGCACGTGTCATCAATGTTTCAGTTTGACGTTAACGTTAACCCTTGGTGCGTGAAGAATGCTGAATGTGCAGATACAGATCAGAGTGCAAGAACATGCAGTTTATTCTTGGATTCAAACCATCTGCTACTTAAATTAAGTAATTTACGTGTATTCTTTACTGAAGGTACATGTAGATTTCAATTATGAAACAGAGCAAGTTCTGTTTTGTACAGTTTTGGAAGCTTAGCTCAAAAGGCAACTTATGTTAATCGAATTAGCTTTTGACTTAGCCATATTTAGGTGGATTAGCACATCTGCCATTTCAAAGGGTATGTCGGTAAACTGTTAACTGATAAGATGTGTGTTTGATTGCCGCTGTAATCCACTCGACCACCCGTTGGCTTCAGTATATCATAAGATAAAACAAACTACCGCCAATGATATTAACAAGTTTGTTAATTGACAGCGCACTTTACACTTTTTTAAAATCGTCCGGCAACCATTTTCCCTTAACTTGAAATTTGAACATTTCTCAGACTTCCACCTCTCTGTTGAATGAGACAGTCTATAAATATTTCAAAATGCTTGTAATACAGTGTAATTTATTATCGAATACGATGTTGAGACAACCTTTCAAGCCTAAATCATCTTTAATTCTATTATATTTAAGCAAAACTGAGGATATGAGTTGTTTCATTCTTTCTCGTAGAAGTTCAAAACTTTGCTGGCACATGTATTACACTCTCCGTAGCCCCTGAAATTCACACTTTTTGTATAAATCCTTGTGTAAATAAGTTCAAGTATCCATATATTTCTTGCCGAGAATCCATCATCGGCAGAAACATATAAAAAGGAATATTTTTTCTGGAATTTAATCGAAAGAAGCAGGCATGACAGCACGATTTAGGTAGCCTTTCTGCTATACCGTATATGTATTTACTGCGTTTGTTTGTGAGCCCTTAACGACGGTAACCAAGGAAGTCGGTTTATCTCATCGCCACGGATCCATGTATTGTTCAATTTATTCCCTAGAAATTATATAAGAGGTCAATTTCTCTTGCAACAGTTTATCTACTCTTCTGTCCATTCCCTATAGACCATATTTTTTTCCATCTCAGTCTTTTATTCTGAAGTTACCGAATTAACATCTTACTTTCCTGTTACAATGAAATTACTTCATTTACTTTCAGTCATCAACTTGCTGTTTACGTTAACTTCTTTTGCTACAAATTTACGACCGAAACCATTTCTTTAAAATAATGGTTATTTCTGTCTCATTTTAATGTCATCTCCTATCAACGTAAGTACTATTCAACGTGTACCCACCTTTAAGTAATCAAGCTGCCACTCGATATATATGTCCTTGTCAGAAAAATTCCATCCTGTGAATTTCGTGATACACTGGGATTTCTGATTTATTTCATAAGGTACTTCTCAGCAAACCCCCCCCCCCTCCCCCCGCCTTTTGCAGCTGAGTTTATCTAAATTTATTTATCTACTTTCATAAGAAAGACTCTGAAGAAACAGCCCGGATGTAGACTGGCCAATGAGAAGTTTCTGGAACGTCATTACAGCTGGGATATAGACGCCTATTTCTTTGATAGAGATCCTGATATGTTCAAGGTAAGACCTTCTTTAAACAATCAGCTGTATCGTAATACACGTATTGCGGGTCATCATCATTATAATTATCGTGCCTGGTCGTCGTTGTCATCGTCTGCAATGTATTCAGGGTTTGTTCGAAAATTTCTGTGTACAGATCTCTAATTTATGTAAATGCGTGTAAAAACTCCTGAGAATATATTCCGTTTTTAGTTTCACCGGCCGGTGGCCAGCAAGTTTATATTACGGTCTTGTGCTCGTCGTGGGTCCGTCCGTCCGTTCCTGTGACCGTCCAAGCCTTAACTTTTAATTCAAACATCTTCTTTCATAAAACTTTCGATGTGGTTCTGACAAAACTTCGCAGACATAATCCCAAGTTGGTTTCCAAAACTCTGGTTGTCATGGCAACGAAACTGAAAGATTTTGAAAAGCTTTTAAAGTTTCTTCTCCAAAATCGTTTTTTGAAATTCAGTACAAAAAGATCCTTTTGTTAACCTCTTTAAGATTTTTTTTTTCATATAATTTTGATTCGGCAAAGAACATGACTATTTTCGTTTGATTTAATTACTATTGATAACAAGCTATATAGTTAAGCTTTTAATGTTTAAGGGAGTTATACCTTTTTTTGCTTCATGATATTGTGTTACCATTTATCTCCATTCATTGCCATATTACACAGTAATATGGTCCGTTTTGTATATTCATGTTATTTGTACAACAAATGTTCAGTTTTCATTGATGATATATTTTGATTTCCATTCTTATGCTCTGATCTGTTGAATATTTAATTGATGCTAGGACAATAAAAAAACTGTTTTTCTGCTACTAAATTGTTGGAGGTCTTTTTTTGAAAATATTGTTTTTCAGAGTTCATTGATATTCAATGTAAATATTATATGATTAGATTCACTTGTATTCAATGACATCATCTTTGTATATTTTTGAGGCTAGGCTAATTTTCTGTATGAAAGTTAATTTCATTACAGTTATCTTTGCCTAAGCAAAAATATTTTTCTGTATCAACAGGCAACCTTGAACTTTCTCAGAACTGGCAACCTTCACATCCCATCCTACATCTGTGGCCCTGCTGCACGCGAGGAACTTGACTATTGGGGACTCATGCCAAACCGAATAGAGAAATGCTGCTGGATTAATTACAACGAGTGGAACTCTACCCAGGAAGCTTTAAAGCAACTGGAGAAAGACCGGAAGTTGAATAGCGCGTCATATGATCAGCCACTGCCATCACATGACACTACCTGGTGGTCAAGATGGCGTCCTCGAATCTGGAGAATGCTGAATAGAAGCAACTCGTCTTTGGCTGCTAAGGTAGTTTGAATTTACTTTCATACGGTTTGAGTTTAGAAGATAGAATCGTTTTAAAGATTGTTTTTAATCCCCCGGAATAAGCAAATGGCTTAATTTTTTAGATTGGCAAAACTGACAAGGATAGAATCGTTTTAGAGATTTTTTTAATCCTCCAGAATAAGCAAATGGCTTAATGTTATAGATTGGCAAAACTGACAACGTTTAAAACGTCGTTTAACTCATTGTCCACCGAAACGTATTTAAAGTCAATGACTTCGATGGAGGGATCTTGAACATTAAGTTTGTATTTCTTTCTTTCAAAAGCGACCATTCCATCGACCAGTATCATCAAATATACTATCGTGTTTACATCGGTACACAATTATCGAGTCAGATAGATTCTTTTCTCAAACCGCTTTCCAGATTGGCAAAAGCATACAATATTTCATTTTGTTTTTTTTAAATTGTGGATGCAAATGGCTCACAACCTGAAGTTAATCGTTTCCTGTTTTACTTTACTTCAAACGTCTGTCGAACCCAACGACTGAAAAACGTTCATAAGATATTGTATACCTATGGATGATTCACCAATCATTTTTTTATATCACTCTACTCCTTAATTAGAGAGCAAGACAATTTTCAATCGAAAATTGCAGTCCTTTCTTAAAATACAGAAAATTCATAAGGATAAGAAGTAGAATATTTTCTTTAGAAAGTTTGCTGAATATAGCCCTGGGATTCTGATTTTACTTGTTCTATTTCAGATATTAAGTATCATATCTCTCTTCTTTGTCGTGTTGTCGATCCTTTCCTTCCTCGCTGAAACAACAGAACCATTTAAATATAACGACGAAAGCCAAGTAAACAAATCTATCACCACTGGCGATAATGGCAACACTACCACATCCTCTTTAGGAAAGATAACTACGATAGAACCCGAAGAAATCCACACGCTAAGCAAACATCCGGTGTTGTTAGTTGTTGATATTTGTTGTTTGATATATTTTGTTACAGAATACGTTGTTAGGTTCATATTCGCTCCAAAAAAGTTAAAGAACGCAACAAGTCTGTTATCAGTTATTGATTTATTAGCAATATTGCCTGATTTTATAGAGCTCGGTGTTTATATATTCAATCCGGAACTGACTGATGACGTCACAGCAGTTCATTACATAACAATTTTGCGAGTTATTCGAGTGCTTCGGATTTTTCGGTTAGTTCGTCATTCTGCTGGTTTATGGATTCTGATATACACGCTAAGGGCGAGTTTTAGCGAGCTTATGCTGCTTGTATGGTTCATGGCTTTAGGAATCTTGCTGTTTGCCAGTTTGATATACTATGCTGAGAGCCAAGAGGAATATGACAGCATCCCCAGCTGGTTTTGGTGGGCTCTTATTACCATGACGACGGTAGGTTATGGTGACATGTACCCGACCTCGATCATTGGCAAATTTGTTGGTTCCATGTGCGCCATGTGTGGCGTTCTTATGATTGGGTTTACGGTACCAGCGCTTGTGAATAATTTTATGCTTTATTATCGTCATTTGCAATTCGCTATGCAAGTTGAAAGTATTGAAAGGGAGATAACTCATACTAACTCACGAAATATGCCTCTGATTGAAGTTACAAATGCTCTATATGGACGTAACGAAAAGGGTGATATCAATTTGCAACGTAAAGGAGACTACACCCAAAATAATGGAAACGGAAGCAGCGAGGTAAAGACGCCTTTGTTCAGTGAATAAGCCTGTGTGTATGTAGTTTACATGTCCAATCCAACATTTAGATGAAGTATTAATTTTTGAATCTATTGATCTTCTTACATATATACTCTTATATTATTTTATGTCTGATTACATTCTCTTATTAGGTAGAATGTTAATTACTATTACCTTTTAAAAAATGAAATTGTTGATTTAAGTAATATATTCGTCATCATTTCTAACTTGTCTTATTTGTATGTTGTCTTTTTTTTTTTCTTTTAATCTGATTTTCAAATTCTTGCATAGGCGTTTGTCTATTGACCAGACATCATATGATTTCATTGTAAAATGGTTCACCCTTACGTCGAAATATAATTTGCATTATCATTAGCCCAGGACACTTTTATGTCAATAGACTTTGAAAGAGTTTGAAATACTGTACCTAATTTGTGAAAACAGGCACCAACTTTTATTTTTTTTTCATGCGAATGAAAGCAATGCAGCAAATGTAGGATTGTAGCAATGTTTAACGCCGTTCGTTTTAAACAGTATTTAAGTAATATCGCGGCGCCAGTGCACCTATCCATGCTTTCGTGAGTTTTTACCAATACTTTCAGAGTACTCTCCTAAAGCCGATTCTGCTTTCCGACATAAAATCGAAGCATTATTGAGTGGCTGCGAGGGAGTGAATACTGTTGTAATGACTTTTACCAATCCCCGGAAAGAAATTGGCCAAGCTGGGCATTACATCCGGGGACCCCCGATTTCGCGTACGTTACCGACTGAGCTATAGGGATCGACCGAGGGCCAATAACCATAAAGCCAATAGCACAGAACTGGCAAGGGCGTTACGTACATTTGGCAAAGGCATTGAGAAGCCAACAACGCACAATAAGTAAAGGTATGAACACAATGACACATAATACGCGAGGGTGTGACGTCCATAATATACAATACGCAACAGCGTAAAGCCAATAGCGCACAATTCGAAAGGACGTAAACGCATATGACACACACAATTTAAGGGCATAAAGCCCTATAGAACACAAGATACAGGGCCGTTAGCCTATAATAACTGTATGCAAGTGCGCAAAAAAAAAAGCATTATATGTTTACGCAAGTGCGTAATATTAAAATAATAAAAAAGAAAGGTTTTAGACTGAAGATGCTTTCTTGTGACCCTGGAGCATAAACCCATTAATGCACAACTAAGGCTGTTCATGTAGCCAAGGTAGACACAGAACAGACTTCCTTTTGTGGACTATGTAGACCAGACTGCACATAACGTGTTGTCTGATCTTGATAAACAATCTCTGCTAGTGTGTAAATATATCCGCAAAAACACTCTTGAAATTGTATAGTGATGTTTCTTATACAATGTTTATGCTCTGCTATTGTGGTCCAATATAACTCTAACTCGATAAACCTTTCATTAACAGTTTTATATTATTGTTTGTGTTTGGGAATACATGTTTAAAATCACGAACCGTGATGAGATAATGTATACGTTATCGAGTTGAGTTTATACATTACCTCGTCACGGTACGTGATTTTAAACCTGCTATCCAAAACATAAACAATAATATAAACTGATAATGAAAGGGTGAGAGATATAACAGGTGTATTATAAACCCTTTGAGTCAAGATACAGCAGATATACCGGTAATCTGGCAAAAAAATCTTTTACAAGCATTTCTTCTAATATAGAGAGTCCATTTAACCCTCAAGCTGCCAAGTGCGACTCACTGAAGTTTTGCGGACGGTATAGATCAAGATCAGACTGCACAGAAAGTGCAGTCTGATCTTGGATCAACACTGTCCGATAATGAGATACTTTTCTCAGAAAAAAGTAAGTTGAAATAACATTAATCCAGTTTTTAATACCCGCTTAAAAGTCTTACTTAACTTATTTACCAGGATAAGGGTTAATGGTTCTAAAACCTCGTGTGGGCTCTTGTTAACCTAGGAATCGACGATGAGTTGTTGTTTTACAAAATTTACCCCGAGACATTTGCATACTGAATGACCTTACCTCTGCACAATGATTACAACCCCATACATTGCACGGGATCTTACGAATACGAAACTCGGAAACTAGTCAAGTGAACATGTAAGTTTTATCCATCTATACTCATTTTCAGCCCGGTTTTAAACCCATTTCATCTTTATTTTATGAAACTTTAATCATTCTTGTATTTTCGTGCCAAATGTTGCCCCTGATGGTAGCAAGGTTGCATGGGTTACAACGGATAATTGGATTTTTTTGGCAGTCTTCAAAGAAACCACTATTGTCGTCTCCGGTTCTAAATTAGGAGATCCCCTGAGTTTCTCTATACTTTACACTGTATTTATCGATATTTTATCTATGTTTACACAGCTGACAACATTTTGAGCCATGCTACACACTTGCAAGTTTTAACAGCGTTTTTTCTCACTGACTGTAAGGATGTATCTTTAATGTCGCCATATAATGCATGTATTCTAGGCCAGTATCAAGTTGGTTGATAAACTCCTTGAGTGCAGATACACTGAATCAGTACAGCAGACCTACGTATATGGTCAAACCTTACCTTTTTTTTTTTGATACAGTAATAATAATCGAATGAGTCGGAGAATCCACACCGAAGATCAGACTTCATGTTCTGTATGATCTGATCTTGATTCAAACTGAACGAGAGAGTTATCAAAATTAGAAGCCTTTAGAGGCCGAGAGGGTTAAAAAACACACGGCGGGTTGGCGGTGTTGACGGCAGCCTGACAGACACATTTTAACGTCTCCTAGTATCACAAATTCCTTATCGCCTTTTCAAGTTATCCACCCTTGACGATGTTTCGAGACTTGCAGATATATGTGAATGAAGATGGAATAGAAATCGTTGTGACAACTGGAGAGATTACTATTCCAAGCCCTTAAAGCACTGAACCCTGTGTATTTCTTATACCTACATTTCCATACAATATAGTCAGACACAATTTTAGACAAGTCTTTATCGAAAGCAATTGTAAACGCCAACTTGTATTAGATTCAAATGCTGGAAGTTGCATTAGACAAGGGTAGAAAACATTGTTGGAAAAGGAGAAAATGCTGGTTACCAGCATTTTCTCCTTTTCCAACATTGTTTTTATAAGGCCTCTTTCGCACTGTCGCCAACACACTGGGTTGTTTGGTGAAGGGTTAAGTTTAAGGCAATTTCAACGTTTTGTTGATTATGTTTTCGAGCGCCATCTCCTTTATTGCTCCAGCTCTCAATTGGCATCTGCCGAGTCTGGCAGCCCAGTCGGTAACCCACAGGGCTTTAAAGCTGGGCTTGCAGGTTCGAATCCCAGGCTCGGCCAATTTCTTTCCCGGGATTGATGCTGGTCATTCCTCTCTCACTGTCGGTCATTATGTCGACGATGGTTATATTGGAAAGCAGCTAGTTGTATGAAAAGAATTTTGAGTGTGGCGCTGGTAGAAGAGATTCCGGGAAAGCATTAAACAGGTGCACTGGCCACCGCAATATAACTGAAATAATGTTTAAAACGGTGTTTGATACATTACAAACAAAAAAGATAAGCTATGCTCTGTGAAAAGGGTGTCTAATGTATCTGTAAAAAGCATCGACCAGATGCAGCCTGCGCAGTCCGTGCAGGTTGACCTGGGTCAAAACTCTCTGCTGCTGGTAATTCCTGCATGTCCAAGGACCTTTCTACCTCGGGACTCGGCCTGTTGTAAGACAAAATGGATTTTATGGATTACGATTATTAGATGACACGGACATTTTCAATTGATAAAAAAAGGAACCAATTATTGCAAATTTAAAGTTATTTTTGTCCGGATTATTCAACCAGATATCGAGCAGGGTATATCCGAGATCAAACTAAGTGTTAAGAGTTGACTGATCTCAATTCACACTGTGTGTAAAAGCGCAAATTCTCAGCCTTTCCAAAGGGTTATCTAAGTTGAAATCCATTCTTTATTTGACTTGAACATCTTGGGGCGTTAGGAATTCGGTAGGGACGTGAACTCTATACCACATAATCCCGAGTTTTTAACGACCCTTAGGAGGAAATCTTTTTTGAAAACATTGTGGGAAAAGGAGAAAATGCTGATAAACAGCATTTTCTCCTTTTTCCACAATGTTCTCTACTGTTTCGGAGACGAATTCCATCATGTAAGCCACACTTAATCTGTTGTCTGCAAATGCTTTCGATTTGGAACAGTCTTAAATTTTGTCGTTCGGTAAAGAGGTAAAGTTGTAACTAAATTCTTAAATAGTCCCAGACATTTGCCCGACGCTTTCGATCCGTGGTTAATGAAATCGGAAACCATGTACACAATTTTAACGTTCGGAATTATTTTGTTTGGACTGACATCGGCAGGTATTATGTTTGTTTATTTCTTTATTTTTGAGGTGGGACGCGAAGCATCCCGACTCAGATTTACCATGCGAGAAATTGAACCTAAAAAATCTGATTCAGGGGTACCTAACATTGCAAAATCATTACCTGGAAAAAATAGTACTATTAAGAAAGCATTTCATTCAGCTTGGCATCAAGGCATGACTAAAACGTTGACAAAAGGGGAACTTACACGACTTGGACGTTAAATATGTAAACATATACACCATTATCATAGCACATTTAAAAAAAAGTGTTAGAACAGATTACCATGAGGCATGTGTAGGTATACGCGTTTGTGTATCAGTTTCAGCAAATAGCGTCAAGAAGCAACAAGTGCAATGGAAAGCTTAGAAGCACCATATTTTGGTGTGGATATGTTTGTTTTTACACATATTTTACATGTCATAGGTATTTGAAATGGATAGAGCTCAAAAAAAGAGAACTCATCCAGAAAATAAAAGCTACGGCGCGTTTAACCCTTAGGCTGCTGAGCGCGACTCACTAACCTTTTGCGGACAGTGTAGGTCAAGATCAGACTGCAGAGAACGTGCAGTCTGATCTTATATCAACAATGTGCGAGTAGGAGATATCTTTTCCCCAGAAATACCTTTGAAAAGGCAAAATTTGGGATTTTATTATCTACTTGAAAGTTTCATCCCACTTTTTCATCAGGATAAGGGTTAAAATACTGTGCACGTGTTTGTACAACTTGAGTCCATGCTCAACTGAGTTTTTGCTCAAACTTTAAAATATCATTTATCCTCAAGACGGCATGAGAATTCAAAATGAAGACTTTGATTCGATAGGCAGATACAAAGAAAAGATGTAAAGTCCAATATTTACTCCATAAGGTTTATCAAAATAAAATAATTCATGCTCTGTGAAAAGGGGGCTTAATGTATTTGTGAAAAGTATCGACCCAGGTCAGCATGCGCAGTCCGCGCAGGCTGACCTGAGCCGAAACTTTTCTCTCTTGGTCAATTCTCTGCATGTCAAAGGACCATTCTACCTCATGGTTCAGTGGGTAATTACAAAACTTGGCCATTATGGATCGATAATTATATGATGGCTTGATTGGTATCATGCATCACGGAGATGCATTAAGCCCCGTTTTCATAGAGCACGTCTCAAATAATACAACTTTAAACTTTCATGCTCAGCTAAGTTGAGCACGAAAATAGTTTTATAAGCACTGACCCTAGTCCCTGATTGGACGAAAAATCTGTCAATCACTATCTGTTTTTCTTTGTTAGTTTCATTTTGGGGAAAGCCATTGGCTTGGGTAGAATATTGTGTACAGGTAAAAGAAACTCAAGGAACACATAGATAGGTGTACTTCCCAATGCAATATAACAAAAATGTTGAACAAGGATTTAATGCCCATGCAAACAAACAAACAAATTGTTAGTTTCTTAAATAAGAGAGTGAGTATTTCCCCATTTTTTTTATTTGTCCATGTCTCCGCCTCTCTGTTTAGCTGCATGATTAGCTGTCTGTCTGTCTGTTTCTGTCTGTCTGTCTGTCCGCCCGTCCGTATTCTGTCCGTCTGTCATAATTGGTGAATACGCCGTTACATAAAAGATATCCACACACCAATGTAAACGTTTCAACATATTTTACAGAACGACCAACAGTATGTCCGGAAGGGTACAAAACAGTGGACAATATGTGCTATGCTGTGATACCACTCGCAATGACGTGGCCGGAAGCATGGGTAATGTAAACGACGTCTAAAATTGTACAATTTAGTTTTATACGAGTATTCGCGCTATTGTATTAACACTTACACTGCTAAATAAATAAAACGAAAATTTCCACTCAATAGTAAAAGCCCAAACATTGCGGTTTCCAAGTTGATTTCACCGGAGAGAAATGCCGTATCGGACAGTGTAGATCAAAGATCAGACTGCGCGTTCTGTGCAGGCTGATCTTGATCTACACTGTCCGGAAAAAGTCAGTGAGTCGCGATTAGCAGCTTGAGACTTAGGTACTACTATCGCCCGGTTGTATCTCGTTCAGCGCCGAATACAGAAACTCGACCCATGTCAGCTTGTGCGGACTTCGCAGGCCGACATGGGTCGATACTTTTTGCAGATGCATTAAACCTTATTTTCACTGAGTATAGCCTATAAGATATTTTCTAACTAACTGGTACGTCAGTGTGCGAAAAGAATCTATAGCTTGATGAAGGGTAAAACACCGTTGACAATATGTGATATGCTATGATACCACTCCCAATGACGTGGCCGGAAGTACATGTATGTGTATTGTAAAAGGCTATTTACACTTGCGCAATCTAGTACAACATCTGGGTCCGTATTTGCCGACCATTGTCAAGATCATTCTTATTCTCAAGAATTTTTCTAAATCAGTGGTTTAGCCAATCGAAAGTTCTGTTACTTTCTAAATCTAGGGTTATGAATGAAATTAAGAATGGATTGTGAATACGGATCATGAGTATTTTTTTCGCAACCTTGTATCATGACGACCATTGTGGATAAAAACGATTTCCATATGATCTCATCGTGTGTTAGAGTCAGAACTCGGTAGTATTGCTTGATGGCTTACCGTCTTGATGGTACTCCCGTTTTTCCATGATGTTGCATGATGTTGCATTACGTAAACTAGATTTTCTCTCTCACTGGAAAACAACAACAGCAACAAAAACAAGATAGGTAATACATGTATATGAATATTTATATATATATTATGTAATATATATCTGATATACATGTGTATGTGTGATGCTGACATTTAAATTTTGTGTCGATATTTCCTTGCGACAGTTTGAAAAAATTTTATCTGCTAATATGAGCAGGTAGAATAGCCCTTGGACATACAGAAAATTTACAACTAGCAAAAAGTTTCGACTCATATCAGCATGCGCGGACTGCGCAGGCTTACACTGGTCGATACTTTTTGCAAATGTACTAAGCCCCTTTTCACAAAGCATGGCTCATATATGAGCCATGCTTTGTGAAAAGGGGGTTTAATGCATCTGCATCTGCGAAAAGTATCGACCCAGGTCAGCCTGCGCAGTCCGCGCAGGCTGACCTGGGCCGAAACTTTTCGCTACAGGTCAATTTTCTGTATGTCTAAGGATCATTCTATCTCGCGATTCAGTCGATTGTTATTAAAAATGGCCATTATGGATCCATGATTATGTGATGGCTTGATTGGTACAATGCATTACGGAGACGCAATAAGCCCCCTTTGGCCAGAGCATGGCTAATATATATCTTATTATTGTGTGATGTTAAAATTTAAATTCCCTGTCGATATTTTATCGAGAGACTTTGAAAAAAAAAAAAAGAATATCTGAATATGTCCCATGTGTTTTTCGAGAGATCGACAAATCTCATTGCACCATTTATCTTTTTCCAGAGTATTTGCGACACCTTCGGTGGAGATTTACTTCAGATCGAATCTGACACGGTCATGACGAAAGTGTTGTCTCTATTTAATTCCGCGCGAGGTAACGTAACACCCCTTTTTAACCCTTTCCCAAACAAGCCCTGGTTTTCACGTGTCTGCAGTACAAGTCTTTTGAAAACACAGCGGGAAAAGGAGAAATTGCTCGTAACGAGCAATTTCTCCTTTTCCCACAGTGTTTTCTACCCTTTTTGAGACCTTTCTGCCATTTTTATCAAATTTAGAATTGTCGTCTGCAAACTCTTTCAATTTTGACCAGTCTAAAATTTATCGTTTGGGAAAAGGTTAAATCTGTAACTCTGTTTGGTTAAGGTCGCGATACTCTTGGTCGGTAGTTGCATTTTGTTACCGTAAGTCACTCTGTTTGATGCAGCACCTCAGTGTTTGCCGTTTTCAATCTTTATACACAAGAAACACGAGCTCGTTAATTTTGAAAACGGGTGTTGCTTTTTCAAATCAGTGGCATAACAATTTAATTTATTAACTCTTCTACTAAACCATCCCATGCTGTATGACCCTGGAAAAGAAGCCTCTTGAAAACATTGTTGGAAATGGAGAATGGTAACCAGCATTTCATCCTCTTACCTCACACCGTTTTCTATCCTTTAAAATACGAATACCATAGTTTGAGCTACTTTTTACTTGCCGTCTGCTCGTACGCTCAATATAGAAAAATCTAAACTTTCATCGAATTTTTAAGTACCGTTTAGAAAAAAAAAAAATTACGGTGCTACGAAAACTCTGCAGTTAAAAAATCAACGAAAGTTCTTACGTAGGATATTACATAAAACAACAATGATTAAAAAAAATATTTTTGTTATCGTCAAAAATTTGAATTCGGTATAAGGGTAAAAAAATCTCTTAAAAAGATCAGAATGCATCCGACACCTTTTCGGAGCATGTCTTTAACTCTTTACCACACAATCCTGACTTTTAACACTTTTGAGAAAGAAGCCTTTTGAAAACATTGTGGGAAAAGGAGAAAATGCTGGTAACCAGCATTTTCTCCCTTTCCCACAATGTTTTGTATCCAATCAAACAAAAATCACATCATTTGAACCACATTGAAATTGTCGTCTGCAAATGCTTTCAATTTGGACTGGTATAGATTTTTGTTGTGTGGTAAAGGGTTAAAGGCCTCCACTCTGACAATGGCGGCAGAAATGCATATTTTGGTAAAAAAAGTTAATATGCCAGTCGATAGCCGAACTCACAGCATGTTGTACCGCTGTGAAATGCCCCGAAAATATACCACACTTTCTAGACATATTATCCCATAAAATTTCCATTTGACAGCAACAACTTCGTACTGGATGGACGGAAGTGACGTCTTGGTGCCAGGCACGTGGAAGTTTCACGGACGCGAGGGAAGACATATGACATATACAAAATGGGCGGCTGGAAATCCGAGCGGAACATCTGGAACACTTTGTGCCGCAGTCCAGCCCGGAACAGACGCATGGGTGTCCTTACCGTGCACGTATAAACAAAAGGCCATTTGTCAGATAGAGTATGTTTTTTTTCTTCTTTCTATGGATAAAATACATATGAGCAGAGCTCTGGCGAAAGGGGATTTAATGCATCTCTGTGATTTTTTTTTTGTACCAAGCCAGCCAGTATATAACTTTAGACCCATAAAATCCAGTTCATCTAACAACAGACTGAATCATCAAGTAGACTTAACCTTTCAGGTGCATAAAATTGACCAATCGCAAAAGGTTGCGACCCAGGTCAGCCTGGGCGGACTGCACAGGCTGACCTGGGTCGACACGTTTGCAGATGCATAAAACTCCTTTTCTCAGAACATGGTTCATATAGAAGAAGAACTCTGTTGCAACGTAATTATGTCTTACGAAGTTAAAAACAAATTAAAAACTACGTGTACGTGTATCAACTAGGAGCCTTGCGTAGCTCAATGGTAACAGTTCAAAACCTTAAGTCCACGGGTTCGATCCCGATTCGCAATTACTTTTTTGTGAGTGTAAACAAAGCGAGATACTTCCAGCCGGTAGCGTAGTACTGGTGAAATACTAGACATATTTGAATAAGTGAGCTATCGTCCTGGGTCCGTATTCACCAACCATTCTTAAGAACGTTCTTAGACTTATTTTTCAGGATTTTCCAAGTTTGAAAGTAACACAACTTCTGATTGGCTAAACCATATGGTTTAGCCAATCAGAAGGTGTGTTACTTTCCAATTTGGAAAATTTTGAAGAACAAGACCAAGAATGTTCTTAAGAATGGTTGGTGAATACGGACCCTGATGTCAATGCGTATGTTTTCTGCGCGTGAGTTCCGTCATCAACACCATATATAGAAGCTTTTTCACGGTGTGTAGATACGGATCTTTTCTGTCGTGTGTTATTTTATATGCGTGTGCGACGCCTGCATTTGACCCGGAAGAATTTCAGGTATATAATAAAAGTAAATATTCATTCTCTTTTCAGGTTGTCGAGCGACAGCTTTGTCGGATAGATCGGTTTTATGTGTAGTCTGTAGCCCCTAAAGATTGATTACAATAGTGCTTTCTTGTCCGTTTTGTCTTCTTCTTCTCCTCAGTTTTTACCTATTAATTCTTGCTGAGACTTGATACTCATTCACACAATTCAACACATCAAATCTAAACAAGATGATCTAACAATACTTTTCACAGATTTAGGAAGGTTGTTTTAGCTTTTCTGTAAACATTTCGAAAACGGCGATAGAATAGTTTCGCATTCACATCTAGATTTGCTTGCTACAGTTTAAATGGATTCTGCTGGGCTGATTGAACTTGAGCCATGTTCTGGCAAGAGGGCGGGGGGGTTGATACATCTCCACGAGGCATTATACTAACCAAGCCATCATATAATTCACCTTCACCTATCCCTTAGCCTGGCAGACCGTTGGCCACCACTATAGATTTCATACTTTCCTTCACACCTTGCAGTTCTCAGCTTTCCACAGTGTGATGTTCCAGTCAAGGCTAGTTCACCCTTTGGTGTTGTCAACCCAACGTTCCCTCTGTCTACTTCGTCTCCCTCCTTGTACCGTGTCCTGCAAGATAGTCCTTGCCAGTCCATATGATCGTGTGACGTGCCCATATATACCACTTTACTTTGTGTCTTTTCCCTGAAGTCAGATGGTCTTCATGAGGCCCGATGACGTTTCCAATCCTGGTTTTAACTACCTCATTGTTTACGTGATCTCTATACGAGATACAAAGGACTTTGCGGTAACATCTTTTCTCCAGTGCCTGTGTCCTTCTTTCAGTGTCTGCAGTTATGGTTCATTTGCATACACAAATATGGACATCGCCAGGGAACGCATCAATCTGATGTTAAAGCTGACCAATCGCAGAAAGTTTCCACCCAGGGCAGCCTGCGCGGACTGCGCAGGCTACCCTGGGTCGACACTTTTTGCAGATGCATTAAACCCCCTGTTAACAAAGCATGGCTCATTTGTCCATGTAAGGGTCTAAGACATCGTGGGAAATTGAAATGAAATCCAAAGCGACTGTGTTGTTCTACTCGTTATATACTTTTACCGGTATTAATCATTTCACTTTGTATCTGATAACAAAAGTTAAGAATTATTTGCAGGCTACAGAATGTATCAGTCTCAAATGACGGAATTTGTCTTTGATAGGGTGTAAAAACTATTTTGAGAAGGACACTTCGAAATAATGTATAATCAAAGCGGTGGAAGCGCTGCTGAGGTGGGGTGCGTTTAATCCTGCTCAAGTTGAAATCCAACTATTGTACCAAATGATAAGCACGTGGTGCTGCTAGAAAGAGTTGAGTAAATTGAGTAAAAGCAGGCAGACATTTAAAGAGCTGCGAGGTATCTCTACGATAAATCTCAGAGCAAATTGACAAATATCTCTTCTTTTTTTTGTGGGGAGGGTGGTTCAATAGAATGTCAAAATAAAACGACATGAGAAGTATGATAAAGCAATATCTTGACAAATAGAGAAATCCTATTCAAAGAAATCAGCACAAGAGTTCTCATGATGCTTCTAAGCTTTCATGGCACTTGTTGACGCTTCTTGACGCTGTTTGGTGGAACTGATACATAAATGCGTATACCTACGCATGCCTCATGTTAATCTGATCTAACACCCTTTTTCAAATTGTGTTATGATAATGGTGTAATAATGACGTCTAAGTCGTGTAAGTTCCCCTATTTCTAACGTTTTAGTCATGCCTTGAAAGTGAATGAAATGATTTCTTTATAGTACTATTTTTCCAGGGAATGATTTTGCAATGTAAGGTACCCCAGAATCAGATTTTTTTAGGCTCAATTTCCCACATGGTAAATCTGAGTTGGGACGCTTCGCACTCAATCTCAAAAAAGCGAGAGAAAGATTCATAACACAGCCGTTGAAATAAATTTGGGACAAAAAAAGCGAGAGAAAGATTCATAACACAGCCGTTGAAATAAATTTGGGGCAAGGAGAAAATGCTGGTTACCAGCATTTTCTCCTTTTCCCGGATTTATTTCAAAGGCCGTATCAAGGTTCTCTCTCTCTCTCACTCTCATACGTTCTGTCCTCGCCACAGTCTGCTTTCATAAAGAAACGAAATCGAGAAGAAGATGGATGATGAGAGAGAAATGCATTCCGTTACTTTGACTATTATATATCTGTTGAAAAATTTGTGCCTGAGCTGTTATTAGTGCTCACAAACCCTGTTCATTGCCACTGCAAACCCTGTTCATTGCCACTGATCCAGCCGGTCTGGGCAAAATACATATAAGCCCTGCTCTGTCAAAAAAAAAAAAAAAAAAAGGGGGGGGGGGGGAGGTTTAACGCATTTCCGTGATGCATTATACCGAGCAATTCATCACGTTATTTTGGATCCATAAAGTCAATCTTGTATAAGTAAACAACCGACTGAATCGTGAGATACACTTGTCCCTTGACATGTAAACGACCAATAGCAAAATGTTCCAGCCCTGGTCAGTCTGCTCGGACTGCACAGGCTGATCTGGGCTACTTCTTGCAGATGCACTAAACCCCATTTCACAGAGCATAGCTCGTAGAGCAAAGTAAAAAAAAAAACTTTGTGACTACCTCTGTTACTAAAGTAACATGCATAATGCAAACATGTTTTGAGCTGCAAGAGAAGGTCAATAAATGAACCACGCTCTGGCAAAAGGGGGCTCAATGCTTCTCCATGATGCTTTGTACCAAGCAAGTCTTTAAATTATGGATCCATAACAAACAGTTTGTCTGACAACCGACTGTATCATAAGGTAGACTGGTCCTTTAACATACAGACAATTGACCAATAGCGAAATGTTTCAGCCCAGGTCAGCCGGCGCGGACTGTACAGGCTGACCTGAATCGATACTTTTCGGAGATGCATTCAGCCACCTTTTCACAGGGCATGGATCATATATATATTAGCCATTCACTGGGAGAAAGGGTTAAAGTCATCTCCACGATGCATTGTGCCAAACAAGCCAACACATACCGGTAATTAGGGATCCACATTACCCATTTTGTCCAACAACCGACTGAATAATGAGATAGAACAGTCTTTGGACATGTAAAAAATTAACCTATTGAAAAACTTCCTGTTCCAAGTCAGACTGTGAGGACTGCGCAATCTGACATGGATCGATGCTTTTTGCAGATGCATTAAACCCCATTTTTACTACAGCGCCGCTCATATAATGTTGAAGTGCATCTGTAAGAAAGCGCCTGTCTTAAGCGAGCACCTGTCTTCATTGTCCCTCAGGTGCTTGCTTATCAAAGGTTTGACTTGAACATTTAAAGTACCGAGTATGTGGGTAGTTTCTCCGTAAAGCAATTTCCTTAAGTCTTAAAAAACAACAAAAGTTTCGACTTGACCAAATTCAAAGCATTTGCAGACGACAAATTGGATGTAGCTCAACCGATGTTTTCTGTGATAGGTTAAAAACACGGTGGGAAAAGGAGCATTTTCTCCTTTTCCCACAATGTTTTCAAAAACATTCTCTTTCAGCGTCGTTAAAACTCGGGATTGTATGGTAAAGATTTAAGGGGGGTTACTAGTATCTAGGGTAATGTATCTAGGGGCGAAATTGGGAACATTTTCACGGGGAAATTTAGAACGTTCTCTCCGATTGGTTGTATGATTATGTTCCAAGCCCTCCGATTGGTAGTCATGGAATTCAAAGTGGTATTCTTGGTCCGTATTCAACCATTCTTAAGAACATTCTTAGTCTTATTCTTCAAGGTTTTCTAAATTTGAATGTAGCACAACTTCTGATTGGCTAAACCAAACGGTTTAGCCAATCAGAAGTTGCGTTACTTTCATTTTTTTCAAATTTAGAAAAGTCTGGAGAATATGACTGAGAACGTTCTTACGAATGTTTGGTGACTACAAGCCTAGAATGGTAGATAAAATGAACAGCAAATTTACTTCAGAACGTTCTTCACAACTGGCTGGAAAACGTTGTTCCAGGCCATCCCTTGGGTAGATATGGCATTTAAAATTGTGTTCAGAATGATAGCAAAATGGACAGCAATGTCAAATTAAGAACGTTCTCTCCGATTGACTGGGTTATAACGTCTCTCGCAATCCGTTATGTGATTTAAAATGGTATTCAAAATAACCGGGAAAATCGACAGAAATGTCATATCTAGAACGTTCTCTTCTATCTGTTGCATCATTTTGCTTTTGTTTGTCCTATTGGAGGTCATGGAATTTAACACTTGACCTGCTAATTTAGTTAAATGAAACTTTCATGCCGACAGTATTATCCCAAAATGTTACTATCTCACGGCTATTTTTTCGGACAGTGTAGATTGCACGTTCTGTGCAGTCTGACCTTGATATTCACGAAAGGTCCTTCAGGCGTGCTTAGCAGCCTAGGGGTATAAAACGGTATTCAGAATGGGAGGCAAAATAGATAACAATGTCATATTTAGAACGTTCTCTCTGATTGGCTGGAATACTTTATTCTAGGCAATCCGATTGGTCGTTATGGAATTTAAAATGGTATGCAGAATGGTGCATAAAACATACTATTAAGCTCCCTTTCGCAATTGGGGTGCGACTGATTGCGACAATTTGGTTGCTTGCTACTGTGCAATGACTGCGACAGCTCGCAGGACACCTTGCGGGGGTTCGTGCAACACCATTAAAAAGGAATTCCAGGTGGTCGCAAACTGGTCGCAAGGCAGTTGTGAAAGGGGCTCCAGGGCCACAATCTGACCCAAATTGAATAGACTATAAATACTATAACAAAACCAGTCTTATTAACCCATTTTATTTACGTACATGGTACAACTTTTTATACAAACTAAAATGATTTAAATGCACTTTTTATCCACTTGTAAACACGGTTATACATACTTCTTACACAACTCATTTCTTATTTTTTTTTTTTATTTTTTTCTATTTAACTTTTTACAAGCCAATCTTGTATTTTACGATTCTGGGGAAGAGGGTTTTTAACCCTTTCCCAAACGACAAATTTTGGACTGGTCCAAATTGAAAGAGTTTGCAGACGACAATTTTAGATTTGATGAAAATGGCAGAAAGTTATCAAAAAGGGTAGAAAACACTGTGGGAAAAGGAGAAATTGCTCGTTGCGAGCAATTTCTCCTTTTCCCACAGTGTTTTCAAAAGACTTGTACTGCAGACACGTGAAAACCAGGGCTTGTTTGGGAAAGGGTTAAAAGAATTGTGAGAAAAGCGAAAACTTATATCCTACCTTTTCTCACAATTATTTTACTCTATCAAAGCCTTATTTAATCTGTCGTCTGCAAATGCGTGTAATGTGGACTATTTTACGCTTTCTTGTTTGGTTTTTGAACTTCTCTATAAAAGCCATGGACATTTCAGGAAGCAGAAAGACCCGACTATTGCCAATGTAGCAGTGTCTTGGCTGAACCATTTTTACACTATTTCGGGCAATGCAGATCCAAGATCAGATTGCAACAAATGTGTCGACCGATCTTGGATCTACAATTTCCATAGAACAACTCAGAGTTGCCCCCGATCCCATTATTCATTTGTTTGTTTGGTGTTTTAAACCGTTTTTAACATTGATACAGTTTTATCGCGGAGGTTATTTACCTATCCATTCCTGTCTGAGTTTCTTTTACAAATATACCGCATAACACTTTTTGTAGCCCCGCGTTCCACATAAATATCAGACATGAAAAATTTGAGCCACACTCTGGCAAAACGAGACTTAATGCATCCCTGTTATGCAAATCATCACATAGCTATGGGTCCGTCAAATGATTGTAAAAAAGTTTCGGTCCAAGTCAGCCTGCGCAGTCGGCGCAGGCTGACCTGAATCGATACTTTTTGCAGATGCATTAAGCCCCCTATTCACAGAGCAGGACTCATTTAGATGTGAGAGAGGAATGAATCCTGTTGCAACGTCATCAGTCCACGAAAAGAATTTGGCCGAGATTGGATTGGATCAATGATGGTCCCATCACCTCTATCCCAGTACGTTTCCGACTGAGCTATTGTGAAACCGCTGTGACATGTCACTACTTTGTTTCCGTGGCCGTGTTCGGTTTTTTCCGATATTTGCCGAAGCTACTTCTAAACGGAGTTCAAACCCTTAGGCTACTTAGTGCGATTTACTGACCTTTGCGAACAGTGTAGATCGAAGATCAGACTGCACAGAACGTGCAGTCTGATCTTGGATCTACATTGTCCGATAAGAAGATATTTTTCTCCAAAAAATAAGTTTGAAATAGCATTATTTTATTTTTTACTATCGATTTGAAAGTTTCAATTAACTTATTTACCAGGATAAGAGTAATACGTTTGTATAATAAACTCATCTTGTCGCCTTGTCCATGGCGTAGAGGTAAAATACATGGACACATTATCCGGAAGTAGACTTCCTATATAAATCGTAAATTTATCGGGTCTATAAATAGTTTACGTAAAAGGACGGAATATTCATTGAGTGACAAGTTAAAGCGGTTTCGCTACACCTAGCTCATTGTCATTGATAGATGAAAGACAAATAAACAGTGAACATTCATATTATCACACTCTTTTCCAGATGACAAAATTTGGACCCGTCCATATTAACTCTGTACCAAACGACAATATTTCAGACTGGCCCAAATTAAAAGCCATTTGCAGAAGACGTAAAACATGTATTATAAAATTTAATTGAAATGATGGTAATTGTTTGTAAAAGTGTAGAAAACATTGTGGTAACAAGGAGAAAAATGCTGGTTACCAGCATTTTCTCTTTTTCCCCAAAAGGTTTTCGAAAGTTTTTTTTTCCCACAGGGTCGTTAGAACTCATGAATGTGTGGTAAATAATTAAAAGCGTTTACATATGACAAAGTGAATGGCCCTCACATGATGGACTTGTTTCTGAAAGAGCACAGACTATTGCTGGAAAAGGAGATAATGCTGGTTACCAGCGTTTTCTCCAGTTCCGACAATGTTTCAAAATCCCTTTAAAAAAAACTCGGAATTGTTTCACTAACGTTGACAGGCTTTAGAAGCATTCTCAAATTCTGAGTTGACACAACATTGCAGACTCAATACAGTAAAATGATGTTAATTGAGTTAAAGCTGTCAATTTTACTGAGCCTTCCTTGAGTCCGAAACTCAGAAGTTTGATAATGTTACTTAAGTCTAGGATTTGAGCAAAATAAGAGACTTAATTTTTTCTAAATTCCTGAATTCTCTAAACCATTTGGTTTAGCCAATCAGATGTTGCGTTACGATCAAATTTAGAAAAAAAAAAAAAGGGAAAATAAGACTTAGAATATTCTTATGAATGGTTGGTGAATACGGGCATGAGCCCTGAAACCCATGACTGATACTCGTAGCCCGTATTCACCAACAATTCTTAATTTCAGTTTTGGCTTTTTTCTAGATTTAGAAAGAAACTCAACTCTTGATGGGCTAAAACATTGTGTTTAGCAATTCAGAACTATGGTCATTTGCGAAGTTAGAAAACCGTTGAGAATATCGCTAAGAATATTCTCAACCCTCCACCTGCTAAATAAGTGAAATGAAACTTTCAAGCCGACAGTAAACGCCCCAAATATATCTATTTCAAAGTTTTTCTTATCGAACATTGTAGATTCAAGACCTGACTGCACGTTCTGTGCAGTCTGATCTTGATATAAACTGTCCGCAAAAGGTCCATAAGTGGCACTTATCAGCCTAAGGGTTAGGAATGGTTGGCGAATAAGAACCCTTGTTGAGCTTCCACGTATCGAACTATTTTGTTCGCATTTTTTGTTTAAAAATGTTTGCTTGCAAAAATTGATCTTGAAGCCATGGGCTTCAAGGGATTCCACCTGGCTACGCGCTAGGGGTATCTTTCACTAAACTGCGTAGATTCACGCATTTATTTATTTTTTTTTTTGGGGGGGGGATGAATATACACACATACGATCCCTCCTTTACACAAAGGTATGAGCTGGCGTTATGTCATGTAAATATTTACTCAAACCGTAAACTTACGTAGTTCAGTGAAACTTCTTTTCAGCCTTGCTTGAATAAATTGCGTACGCAAATGTTCCTACTTACGCAATTTTTCTTTTTAAAAATGTTTGCTTGCAAAAATTGATTTTGAAGCCATAGGCTTCAGGGGATTCCACCTGGCTACGCGCTAGGGGTACCTTTTACTAAACTGCGTAGATTCACGCATTTTTTTGTGGGGGATGAATATACACACATAAGATCCCTGCTTTACACAAAGGTATGAGCTGACGTTATGTCATGTAAATATTTCCTCAAACCGTAAAGTTATGCAGTTCAGTGAAATTTCTTTCAGCCTTGCTTGACTAAATTGCGTACGCAAATGTTCCTACTTACGCAGTTTTGTGAAAAGTACCAGAAAGGACGACACCAAACAAACAGAAAAACAATGTCAGAGAACTTTGTGACAGAGGAGCTTCAGAGGTTTCATATATCTTCCCTTTCATTTTTATGTCATAAGTATATTTAAAGAAACATTTCCCTCACAATAGTAAGTGCCACCACCTTCTACAGGCAAAATTAAGACGAAATAACCACAGGGTCAACCCTTTACCAAACAAATCCCGTAGTTTCAGGAGGAAGAGGGCATTTGAAAACATTGTGGAAAAAGTCGAAAAATGCAGCAATTTCTCCCTTTCCCTCAATATGTTTCACCTTTTTCAAAAATAATCACACCATCGTAGTAACATTTAAGTTGCTGTCTGCAGATGTTTTCAATCTGAAGTCTAAATAAACAATTATGTTGTTTAGTATAGAGTTAAAAATCATGCATAATGAGCCATGCTCTGACAAAAGGGGGCTTAATGCATCTCCGTGATGCATGATATCAAGCAAATCATTACAGTTTTATGAATGCTTGAAAACCAGATTGTCTAACAACCGCATGAAATATGAGGTACACTGGTCCTCTGACATGCGGAAAATTTGACCATATAGCAAAATGTTTCGGCCCAGGTCAGCCTGCGCGGACTGCACAGGCTGACTTGGGTCGATACTTTTTGCAGATGCATCAAGTTCCTTTTTCACAGAGCATGGTTCATAATCTAAAACGGCAAAATCAATTAACACTTAAGCTGCTGAATAAATGAAACGCAAATTTCTGCTCAATACTAAAAGCCCAAACATTGCGGTTTCAAAGTTGATTTCACCGGACTGGAAATACCGTATCGGACAGTGTAGATCAAAGATCAGACTGCACGTTCTGTGCAGTCTGATCTTGATCTACATTGTTCGCAAAAGGCCAGTGGGTCGCGATTAGCAGCTTAAGGGTTAAGTGTTGTTACCCGCTATAGAGCCATGCAATAAGATTTCACCGCTACAGGAGTCTATCATAAGTCAGCTAGCTCAAGAGTTATCAAACATAAACCTGAACGGAAAAAAAATGATGATGCACAAGAAGAAAGAAATATTACAGTATCGGACAGTGAAGATCCAAGACCAGACTGCACGCTCTGAGCAGTCTGATCTTGTTCTTCATAGTCCGAACAGGCGGCTAAGGTCGCTCTATGCAGCCGAGTTATGACTGGAATAGTATAATTTGTGATAGGAGTACTTAGAATTTCAACCAAATTTCGGTATGATGACATTCTTTTGTAACAGGATGGCCGTTTCATAAAAAAAAAAAAAAAAAAAAAAAGCCATGCTCTGCGAAAAGGGGGCTTAAAGCATTTGCGATAAGTATCGACCCAGGTCAGCCTGCGCAATCCGCGCAGGCTGACCTGGGCCGAAACTTTTCGCTACTGGTCAATTTTCTGTAGCTCGAAGGGTCAGTGTACCTCATGAATCAGTCGATTGTTACACAAAATGGATTTTATAGATCTATGAGTATGTAATGACGTGCTTGATACCATGTATCACGGAGATGCATTAAGCCCCCCTTTTTTCTGGAGCATGGCTCAAATCTTATCCACATGTTTAAGATAACGCATGGGTAATTGCATCTTTGCTAGAAAAGGGTGACGATAACTATTCACCCTTGGCTGATCTAGTCGAAATTTGTAATCCCCTCGATACGCTTAATTATTGGTTGCAGTCTGTTCTAAAAGCACCAATCAAATAGCACGTTACGTTTGCTATCCACAATCAGCGAAACAAAATAAAAATGCAGACCGCTGGAGAGAATTGTCGCACAATCTGCGAATCATTACTGGACAAATATAGGTGAACAATACTTACTTGAACATTCACCGCCAGAAATCGTTTAAATGAAGTTTTTCGATACATTCCAACATCAGATGATGGACTGGCAAAACACGTGTGTAGATTCTGCAAAATTGTTATGCCACATCACGTTTGATTGGATTTCGATTATGTAATTCTAGGGGTGATAACCATCAAGATCGAGTAGACGGCGTATCGCGGGGATTACAAACTTCGACTTGATCAGTCAAGGGTGAACAGAACAACGTAGTAATCGTCACCCTTGGCTGGCGAAGATAGGGTATCGAGGAAAAGCGGTGTCTTTAAAAAATACATTCTCAAGAAATGTTTATTATCAAAATTTGAAGCAAACCCACAAACTTAACCAAACCACATTTTGAGTCGGACTCTCTTCGAATTACCGTTTATACTTATATACACACTCTATTTTGATTACAGAATATATAAAGAGTTACCTCCCTTTTATGACAATTTTCAAAAGAACATAGCCATGCTTTGTGAAATGGGGGCTTAATGCATATGCAAAAATTAACGACCCAAGTCAGCCTGCACAGTCCGCACATGCTGATCCGGGTTGAATCTCTTTGCTTTTGGTCAATTTTCTGCATGCCAAAGGACCAGTGTACCTCATGATTCAGTAGGTTGTTACGAAAAAAAGACTTTAGGGATGTATAATCATGTAATGACTAGCATCACGGAGATACACTGAGACCCCTTCTTTTGGCCAGAGCACGGCTCACACACACACACACACACACACACACACACACACACACACACATATATATTCATTTTTCATTACGGCAGTAGTAGGTTACCCATGCGCTATCTCAACACTAATAACATTTAGTAGTAGTAAGGGATGTGAAAGGATCACGGGTCCGTTAAATCACAGTCGACCAGTCGCACGATTAAAATCTTAGACTACGATTATCGTTCGAATTCTTTTGCCTGTTTTACTTAAGATATCCTACGATTAGCGAGAATGGCACGATCTTTCTCAGGGTGTGATTCTTACCATGCTCTAGGCATTCAAATGTATTTCTACGAGAACAGAAGTCTTATGATAATCGTACGACCGTGATGAGCGTATGACCCTTGATAAAGTGTATACCAGGAGCGGAATAGATGTACACACCAAACGAGGCGTACGCGAAAGAAATGGTAGAGGATAGAATTCCGTCCGTAGAATCTTTGTAACAGCCATCAAGGTTTGTTTCCATCCCCTCTGTTTTGCCCCCAAAAGACACTATCATGAAATAGCATATTAACAAACTCTCACTAACATCTTTTTTAATTGCGCAGTGATATGTCGTCGGCATTTGAAAGAAAGTAGTTCGGCATGCACGGATTTGCAAACAGGGGACAGTAAGTATTAAAATCTGTAGACTGTTAATGTTCGTAGTCCCTTTTACCAGCCTGTAGAATAATGTAAAAAAAAAGAAATAACACAATAGCCTATAGAAATGCATGCACTGTCAGTAAAGAGTCTGTTCAGAAATGCTAGTCGCTGATGACTGTTTGTTTCAGGGGAAATACCTTAACCCTTAATTTGCTAAATAAGTACAATGAAACTTTCAAGCCGATAGTAAAAACCGAAATATTGCTAGGCCACATTTCTTTTCTGGAGAAAAATATCTGCTTATCGGGCAGTGTAGATCTGTGATCAGATTGCACATTCTGCGCAGTCTGATCTCGATCTATCCTACCCGCAAAAGGTTCTGGAGTCGCGCTTTGCAGCCTAAGGGTTAAAGCATACCTGTGAATGCTATCCTCGTTACCCTTGACATTACACATGGTATTGTAATCCGACAGAAAACGGAAAGTGGGCATGGAAAAGAGGTAAGAAATGCCCCGAAACATAAAGAAAAAAGTATGAGATCTATATTCATTTAGTCTAGAATTACTATCATGCTTTCTAGAATTATCTTTATAGGGTTAGATGGTTCACATGCGTGATAAAACAACCACTACAACGTTCATTCTCTTTTTAACATGCAAAGGATGAAAAAACTTGTCAATGTTATATGCCGAGGCCAGGAAATGTCTTAAATGTTCACTTATAAAAAAACAAAATGGATAGATCTATAACCCAAGCATTTCTAATTGAGCTGAAACTGAATTCATTCCCCCACCTGCACCTGCACCTCCCATTCCTCCACCCATTGCTCCGCCCATTGATCCTCCCATCGCTCCACCAAATCCTCCAAGTCCTCCAAGCATTCCAAAGTCTGCTGGCCCTCCAGTACCTCCACGACCCATTCCTCGTCGACCCATGCTTTGCTGCCTGGATATGCGTTGTTCTATGGCAATTTGCTGAGCATCGGTTAATTCAAAGGGAGCTGCAGCTCCTCGCCCTCCGCCTGACATACCCATTCCTGCCCCTAAACCGGGTCTACCCGGAGTTGCACCCGGTCCCCTGTATCCTGGATCACCTGGCTCAAGGGGTTCAGGCCCCATACCTAAGGCATGCATAAGTTCGTTCATCATTCTCTGCTGAAGCATAAATTCTCGACGTTCTATCGCCCGATCCATTGGACTTTTTCTCTTTGGTACTTTTCGAGGCCCCGGCCTCTGTACCATTCTTCCGCTTGGACTAATTTCGACGGGCTTTAATGAAATATCCAGCGTCCTCTCCACAGCGGGAACAATGAGAGACAAATTTGCACTGTTGGCTATCAATGGATTTACTCCTGATTTCATGAGTAATTCTGGTGTTAAACCAACCAGAATAGTCATTGGATCCATTCCAGGGCCAGTGTTGTTAATGAACATTTCTCTCACAAATCGTCGTGTTTCTGGATCTGGTCGGATAGGAATTTTCGGTTTCGGGGATGTTGTTGGAGCCGGTGTAGTTGTTGTCGTTGTTGTTGGCGCAGCTGTCATCTGTTGCATTTGTTGCTGTTGTAGAAGTCCAGACCAAGTTCCTAGTATACCAGCACCACTTTGTGTTGGTTTACCGATCGGTATTGTTCCGGGTACCATTTGCATATTTGGAAGCGTCATAATATTTGGAACGGCTGGCACCGTTTGGGCTATGGCAGAAACTTGCCTGGGTATAATTTGCGGTACAACAGGAACCGCTTGTAGCATTGGAACTTGTTTAGGCATATTTTGGTTTGGTAGAAACTGCCATGTTTGCGCTGACTTTGTGTTTCCGGAAGGTATTTGTGGCTGCTGTACCGTTTGCTGGCTCGGTAACGTCATCACTGCAGGATTGATAAATTGCTGATTGACTTGTGCTTTTGACTCAGCAGCATTGCTTGCGGGAACTTCATATCCTGTTGCAGCAAGTGCTTTGGGGTCCCTTTGTTGAATTTCTAGATAGGCTCTCCATGCTGCCAGCGTAGCAGCATCAGGCATTAGACTTTGATCTGTACCACCGACAGATCCTAGTGGTGTAAATGAAGGAATTCCGTCAGCGGAACCTGAACCGTCAGTCCCAGTTTGTACGTAGCTCACTGGTTGGGTGGTTGTTTCTGGAATCATATTTGTGACTCTTTGTCTAGTAGTGGTGGACATTGCATTCATTTTTGCAATTGCTTCAGCTTGTTTCTTCTTTGCTTTTTGAGCTTCCTGTCTCTTTTTCAATTCAATTTGCCTCTGTTTTTCTTTTTCACGCTGCTTTGCTTCAAGGAGTCTTTTACGTTTTGTATGTTTTTCAATTTCTTGTTTTCTAAGGGTTTGATCTCGTATTCTTTCGGTTTCTTTCTTAGTTATTTCCAGTTGTTGCCGCACTTCCATTTGTTTTTTCCATTGAGCCTGCGTCTTTTTTTTAATCTCAAGCTGTTGTTCTGCCAAGCGTAATCTTTCGTTTTCAAGTTGTAACTCCTGTTGTTGTTTTTTAAGTTTCTGTTGTAGTGCTTGAAGACGTTTTCTTTCTTTAATAATTAAAGGATGAAGTGTGGTTTCATATGAGGCTGGTGTCGTTGTGACTGGTTTAGGTGTGGTTGGTTTTTGTGCATAGGTAGTTTCAGCCACTGTCTCAAAAGCCGACGTTGGTTGTGTTGGTTTAGGATCCACCGTTTGGATTTTAACTGCTGCCTGTTCAGTATAGGATTCTGGGTTTTTGAGATTAGGCAGGAGTTTTTGTTGTCCCGCAGGAATGAGTCCCATTAGGGAAGTGGTCTGCATTCCAAAAATATCAAAAGGTGCAGCTGTGGAATCAAAAATGGTCCTATCTACTCGAGATGTAGTTGGCGCACTAGCAATTCCAATATTCAGAGTTGCTAATTTTTGAGTTTGCAAAGTTTGATCGCCGACAATCTCTTGTGTCTGTTGTATGATTGGAGAAGCAGGAACCCAGGTTTGTTTTACAGAGTCCCATACTAATTCTTCTTGTCCAGTTCCCTGTGACATCAAAGATTCAAACTGAGAACCAGCCCCAACCTTTCCTAACGGAGTGAAATCATTTGGCGGTACCTGTTCTTGAATTTTAGAATTGGTAGAAGCTGCGTTTATAGCTATTTCTGCAACATTACCGGTACCTGTTTGCGACGGAGTTTCGTAGCCTGTGCTCTGCATCGATTGCTGAGATTGTACTAAAGGATCATTTCCTGCACCAGGATCTGTGAACCCAAATGCACCTGATAATAAATCTGTCAATGATATTGTGCCCTCCTGGGACATGTCGACTTGCAACTTTGTACCTGTTTGCTGATTTGTTGGTTCAACGGTCTGATCGACCATTTGCACAGTTGATGACTTTGCAGACCCCATTTTAGTGTTTTTATCAACGGAAGGGGATGTAGGTCTAGAAACCGTTGTCATGGCAGGTTCGAAAGGTTTGGGCGTAGTCACAATGACGGTGCTCATTCTGACACCAGCATCTATTCCAGACAGAGATTTCGCTATAGCATCTAGTTTAGCTTCTGCTTGTTGATCCTTGTTTTGAGCACCCGGACTCTGTGACTGACTGCTTTGCTTTTTAGCAGAAGGATCAAGCTGATTTGCTGGGTCGAACATGGCGTCAAAAATGGCTGGATCTATTAAATCCGGTCCCATGCCGAGAAGGCCAAACATCATTTGGTTCCCCATATCCAAATTACCAGTTGCTGGGTCTACTGAAGTCTGCGATCCCATGCCACCCATATTTTGTGCCTTAAGCAAAGCTTCAATATCCTGTGCTGTTAAAGTGTTACCCAGATCTTGACTGGGACTAGCCTGGTCCGACACCTGTTTTGTTTTTTCTGTGGCAATAGTTTCAACAGGCTTGTCTTTAGTCTGTTTTGTTATTCCTTTGGATTGTTTTCCTTTGTCTATTCTCTCCACTGCAACCGAGCCAGTGGTAGCCATTTCAGCAAGGACTGTTGTAACTGGAGCACTATACCCTCCTAACATACCACGAGAAAGTTTTGTCCCGCCAAGCCCTCGGATTACATTTTTGGGTGGCCCTATTTTGTTTTTACCCATCATCAATTTTTTCAATGATGCAGCATTGCTCTTTCTTATGGAGTCCAGTGAAGTTCCAAAGTTTGAATTGCTAGATGAACTGACACCGATGTCACCTAGGATTTCCGTAGTACTCCCCATTTCATTTAACATCGTTCCCTCATTGAACTTTTTAACAGCCTTTGCCGTTACCTGCTTAGTACTTGAAGGGGTTCCGTCAAACATGGCTGATTCCATCCCAAAAGATTCCTGGGACATCCCTGCCGTTGTGACCGACTTTTGGGATGTTTTAGTGTTCGGCCCATTTTGCAGTGACATCTTCCCAGTCGATGCACTTTGCTCGGAGGGTTGACCAACGTTCAAAACTGACATAATATCTTCAAGGGTCATTCCAGGTATAACAAATGGCTCACCTGTACCCCCACCGACGACGCCTAATAATTCACTTGCAGAAAGACCCAAGGATTCCTGTCCGTTCGTAGGTGTTTGTGCGGTGTTTGATGATTTCACTTGTGCATTTAAAGTTCCGTCATTGTTGGAAAGGGCTGGTTTAGCATTTCTAGAAACGGTAGAACCGACACTGTTCCCTGCCATTCCCATTGTTTGTCGAAGACCTTTGTTGAAGTCTATTGCGACACCCGAAGAATCTGCAGCAGAAACTGCAGGAGAAGGTGGGGAGACTACATTCTGTGCATTCGTAGATTGGCCTGAAAGACTGGACGTCTTTTGTTCCTGTTTACCAAGGAGGCTCAGACTTTTATCGGCCCCAGTGAAGGCTAATAGCGTTGATAGTTTTGAGTCTGAAATAGGTTGATTGGCTCCTGGCTGGCCGCCTACCAGGGTTTTAGTTTCAGCTTTGGCCGGACCAATAACGCCCATGACCTCCCCGAGCTTGCGGATAAGTTCTTGTCTCGTTTTCTGGACGGCAGGATCAAGCGATGAGTCGGTCGGCTCCGCGGCACCTCCACCTAGTAAAAAGAAAATGAGCTATTCTCTGGCAAAAGGGGCTTAATGCATCTCAGTCATTCATGATACCAGTCAAGGAATCACATACTTATGGATCCATAATTGCCACTATTTCAAATAACCGACCTAATTATGAGGTAGACTGGCCCTTGGACATATTGAAAATTGACCAATAGCGAAAAGTCTCGGCCCAGGTCAGCCTGCGCGGACTGCGCAGGCTGACCTGAGTCGATACTTTTCGCAGGTGCATTAAGCACCCTTTTCACAGAGCATGGCTCAAATGTGTTTTCCCTGTACCGAAGGACAAAAGTTTAGATCTGTCTGCTACAGACGACAAATTACATATTGCTCGAATAATGGGAATTGTTTCAGTCAAGAGTGAAAATCGCAATGGAACAAGGAGAAAGTGCTAGTTTCAAGTCAATTCTTTTTCCTCGCATCGTTTTCAAAAACCTTATCTTTTAAGATTATTAAAACACAAAATTGTTATGTAATCGATTAGAGCAACCCGGATAAAAGCATAAGCAATATTCTCAGTGAAATGAGGGATAAATGCATTTGCAAAATTTATCGACCCATGTCAGCCTGTGCAATCCGCGCAGGCTGACATGAGCCGAAACTTTTTGCAATTGGTAAATTTTCTAGATCTCCAAGGACCATTCTACGTCATGACTCAATCAGATGACAGACAAAGTGAATTTTATGGATCCATAATTATGTGATGACTTGCTTGGTATAGTAAATCACGGAGACGGATTAAATTCTCTTTTGCCAGAGTATAGGTCATATGTATATTTCTAAGGCGTTTCAGACTTTGAGTGCAATTTTCCTTATAAACGTATTTACACTGATGATTCAAGCTATTTTGGGGGGTCGTATTTTCTTTTAAAAAATCCATGCTATGTGAAAAGGGGGCTTAATACATCTGCGAAAAGTATCAGCCCAGGTCAGCCTGCGCACTTCTCGCAGGCTGACCTGGGCCGAAACTTTTCGCCATTGGTCCATTTTATGCATGCCAAAGGACCAGTTCATCTCATTATTCAGTTTATTCTTAGACAAAATGTATTTTATTGATCCATGATCATGTGATGACTTGCTTGATTTCATGCTTCAAGGAGATGCATTAAGCCCCCTTTTGCCAGATCATGGCTCATACACACACACACACACACACACACACACACACATATATATAAAAACACACAACATTGCTGTAACTATAGATACGCATGGGCGGCTCTCCTGCAAAGGGTTTAATGCGATTCCATGATGCATCATACCAAGCAAGTCATCACGTGATTACGAATCCATTAACTGTTTTGTAAAAAACTGGTAGGGTAGAGTGGTCCTTTGACACGTAGAAAATTGGCTAACGGCAAAATGTTTCGATTTAGGTCAGCCTACGTGGACTGCGCAGGCTTACGTGGGTCGATACTTTTTGCAGATGCATTAAGCCCTCTTTTGATGAGCAGGGCTCAGATGACTCCCTCCAAATCATGTAGCTCACACCCTTTTTATTTTCGAGTACCCTTTGTAAATTTTGAGATTACCAAATTCTTTCTGGGCCCCATGTTCACTAACCATTCTTAAGAATATTCTTAGTCTTATTCTCCAAAATTGTCCAAATTTGAAAGTAACACAACTTCTGATTGGCTAAACCAAATGGTTTAGCCAATCAGAAGTTGTGTTACTTTCAAGTACAGAAAATGATGGAGAATTAGATTAAGAATGTTCTAAGAATGGTTGGTGAATACGGACCGTGAATTTGTTTTCATTTCAATTAGAAGGTAAAGTGCTAGGCTGTCGGGCTTTATTAGATTTACTGTCTTGCTACGTTTGCCCACGCTTATGGCTTGATTGATTGAATGGTGTTTTACGTCGCCTTCAACATTTTGTCAGTCATATCACGGCGACAGCTCATATATTTACTTATTTCCTGGGTTCCACAAGTACTAGGCCAGGGCTGTGAGGTGTCTTGCCCAAGGACACTCCCACGAAAAACCCAGGGAGTCCAGTGAGGCTCAAACCCGGTGCCTTCAGGTCAAGAGTCTTACACTTTACCACTGACTCCCGCAGAACCGCCGCTCCCCCGACTCTTGAGGCAAAATTTAAGTTCAGTCATAACAATTCTAAGCATATTTAAATGATTTCCTTGATAGTGCAAGATGACAAGTAGAAAACATGAAAAACAGAAGAAAATGCTGTTTGAGAGAATTTTCTCCTTTTCCTTCAATGTTTTCGATGGCAAATCTCTCTCGGTCTTTATCAAGCTGGGATTGTTTATTAAATGGTTACAGATACCTCTATACTCGTTTTCATCCTGTTTTTAATCCGTTTCATCTCTATTGTATGAAACAAGAATCATTTTTCTATCTTCATGCCAAATGTTGCCCCCTGACGGCTGCAAAGTGGCACAGATTACGACGGGTAGAAAATGCATTTTGTTTTTTGGCAGCCTTCAAACAGCTGTTGTTTCCGGTTTTAACCCTTTCCCATACGACAAATTTTAACCCCTTCCAAATTCAAAGCATCTGTAGACGACAAATTTGAAAGTGATACAAATGAACTAAAGGTTTTTTGACAGAGTAGAAAACGTTGTGGGAAAAAGGAGAAAATGCTGGTTACCAGCATTTTCTTCTTTTCTCACAATGTTTTCAAAGGCCTCTCCCTCAGGGACGTGAAAACACGAGATTGTTTTGTAAAGAGTTAAATGAGGACAAACCCCTTGAGTTTCTCCATCCCTTGCACCATATATGTTAGTAATTTATTTATGTTTACACAGCTGACCACATTCTGAGCCATTCTATACACTATCAAGTGTTAACAGCGTTTTTTTTTTTTTCTTTCTCAATGGCTGGAAGAGTATATATCTGCAAAAGAACGTAATATTGGTAAGGTTTCGTACCTAAAATGGTGTTCAGAATGCTAGGAACAACGTTTGCAGAGTCGGTAGGTGAAGGCCCCACGGCTTCTAAGTTTGTATTGTCAATCGCCATGGTAGGATGGGATATACTGGCTTGTCCAGATAAAATCTCCTCTGCTGTGGGTCGATACTCAAGTTTACCCGTAGCACTTCTGAGTTCTGCCCGTGTATTTGACCGGCTGTCAACAAATGATGTTCCTGTAATGCGTAGATAGTAGGCATTTTGCAGAGCAATTCCGAGTTTTAAACATTTTTTTTTTCGTTTAAAAAAAAAAAAAGGATACTGAAGGGTTATTTACTAGATAGAAAAAAATCAATGATGCAGCTATTTCTTTTATCCCTTTCAATGTCATAGACATTAGAGGCTTTGGCGTGCAGTATAGATCAAGATCAGACTGCACAGAAAGGTGCAGTCTGATCTTAGAGCTATACCGTCCGCTTGTTTAGTCAAACCATTGAGAACATTTTTTTTTCTTTTTAAGTCTGAATGAATTGTTTTCAGAGCCAATGGAAGATATCACAATAAGATATGAGCCATGCTCTGACAAAAGCGATCTTAATGCATCTCTGAGATGCATGATACCAACCAAGTCATCACATGATCAGAGATCTATAAAATCCATTTTGTATAACAACCGATATAATCATAAAGTGCACTGGTCCTTTGAGCTGCAGAAAATTGACCAATAGCAAAAAGTTTTTGTCCAGGTCAGCCTCCGCGGACTGCGCAGGCTGACCTGAATCGATACTTTTTTTCGCAGATGCATTAAACCCTCTTTTCACATAGCATGGCTCATATCAAATAAGATATTTGCCGCTGAAGAAGTTAAGGGAATAATAGTACGCTATTTTGAATAATGGCGAAAAGAAGAGGTAATTTGAAAACCAACGTATATTCGTAAATAAGCCCCGCCCTGGCAAAAGGTGGTTTAACTCTTTACCAAACGACAAAAAATTTAGACTGGTCTAAATTGGAAGCATTTGCAGACGACAAAATCAATGTAATTGAAAAAAATTGAAAATTGTTTTGGGTAGGATAGAAAACATTGGTTACCAGCATTTTCTCCTTTTCCCACAAGGTTTTCAAAGGACTTCTTTCACAGGGTCGTTAAAAGTCGGGATTGTGTGGTAAAGGGTTAATGCATATCAGTGATGCATGACACTAAGCAAGTCATCACGTGATTATAGATCTGTAAAACCCATTTTGCCGTACAACCGGCTGAATCATTAAGTAGAATGATCCTTGGGCATGCGGGAGAATTACCAAAGGCAAACATAAAAATACAAAAAGTTTCGAGCCGGGTCAGGCTGCGTGGACTGCACAGGCTGGCATGGTTCGATACTTTTTTTTTCTTCTCCAGATGCATAAAACCCCTTTTTCACAGAGAATGCCTTTAATCATACAAAGGTAGTATCCTGAAATCAATTTACAAGGTCGCTTTGAAGTTACCCTTATCAGGCACATATTTTCCTCCAAACATGATGGTTAAAATCATGAGCACATGTACATGAATACCTAGGGAAATATTGCGGCAAAAGGAGAATCGTTCGTTCTGAGCTATTTATCCTTTTGTGAGAATCGAAATCTTAAACTGGTCCACTGCACAACGGAAAAGGCCATCTCGAATAAAAAAAGTAAGTATTAAACCTTAGACTGCTAAGCGCGACTTAAGGGTCTTTTGCGGACATTGTAGATAAAGATCAGACTGCACAGAACGTGCAGCCTGATCTTGGATCCACACTGTCCGATAAGGAGATATCTTTCCTCCAAAAACACTTTTAACCCATTCCCAAACAAGCCCTGGTTTTCACGTGTCTGCAATGCTAGTCTTTTGAAAACACTGTGGGAAAAGGAGAAATTGCTCATAACGAGCAATTTCTCCTTTTCCCACAGTGTTTTCTACCCTTTTTGAGAACTTTCTGCCATTTTCATCAAATTTAAAATTGTCGTCTGCAAACTCTTTCAATTTGGACCACTCCAAAATTTGTCGTTTGGGAAAGGGTTAAAATAGTAGAATTTTGGGTTTTATTTTCAGCTTGAAAGTTTCATTTCACTTATTTAGCAGGACAAGGGTTAAAAGAAAATGTCATTGTCACTGTCACTGAATGGTGTTTTACGCCGCTTTCAACATTATTTCAGTCATATCACGCCGGTGTAATGCAGAGAAATGACCCTCCCCTACAAAATGACCCATGGGTCATTTCACTACGTAGAGGAATGACCCGGGTTATTATTCTACGTAGAGAAATGACCCCAGACCTTAGAGAAAGGACCCCCTCCTCTAGCTGTAGTAGAATGACCCCCTCATGAAAAGAAAGGACCCCCGTAGAGAAATGACCCCCCTTTTTTCCCCTGTAACATTGTTGTTGCTGCTGATGCTGATACTACTACTACTACTACAATTACTACTACTACTACAATTAGTACTACTACTACTCGTACTTCTACCACCCCCTTTTTGCCTTAACATCGTTGTTGCTGCTGATGCTGCTGATGTTTCTACTACTACTACTACTTCTACTACTGCAGCTGCTGCTGCTGCTGCAACTACTTCTAAGAGTGGGGTCCTTTCTCTACAGTCTGGGGTCATTTCTCTACGTAGAATAATGACCCGGGTCATTCCTCTACGTAGTGAAATGACCCATGGGTCATTTTGTAGGGGAGGGTCATTTCTCTGCAATACACCGGCAGCTCACATATTCGCGGTATTTCCTGGGTTTCACCAGCGCTAGGCTAGGCCTCTGAAGTGTCTTGCCCAAGCACAATTAAAAGAAAAAGCTAACCTCTTGTAGGGGACAGATATTCCTGTGTTCTACCGGATGGTATTGATGTCTTCTCATCCCTCACCACCATTGAAGAATGTCGAGCAGCTGTGGATGTCTCCGCTTGATTCGATCGTCCTTCGTTCAGTTCTGAAAATAAAAAGTCCATATTAAAATGTTAAAGTAGGTCAACTTCTGATTGGCTAAGCCATATTGATTGGTCAATCAGAAATTTTGTTTCTTTCAACATCTGTGAAAGTAACACAATTTCTGATTGGTTCATCTGAATTGATAAGCCAGTCAGGCTTTAAAAAACTTGTTTTGTCGGGATAAGGAGAAAGTGTTAAAAGATTGATCTCATAATATGTAGTTTGCAATGCGTGCAGTTCGTACAAAATTATCCTTTGTAGCCCGGTGATGAGTTAGGAGACATGATCAATCAATCAATCAATCAATCAATCAATCAGTCAATCAATCAATCAATAATTTTACTGGCATCGTTCGACATACAATGTCTTCGGCTATTTACAAACTTAGTAAAATATGGCTGACACAAAATAAAATTGCATACATGATAACGAACCTGGTATATAACTTGCCCCGACCAGTGCTGATGGATCCATGGGTTTACCAGTGTCGGAGGTGGCTGAGGAAATAAAAGGTGCCCCTGAAACGAAAGAGTATGAAATATTGGAGAAAACGCAAATTATCGAAATAAAATTATAGAATTCAATCGTTTGAAAACATCGAATTGAAGCTTAACTCTTTACCACTAGAGACAAATTTATACTTTCCCAAACTGATAACATTCGCAGACGACGGTTCAAATTTGGTTCAAAGGAAGGAATTTGTTTTTAATAGGGTAGAAAACATCGTGGGAAAATGAGAAAATGCTGGTTACTAGCATTTCCTCCTTTTCTAACAATGTTTTCAAAAGGCTGCTTACTATTTAAAGTGTTTAAAAAGGTCGAGTCTACATGTTAAAACAGAGGTCAATTTTAACTATGAATAAAGATTTCAACCGGTTAACCCTTAGGCTGCTAAGCACGACTCAAGCACATTTTTGCGAACAGTGTAAATCAAGATCACACTGCACAGAACTTGGATCTACACTGTCCGATAAGGAGATATCTTTCGCCCAAAATACCTTTGAAATCACAGAATTTAGGGTTTTACAGACTGCTTTGAAGTTTCATTTCACTTATTTAACGGGATATGGGTTAAAGGTGGAAATGAAACAGAACTGAAGAATTCGACCGTTAAGAAAGATCGCATTTAGCATAATTGAAATAATCAATTTGATACAGTAGGTCAAAACTGGAGCTTAACAAATGAAAGGAAGAAAAAAAAAAAAAAAATTAAAAAGTTAGGATTCCACTTCATCGGTGCTTTCAGTGCTTTGATAAATGCATCGAACACTTTCAAGACGATAGAAAGCTTCCACGACCGCATTGTTTTTACAACGTAGGGACGAGGCTTATCAGCAGACATATGAGGGACATATAATATGCAGTGATACACAACAAAAAAGAAACCTACGAGCAAGCAGAGCCTCTATTTCCGCCTGCGACTGTTTTGGGGGTCGGGGAATCGTTGGGTTTTCGTAGGGTATACCAGCGTCCGCGGGTGGCTGTAAGGCTCTCTCTATCGAAGAATGCATGGAGGCCGGACCGGGCAGCATGTTGTCGACAAACATTGGGTCAAACACTAAAAACAGAAGGCATGCAATGAAAAAAAAAGAAATAGACAACGTAGAATAATGAACCATGCTCTGTGAAAAAAGGGGTTTAATACATCTGCAAAAAGTTTCGACCCATTTCAGCCTGTGCAGACCGCGCAGACTGACATGGGTCGAAACTTTTTGATGTTTGTAAGTTTTCTGCATGTCAAAAGATCATTCTACCTCATGATTTATCCTGTTGTTAGAAAAAATTGATCCTTATTATAGATGTAAGGACGTGCTCAATGACCCAAAGTGTGAAAATTCGTTATTTGTTGCAATTTAACCCTTTACCACACAATCCCGAACTTTAACGACCGTGGAAAAGAGACCTTTTGAAAACATAGTTGGAAAAGGAGAAAATGCCGGTAACTAGCATTTTCTCCTTTTCCCACAATTTTTCTTTTAAAAACATATTTCAGTTTTTGAGTCACATTTATGTTACCGTCTGCAAATGCTTTCAATTTCGACTAGTCTAAAATTTTGCCGTTTGGTAAAGATTTAACCCTTTCAGCGCCATAGGCGAAAATATGAACTTTTGCGGATGGCACAGATCAAGATCAGACTGCACAGAACGTGCAGTCTGATCTTTGATCTATACCATCCGCTTGTTTAACCAAGCCTATACGATAAAAATCTTTTTGGGTTTAAGTGGATTGTATTTTCAGCTGTCAAAAGAAGTCGAGTTTATTTATTTGGCGCCGAAAGATTTAAGGCACACGCCTTAAAGCTTTAACTCTTTACTAGACGACTTGTCTATATTGAAAGAATTTCCAGACGACAAACTAAAGGTAGCTTAACCCTTATCCTGCTGAATAAAAGAAATGAAACTTTATAGTAGATAGTAGAAGCCCAAAACTTTCTAGTTTCAAGGGTGTTTTTGGAGGAAAGATATCTCCTTATCGGACAGTGTAGATCAAAGATCAGACTGCACGTTCTGTGCAGTCTGATCTTGATCTACGCTGTCCGCAAAATGTCGGTGGGTCGCGATAAGCAGCCTAAGGGTTAAATGGTGATTTTTACTTTGATAAAGAAATAAAACATTGTTGGAAAAGAAAAAAAAAATACTGCTTTTCAAATATGTTTTTATTATTCAAGGCTTTATTTATCGTGTTTGTTGAATCTCGAGATTGTGTTATAAAGCCTTTAACTGTCAGATAAATTGAATGAAAATGTCAAGCAGTGGGTAAAAGTGATTATAGTCACCGTCATAGGATTCATTCCTCTGTAACCGCTGATATTAGTTTCGACGATGGTTATGAGGGAAAGCAGCCAGTGACTAGAGAAGTATATTGGGCGAAGTTATGGTAAATGAATATGGTTAGATGAACTGTCCAATATACGTAATAACGCAGTTTTCAACATATATTCTGGTTGCCGTAACTACTTTTGAATTTAACATGTAATGTAAATATTTCATCACTGACCTGTATCAGGTGGTCCTGCACCAGGCAATTTAGGTACTCCTCTTCCGATTGCGCTCGGGGCAGCCACCGTGCCGGGCTCGATCAGGGCCTCGCCCGTCATGTCAACACCAGTTGCTTGACCTGCATTTCGTTATAAAATGAAATAAAATAAAATAAAATAAAATAAAAAGAAACCAATTTTCTGGAATCTACAATTTCCAGAATTCTCTAAATTTATAAAGCAACATAATTTCTAATTGGCTAAACTAAGTGATGTGGCCTATCCGAAATTGTGTTAGTGTATAAATTTTAAAGTACAATTTGCTGTCCTAGGATAGTTACTAAATGCAGTTTAAAGAATGATCCCATTACGTTTCTAAGACGAGTTTTAAAAAATGTGGATACCAAGAATTTCAAATATCATTATCGCTGACCATTTTTAATCAATCGTTTGCGTGTGATTTTAATATGAATAGGTCTATCAATATAATTAATTCTGCGTTTATCTATAGTCGCCAACGGTTGTCCAAATGCATTACGTTCCCAGAGCGCTATACCGAGCAAGTCATCACATTATCATACATTCATAAAATGCATTTCGCATAACAGCCGGCTGATTCCTGAGGTAGAATGGAAAATACACCGAAAGCAAAAAGTTTCGACATAAGGTCAGCCTGCGCGGACTGCGCAGGCTGACCTGAGTCGATACTTTTTGCGGATGCATTAAACCTCCTTTACACACAACATAGCTACGGATCAATTCGTTGTTTGGCATAAAGCTTAAAGACCCACCAGAACTAAGATCAGCAGCGCTCATAAACGAGGTCTGCGTTCGGGATGTCCCTGATGAAAAAGAATCACCAATCAAAGTGCCAAAGTTGATTGTTTCCTGTGGGCTTTGATCGGGCGGGGGACCACCAGGCTTGCCTGGTGGAGGATTCTGGAAACCCGGGGGTGGTGGTAGTGGAACACCTGCTTGACGTCGGCGACGGACCAGTGGCTGTGGTCTGAAAAAAAGTTATTTGATAAATACGAAATGCAAATGCTAGTATATTTGGAGAGAGAGAGCGAGAGAGAGAGAAGAAGAGAGAGAGAGGAGAGAGACACAGACAGACAAACACGGAGAGAGGGGGAACAGAGGCACGAAAGATAGACATAGAGAGACTGAGAGACAGATGAACTTGAAACTACGATTGTTTCTTTTCAATTAAGTCAGAATCTGTTTATTTGTCAATCTGTATCTCTCTGTACATCCCTGTCTCTCTCTGTCTCTCTCTTTCTATCTCTTCCTCTCTCTGATTCCGTTGCTTTCAGGTTCCGATCAACATATCAGTTATCTCTTTTGGTAATAATATGGTAATTCTTCATTGCTTTATACGAAAAAAGTCTTACTTGATCATAGAACTAAGAAGACTGGCAATAGAGGCGGGAACTTCAGCTGTAGGGGCGGCAGATGGTGCTGCATTCATTTCAGCCATAGAGGGCGCTGCATTTATGCCGACGATGGACGCAACAGAGGGTCCCATATTCATGTCACGGGCTGTGGAAGCAAGAGAGTTCTCTGCATTGACACCAGATAGCGCTGCATTCATATCGGCAATTATTGACTCCATCGTAGGGGCTGTATTTATGTTGGCATCTGTAGGAGCCATTGAGGGTGCTGCATTCATGTCGGCAACTGTGGGAGCCATAGATGGTGGCACATTCATGTTGGCTATTATCGAAGCCATTGAGGGCGCCGCATTCATGTTTTCAACCGTTGGAGCTATGGAAGGTGCCGCATTCATGTCGGCAATTAATGATTCTATAGTGGGTGCCGCATTCACGGCGACATCTGTTGAAGCCATAGAGGGATCTGCTTTCAAACTATCGATTGCTGCCTGTAAGGCAGCTTCCTGAGACATCGCTGCGGCATCTATTCCACTTTTTCCTAAAAAAAAAAGAGGAATTGAGGTGCATATGTTCATTTTATTTCATGCTTTCCGGTAGGATATCGAGAAATAGCGGTGAAAATATTTTTCGATATTACACGGGTACGACCAGTGAGAATACCGTCCACGGGGAGTTTGTACTGGTTTTTATGGAAGTCTCGACAAATAAGGCGTTAGAAGCATGAAATAGATAGAATATTTATTTTTTTCAGTGAAAGATCGAAATTTATTTCATCTCGTGAACCATCATCGGTAATATTTTCACGAGTGGCTGGGCCACTCGTGAAAATATTACCGATGATGTTCACTCGATGAAATAAATTTCGATCTTTCACCGAAAAAAACAAATATTCTCTACGTATTATGATTATTAGGGCATTTTTCGTCGTCCTTATCATTTCAGTGGCGCTCTGGGAAAAGGGGGTTAAAGCATCATATAATCATGGATCCAAAAGTCCATTTTGTCTATTATTCGACTTAATCATGAGGTAGACTAGTCCTTTGAAATGCAGAAACTAGACAAGTAGCAAAAAAGCTTTATTTTTAGTAGGCCTGAGCGCACTGCGTAGGCTGACAAGGGTCGATACTTTTCCCCCTTTTCACACAGCATGACCCATATGTTCATCTTTTTGTACAGACCATAAAGAGCCGTTAAACAAGATTTCGTTTCGCAAATTTTATTAAGAAAATTTTATCAGAGATTGCTCTCTGTTCGCGTGCATAAATGGATTTGAAATTAAAACATAGATAGAACTGATCGTACAGCGGAGAATTGTTGTCTCAAATGTACGTGAACAAAACCGGTTATGCTGGTTTTAGGGCGGTGTCGGTTAGGCACCGTATGGTCACTTCTAGCGAGAACGCCTGATGAGTAACATCGTCTTTCCGTTCAAATTCAATTTGTTTGTAAGATGTGTTTGTTTACACAATGTATTATGCTTTGATACCATGTGTGAAGTTAGATAACATAACTATGGTCTGTTGAAAATGTTTCTATGATAAAATACCATGCTTTAACGCAGTCCGCGCGTTCTTGTATTCTAGGAGTCTGAGAAGCATGCCCATCAACGGTAATGTTTCGTGCATGTTGCGGAAACAGGTTTCCTCTCCCTAAAAGGGTGGTTAAAAAAGCAGAGGAGGGAGGGAGAGGTTTTTCCTAGACGGCCAGTAATCCAATGATGAATATACAGCTGGTTATGTGGTGTCTGCTTTATTACATGCTGTTTATGCTGGCAGACATAATGCTGTTACTTATTGAATTATACATCCTACATTACGAGAATAAAAAAATGTAGTACTTAGCATCTTATTTCCATTTAATCGTAGAGTGAGGTTTGTAAATACACATTGTTGTTAGCAGAATATCTCCGATTCTTGTCAACGCTCCTGATGTTACTCAAATATACGGGTCTCGCCCATTCAAAACGAGAGAGTGTTTTGTTGTTTTTGTAGTAGTAGTAGTAGTTTTGTGAGAGATACAGATGAGACATACGTGTACAAAACACGAAGAGTTACCTAGTCTTTGTTTTTGTATTTTTACTGTAAAATTTTCCATAGCGTTTGTAACGGTAAAGTCATTATTGGAGAAAAAACTGATAAATACATTTTTGAGTCGCCTGGTTGCGTAGCAACCAGGCTCTCATTGTTATCATCCTGATCTATGGGGTGACGTAGGCATACCTCCGGCCTTGTACTGCTTCCTGGCCGAGTTCCGGTTTACGAGATAAAACATAGTTTTCTAATTATTTGGTAAACAACCCGGTTTTTATCGAAAATAACTTACAACTGTGCCTTTGTGATACTGAATATGTCTATACAGACTGAGCTATTTAACGGTTCAAACATTTGAAACAACCATTTCGTCCACATGGGTACACGTTAGCCTATTTACACAAACGTCATCTCTAAATATAGCGCATTATGTATGTATCTAAAAATAGCCGTTGTGACCTAAACAAGTTTGCGGACACACTGAAAAATACTCTCCGACGACAAGCGTCTTTACTACGGCACACTTCTATTTGTGGACAATTCTCAGTGAAAATGGTTTGATAATTACCCATTAGAAGTACAGTCTAAATCTTACAATCTGTCCCTAATTGTTGCAAGTCTTATTACAATTCAACACTCAACCTATGGTCGGAAAGAGAACGGCGATACCGAGTTTGGCATAGAAGCTTTCAATGGAGATTTTTCCCGACAGTAGGCTATTTTTTTAAACAAATTTATAACGAATTGGAATGGTTGCGTTGCCTTCTTACACATTCTTACACGTTGCTACTTCAGCGTTTTTTATTCTAGACTTTAAATACTTTGCACACCAATATTATAGGTGCACAGAGATCGTACATAGCGTATGTGATGCGCACGGTTCTAGGCTGTACCAAGTCATCGCTTAGCAGGTGCTTTCTGGAATGTAGCTGTGCGACAAATATAGATCGTATAATCACGTGACGTATAACGTCATTTGCACCACGGAATTCTTTATAAATTTACATATTTATGAATCATTCGCTGAAGCGACCCTTATTTTCAGCGTACACCGACCTATCGCTTCACCGATCCATGCAGGGCGAGTGTTTAAAGTACATGTATACTGTGTTTGATTGGTTGTTTTTCGTTTTTAAAGAAGTGAATTTGTAAAAGTCTGCTGTTTTTTTTTAATGTGCGATTAACCTAGATCTAGTATTTATGAAAGAAAAATTTATTAGTGCGGGTGTCAGAACACAAGGTGCTTTCGTAACTGCCAAAATCTGAATTCACACGGGAATTCTTGAAACTACACAGTTCTAACAACCAGCAGTCTAAGAACTTGACTTTTTACTCCACTATATTTCAAATATAAAAGAGCAGATCAATGTTAACCCACTCGAATAACAAGCTCTTTATTGGAGTGTTTGTAATCTTGTAAAGGGTTGTTGTAAAGGATAATTTAGAGCGAATCGCAAACATTTAGTTTAAGTCAAAGCACTATACATGTAGATCTCTAAAATTTTGAATTGTTGTGGAAGCAGTACTAATTCCTGGGACTTTATAAAACAGAGACAAAGTTAAAGGGCTGATGACCATGCCATTAGGTTATATTGTTCTTCTTGAGCTGTAGCAGCCACATTCTTAGATTCCATTGTGGACAAAACTTGAACCCGGATAGCAACAAATACAAAATATTTCCAAAGGACAAGTAGATTACTGAGTCAAATATTTGTGTATGCTCCAGAGGCTACATTTCAGTCTAATGATCATGAAATTGCCAGGCTGTTTGTCTCGATAACAATTCTTGACAAAACTGAAAGTAGGTCACCGGGGGTTAAAAGAAAAAGGTTGTCACTAGGTGAAATCAGACGGAACCGTAATAGATCTAGTGCTTTAGAATCCATTTATGTTCAGTCCAATACTCACGGAACTTTGTCAGACTGCTTAGATTAGATATGGGTGAGTTGCAAAAGGGTATTTTTGGTTTAAATGTGTGTCACTAGATCCAATACCAGAAGACAAAGTTCAATTGAGTTCCATACTAATGTTGCCTAAATGGTCCTCTTGTAAAATTGTTCAAGTCGTTCAGCTCTGTTTCTATAAACTTCACAGAAGCTTGAGAAATGAGTAGTTTCATTTCAAAATAACCGCCTCTGAAACTGTATAAGCAATTATACCCAAATTTCATATCTAGCATCCTGTATTTGGAAAGGATAATTATTGAAATTAAACGATATATGTATAACCATTTTAGAAAATTTGTGTCATATAAAAACAACTTGCTCTAAATCTGGGGAGAAAATGTATGCCCTATTCTACTGAAATTATTTAGAATGCTTGTTTTAGCAATATGTGTAAGAATTAAGATACACATGTAAGTTAAGTCACCCAGATTCTGCGCCAGAAAAAACTTTTTTATCAACCTAGAAGCCTAATTGTTGTCCACATTCTTTACAGGCATTATTAAGCTAGGGAGGAACTGTTAATATTGATTTAACTTCGACAGTTATTACGCCCCGCTGAATTTCGGGGCGGGGGGGGGGGATATGGTTTTCGTGTTGTCTGTCCGTCTGTCCGTCCGATCTTCCGTCCATCCAAACAGATATGTTCTAAAATCGTTGACGAAAGTTAATGAAACTTCATACATGTAGTCCTCATAATAGTCCGCCGATATACTTTTTTTTTTAATATAATGCCTTGTCATGGAAAAAGGGGGCTTGATGTCTTTCGGTTTCATTTGTTTTTGTTTTTAACGCAGTGTCATGGCAAAAGGGGGTTTGATGTATATTTCCATTCTGGACCAATCTCTTTAACTACTGGACAAAATTTTATGAAACTTCATATTTATAGTGTTTATCGTAAGCCACAGACGATCAGTATTTGTTTTTATTTAATGAAATGCCGTATCATGGAAAAAGGGGGCTTAATGTATATTTTCGCCAATAACATGCAAAACAAAATACCTCTTATAATAATGTTTCTATCAAAAAAAAAGGGGGGTTTTTTTTGGTGGTGGATATCATTTCAACGAAATGACTTGTTTTATACTGATTGTACCCTTTGAAAACCATTTTTTAAATGAAGTCACCCGGGGTAAGAGACTTTGAACTTTTTAAACCTGTTCCTGGTGCCTAAATTTTAATTCTCACCACATATTAATGTTTGTAATTTTAGGATGACAACTTAGAAATATGCTTGCATATAATACTGTCTTATGGTTGAGTTATTTTGTATCTCGAATGCTTTTAATAGATTTGAACAAAAAAGGGTGAAAACTTCTAACCCATTACCATCCAGGCGACTCTCAGGACTATCAGTCCTTTGATTAATCTTTAGGCTGCTAAGCATGACTCAGGGACATTTTGCGGACAGCTTATCAGGACCAGACTTAACCGAACGTGCAGTCTGATCTTGGATCTACACTGTCCGATAAGGAGATATTTTTTCTCCAAAGATAACTTTGAAAAAGCAACATTCAGATTTACTTTCAGACCTAAAGTTTCATTTTTTCTTTGCATTTTCTTTTTGTTTTTTCTTTTCCCAGCTAAGGGTAAACAGTTACCTCTTTATTTTTTTTTCATTTTAAAACCAAAATGTCAACGTCCTCTCCTACATTTTTATTGTCGAATTCTGGATTAATGCCCCATTTCGAATAGAACTGAAAAAATAAATTTGATATATACTAAGCAAGAAACTTTGATGGACTTACTTAGATGTTTTTCTTTGACAATGGTCAAACTGCAAAATAACTTTCTCTCATCAAGCGTAAAGAAACTGGCTGCTACGGAATCCTGTTTCCGCCATCCACTTTTCGACCTACGAGGAACTCGAAAAGTAGAAATTAGGCACACTAACTTCCACTTTTCTAGCAAAAAAGTTACCTCGAAAAGTCGAAAAGTTGACGTTTTTGACCTGACAATTGTCAAAAAACTTTCGACTTTTCGACCTCACGTTTGTCTAGAAAAGTAGAAATTAGGAAGTACTAACTTCAACTTTTCGCGTTAAACTGCTAGGTCGAAAAGTAGAAAAGTGGAAGTTTTTCACATGACAATTGTCAATAAAACTTCCACTTTTCGACCTAGAAAAGTCAAAAAGTCGAAAAGTTGAAAAGTCGAAAAGTCGAAAAGTTGAAAAGTCGAAAAGTCGAAATTAGCCGATTAAAACTTCCACTTTTCTAGTTAGGACTGATTATCACGGAATGTTTGTTTATCAGCACCGAATAATGTTAGAGCCGGTGTAGGGGTAAAAATTCCTGTGTCACCGGTCCCGCGGGGTAGAGGTTAAATGTACACCGAATAAGTCTGTACACCGAATAAGTCTGATGTCAGTCATAATACGGCAACGCCCTAATTTTCATTTTACCGTAACTCTGCCCCATTCGGCAGCCCTTTAAACCCGCCCTTATCGCATTGTTACGGTGCCTAGACATAAACATACAAATTGACGGAAAAGATAACAGACAGACGGACACATTGACAGACGGACAGAAATGGGTAAACTGATATGCTCCCTATTATATGGTGTGGGAGCATACAGTGCTGGGCAACACGAACTGTAAAAGGTCCGTAGTATAACTGGCATTCTATTCAACAAGAGGACCATGATGGTCCTAAATCGCTCACCTGAAATGCAACTCAGCTGTCATTGTTATGGCCACTTGCCTCTTGATTTTTGCTGGAATGTTTTAGTTTTGAAAATGCTTCATCCATATGACAATACCAACAATCAGAGTAGGTAAGAAAATGATAGTCGAAATTATAGGCCCTAGAGTGTAAACAATGGAATTGTCATCAAGATCCCCTATTTTGATGCTTTTAGCTTGTCCCCATTTTGATCAGATTTGTCCTTAGGTCATTATGAACATCCAGGGAAATTTTGAGTATGCCTGAGCCAGAATTGTGGTTGCTGAATGTGTTCATGTTCATGTTCACAAACATATAAACATTCTGGGCGATGGATCAAGATTATGCTTGAATTATGATACTTATATAATAAACAGTGGAATTTTGGCGACGCATATTCAAGGATACATAAAAGCTAACCATGAGTATGTTATGCTCAGGTGAGCTGATAATGGGTTTTCAGACAGAATCACATGCCAAATGTATGTTGTGGGCCATGCAATATGGAACAGGAGGATTCCAAGAATACACCCTTTACATAATTGATCCCACATTGTGACTACAAACGACTTTTTGTGATTCCAAGGAAGAAATTTGGTAAATACTATTAGCAAACAAGAGCCGTCAAGTGGTTGTTGAGAAATCGCTTCGGACGGACAGACAGACAGACGAAGTGGCGACTATAGGCTCGCCCTTACGGGAGCATAACTATGCACCAGTCCATGCTGAATATGAAAGTTCTAGGGTTAATGTTTGGATGAAAGAAGATTTTAAAAGATCTTTTATCTGGATGTGGAAACTGGGATCCAACAACAAAGCACTTATTTTTTTCCTAAGGTCACAATTCGATGTACTTTGGTAGAGTGCTACTGTTGCGAATTAAGTTGTAGGCTTTGTGTTTGGGTTGATTTTTTTTTCAGCAGTTGACATGGAAACCAGAGTTGCTCATGAATTCCAATTTGTCAAAGGGCAATACAGTTGATCTTGCTTCGCTAAGCGACTACGTTTATTAAGCCAACACTTTTATTAAGCGATAGGAATTCCAATGTCTCTGTTGAAATATATAATACTAGCTGGAACTGAATGCCCCATGGATTAAAGCCTTTATGTTGAGCTAAATCCTATGTTGTTAGTACTTATTACGATCGTCTTAGAGAGAGTATTGTAATGAATATTACCAACAAAGGCTTTTCTTGAAAGTAAGGTATTATTTGAGTGCAGGAAATTTTAAAGATTTCCTTCTTTATCTCTATGTGAAATCCGAGAACCCACAACATAGGGCCAATTTTTAACACCAGGGCCATAATTTTAAGTAGTTTGGTAGAGGGTCACTACATGATGCTACATGCCATATATGAAAGCTCTAGCCCTTACGGTTTGGGACAAGAAGATTTTTCAAGATTTCCTTCTTTATCTCCATGTGAAATCCGAGAACCCACAACATAGGGCCAATTTCCACACTAGCGCCATTATTTGAAGTATTTCGGTAGAGGGCCACTACATGATACTACATGCCATATATGAGAGCTCTAGCCCTTACGGTTTGGGACAAGAAGATTTTTAAAGATTTCCTTCTTTATCTCTATGTAAAATCCGAGAACCCACAACATAGGGCCATTTTCAACACTAGGGCCATAATTTGAAGTATTTTGGTAGAGGGCCACTAGATGATGCTACATGCCAAATATGAAAGTTCTAGCCCTTACGGTTTGGGACAAGAAGATTTTTCAAGATTTCCTTCTTTATCTCTATGTGAAATCCGAGAACCCACAACATAGGGCAAATTTTTAACAACAGGGCCATAATTTGAAGTATTTTGGTAGAAGGTCACTAGATGATATTACATGCCATATATGAGAGCTCTAGCCCTTACGGTTTGGGACAAGAAGATTTTTAAAGATTTCCCTCTTTATCTCTATGTGAAATCCGAGAACCCACAACATAGGGGCAATTTCAACAACAGCGCCATAACTTGAAGTATTTTGGTAGAGAGCTACTAGATGATGCTACATGCCAAATATGAAAGCTCTAGCCCTTACGATTTGGGACAAGAAGATTTTTAAAGTTTTTTCTCTCGGTTGCCATGGCAACCAGAGTTCTTCATGGAATTCAAATCTTTGAAGTATTCTGAAAGTGCATCACCTAAGGATCATTTCTGTGAAGTTTCACTGAAATCTGTTGGGCGGTTTCAGAGGAGAAGATTTTTTAAGTAATTGTTCACGGACGGACGGACGGACGGACACACGGATGGACGGACGGACGCCGGACAACGATCGATCACAATAGCTCACCCTGAGCACTATGTGCTCAGGTGAGCCAAAAAGCCTCGACCAGAACTCCAGGAAAGAAAGGGGAAGATTTCATAGGAATGTAATTAAATTATTTTCCATGTAAACCTATACTGTTGGCACTCTTTCCTTTTGAATGCTGGTGAAAATTGTTCATCGACTACAGATCGTATTGTATTTTTTTTACACTCGTACTGGGTCGTGAGCAAATCTGGGTGACTATGAAGATTTCCATGTCGTTCGGTCGTGAATCTGTCGAGAAATGATCGAGGATTGAGCGTCCAGGACAGACTATATCGTTTAGATCAATTGTAGATCGTCTTGATTGCAAGTATGTTGCAACTCTCACGTTCGGGATTGAGTCTTGGTCGAGTAAGGTTGCGTCTTTGTCGGTTGACGCAAGTTGATGGCATGTGCAGCGTATTTAGAACGTGCATTGTCGTAGGTATTTTAAAGCGTATACATTGACGGTCAATCGAGAAATGGTCGAAAACTAAAAGCATATACAGAGGAATTTTGGGAAGATCGCAAGGATTTGGCCTGCGACCTTGGGGAGACAAACCTACGACCATAGGGAACAGACTTAAACGGTGTACACATTATAAAACGTATTAAAATCAAATATAGTTGATACTATGGACCCTGATTAGTCTTTAAGGGGTTAGACTTAAACGGTGTACACATTATTAAATGTATTGAAATTAAAAATAACTGATACTGTGGTGGACGTGGTTTAAAAGTGTTTAAAACATTTAGAAAGCTGTAAGTATAGACCCCGATCAGTCTCCTAGCCATCAGACTTAAACGGTGTACGTGGTTTAACAGTGTTTAAAACACGCAGTAAGCTGTAAGTATAGACCTCGATCAGTCTCCTAGCCATCAGACTTAAACGGTGTACGTGGTTTAAAAGTATTTAAAACATTTAGAAAGCTGTAAGTATAGACCCCGATCAGTTTCCTAGATTACAGACTTAAAAGGTGTACGTGGTTTAAAATTGTTTAAAACATGTAGAAAGCTGTAAGTATAGACCCCGATCAGTCTCTTAGCCATCAGACTTAAATGGTGTGCGTGGTTTAAAAGTGTTTAAAACATTTAGATAGCTGTAAGTATAGACCCGATCAGTCTCCTAGCCATCAGACTTAAACGGTGTACGTGGTTTAAAAGTGTTTAAAACATTTAGAAAGCTGGAAGTATAGACCCCGATCAGTCTCCTAGCCATCAGACTTAAAAGTATTTAAAACATTCAAAAAGCTGTAAGTATAGACCCCGATCAGTCTCCTAGCCATCAGACTTAAAAGTATTTAAAACATTCAGAAAGCTGTAAGTATAGACCCCGATCAGTCTCCTAGCCATCAGACTTAAACGGTGTACGTGGTTAAAAAGTGTTTAAAACATTCAGAAAGCTGTAAGTATAGACCCCGATCAGTCTCCTAGATAACAGACTTAAACGGTGTACGTGGTTTAAAAGTGTTTAAAACATGCAGAAAGCTGTAAGTATAGACCCCGATCAGTCTCCTAGATAACAGACTTAAACGGTGTACGTGGTTTAAAAGTGTTTAAAACATGTAGAAAGCTGTAAGTATAGACCCCGATCAGTCTCCTAAGATAACAGACTTAAACGGTGTACAAATTGATTCAGATTAGTCGTGGATTAATTATATGTGACCCGTCACGCGAAAAGGTGCCTTTTGAGCAGTCCGTTAAACCATTTTTTTTTTAATAGGGATCTTATCCAATTCGGATTTACTTTGAGAAAACCTGCTATAGGCGAAAAGTTTCAACATGGGTAGCCTGCACAATTCCTGCAGTCTGACCAGATCGAGATGGTCCCTTTTCATGTCACGAGTCGCATATCATGAATTGATACTACTAGACACTACTCTACCGAAATACCTACGCGGCAGATTCGGGGAGGTCATATTGATGTTAATGTAACAATGGGGGAAATATCGAGTTCCGAGGACAGAAATCCATAATCGACTCCGATCAGCATCATAGATAGGCCTACATCGACAATTTTATTAACCTCGCAAAGATTATGAAGGATCCCGCTGCCCACGCCAAACCAGTGTTCGAACCAGTGACCCAAATGTTGACAACTCACACAATTTAAACCATTACCACACGATTCCTGGTTTTGACACCTTTGCAAAATATTATTTAGGAAAACATTGTTAGAAAAGGAGAAATAGCTTTTTACAATCTATTTCTCTTTGCTCATAATGTTTTCTACTCTATATTACACTTAGATTTCAATACACACTTTGAAATGTCGTCTGCAATTTCTTTAAATTTGGACAGTCTTTTATTTTTTGTCATCTCGTAATGGGTTAAACGTGGTTTGAAAATGTCAAATTGGGCGCCTGCTTAATGCACAGTTCCTGACTAGATTTGTGTAACTATAAACTCCGCCCATAGGCGGTATCGGATAAAAATAGACATCAGACTTAAACGGTGTACAGACTTATTCGGTGGACGTTTAACTTTTACCGGTCCCGCGGAAAATTTATCCTACGAAAAATTAGTCCTAACTAGAAAAGTGGAAGTTTTAATCGGCTAATTTCAACATTTCGACTTTTCAACTTTTCGACTTTTCGACTTTTCTAGGTCGAAAAGTGGAAGTTTTATTGACAATTGTCATGTGAAAAACTTCCACTTTTCTACTTTTCGACCTAGTAGTTTAACGCGAAAAGTTGAAGTTAGTACTTCCGAATTTCTACTTTTCTAGACAAAAGTGAGGTCGAAAAGTCGAAAGTTTTTTGACAATTGTCAGGTCAAAAACTTCAACTTTTCGACTTTTCGAGGTAACTTTTTTGCTATAAAAGTGGAAGTTAGTGTGCCTAATTTCTACTTTTCGAGTTCCTCGTAGGTCGAAAAGTGGATGGCGGAAACAGGATTCCGTAGGCTGCATACATTCAGCAAAAGAAGGTGCAATTTTGACTTTTGAATGGCAGGTGATCGATTCAGTCGGTCACTCCGTGTTTTATTCATGAGATCAACTATGACGTCATCATACCTATTGGAATACTACCCTAGATAATTAATTCGTGCTATTGATCAAGACGCATTCCCACAAACCTTCGCGAAATTATAGCGCGAAATCTAAAAATAGATAAGGAGGCTACCTATCCCATTAATGATATAAACCTTTTTTTTTTTGAAAAGTCTCTCTTTTATTTATTGAGATTTTGCCATTTATTAACATACTTAATTCAATAAATAAAAAAAGAAAAGTAATAATAAATAAATAAAGCTATGTTTGATTTTGAAAATCTGAATTGACCCTTTGAACTCTTAAGACTGGTTAACAGCATTTTCTTCTTTCTCAAATGTTATCAAACGCCTTCTTACACAGGGTCATTAAACCACGGGATTTAGTGATGAAGGATTCAACAAATAGACTTTTAGTGTTAACCCTTGGTTAACCCTTATCCTGCTAAATAAATTGAGCCATGCTCTGTGAAAAGGGGACATAATGCATCTGCGAAAAGTATCGACCAAGGTCAGCCTGCGCATGCCGCGCAGGCTGACCTAGGTTGAAACTTTTCGCTTTTGTTATTTTTTTCCGCATGCCAGAGGATCAGTGTACTTTATTATACATTCGATTGTCAGCTATACTGGATTTAATGGATCCCTTATTATGTGATGTCTTGCTTGGTATGATGCGTCGCGGGGATGTATTAAGCCACCTTTTGCCAGAGTATTGCTCAATGTAATGAAACTTTTATGCAGATAGGAAAAACCTACATAATGTTATTCCACTTATTTTTAGGAGAAAATATCTCCTTATTGGACTGTATAGATCCAAGAGCAGACTGCACGTTCTGTGCGGTCTGATCTTGATCTACACTGTACACTGTCCGCAAATGGTCAGTGAGTCGGGCTTAGCAGCCTAGGGGCTAATATACGGCTTCAGTGACAGTGGATAATTAAGCCTAGGGAAAGTTTTACCTGTGTCTACAGGGAGAACGCCCAGCTCTTGTACTGTGGGTAACGACGGTATTTCTTGTGTTGCCTGTAACCCCGTGGCTCCCATACCAACTTTAACATTCATTTCTTGAGCCCCTAATCCTCCAAAATCTGAAGAAAAGAAGGCTTCAATCCTTTACCAAACGACATAATTATTGACTGACCAATTATCAAGCCATTATTGACGAGAAATTCAATGTGGTTCAAACGATGAGAGTCTTCTTTAAGCATGCACGTTCATCATAAATTGAGTCATACACTGGCAAAAGGGGGCTTACTGTATCTCCGTAAGGCATGGTACCAATCAAGCCATCACATAATTATGGATCCATAATAGCCACTTTTTTTTTTAACAACCGACTGAATCATGAGGTAGACTGGTCCTTTGGGGTACAGAAAACTGACCAATAGCGAAAAGTTTCGGCACCGGTCGCGCTGGCTTACCTGGGTCGATACTTTTCCCCAGATGCAATAAGCCCCAGTTTTACAGAGCATGACTCAATTCATTTCACATCGGTTGTGAAACAAGCTCTCACAACTCATGATGAGTGGTGCTTTGGCAAAAGAGGGTAAAATGTGATGGTTTATACTAAGCCAGTCCTTACATGATTATGGATCCATAGAATTCAGTTGGTCAAACAACCGACTTAACCCATTTCCCAAACAAGCCCTGGTTTTCACGTGTCTGCAATACAAGTCTTTTGAAAACACTGTGGGAAAAGGAGAAATTGCTCGTAACGAGCAATTTCTCCTTTTCCCACAGTGTTTTCGACCCTTTTTGAGAACTTTCTGCCATTTTTATCAAATTTAAAATTGTCGTCTGCAAACTCTTTCAGTTTGGAAGGGTCTAAAATTTGTCGTTTGGAAAAGGGTTAATCACGACGTAGCATGGTCCTTTGACATGCAGAAAATTTACAAATAGCAAAGAGTTTCGATTCATGTCAACCTGCGCAGACTGCCCTTTTTGTCCTTGGACATACAGAAATTTGACCAATAGCGACTGCGCAGGCTGCCCTGGATCGATACTGTTCGCAGATGCATTAAGCCCCTTTTCACAGAGCATGACTCAAATAAATTACAATTTTGTCAGTCAAATTCATGGCCTAGCTCCATATTATCCTAATTTGACCTTCGCAAAGGCTTTAGCAAAGAGATTAAAAACGTAGAAACTCTTTCAGAACTTCAAAATTTCATAACAGAGTTTCTCGGTTCGAATTTCGTAATAAGCTCGGTCAACCTTTTGAATCGCAAAGAACTTGACGTGACTACTAGGCCCGTATTCACGGGCCCCTTTTTAGAACCTTCTCAGTTTAATTCTAAAGAATTTTCTCAATTCGAAATAACGTAATTTCTGATTGGCTAAACCAATCAGGTTTAGCCAATTAGAAACCGCGTTACTTTCTAGATCTAGAATAAGACAAATACTTCGATTTAGAACTACTGATGAATATGGGCATTGGTTAGCTTTTCAGGAAGCGATCGTAAAAAAATAAAGATATGTGCCACGCTCTGTGAAAAGGGGCTTGATGTATTTGCAAAAAGCATCGACCCAGGTCAGCCAGTGCAGTCCGCGCAGGCTGAGCTAGGCCGAAACCTTTTGCAATAGGTCAATTTTCTGCATGCCCAAGGACCAGTGTACCTTATGATTAAGTTGGCTGTTATACAAAACAGATTTTAGGGATATATAATACTGTGATGACTTGCTTAGTATCATGCATTATGGAGATGCATTAAGCCCCCTTTTCATAGAGCATGGCTCATTATCATAAAGTTTAAGTAATTTGTTTACTAGACAGCGTGAAATTAGTTAACTTAAGAAACCATAGGTCAAATTCGTTTGGGATGGGGTGGAGGGGATAGTATGCAGAGATATGTTACAAACTAACATTAGTGATAACAGCCCCACTGGCACCACGATTGGTATTTGATCTTGCATTTGTTGCACAATTGTTTCTGCAATATACTAAGCTATAGATCGAGATCAGGCGCCGCAAAAAGAGGCGTAAGAGGGAAGAGGTGGGGAATTATGCACCTATATGTTTTTACATACCAAGATTTGAGATAACAATACCACCAGCATCTTGTGGTTTAGGTGGTTTAGGAGTTGTAATTGTTGTTTGATCTGGCATTTGTTGGACAATTGCCTCTGCTATCTTTGTCAAATCTGCGTTTGACAGGCCAGCATCAGAGGTAGAACCTGTATCTTTGGCAACATCAACCTGTGCAGCTTGGATATCCAAGGGAGCAGCGCCACCTGCCGTCGACACAGACACAGACGGTGTCTCTGGTATTTTATTTCCGGTTTCACTAAGGATTGTAGGTTCTGGAGCTAGAATCTTATTTGTGACTGTATTTGGAGCATCTGATGGGGCTGCTGCACTGGTTAGGTCAATGGCCATAGTTGGTACAGCTGCTGGGATTTTGTCATTTATTGTTGTCTTTCCAGGTTGTGTAGGTTTGATGCTGATGTAGGGCTTTAAATCAGTGGCCTGTCCCGAATGTGTCGGTTCAATGTTGTTTGAGGATGTTTTGGTATTACCGTTATACTCAAGAACAACAGCTCCTTGTTTAGTTTTATCTACATTCACCTCTAGAGTCGGTGATACAGAGTCGACGATGTTTGTAGATGTTTCTTTGGTAGCAACGGTCGGGTTTGCTGAAGGGGTTGGTGCTGCGGGGTCATAGAAATCAAACTTTGGCATTACAGGACCGACGTTGCCAGCACGAAGTATGTCAAGTGGTAAAAATGAAATGGGTGACCTCAGCTCTTGCCTTAAATTTTGGCCATAAGGTTTGAATCCCACTTCAAAATTTAGGGTAGGTTTGCCAGAGTCGATTGCTGGTGCTGGACCTTCAGACGGTAGGGGCATGTCTGCTTTATTCAGTTCAACATTGTAGTCGGTTGCAGGTTCGATTGCGATGTCAGCACAGTTATAGTATTCCTCCTGCGGCCCACATCCCAAAGCTGATGTACCGTCGGAGCATCTTCCCCAGTCTTTAGCTGAAAAAAGAAGAAGAAGAAAAAAAAAAAGACTGCTTTAATAATGTTTAAACACTGCCTTTAACATAATGTCAGGCCCGTAACTGCATCTGTGTACATGTACATATGAGTCATGCTTTGTGAAAAAGGGATTTAATGCATTTGCAAAAAGTATCGACCCAGATCAGCCTGCGCCGAAACATTTTCTTTTTCGTCGATTTTCTTGATGTCAAAGGACTAGTGTACCCCTTGATTTTACAAAAAAACCCACAAAAAACAGATTTTAGGGATGTATAATACTGTGATGACTTGCTTGGTATAATGTATTAAGGAGAATGATTAAGCCCCCTTTTCACAGAGTATGGCTGATATGTGTCCTTTATTTCACGAGAATAAGGATATGGCCCTGACATGTCTTGTCCAATTTCACTAAAAAAAAAAATGCCAACCGGCTCGACTGAGCACTGATCCCTGGAGTGCCAAGTTTTAAACCCTAAACCTTTACCACTAAGCCATACAGGATCCCAGAGAGGGTAAGAACGATATAACAACTATTGAGTAATTACTCTCCCAGGCAAATTTCTCGCTCAACTTCCCTTTAACCCTTTACCATACTGGAATATTGCAGAACAGAGGTGTTGCCAAAGGGCAAGGTCAGGTGAATACGGTATTGATGTATTCGAATGAATAAATAATAATTTGAAATTGTTAAAAATGCAGAATTTTTGTTCTGAAGGAGTCTGCATGCCCATTTGCGGGCAAATCTACGTCGTCTTTATTTTAAAGAGATGTTTTACTTTAAACTCCTCTCCCTTTATGCCGCATAAATAAAGGTCTATCCTTGCTGCTGGCATCAAATTTTGATATACCGGTTTTAGTTATAGACTAAACAAGAAATATCTTCAGAAAAAAAAAGATAGACGGCGTAAGAGGCAATGAAGTATGAATATTTATGTTCTTTTGTAGTTCAATATGAAGAGAAATGATGAACAAGAAACCTCGCCAGAAATTACCTCGTTGTTTTGCATATTGTTGAAAGGTGAAATTTTCGGTTAGATTTAAGAATGCGAAACCTCTAGTAATGAGCGCTAATGCTGAGTAATACATTCTCTTACATTTTGGGTGCTTATATTCTGCAGTGTCTCAGGATAAATCATTTATTCTAATTTTCATTAATGAGTCATGTTATAATTAAAGGTCTATTTGGACCATACGATGAATCTTAAAACGAAAACATAAGATATGCACGTTTTTTTTTTTTACGACAATGAAACCATAGGTACACGATTTTCCTAACTTTCAGTTTCACAAAGGTTCAATTTACTTCTGTATATTATTGGAGAGGTCATCAGACCTCTCCATCAGTGGTGAGTTTAAAAGGCAGACTGCCTCAGAAATTGCAATCTAAATCCACTTTTTTTTGCAAAATTGTTCTGCTACACAGTCTGTTTCGTCATGGTTTTATAAATAAACCGAAATCAAAAAACTGAAATAGGAAATAGACGTGTTTTGTTTTTATGTAACGGATTTCAAAAAACAGATTTTTGTATTGATTTGATTGCAAATGTTTTTCGAAGGTCGATACAAACCACAAGATTATTCTCGATATTTTCTTCTTTTATTTTCTGTCCCATCATTCATCTTTCCGAAAAACGAAACTAAAACTAAGGGAGCTAATTCTTTCTTAACCTCAAAGGATAGTTTCAATTATTCACTATTCCTATTCAAAGGATAGTTTCAATTACATCATTAAAGCCAATAAACTATTTGAAAATACTTAAAGAAGCCAGCTTGTAAATACAAGTATTTATAATTATACAGAGATAAACTGAAAGTTGTGAAACTGAAATTCAGGGAAACCGAGTGCCTATGAATGAAACCTTTCAACATTAATGATGTGTCGTCATCAAAAGATGGGGTTTTGTCACCTCGTCTCAATACTTGACCACGCCCACCTACTCTCACTGCGAGTAATTTAGTAGAAGCCCAGCTCTTTCGCTTACATCGCAATGAAATGGATTGTTCCGCTAGGACGACATTAATATTCATATTGCGACTTATAGCACCAAATTCAAAACATCGTTCCCCTCTTTATTATGACATGAAAACGGCATAAGTAGTTTTACTATCCGTTTTCTCTTAACCCTTTCCCAAACAAGCCCTAGTTTTCACGTGTCTGCAGTACAAGTCTTTTGAAAACACTGTGGGAAAAGGAGAAATTGCTCGTAACGAGCAATTTCTCCTTTTTCCACAGTTTTTTCTACCCTTTTTGAGAACTTTCTGCCATTTTCATCAAATTTAAAACTGTCGTCTGCAAACTCTTTCAATTTGGACCAGTACAAAATTTGTCGTCTAGGGAAGGGTTAAGACAATGAAGTGGTAGCCTGCTTTCGTTGTCCGTTTTATGCGAGATGAAACGGGTACCAAATTTCTTACATTGAATGAAACAGAAAACTCAACATTGCTCATTGTTATTATCTCATTTATGTTATTTGAATTATGGATGTGTTTACAGTGTTTAGCATCTGCATTGCTACATAGTACAAATTTACATAGATAAATATGATCATTAGGTGACTGTTAATCATTAACACGTTTCTCAAATATCAGTAAATTTCTACTTTGACCGTTACATTTTTAGCGTAGCTTACATAAAATTAGCCAATCACAAAATGAATAACGATTCATTTCTTTCTATTACTTAAAGTAGGTCAAAAATGAGATCATACAGCTACGACGAAACAGAAAAACAAAACAATCTTTCATTTTGTTACTTTTGATCGGTAAATTCCTCACCTCTTCATTTGAGTTTAATTGAATACTTCTGAAAAGTGCAGAAAGCGAAGCTATTTCGCTTTATCAATAAATTATTAAGGAGAGGACAAAATCTTTTCGCACGTGTAACTTTGTTATTTTCGACGTAAGACACGTGACATATATTTCTCACGTCCTGTGTCAACGTATACTGTTCGAGTACATTAACGCTTATAACGTCAAGAACGAGTTAAATACTTTTTGCTCTTCAGAGTACAGTATAAATTTAGTTTAGACTGTTCACAAAATGCAGAGTAATCTTGAAAATACACTGTCCGAGACTTTGCGAGACAGTCTGGAAAAATCATACTGAAATCGGAATATGCATTTTTACCGACTAAAGATACCAATTGTACTAATTTCGCGCTCAAAGAGTTTTAACTATTAAGGCTGCTTAGCGCGACTCAATGACCTTTTGCGGACAGTGTAGATCAAGATTAGACCGCACAGAACGGGCAGTCAGATCTTGGATCTACACTCTCTGATAAGGAGATACCCCCCCCCCCCCAAAAAAAAAGTAACCATCAGTTGGCAATTTTGATTAATTTTCTTAGCAGGTTAACCCTTTACCACACAATCCCGTAGTTTTAACGACACTTACAGCTTTGAAAACATTGTGGGAAAAGGAGAAAATGCTGCTTAGCAGCAATTCGTCCTTTTCCCCCAAAGTTTTCTACTTAGTTAAAGGCAAGTTTCCTCATTTTGGCCACCTTTGAGTTGTCGTCTGCAAATGCTTTGAATTTGGACAAGTCTAAACTTTGTCCTTTGGTAAAGGGTTAAGTTTAAAACCATTACTTTTAAAGCTTATAATTGGCGTGCAACACACGAAAAGGGGCCTTCGGACATATGCGTAAAAGTGTGTCGGCCAAGATCAACCTGTGCTGTCTGTGACTAATCCGAGACGACACTTCCCGTTTTTGGTGCGATTTTCTGTTTCACGAAAGTTTACTGTATGAAAAAATCTTATGTAGTCGTAAAGTGCCGTCTCGGATTAGCCTGCGCAGGTCAATCCAGGACAACACTTTAAGCAAATGTCCGAAGGTCTCATTTCGCATGTTGCGGGCCAAATTTATTTAAACATGTGTACTTTAAATAGAAAACACATACTTGAAACGCTTCTTTTTTTGTTGGGTGAGGAAAAACATTTTTGGGAAAAGGAGCAATTGCTTGTCACTTGTGTGTCAAGCCCCGTAGCTCAGTCGGTAGCGTACAGGACTTGAGAACAGGAGGTCGCCTGTTCGATCCCCGGCTTGGCCAATTTCTTTCCGAGGATTGATGATAGTCATCGCGACAGGATTCATTCCTCTCTCACCGCTGACCATTGTTTCGACGATGGTTATGTGGGAAAGCAGCCAGTGGCTTGGAAAGAATATTGTGAGGAGTACTGGTAAAAGAAACTCCAGGAAAGCATGGATAGGTGCACTGGCCGCCGTGATATAACTGAAATAATGTTGAAAACGGCGTTAAACACCATACAATCATTTGTCACTTGTCTTACTCCCTAGGTTGCTAAGCAAGGCCCACTGCGGTGTTATGGACAATGCTGATCAAGATCAGAATGCAAAGAACATGCAGTCTGATCTTTGATCTACATAGTCAGATAGAAGGAATTTTCGTCGGGCGAAAATCGCTTTATTTTAAACTTTACCAAAGACTAGAAATGTTCATTTCCCTTATTCAGCAGTAAACAACATCAGAATAAACTTCATAAATCTAACATTATGGTAAAAATTGTATGAGGCAGTTGCTTCTTTTGCCACAATATTTTCACAGGTTATTCACCGCAGAGGCCTTAAAAAAGCGTACTCTCAGGGTAAAAGGCGGTTTCAGACAAAAACGGAATAAATGTCATAAAACAAACATTTTGTCATTTAAAACTCATTCTAACTTATTCTAATAAGTCGAGGATAGTTAATGACTTCTCACCGCTTACAGTCTAAATAATTTGTCTTGTTCGCTACAAAATTTATTTGAGACGTGCACTGTGAAAAGGGGGCTTAAATGCATCTGCGAAAAGTATCGACCCAGGTCAGCCTGCGCAGTCCGCGCAGGCTGACCTGGGCCGAAACTTTTCGCTATTGGTCAATTATCTGTATGCCAAAGGACCAGTCTACCTCATGGTTGTTGGACGTAATGAATTTTATGGATCCCTAATTCTGTGATGTCTTACTTGGCATAATGCATCACGAAGATGCATTAAGACCCCTTTTGCCAGAACATGGCCCATTTCTTTTTTTTTTTTTCTGTAATTTCAAAGCTCCGGTTTTTTCTTCTGAGTCGGTTGAATTACAGGAGCTGTCAGATCGAATATACGTAGCCCTGGTGCCGGCCGTAGCAATCTTTTACAGCAATCTTTCAACCCTTAACCTTCTAAATAAGTGAAATGAAACTTTCAAGCCTATAGTAAAAATCCAAATTTTACTATTTCAAAGGTATTTTTGGGAGGAAAAATATCTTCTTATCGGAAAGTGTAGATCCAAGTTTAGACTGCACGTTCTGTGCAGTCTGATCTTGATCTACACTGTCCGCAGAAGGTCCGTGAGTGGCACTCAGCAGTCTAAGGGCTAATTGTTCCTAACTGCGGACTCCTTGTACGGTCTCTCTCTCTCTCTTTGGCTCTGTATCATTATGGCTCCCTCTCTTTGTTTGTCTACGTTGATCTCTCTCTCTCTTCCCCTTAATCTCGCTCGCTTCCTGTCTCCATCTTAACGCATTGTGTATAATCTCTCTCTCTCTCCCTCTCTCTTTCCTCTCTTTCCTCTCTCTTTCTCTCCCTCTCTCTCTGTCTGCCTGCCCGTCCGTCCGTCCGTCCGTCCGTCTGTCTGTTTGTCTGTCTGTCTCATCATGCCTTAATCAATTTGCAATACGATATCCTTGCTAAACAGTTGAATATCACAAATTGTCGATTTTTATTACATATAACACAACTTCTGAACTGCACTAATTATTTTTTCTGTTCAAATAAATTATATAAACGATTTTTGTTGAAAGAAGAATACAACATGGAAACGACTTTCCGGTGTGTCATATTTTTTTTTGTTTAAAATTTTCCCTTGTCACCATGTCAGTTCATCTCATGCTCTTGGCTGCTAGACCCTTGGCCAAACGCTCAGGTTAATTTTCCTACGAATATGAGAAAGAAGTTTCTTGAAAATATAGTGGGAAAAGGAGAAAATGCTGGTGACCAGCATTTTCTCCTTTTTCCATAATATTTTCTACCCTATCAAAGTATCGTCTACCTTTTACATGAGAGGAGATAACGCTATTTCATAATTCCGACTGAAGCAAGTTGATGACTCTTATGTAACAAGTTTAGCGACAAATTTATCGTTCTTTGTACAAGCACTCTCTGCTTGACATAAATCAAACAAACCCTTTTCGTTGCAAAGGCCAACTTTTGTTATGATTGCGGATAATATTCTATGGATCTATATATCGTAACGGTGATAGTAGTTAACTCTGTGGAATAGTTAAAGGAAAAAAAACACCACCACGTGGTACAACACAAAATTTAGTAAACAAATCGAATTGCTTGAACTATGCTAATGACACTTTCACAGTCAAGTGCGACTGCACAGTCTGATCATGGATCTTCAATGTTTGCTATCTGATGCTATATTATAAACAAGATCAGCTCCAGTTTCAGTGGAAATCTATTTTTTAACAGTAAAACAGTCGAATTTATTCAGATGGCTGCGAAAGAGTAAAAAAGGCATAGCGATTAATTTACGAGATGCCTAGTCCAGACCAAGTAGCACTATGTAATATATTTTTTGTACTGAGATGAGCTAACTTCAAACAAGTGTATTATGTATGACATGCAGAAAAACAGACAGAAAAACATAAAGAGATAGAGATGCCAAGCAGCAGATAGAAATGCTATATGGTATTATTGGTTGAAGTTATTTTAGAAACAATCTTGACTGTTCTATTTATAGCAGGAACCTATACTTCCTTTTTTATAGCCTGTATAATTGACATAAATGAGGTATATTGAAAAAAAAAAAAATTCTAGACAAGTGGTTATTAAGATAATGACCGAAATACTGTTGGAAAACATTGTAACAAACTGATAATTCGTCTCAAGTGACTTGTTTATTTGCCACAATGTCTTTAATGCCATTAAAGTGCCAAATGCATCATGATAAGGAACCATGAATCTAACTCATTATTTGCGTTAAAAGATTCCAAGTTTCCAACCCAGCGAAAGACAGCTTTTGAAGAAACAAATGTTGGAAAGGAGAACATGATGCTTATCAGCCTAATAGCAGCTTTATCTCCCTTTTTCCACAGCTATTTTTTACTTTTTCGCAGAAAGACACTATCATTTGAGACACACTGAATATGTCGAATTGAAGTCCGTTAAAAAAAAACCATCCGGAGAAAAGTCATGTTGCACCTTGCTTTTATGACATTTCAGACCAATGACGGTAACAATTAAATTGTAAATTTCTTTTCTGGGTTCTACCAGTACTAGGCAGGCTTCGGCGTTTCCAAAGGACATTTCCACATACACATAGTTATTATAGAGGCGTGTTTTGGTTTTTCAGTCGTGAAGCAAAAATTCTTGAAAAAGCTGATGAAAACAACAAAATATATATCAGTCATGTTCTGGCAAAAGGGGGTTTAACACTGAAGCTGCTGAATAAATGAAACACAAATTTCTACTCAACACTAAAAGCCCAAACATTGCGGTTTCAAAGTTGATTACACCGGAAAGAAAATACCGTATCGGACAGTGTAGATCAAAGATCAGACTGCACGTTCTGTGCAGTCTGATCTTGATCTATACTGTCCGCAAAAGGTCAGTGGGTCGCGATTAGCAGCTTAAGGGTTAATGCCTTTCCGTGATGCATTATATCAACTAGACATCACATGATTATGGATCTACAGAATCCATTTTGTCTAACGACAGGCTGAATCCTGACGTAAAATGATCCTTTAGCATGCTAAAAATTTACCTGGAGCAAAGAGTATTGATCAGGTGAGCCTGCGCACACTACGTAGGCTTATCTTGGTCGATACGTTTTGCAGACGCATTTGATCCCCCTTTTCAAAGAGAATTTCTCATAATAACGTTTTTTTTTTGCAAGGGTTTAGAAACTGGACAGCCACATTCATTAGAGAGGTAGAGTTTTAGGTGTTTAAAATAACGAGATGATCATTGGCAATCGGGAGCTCTGTCAATTTTTTTTGAGACCAGGGTCCGTATTCACCAACCATTCGCAAGAAAATTCTTTGTCTAATTCTAGATTTAGAAAGTAACACAACTTCTGATTGGCTTTATGTTACTTTCAAATTTAGAAAAATCTTGAGAATAACACGTGGATTCTTCTAAAGAATGGTTTGAGAATACGGATCCAGGTCTCGTGCTTACAAATAGTGAATTCATGCTTGACTGAGTTTGTTCTCAGACTTTCAAATTTAAAAAGAAGAAGAAGAAGAATTTTGAAACGTTAAAAAAAGAGTTGCTCTGTGAGGCAAATCGAATCCATTCTTTATAATTTTGAAATGTCATGCTCACCTGAGTTGAGCATGAAAAGAGTGTTATAAGAACCTCCTCGGATATGACGTCATCATACTTATTTGAGTACAAGCCTGCAAAACCTTCTCACGTTATCGATCATGTGACATTCCCAAAAAGCTTTTGCGTAATTCTGGTGCGAAATCTAAGCATACATGAGGAAGCTTCCTATTGCTTTAATCCTTTACCACATGACAAAATCTTACATTTGTCCTAACCCTAAGTATTTGCAGATGACAAGACTATATTCGGCTCAAATTATAGAAGTTGTCTTTGATAAGGTAAAAAAAAAAAGCATTATGGAAAGAGGAGAAAATGCTAGTTACCAGCATTTTCTCCTTTTCCTACATCTTTTTAAAATATCTTCTTATTCAAGGTCGTTAAAAGCCGGGATTGTATGAGAACGAGTTAAAGGAAATACAGTTGTTCCGTCCATCGTCTCTTTCTCAATGGTTTATGGTTTTCAAACTATATGAGCCATGCTCTGGCAAAAGGGGGCTTAATGCATCTCCGTGATGCATTATACAAAGCAAGACATCACATAATTAGGAATCCATAAAATCCAGTATGTCTGATAGCCGACTGTATCAAAAGGTAGAACGGTCCTTGGACATACAGAAAATTGACCAATAGCAAAAAGTTTCGGCCCAGGTCAGCCTGCGCGGACTGCGCAGGCCGACCTGGGTCGATACCTTTTCGCAGATGCATTAAGCCCCCTTTTCACAGGTCATGGCTCATATGTATATGTCTTAGTAAATTTAGTGATAAAATATTACTCGAATTTGCTCTGCTTATAAAAGTCTGAATAGCCACCTTTAAGCGTTGATGTCTGTTATGAGAAGTACATTCGCTTTATGAATTATTTAAGCAAATAAATTAATTAAAAAAAAGATGGATGTCATCTTTTTCACCGCCTAAGGCGACAGTGATAGCGTTTGCCGTCAGCGTAAACAAAGATCAGACATTAAAGAACGTGCAGTCTTATCTTGATCTTGATCTAGACTGATCGTTATTTGTTTCTAGATAATCTTCCAAAACCAGCTTGTTTGCAATGATACTGTGTCTTTGGACATTTGAACAGAGCGAGTTTAACCGATGATAAAAGAAAAGAGTTTTACAGGGCATGACGTCGTAACCTTTTTACAAAACACTTCTGTCTTTTTAACGACTTTAAAGCAAAACGTTTTTTGAAAACATTGTTGGTAAAGGGATCCTGGTTACCAACATTTTCTCCTTTTCCCATTGTGTTTTAAACCCTTTCAAACAGAAATCTAACAATTTTGTCTTCTGCAAATGCTTTTTTATTTGCACAAGTCCAAAAAAAGAAAATTGTCGTTTGGTAAAAAGATTACATTTTCAGCGCCAAATATATCAGCCACGCTCCGGCAAAAGGGGCTTAATGCATCTCCGTAATGCCAAGCAAGTCATCACATGATTATGGATCCACAAAATGCATTTTGACAAACAACCGACAAATGCATGAGGTAGAATTATCCTTTGACATACAGAAAATATAGCGAAAAGTTTCGGTTCATGTCAGCCTGCGCACACTGCGCAGGCTGACATGGGTCGATACTTTTCGCAAATACATTAAGCCCCCGACGCCTTAAAATACAATCGTCTGAGATTCAGAAAGACTTTTATATTGTAGGTTTGGCTAAATTATCGGACAGCAAAGATCTAAGATCAGACTGTGCGTTCTGTGCAGTCTGATCTTAATCTATGCCGTCTGCAAGAGCTCCTGTTTTCGACTATAGCGCTAGAACGAGTTATGGCGCTGGACAGAGTGCAAATGGTTGCATTCCTTCGGATGATATATTTTACACGTGACAGACGCCTGACTATATAAATTATTGCTATATAAAATGTCACCGGACGTGTAATGCCTCATGCGTTTTGGAAGCTTTGGCAAATATTTTCAATATAAAAGGCTAAACCCGGGCTCATTTTCATCAGACCTTCTAAACTGCATTCTTAATCTTATTCCAGATTTAATAAGTAACGCTATTTCTGATTGACTAAACCACATGGTTTTAGCCAATCAGAAATTGAGTTACTCTGAAATTTAGAGCGTTCTTGAAAAAGATTAAGAAAATCAATAAGAGTTGTTTGTGAAAAGGAACATAGGATCAGACTAAAAGCACCTGTGGACAGTTTATATTTGGACCAGATTGCACTGAATGTACAACTAAAATTGTTTAATCTTTGAATGGAAAATGCTGAATACAGCGATTTCAAAAAAAAAAAAAATTCTTTTCGCATGTGAAAAATCTGACTATCAGAGAGGGCAGATCCAAGTTCAGACTGTACGTTTTGTGCAGTCTTTTCATGAATACACTGTTCGCAAAAGCGCATTGAGTTGCACATAGCAGCCTATGCAGTATGCGTTCACTTTTTTCCACACGAGCAAAATACAGACCTGTACAAAATGAATGCCTTTTCAGACGACAATTTAAATGTAGCCCAAAAGATGGAATTCGTCTTTGATAGGGTAGAAAACATCGTGGGAAAAGGAGAAAATGCTGGTTACCAGCATTTTCTTCTTTTCCCACGATGTTTTCAAAAGACTTCTTTCTTAGGGTCGTGAAAACACGTCATTGTGTGGTAAAGGGTTAAAGAGCTAGAAAAAGTATAGTTGAGTCATGTTCTGGCAAAAGGGGCTTCAGTGCATTTCCGTGATGCATGATACCAAGTAAGTCATCCCATAAGTAGAGATCCATAAAGTCCATATTGTATGGCAACCGATTTAATCAAGAGGTAAGCTACACTGATCCATTGACATGCAGGGAATTGACCAATAGTAACAACTTTCGACCCAGGTCAGCCTGCGCGGACTGCGCAGGCTGATCTGGTTTGATACTTTTTTACAGTTGCATTAATTCTCCTTTTTTCAGAGCATATTACAACATCCTTGAGGGAATTACAAAAATAGAACAAACGGCATTTAATCATGATTTACAGCATATGGATTTGATCACAAAACCCATGAATATCCTGTCTTAATAAATGATAATTTATCATTGTAGCTTTTCATTATTTGCACTTAGTTTGAAATAGATTTTACACTATCTCGCGTTTGGGTTAGAACTTTAATAAACAAATCTGAAAAAAATGTTATTAATCGAGCCTTTGACGATTTTATAACTTTTTTTTTTTCTAGACGAGTTTGATTAAAATATTTATCACAAGACTACCCATGTTTTCAGTGCAATACAATCATTACGAATTTTCTTATCTTACACACGTTTCGATAAGCAAATAGTGCCGTATTTAGTTAAACTTCTGTACTCATACTCCTTATTTTTGAAACATTGCTGAACAAGTAGGCCTATGTTATAACATGCCGTGTACTATAATTTGTTTGAGATACAGTCATGAGATAGAAAAATCTGACTTTGTTGGGTTTTGAACTTAACTTTTATAAAACTCTTCGTCAAAAAAGTTTAAACTTTAAGCTTGCAATATGCTCGCTTAATAATCTTTTCCTAGACTCGTGTGATGAGATTTTATCTTAAAAGCCAACTCATGTCAGACCCTATATATCTCAAAGGCCGATGAATGTAAGCAATAATAGGATTCTACATTATCACACTGATATATAATTCACAGATTCACGAAGAGGATTTGAAAAATGCTTTGACATGCTTGTACATTCGGGAAAAAATAGTTCCAAAGAAAAATTAGAAAAAAATAACAAAGATCTATTACTTCGTAGTTTTGAATTAAGAAACAAAACAAAACAAAACAACAACAAAAAAAAAAAAAAAAAACTAGGCGTTACTTCCATCACAAGTTTCTGACAGTTTGATATTGAACATGAAACTTGTGTGTGACGTAGGTTGAAAGCATCGATCAGCAGTATAAATCATTTTGTTGTAACAAATCACGTCACAAAATGACCCTATGACGTCAAAAAATCTTAGCCAAAAACGTGTACACATAGGATAAGAAAATTTGTAATGGCTACATTACACTGATAACAAAGCAGGTTATGCGATAAAAACCCACCTTTGTTAATGTTAACCCGCTCAACGATAGGTTTCCACAAGAAAACTCCATGTTTCCAGACAGGGTTTCACCTTGTAGTTTAAATTGCTTTACTCATTTATACCCTGTAACTTTTTGTAGTTTGAGATGACCTTTCATTTTGGACTAGTACAAAAAATTGTCGTTTGGTAAAAAGTCGACACCTTACGGTTCGATTACTTAACTCATTTATTCCCTGCCTTATTAATAACAGTGTATAAATCATTTTATTTTTTTTTTGCATTACTTCAGAGGAGCTTATATTTTGACGAGGCAAACAGTAACAAGCCGGTCAATTCTCTTTAATGATTTTAACTTGAAAAGCGTAACTTCCAATTTGGGTAAGCATGGTTTGATTTCTTAACTCATTTATTTCCTGCCTTATTAACGACCAGCACTGTAGAAATCTTTCTATATTTATTTAGCATTACTTGAGAGGAGCCTATTTTTGACAGAACTAATTCTAACAAACTGATTCATTTATCTATGGATTTTCAGGGCGTATGAACACTTTCAGTGCCAATATCTGAGCCACGTTCTGTGAAAATAGGCTGAATGGATTTACGAAAAGTATCGACTCAGGTCAGCCTGCGCAGTCCGCGAAGGCTGACCTGAGCCGAAACTTTTCGCTACTGGTCAATTTTCTATGTGTGAAAGGACCATTCTACCTCATGATTCAGTTGATTGATAGAAAAAATGGCTATTATGGATCCATAATTATGTGATGGTTTGATTGGTGTAACGCATCACGGAGATGCAATAAGCCCCGTTTTCACAGAGCATGACTCATTTATTATCGCCAGTCCGATAGAGTTCTCTGTCTTTGAGCATACTTCTGCATATTTGGTAAGGAAATGAACAAGTCTCGCGAGAATGCGCAATATTATTAGGCCAGGTACCGTGCTTTAATGTAGACAAAACATTAAGTAACACATGACAGGGATAACAAATGAGAAACAGAAGCCTGAATATACCTATTACATAATGCATCGCAATGAAATGTGCCTCCGTTTGTACAGATATTTACATTTGACTGTATTTCGTATTTGTTGCCGTTGATTTTTATTTACGCATGGTCCCAGTAATAGGTCTAAACGCGCCTTTAACTTGAAGAGTACCACTAACGAAAATAAGAAGTATTGTACATGTATGGACCCGACCTTTTTCGTCTGCTGGAAATAAAATCAACTGAATCTCCAAACGATTTTCATCTTACAGTCTTGACTCTTTCCTCAATGTCGTCGACACTCGGGATTATGTGGTAAAGGGTGAAACAAATAAACAAATTATGTGGCTTGGTGTAAATAACTATGCATAAATAAGACACGGGCATATAACACAATTCTGTCAGTTCTGACAGCTGGTTGATAGATGACTCTACAAATAGTGCACGCATAATGTTACCTTAGCGAAAGACTCATATGTATAATTGTATATAACATAACCCATTAAACTGCTAAATAAGTAAGGAAAAAACACTCAGTTGTAAAACAGCAAATATTGCTATTTCAAAGTTGATTTCACCGTATCGGACAATGTAGATCAAAGATCAGACTGCACGTTTTGTGCAATCTGAATTTGATCTACACTGTCCGCAAAAGCGCCCCGAGTCGCGTTTAGCAGCTGAAGGGTAAAGTGGATCTTACGTACTATTGTGAGTTATATTTAGATTCAGTAAATGTAAGTTCAACAGAGCCACTGCAGCGTCGAGAACTTCCTCACATCAACCGAGATAGGTAAAAGGAAGAAAACTATGTGCGCTTGTAGAAATATAGGGTCTGGCATAACTTGACTTTTGAGATGAAATTTTGTTTAACGAGTTTACAAAGACAGTTATTAATCGAGCCTTTGGCGAGCTTAATAACATTTTTGGTGGACGAGTTTGATAATTTTTACCTCAAAAGCCAACGAATGTCAGTTTGTTTTTATCACTTAACTGTATAACAAGAATTATAGTCCATGATGTGTTGAAACATAGGCAAGCATGCACAAAGTGTAATGAAATTTATTTGAAGCCTATTTGCTTCTTTGACAGGTACATTACAAACGAAAAATAGTACCAAAGAAACTTGCCTATATTGATTGTGTTTAAAAGTGATTAAATTCGAAACTGTATCATGATAACCAAATTTGACCATTAATTTCATACAGGAACCTTCGTCAGCAATGTTTTAAAAATGAGGAGTATAGTTACAGACTGTTGACTAAATACGGCACTATTTTCTTATCTCAAGTGTGTGCGAGACATGAAAATTCGCAATGACTGTATTACATTGAAAACAAGGGGAGTTATGTGATAAGAATGGTTATGTCCCTTGTCTAATTTCATTGTTGAAACGGAGTTCCACTTTTTCATAGAATTCGCAGATAATATTGATCCACGCTATGACTTTCAACGAAAATTTTACTTGAACGGTCCAAGTGGAGAAATACTGCGCATGTTAATGAACACTGAAAAAGATATATTATCAGAAACGCATACATGTATATATTTTTCATACAATCGAAAGGAGAGAAGAAATAGACTCTGCAAGAGAATTTTTATACAAAGCACTTTGTCACATTATTTTCCGTTTCTGTGTATGTATATCTAATTCGTTTAGGCAGGTGGGCCTATCATCTCCAGTATAGAAAGAAAAACAAAGGTTTGTGTTGGCTATCTTTGCCAGTCGTACTAAGTTCACGTAGCTTGACACATCATTGCGCAATTACGACTTTTAAAGTTATGCCTCTCCTTTTTGACACCTTTGGTGACCATTATCGGAGCGCTATAGCAAAATTACGTCTATCATCACATCAGTTGTTAATTGAAACAGGAAGACATAAAAATGTAGAACGAAAAAACAGGAAATGTACCCTATGTAATTTAAACGAAATTGAGGACGAGTTCCACTGTCTTTTGGTCTGTCCATTTTACAAAGAAATTAGAGAAACGTATTTAAAGAAATATTACTACAAGAAACCAAGCATGTACAAATTAATTGAACTTTTGAATTCGTCAGATGCTAAAATACTCAACGGTATTGGAATATTTTATAAAAGAGGTAATGATAAGAGAAAAAGAACATTATCTAATATAAATAATTAATCAACGAGCATTCAAAATACCGCCTTTCAACAGGCGAGCACTACTTCCGCCTTCCTCCCCCCCCCTTTTTTTTTGTCTATTCTGTTATTTCCTCATAAATTCGTCGATACAAACATACATGTATCTGTGCACATATGTTTATCTATTTTTTTCTGTCTATCTTTTTATTATTTCATTTTTTTCCCACAAATGTCCATACTCATGTTTATGAATTTTGTATGTCAACGATGAACCTTATGTGTTCAAGTTTAAATAAAGCATTCTGTTCTGTTCTGTTCTGATATAAGGGTAAAGGGCTTTTGCTTGTAACAAACAATTGTTGCTTTCCATACCGTGTTTTTCGTAGTATTGATTTTCGAAGATTTTCTCTTTGTTTTTAACCTTTCATCCTATAATCCCGATTTTGAGCGGCGACTCAAGGACCTTTTATGAACAGCGTAGATCGTGATCAGACTGTATAGAGCGTGCAGTCTGTGATATTAGATCTACACTGTTCGATAGAGAGAAATTTTCCCCTAAAATAACTTTGAAACAGCAAAACCTGGCTTTTTACTATCGGCTTGAAAGTTTCAGTTCACTTATTTAGCAGGGTAAGGCACGAGTACCCGGTAGGTTTCCAGAGGGCAAAATGCATTGTAATATAATGTTATATATGTCTACACGAGAAATAGTTCTTTGCACAGTGATGCACTGAAAACTTCCTGTTGAACACAAACTCAACAGTGGATGGAATATACTAGATAAGCTTTGCTTGGTGTTAAACACCAATTACATTGGCATGTAGGTTATGTTAACAGGACCAGGCTTGTTCACATTGAAAGCATTTGCAGACGACAAATTAGATGTGGCTCTACTGATTGGTGGGATAGGGAAAAAATGAGGAAAGGAGAAAATACTGGGTACCTGTAGATTCTCACTTTCCCACAAAGCATTCAAAAGCGCTCTGTATTGGGGTCGTTAAAACACAGGATTGTTTGGTTAACGGTTAGAAAATGTTTAAGACGGACAACATTGTGTTGAGCTTACCTGTATGCCACTTCCATTGAAGCACACACTGCGTACACGTCATGCCACGCGGCAACTCAATTCGTAAACTTTGTCGTCCGGGACCTTTCGGATAATATCTATACGCCGGTTCTTTGTTGTCCAAATCCCAGACACGTAGCTGATGGCGATCTAAACAGTCCTTTGTGACCGACTTATGTACATTGTTATGTGGGCAGATTCGAAATTCGAAATACCCGCCCTGAAAACTTTGAATGTCGATTGTGACAGGTATTGGGTTGTCATTGGTTGAATATGTATTTGCAATGATTCCATTGGCGAATCTGCCGCCTGGTTCATTTTCACGGGGCAATATGTCATAACGGTCCCCGCATACGCCACACCTTCCGTTGTTGATTCCGTGTTGTACCTGTCAAAGTATATAAGTATTATTTTTGTAATAGTATAAAAATGTTAACTGATCTAGGGTTTCACATAACCACTGTAACACGTAAAAAATTCGATACAAAATTTGATTGGCCATCCAGTCACATGACCTTGCTATCTAAATATAGATACTCTGAGGATACACAAAGTCTCGCCCTTGGCCAACAACATGCCTACAAATTCAATGAAAAAGATGTTTTTGATTCAGCGCCATAGATCTGTATTTCTTACGGGAAAAAATGATAGCGTCATTTATTCTTATTTAGCAGGAAACAGGTTAAATGACGTAGGATTATTCATAGTAATTAATTACAATCAATCAGACAATAAGGGACTGTTGCAGTTTTTGTGCACGATTCTATATTTGATCTCATTTCCTTCTGGAGAGAGAAAAACGTGCAAAAGACTGCTTCGGAGACACCCTTTATTAACCCTTTATAAAACAAATTTACTCTTCATGACCCTGACAGACGGCTTTTGAAAAACTTATCCTTTTGTCACAGTGTTTTCTATCCTTTAAAAGGGAGTTACCATCATGCGATCCACATTTAATTTGTCTTATACAAATCAATATGGAAAAGTCTGAGATAGTGTCATCTGGTAAAGAACTTAACCTTTTCTGCGCAAAATTTATATACGCAAAAATTTATACTTATATTCGTATAGTAAACAGAAGTTCTGCACCCCTTGTGTGCTTTACCGGGTTTGATTTTCTGGCGTAAGTAATATGAAACTGGGTAGAAATGAAAAAATCCGGCAGCTGCATACATCAACAGACCAGTCCTTTGCCTATGAAATGAACTGAACTGAGGTATCCCTTGACCTCATGATAAGTAGGAATTTGTGCTCAGATATTGCTTTCGAATTTAAGCAAAACGAGAAGATTTTAAACCTTAACCCGCCTTTCATGACAACAGTTGCCTTTGCGACCAGTGCAGATCAAGATCAGGCTGCACAAAACCTGAAGCCTGATTTTTGATCTACATTTCCGCTTTGATGAAACACTGTAGACAAAAGCAACCATGAAATTGTAATCGTTTGGGTCATATTTCTATGTTGACAATGTCTGATAGGTTTATTCGGCGTTCTAAGGGTTAAGTTTGGTTAAAAGTGGGAATTTTAATGTCTAAATAGAACTTACGAGAGATTGAAACTTCAAAGTGACCTGCAGAGAATGGGCACACAAAATCAGTCAATATCGCGTACTTCCGCCCAGGGCTTGTATAACAGCTTGCAGCCTTCGTCTCATACCCCTCATAAGAGGTTGAAACAGCTCGATCAGTAGCCGCTGCCATGAGGTCAAGGGATACCTCAGTTCAGCTCATTTCAGAGGCAAAAGGCTGGTTTGTTGGAGTATGCAGCATTCAGATTCTAATGTCCTCCCAATTTCATATCATTCACATCAGAAAACCAAACCCGGTAAAAACACAGGGGGTGCAACACTATTTTTACTGTGTATATAAAACTGGACCACTATCGACGGCGTTAAATGCAATTATTAACCCAGAAAATTTTCTATTTTGTAGATTTGACTAAACCAGTGGACGGTGTAAGTCCAAGGTCAGACTGCACATTCTGTGCAATCTGGTCTTGATCTATGCCGACCGAAAAATGTTCTTTTTTTTTCTGTAATTGCATGTATGGGACTAAAAAGTTTACTCATGGATAACGACCATAAATTTTCACAGTGGTACCAACGAAAATCTTTTGACAAGAGGAGAAAAATCTCCTTTTACCACAATGTTTTCAAAGGTAGTCTGCTGCATGACTGAAGAAGGATGTCTCTAGGAAGTGCTGCATTAATGCATAAAATGCATAAAAGAAACATTCCTTTATTCGTTTGACATTTACTTGCGTCTTTTCTGCATGTAAGTATCAAAAGCAATTTTAAGTTGAAAGAAGAAAACGTCGGCATTTAACGCTTTACCAAACGGCAAAATCTTAGACTTACCCAAATTGAAAGCAATTGCAGACGACAAATTTGATATGAGTGAAACAATGAGTTTTGTCTTTAATGATAGAAAAAAGAAAACATAACCCTTATCCCGCTGAATAATTTAATTAAAACTTTCAATCCGATGGTAAAAACCGGAATAATGTTATTTCAAACTTATTATTTTTTTTTTGAGAAAATATCTACTTATCGGACAGTGCAGATCCAAGATCAGACTGCACGTTCTGTGCAGTCTGACCTTGATCTACACTGTCCGCTAAAGGTCAATGAGTCGCGTTTAGCAGCTCAAGGGTTAAAAAAGAATAACCGCTGGTTACTAGCATGTTCTCCTTTTGCCACAATGTTTTCAAAAGCCTTCCTCCTCAGGTTCGTTAAAACTCAAGATTGTTCGGTAAAGCCTACCAGCTATGTATACGTTGGACGTGATCACGAGCGGCGCTGTCAACAGTTTGACATTTCGCACATGTTTACAGCTGGATTGAAACGAAAACTCTAATTTGACTAATGACTGCATGTCAGTTCTCTTGTCTATTGTACATATTGAGGACGATATCGTGTATCAAGGCGGGCTTAGCAGCCAAGAGTTATCTAACGTGTAATTTTTTTCAGTGTAATTCCTATTTTGTTTTCCACATTCCTTCGTAAATCATGCCTGAACCATTTCATGCACTGCCGATTTATTTATTATTTTTTCAGTTCCGCTTTTTAAGTTCTTTGTTCACACCCTGTGCTCATTTATATTGTTAATTTTATTGGCTATAAATATGTTTTGTATTTAATGCCAAATAAAGATTGCGTTATGGATAGAGCGTAACCCTCTAGATTATAGAAGAGTCTTCTGGGTCCCTATTCACCAACCATTCCTAATTTCATTACAAGTCCAATCTTCTGATTGGCTGAATCATCTGGTTTAGCCAATCAGTTGTCTAGTTACTTTTAAATCTAGAAAATTCTTAAGAATAATACCGTGGATGTTCGTACGAATCGTTGGTGAATACGGACTTTGGGTTTAATTAAAGGAGCATTAAATCAGCTTTCGACAACCCCCCCATTCCCTTTTTTGGAGGGTGGGGAGTTTTTTTTTTTGGAGGCGAAATCAAAAGGGCATTCTTTAAAAGGGGTGGGGGACGGGAAAGGAAAAAAAGCTGGTATTTTGTATGGGAAAATCCTAACGAGTGACTATTAGCCCTTATTTCGTTATATCTGGTTTAATGCCCCTTTGGATTACGTGATTTCGTGATGAGAGAATTTGGTCAACCTTGGAAGCTACCCATAACATCGAGGCACGAGTACCCAGTAGGTTTCCAGAGACCAAAATGCATTGTGATATAATGTTATATATGTCTACGCGAGAAATAGTTCTTTGCACAGTGATGCACTGAAACTTCCTGTTGAACACTAAATCAATAGTGGATTGAATAAAACTGATAAGCTTTGCATGGTGTTAAGCACAAATTACACTGGTATGTCAGTTATGTTAACAGGACCAGTGCTCTCCTACCTATGCATTTATTGGGTTACTTTGCACAGCACTTTCCAGGCAGTTGGGTTGTTTTCGAAGTAAACAAGTTTCGATACTTTGTTAAGCCGTGAGTGAAGAATTAACCTTTTCATAATTTTGTCCTTTGGTACATCACCGTCGACAGAACTATCATTATCCTACCCAGACTCATTTTCATCTATCGAATATTGATGAAATAACCGAATATTCATAAAATGATAAACAGGAAATGCCCGGGCACATCACAATCAACATACAACTATTTTCGCAAAGAAAAGTAGGTCCTTATGTATTCATGCCTTTTCTTCGTCTATTAAATTTTGGTCTAGAGGTGATATAGTGTTCAGCAGAAAGTGCCTTGGCGCATCACCGTCTACAGAACTATTTCCGCAAAAGAAAAGTAGATCATCATCTCACTTTGCGTTGACCTCATCTATCGAACTTTGCAATGGCAGGTGGAAATGTCAAGTGTTCAATAATGCACTTAGGTTATGTTGTATTGAAATAAAAGCGTGGGATCGTATTCAAACGGGTAAATCTAGGATGACGTCATATCTGGTCTTACAAAAAAAGTCTGAGTTTCAGATTGCAAAACTCCAAATCGTCGTTTAAATCCTTCAACTGCAGAGGATTGCAAAACTCACAATCGTCATTAAAAGCCTCAATTGCAGATTTTCGTTGAATGTAACCATCTTGTTTCTCAAAGCTTGCAAAGAACTGAAAGTCATTAATGGTTCTGAGAACTACTTTTGCAGCGTGTTGGTAAGATTTTATCGAAATTTACACGCTGGCAGGCCAGGTTAGGCTTCGGAAAATTGCACTCAAAGGTCTCCATAAAGAGCTCATTTAAACATGAAGTATATGTTGCCAGATAAATCTTCGGTACCTGTTGACAAGGCTGGAAATTTTCATCATGACGGGGATATTTGAGCAATGCACCAGAAAAAAGTATCGACCCAGGTCAGCCTGTGCAGTACACGCACGCTGATCTGGATAGAAAGTGTTCGCTATTTGTCAATTTTCTGACGCTAAAGGACCACTGTGCCTCATGATTCAGTAAGTTGTTAGAGAAAATTGCTTTTAATAATCTATAATTATGTGATGACTTGATTGGTATCACGCATGACGGAGATGTATTAAATCCCCCTACCCCACCCTTTTGCCAGAACATGGTTCATGTGTTATTATTTCCAACTTCATAAAACCTTTTGGTAAAGAAGTCTTTATTCTTTTCTAGTAATAACTTGTTTCCCAACAACCCTGATTAACATTATACGGATATCAGATTACTTGAGTCATGCTCTGTGAAAAAGGGGTTTAATGCATCTGCAAAAAGTATCTTTTCGCTATTGGTCAATTTTTCCGCATGTCAAAATACCACCTCATGATTTAATCTGTTGTCAGACCAAATGGATTTTATGGATCCATAATTGTTTGATGACTTGCTTGGTATAATGTATCAAAGAGATGCATTAAACCCCTCTTTTGACAGAGCATGGATCATTTGTTTTTCCCAAACAAGCCCTGGTTTTCACGTGTCTGCAGTACAAGCCTTTTGAAAACACTGTGGGAAAAGGAGAAATTGCTCATAACGAGCAATTTCTCCTTTTCCCACAGTGTTTTCTACCCTTTTTGATAACTTTCTGCCATTTTCATCAAATTTAAAATTGTCGTCTGCAAACTCTTTCAATTCGGACCAGTCCAAAATTTGTCGTTTGGGAAAGGGTTAATTAATAACAACAATTTTTTCATTAACTCAAAGAGGACATTGTACCTATGGACAAAATCAGTGAAGATAAGAAATAAAAGATGTTTTTACCCAAGGGCCTCCGCAGTTCAAGCCAGAGTCATCATCATTTCTCGGAGAGTTAAAACCTATTTGCCATAGACTGGATCGCTGAGCTGGATCTATCATGCGACCCCTAGCGGACACATCCGGTGTTTGTATTAAAACGATGGTTAAAACTAGGACACTGAAACAGAAATGAATAAACATCAGTCACTGACTATAATCATTTTCATGAATAGATTATATTACTCCTTCTCGGTAAACATTTCATTATCAGTTTATATTATTGTTTATGTTTGGGATAACAGGTTTAAAATCACGTACCGTGACGAGATAATTTATAAACCCAACTCGATAACGTTTATATATTGTCATCTTTTGTGATTTTAAACATGTATTCCCAAAAACAAACAATGATAGAAACTGTTAATGAAAGGTTTATCGAGTAAGAGTTATACGTATGAATTTATTGTAAATTTCAAAACAACAACAAAAAATGTGTTTTTATTAGGTTTCTTAACACTTTACCACCTGCAAACGACCTTTTAAACTAACAGCCTACTGTTTTTTTTTTTTAACATTCTGCCTAAAAGGAAAACCAACCGACCGACCGGCCGGCCGACCGACCGACCGACCAACCAACCAACCAACCAAACAACCAACAAAATACCCAACCAACCAACCAAAAAAAAAAAAAAAAAAAAAAAAAAAAAAAAAATTAGACCGTTCAACTTTTTCTACGTGTATATTTGTTATAGTGTTGTACGTAAAAGGAAAACAAACAAACGTAAGATTTTTTTTAAGTGAAAGTTTTTTCCTTGTTTATATTTGTACTAAATTTAAATTTATGTTAAATATTAATATTTTATGAGGATGTTTTGAAAGTTCACCGATAAAAGCTTCTCTCGGGAGGTATTGACTTGACGCATGTTTTTAAGGGGGTAAGTGAGGACAGTAACATTTGTCACTTTTCTTCTACCGACATACATTTTGTATCAAGGATATTGAATACATCCGCACATGAATGTAGTGCCTATGTAGATTCTGTGCAATTTAATAGTATGAATACTATTTTTCCCTCTTTTGAATAGGCTTTTATGAAGCTTTTAACTCCATACTACACACTCCCGAGTTTTAAGGACTCTAAGAAAGGAGGCTTGGTAACCAGCATTTTCTTATTTTCCTACAATGTTTTCTACTCTTTGGAAGACAAAAATCATATCAGCCACAAATGATTTGTTGTCCCTGAGATGGGAGATAACTCTTTCATATGTTTGCTGGTATCATTCAGTACAAGCTAGGGGATATGCAGTGCGTTACCCAAGGAAAGTAATATACTAGCAAGACAGCCTGCAAGGCATTATATTCATCCATTATGGGATAACAAGTTCAAAGCCTCTACTAGAGGGCAAAAGAGGTTGGTTGATTGATTGTATGACGTTTCACGCCGTCTTCAACATTATCTCAGTCATTTCGCGGTGGCCAGTGCACCTATTTTTCTGGAGCTTCTGTTACCAGTACTTTGCACAATATTCTTCCCAAGCCACTGGCTGCTTTCCTACATAACCAGCGTCGAAACAATTATTAGAGGTGAGAGAGGAATGAATCCTGTCGCAATGACACCAAGAAATTGGCCGAGCTCGGAAGAACTGAGGCGTATTTTGTTCAAAATTAAAGACACTGCGTATGTGCGACGTTTCTGTGGCGTTCCTGTGGCGTATCTGTGTTCAAAAGAAGTCAAAGGAAGATGCCACCGAAATCAATTTCTTACAATCGATCCTTGTGCATCAAGTCTGGCGTTCCTTAACCTAGCTGTCTAAGATTTATTTGCATCTTCAAGGCATAAAAGTGTCCAAGTTAGACCAACAACAGCTACTTGACTGCCAGATTCTTCCTGGTCCATGACTTTGGAAATAATGAGAAAAAGCAAAAAATATTACACGTGAAAAGGTATTATTCAAACACAAAACGTCGAATGTACTCTTTGAACGTCACAAATACTTCGACAGCGCAACAACTACGCGGCGGCAACGACTCAGCAGCGAAATGTACGTGGAACGTACGCCGTAAATACGCGGAATAAGTCATTCGTGCACAACTAATACGCAACGGATGCAAAAAGAAGATCGAGGGTATGAAGTGACAACGTTTTTTTACGCCACACAGTTACGCACACTTACGCCACGGTTACGTATTATGTTAACCAACACGTAAGAAGTGTTCGAGCTACGTTCCCGTGGCGTCACTGCTGTGTTGTTTTCGCTTTTACGGCGTATGTGTGACGTAACCATGACGTATCGGAGCTGCTACGTACGTGCTACGAATATTATGTGCGGACTTAAAGAAATTCGCAACTCCGCGTACAAGGAGATCGTGCTACGTACCAAAGAGTATTAGCTACGTAAGTTGACGTTACTGCGGCGTTGTCGCGGCGTTACTTTCTTATAGCGATGCGCCGTACATACATAAGCCGATACGCAATGGTGAGAGAGCATCATAACAATAAAGGTTTAAACGGTCATTTAATTTAATCCTTTATACACATTTTCGAATTTTAACGATTTTGAAAACATTGTGGGAAAAGGAAAAATGATGGTTCTCCATTTCGCTCAATCTTTTCTGAACTTCCAAAGAGAAATATCAGTTTTTGAGACACATCTAATTTCTCGTCTGCAAATGTTTTCAATTTGGAATATTCTAAGATTTTGTCGTTTGGTAAAGAGTTAAAAACGTTTTAATTCAGTACAAAAAGAGTGTTTATACTTTTCAGCATAACCGTTCATGGCCATTTATCTTTGCACCGTCTACTTCGTTTTTTTTTTTTCGTCCAGAGTAAGACGTGTTATGTATTCATCGTGACAGTTGACAAATAGTATACTTTGCATAATTATAATGCAGTATACTAATGTCTCAAACGCGTTAACCTTTAGTCTGTTAAGCGCGACCCACTGACCTTTGGCGGACAGCGTGGATCAAGATCAGACTGCACAGAACGTGCAGTTTGATCTTGGATCTACACTGTCCGATAAGGAGATATTTTTCTCCTAATAAATAAGTTTGTAACGGCATTATTCGTTTTTTTTTTCTATCGTCTTGAAAGTTTCATTTAAGTATATAGCAGGATAAGGGTTAACCTTGGTTTACGTACGTGAAAATCAGGCGACGGATAAACGTTATGTGAACACCATTTTGAAACACGTGATTCGCTTCGACACATATATTCTACGTTTACCCTACACGCTTTACGTAACGGAAACGGTTTAGACGGGTCTCATGTTGAAAACATTTGCAGACGACGCATTTACTGTGATAATATTTGTCTTTGACAAAGTTAAAAATAACACTACTGCGGAAAAACTCTCTATCTGTCTATCTGTCTGTCTGTCTCTTTCTCTCTCTCTCACTTACTTAGTTCAGAACTCAAAACCATTCAACATCTTTTCTAATCTAAACTTGGTATATAATCTGCAAAGCGAGTAGTTTAATCTTAATCTGCACCATTCGGTACCCCATAGTTTAATTCTTTACCAGACGATGACATTATAGACTTGTCCAAATTTGAAGCATTTACAGACGACCTGACATATCAAATATGACTCAATTCATAGAGTTGTCCTACGATAGCGAAGAAAGCATTGTAGTAAAAGGAGATGATACTTTTAACCAACATTTCCTCCTTTTCCAACAATGGTTTCGAAAGCTATTTGTTCAGGGTTGTTCAAACATGGGACTGTTTGGTAAAGGGTTAACTAGACCAGTCCAAATTGAAGGCATTTGCAGACAGTAAATTCATTGTGACTGAAGAGTTGAAATTTGTTTTGGGAACGGTAGAAAAACATTGTAGGAAAAGCAGAAAATGCTGGTAACCGGCATTTTCTCCTTTTCCCACAATTTTTTTCAAAAGCTTTCTTTCTCAGGGACGTTGAAAGTCGGAATTGTTTGGAAAAGGGTTAAGGAAGCTTGGCTGTTCCCTTTTATAATCAGTGATGAAATCCAAAACAATGCTTAGCTCCATTTCATATCAGCTATGCCCAGTGAAAAGGGAGCTTAATACTTCTGCTAAAAGTGTCGACTCAGATCAGACTGCGCCTTCCGCGCAGGCTGACCTGGGTCGAAACGTTTCGCTATTGGTCAATTATCTGTATGTCCAAGGACCAGACTACCTCATGATTCAGACGCTTGTTAAAAATGGCCACTATGGAACCACAATTATGTGATGGCTTGATTGGTACAATGCATCACGGCGATGCATTAAGCCCCTATTTGCCAGACCACGGCTCATATTTTAAATCAGAAGTGTCAAGGTAAACTGAGCGATTAGTAAAAGATATCATTCTTTTAATTTTATTTTAAATTTCACATTTTCAACTCTTTACCAAACGACACAATTTTGGACTGGCCCATATTGAAAGGATTTGCAGACGACAAATAAAAGATGGCTCAAATGACAGAATTTGTCTTTGGCAAACAGACCTCCAGATAAAAGAGAGTGATAGTATTCCAAATCGATTATTTCTCTTCCAAACCCTATGGCTGAACCATGAGGTAGAATGAGGTAAAACTGTCCTTACAGACAGTTAGTCAGTCGTGTAAAGTTCGAAACAGGTCAGCCTGCGCGGACTGTGCAGGCTGCTGTGGGTCAGTACTTTTTCTCAGATTGATTAAACCCCCTATCCACAGAGCATGGCTCATATATGCTTTTATTTTTGGCTGTTTGATACCAAATAACCCCGAGTTTTATCGACCTTGAGGAAGATGCCCTTTGAAAACATTGTTGGGAAAAAGGAGAAAATGCTGGTATGCAACATTTTCTCCTTTTTCCCCCCACAACGTTTTCTTCCCTTCATTAGACAAAATTTAGTCTTTGAGTCACTTTTAGTTTGTTGTCTGCAAATGCCTTCATGTTAGACGGATCTAAATTTTAGTCTACCAATCGGGAAATGAGTTCACAATACTTTAGACATGTCCATATCAGGGACGTAACCAGGGGCTCAGAATCATTACCCACTTCAAAGCGAGATTGCTAGGCAAGAGAGGTGTAGTGCGCTTTTGCGGACGGTGTTAATCAAGATCAAACTGCACAGAACGTGCAGTCTAATCTTTATCTGTACTGCCTGATACTGTAAGACCTTCCATCGATAGGAAATAGGATGAACTTGCAAAATTAGGCTTTTTACTGTCGGTCGGAAATCTTATTTTTTTAGGCAGTTTCAGCCTTCATTATGAATCTAAAGTTGTTCTATAAAGTACTAAAAGAACGTTTTGCCTGTTCCCATTTTCTCTTTTTTTACGCACTTACGTGTCGAGCGTCATAGACGCTACGCCTTGAAATCATTTACGAATCGGAGGTTCCTAGAGTTATCGAACTTGTCTTTGAATATATTTTAATGACCCTAGGAAAGAAAGCTTAAGATAACATTGTGGTTATAGTAACCAGCATCTTTCCCTGTAAAGGACAAATGCCCCTAGGCAAGGCAATGCCGGAGCCGTGCGTACTCCTTGTGAACCAAGGAAATGAACAGATAAGTGAGCTATCCTAAAGGCAGGAAAGTTTATCGAAAAGTGTCGTAAAAACACAATTCAAATGAGTCATGCTCTGTGAAAAGGGGGCTTAATGCATCTGCGAAAAGTATCGACCCAGGTCAGCCTGCGTAGTCCGCGCAGGCTGACTTGGGCCGAAACTTTTTGCTTTTGGTCAATTTTCCGTATGTCAAAGGACTATTCTACGTTATGATAGAGTTTGTTGTTAGACATAATGAATTTTTAGGATCCCTAAACATGTTATGTCTGGCTTGGTATAATGCTTCATGGAGATGCATTAAGCTCCCGTTTGCCAGAGCATGGTTTAAATGATTTCAACTTGCATGTAAAGCAATAATTGTATAATGATCTTTCAACACGCAAATACTATTATTATTATTATAAGACAATAGCGTGTATTGTTTATTCCGATATTAATATGTAAATGAAGCATCTTTCTATTCCAGAGTATCATTATTCATAACGTCACAAAATGTCGCGAGACGTTTTCCTCCATGTAGGGTTTGTTTCGCAATCGGCGCCATTCCGCTTGTTATTAAACTACGTACAAATTGTGAGGAAAGTACGGTTTGCTTCGCCATCCGCTACTTATAAAGCTAGACACGGTTGTTGGGTTGTTGGAAAAGAAGTCATAACTAGACAATAGTAAAGATTTCTTTTCAGAAAGGTGAATTGGGGGGAATCATTACATAATTATGAGCTACGCTCTTGCAAAAGGGGGATTCAATGCATCTCTGTAATGCATTATACAGGGTGATTCATAATATCTGATACAGTTTGACTCTTGAATGAAACACAGATGCCTTTTCATAAAATGTACATGTTATGTATGATTGCACTGGCTGGAAAATACAGTTTTTGTGCCACTATGAGTTCAGTACGGCATTTTGAAAATCATGTATCGTATTTTGTGCAAAACCGAAGGAAGTAAACCCAATTAAACTCAATTTTTCTGCGACAAATAAGTGTTTCGATTGCACTCAGATATGAAAATGGCGTATTAACATAAATTGGATTAGGCCATCGATCATGGAAATACTCCTTTTTTTTTAATCAAAAATAGCTTGATCCGCTATAGTCTTGTATTTGCGTAATGATACACACAATCTTTGTTTCTTGATCGTCCCAAACCAGTTCGTTCCTGTGCTTATTCGTCCCTAGGCTTGTTCGCAAAGACTTGTTCGTCCCACAAGATCGCACGCTACTATATTAAATTGTATATGATTATACAATATAGTTGGTTGACTTTCAAGCAAATATTTTGAAACTGTTTCTTATAGTTTAGTTTTCAAATTATTAATTCCACACAATGGCTCCTTGGACAAATGCCACACCAGCGCTTTCAACGCTTTGATTATACAAGAAACTATTACGCGAGAACGTCGACGTCATAACCAAGCAAGTCATCACATAGTTATGGATTCAGAAAAAATTTGTCTAACAACCTCCTGAATCATGAGGCACACTGGTGCTTTGGCATGCAGAAACAATTGACCAATAGCAAAAAGTGTCCACCTAGGTCAGCCTGCGCAGTGCGCAGGCTGACCTAGGTCGATACTTTTTGCAGATGCATTAAGCCCCATTTTTACAGAACATGACTCATGTACATTGTCTCACTACATAGTAAATGCTGTAGACTTATCTTATTGGTAGTGGGTATATCTTACAGCTTTTGGCGGTTAAGGGTATTTACGCCAAGTTTAATCGATCGCCAATATTTCACTTTTATGTCTATGTTTCACAACAAACTTGCTTGCTATAATGCATTACAAAGATGCATTAAACCTCCTTATCACAGAACATGAATCACATCCATTTTTACTAGTCTACAGTTAATAACAATTGACTACATCGTTATTAACAATGCGCCCAGAATGTCCCTTTGTAGACGTACTAGACATTAACTGTCTACTTAATTCGCATGTATAAAAACATCTCATGAGAGGAAATGCAAATCTTATATATGAGCCATGCTCTGGCAAAAGGGGGCTTAATGCATCTCTTTGATGCACGATACCAGTTAAATCACACGTAATCATGGATCCATAAAAAAAAAAAAAAAAAAACTTTTTTTTTTTTAACAACCAACGTAATCATGAGGTAGACTGGTCCTTGGACATACAGAAAATTTACCAATAGCGAAAAGTTTCGGCCCAGGTCAGCCTGCGCGGACTGCGCAGGCTGACCTGGGTCGATACTTTTCGCAGATGCATTAAGCCCCCTTTTCATACAGCATGGCTCATTTAGATTTGCTTTCGAGGACTCGGGGACGGCCATTGGTCCATTATGTACAGCACCGTTTGTTTGTACATGCAATGGGCAGATTTTCGAAAAGTACTTGGAAATGGAGCTATTGCGCTCGCTCTCTCTTTTGTTCTCCTGCTCTGTCTGCGTGTATGTCTGTGTGTCTACCTTTGTGTATGTCTCTCTGTCTCTTTACAATGTTTTGTTTTAAATAGATTCAAGAAAACGCATGTTCTTAAAGATAGAATGATGTGCATATATGATATATAAAACGAGATAGATATGACTATTAACGCCCTTTCTTTAATTTAGTTGGCTTTATTATTATTAAAAAAAAAAAAAAAAAAACGAAATAGTGGCACAATACCTTCACTTAATACAAACATAAGACATCTTTCTGCTTCAGCCAGATTTTGGAAACAATTAGGAGAAAGGAGCAATTTCTTGGAACGAGTAATAATTGATCCTTTTGTCTTATTGCTTCAATTAAATTCCATTATACACTGTGAGAAAAGCAGAAAACGCTGTTTACCAGCATATTTTTCTTTTCCCACGGTGTTGTTAAAGGGGTTTTTCTACAGGGTCGTAAAAGCTCAGGACTGCTTGATAAAAGGCTTAATAAAGCAAACTATTAATAGAAATACATGTATAAATATAATTACAGGATCATAGACATAGAATTACAAACATAACTTGGCATTTGATAAATGAGCCATGTTCCGGGAAAAGGGGGCTTAATGCATCTGCGAAAAGTATCGACCCAGGTCAGCCTGCGCAGTCCGCGCAGGCTGACCTGGGCCGAAACTTTTCGCTATTGGTAAATTTTCTGTATGTCAATGAGCCAGTCTACCTTATGATACGGTCGTTTTTTTAGACACAACAAATTTTATGGATCCGTAACTATGTGATGTCTTGCTTGGTATAATGCATCATATAGATGCATTAAGCCTTTTTTTGACAGAGCATGGCTCATAAATTTTTTTAAAAGCCTTCTTTGTAAAAGTCGTTCAAATTCGGGATGTGATATAAGGTTAAATGCGTCTAGAATTTTGTTAACAAGCCAGCCTCTCGCGAGCTTAATAACATTCTCATACATGTATATTCTTCAATATGGTTATTTCTCAAAAGTCACCCAATGTAAGATTCTTTTTTATCACATAGCCATAACTCGTGAATTATAGATCAGAATATGCAATGCGATATATGCACAGGTAATTTCTTTGAATAAAACCGGATTCGCCCTTTGAGAGAAACATAAAATGACGAAACGTATGACTTCACTCGATGGTTATCTTAAATGTGTGTAAGATAAGAAAATTCGTAATGGTAATATTTACATTGAAATCAAGGAAGTTTATGCGATAGAAATTGATTCTAACACAAATGCAATCACGTAATGACGTACTTCTTTCTCACTGCATCAAAACTACGATAAGATTTATCAATTTACTGACGACATCAAATAAAGAAGCACGAAATCATTAATACCTCCCTTTTCCCTCTGTCAAATGCAGACGACCTTTTGTTGTCGTCAGATGGAAGATTATTTTTGAAGAAATGGTGGTAAAAGTAGAACATTTCTTGTGACGATTGATTTCTCCTTTTGCTTTACAGTTTTTCATATGTATTCATCTCATAAAGTCTAAACTTAACTCTTTCCCAAACGACAAAATTTTAGGCTGGTCCAAAGTGAAAGCATTTGCAGACAAAAAATTACATGTAGCAAAATTTATGAAATACATGTATGTCTTTGAAAGGTGAAAACATTGTGGGGAAAGGAGGAAATGCTGGTTACCAATGTTTTAAAAAGGTCCTTTTCCTTCGGGTCGTTAAAACTCGAGGTTACGTGGCAAAGGGTTCATTTATTTCAATGGTCCGGGGTGTTTTTAAAGTTATCTACTGCATAATGACTTAAGCGTTAACTTGATGACAGAATTTTATGCTAGTTTTGATCGAACGCAATTACAGACGACAGATTAAGTGTAGCTCAAATAATAAGATACACCTTTAAATAGTTGAAATGTTGTTGTAAAAGAATAAAATGCTGATAACCAGCAATATCTTCTTTTCCAACAATGTTTTCAAAATCCTTCTTCTTAAGGACATGTCGCGAAAACAAAACATTGTTTTGTAAAGGGTCGAGTTTATTTTTCTTCTCGGATGTTTCGCAAGAGAAACTTCACATGATCTTCACATAAAATGCCCCTTTTTTCATGTTAAAAGTGACAGTCTTTATGTTTTATACGTGTCTACATGTACCATAAATCGGTTACGTGAAAATGTCACCATAATTATACATATCTAAAAGCTCAAAATTCGAGACAGAGTTTACGTCATTAACTCCAACTACGCAGTGAGTAAATTTGAACTGAAGATCACAAAATCGCATCTCTAAAGTTGATTGAAATTTTCAAACGAAAACTGAACTCAAAATTTGAGACAGGGTGTCCGTTGTAGACTCCAATTACGCAGTGAGATACACCACAATAAAAAGCAAAAATGAATTATCAGCAAAATCAACAGAACATAATTATCTAAGTCAATCGCCAATCACTCTTTCTATAATGTTTCTATTTAAATGGGCCACCATTTGAAGAGGCCATGAAATGGACAACTTGGAGCCCATCATAAGGATAGAACATGGGACAGCTTGTTGCATAACATCAGAACATGGGACATCTCTGTGTCAACCATTAAAATATACCATGGGACTGCCTGATATACAACATTGTAATAGACCATAAGCCATCTTGGTGTACAACCTTAGATTAGACCAGTGGGACGGCTTGGTAAACACAATTAGATTTTTAACATGGACATTTGACTGTACAACATAACGATAGACCGTTTGACCACTAGGTGCACACCATTTGAATAGAACAATACTCAGAAAGGTGTGCACCATAGGAATAGACCATGGGACAGGCGGATGAGCACCTAAAGGAAAGACCACGTTTTCCCTTTGTGTATACCATTAGAAAAGAACACGGAATCGTTACACTACACCATGGGACATCTTGGTGCACACTTTTAGAATAGACCATAGAATATCATAAAGATTTAACATGGCACATCCGTCCGTACGCCATAGGAATAGATTATGAAGCGCTTGGTGTTCACCGTTAGATTAGACCATAGTACATCTTGGTCTACCCCTTAGAATAGATCATGGGACATCTCAGTGGACACCATTACACTAGATCATGGGTCAGCATTGCGTTCGCCTTTTGAATAGATTAGGACACCTTGGTGTACACTATCACAACACAACATTGCTTGCGGTACGCTATTTGAACATGATATAGATAGCTTGGTAATCAACATTTGGATACATACTGGGACAGTTTTGTATTCAAAATAATGATAATAATAAAAGATCTTAGGAAAGGTTGGTATAAAAATTAGAACACCCGACTGTACACCTTTAGAAATATCATTTATAGAATATTTAGATTTTTACTGTACACCATACGAGTAGAAACCGGTAAAGTTTTGTGTTCAGTGTGCACCATTAGGCAAGTTGGTGCACACTATAATTATGAGTAGGTCTTTAAACAGCCAATCAGTGTAGAACATAGTTTGATGGACACAATTATTGCATACCATCACAAGACTTGAATTTCACTATTAGAAATGGTAATGCAAGATTACAGCATAATATAAGACGGCTTTGTGTGCACCATCAGAGTTGGCCACGGGACAAGTTCGGTGATCACAATTTGACTAGGCCAAGCGACAACTTGTTCAAAACTCGAATATACAATAGCATATCTTGATGTTCTCAACTGCGGTAGACAGCATGTGCAAACAATAAGAGAAGAACATAGAAAACTGACTGTTAAACCTTGGGGGTGGACATTGGGACATCTCAATGCACAAAATACATGATGTAACATCATGATTTGTGCTATAACGATAGCCCTTGCGACAACTTGGGTTATCCATGAAATCAGAACGTTAGACAGCTAAATGCGCTTCATAAGTACAGAATATTGGCGAAACCATTTTAAGTTTAGTTCTAAACCTAAATTCCAAGGTCAGCTATTTTATCAGCTGGAAAGTTTTATCTAAGAAAATTAAAGGCCTGTCTCAGAAATGAAAAGCAAATGATACTGTTGTTTTGTCGAAGTTCTATAATCGTAAGCCACAATTCCGAAACATTGCTTATCAAGATTTCGCTGTAAAATTAATGGTCAAAATTGATCATCGTGACAAAGCTGCAAAATTCAGATTCAACCAAAAGTATTATATAAAAGATTTTTAGAACTGTGTTTTTTTTTTGTCCGTCACCTGTCAAGGAAGCGAAAATAGGCTTCGGTTGAATTTCAGTACTAGTGTGCATGAGGGCCTATGTTTTAACACATTAGGAACTGCGATTCTTGAGATACAGTGATGTTATAAAAATGATCTGACACTCGTTGGCTTTTGAGGTAATAAAATACCAATGTCGTCAAGGAAAAACGTTACCTAGCTCGCAAAAGGCTCGCTATGTAACATTTTTTTTTCTGGACTCGTTTAGTAAAATTCCATCTCAAATGCAAACTCATGTCGGATCCTATATCGTATATCACGTAGGACAGCCAGGTGTAAAGGGCGCACTGGCATACAAATAAGCGCACTCAAGGTACAAATCACTTGACAGACATCACGTTTTTATGCCCATCAATCAATTATACATGCATACATGTACATACGCGGACATTGTCTTTTTTTATTTATTCATCATACCTTGATGTAAGACAGGCCCCGTGACAAATGACCACTGACCACCAACCCTTAAATCATAAACTGCTACACATTTTGAATGAAAGTTTTAAGGCAACTGTAAAACGATATTTATTGCGTGTTCAAAGTTATATTTGCAAGAGTATCTCATCTTGTCGGACAGTGTAGATTCACGATCAGATCGCACTATCTGTGTCGTCTGATCTTGATCTACGTTGCCCGCTAAAGGTCCTTGAGTCGCGCTTAGTATCTTAAAGGTTAACAATCCCGAGTTTCAACGACCCTAGGGAAAAAAGCTTTCAAAAGTATTGTTGGAAAAGGAGAAAATGCTGGTAACCAACATCTCCTTTTCCAACATTTTTTTTCTACCGTCTGAGAATCAAATTCCGTCATCTGAGCCACATCGTCTGCAAATGATTTCAATATGGGCAAGTCTAAAATTTGGTCGTCTGGTAAACAATTAAAGCGCCTTTCACTACTTGCCTTTGCGGCCAGTGTAGATCAAAGATCATACTGCACAAAACGCCCAGTACGATCTTTAATCTTCTCTGTCCGCTTTGCAGAAACATTCTCGTCATAAGCAACCTTGATATTGCGATTATTAAGATGTGTTGTTGATGTGGGGTGCGAAGCATCCCAGCACAGATTTACCATGCGGGAAATTGAACCTAAAAAATCTGATTCTGGGGTACCTAACATTGCAAAATCATCACCTGGAAAAGTAGTACTATTAAGAAAGCAATCCATTCACTTTGGCATCAAGGCATGACTGAAACGGTAACAATAGGGGAACTTACACGACTTCTACGATAAATATGTAAAAAAATATATCATTATCATAACACAATTTTAAAAAAAGAGTGTTAGAACAGACTACCATAAGACATGCTTAGGTATACGCATTTATGTATTAGTTCCACCAAATAGCGTCATGAAGTGTCAACAAGTACCATGGAAAGCATCATGGGAACTCTTGTGGTAATTTATTTGAATAGGATTGCTTTATTTGTCTAGATATTGCTTAATAATACCTCTCACGTCGTTTCATTTTAACATTCTATTAACCCTTTACCACACAATCGCGACTTTTAACGACCCTAACAAGGAGGCCTTTTGAAACCATTGTGGGAAAACGAGAAAATGCTGGTAACCAGCATTTTCTCGTTTTCCCAAAATGTTTTCTGCCCTTCCCAAAACAAATTTCATTTTTTCAGTCACGTTTATTTTGTCGTCTGCAATTGCTCTCAGTTTGGACCAGGCTTAAATTTTGTCGTTTGGTAAAGAGTTAAAACCCCTTTCTTCACACACACAAATAAAGAGAAATTTGTTAGTTTGCTCTGAGATTTATAGGAGAGATACCTCTCAGCTCTTTAAATGTCTGCTTGCTTTTAACAGTTAGATTTCAATTTGAGCAGGATTAAGCGCACCCCCACCTACGCAGCGCTTTCACCGCTTTGATTTTTTTTTTGGCTATAAGGGTTGACATTTTCCCTAATGCAGACAATTTCGATGTTCTCGTAGTTGAAGGCTTTCGAAATTATTTTGAAAAATATCTTGAGTGAGCATTTTTTTCCCTTTGCCATTTCTTTGAAATTTATTTTAGGTCTTTCCATACACGAAAAGAGAATAATTGCGATATATCTGTATATATTTAAAAAAAAAAAAAAAATGAAACGACAATAACTGTTATTTTTGAAGACAGTTTTTATTAGATCAGATAGAAAAGAATGTGCGGCCTGATTGTCGATTTAAAGCAAATTATTGTGACCAAAAGAAAAGTTCCAACGGGAAAACGGACAACATTTCTAAGAGCTTGTCTTAATTTAGTTCTGATTAAGACTAGCTATCTGACGGGCCAGAATAAATGTTATGGTATGATTAAAAATCAATTTCTATTTTATCTTCGCAATCTTCTTTTCGAAAACATTTTTTTGAGAGAGGACAAAAGTGTTTCGCTAGTATTGATGGGTGAAGCTTCATTGAATACCTTTAGAATCAATATGAAATTATCCCAGGCGATGATTGCTTTAGTATAATAATTAAGCCGTGTTGGATCATATTTGTAACAAATCATATATGTAACACCTGTTACATATATGATCACATATGTAACATGTGTTACATATATGACTCGGAAATCAAGCATAAATGTAACATATTTTGTGACGAATATGATCGATGCCGGTTTTTGATGTGACATGAAATCACATATGTCACAGGTCAATTTTGATTTAAAAACAGTACAAAAGAATGCATATTTACATCTGAAACACATTTGTAGCAGGTTTTTATTCACCAGATGGGCCAATATCTTGATACTGATTTGTTGTGTCACTTTGTCCATCGTCGTCATCGGCGGTGACGTCGACGTCACTCTTTCGCGTCCGCTCCATATTTCCTCAACTCTTTAAAGGATATTCATGAATATAATGTCCGGTATCGTGGCTGCTCTCTGTTTATATATATAAACATATATATATGGGCCACAACGTGAGAAAATGTACCTTCGGACAATTGGTGAGTATTTGATAAACAACGTTATTTTGAATGTATAATATTTCTGGAGTATGTTAGTCTTTATTTGAACAGATTATTCAGGTTATTTTGTGAGTTATGACCAATTTACTATATGAACCCTACAAACGTCATTTACCTGAAAAATGAAGTCAAAGTTGCGTAATGCATTTCTGCGTGTTAGTAGAACCTACAAAACTCGATGCATTTGCTTAAAACTGTTTAAGCACTGATCAAACCCCGTATTGTTACGGCAATATGTTGAAATTATTTTGTGTATTTTATTGCGATGTGGTTGCTATCTTTTATTCAACAATTGATCGACAGTCAGTACGAGGCGCAGATTGTTGGAAGTTAAACTGTATGATGTGTGTTTTGCCTTGAGTTCCAATCTGCAGATCAATTTTCTTGCTGTTTGGATGTTGCTGGACACACTCACGTGCGCGCTCGAGATGCACTGGTACCTTGGGCAAAAAATCATTATTCCACACGTCCTCTCTCTCTCTCTCTCTGAGGTTGATTCAAGTTGGAGTGAGTCTCGAGAGCGATTAGCTTAATGTGCTAACTATTGTTTTGCAATCGAGAATAAAATCAATAGTGTAAAGAATATAATGATGTTGCTATTGCTGTTAATTGTTTGAATACAAATAGACAACTAAACCTACTACATATATGCTTCTCATGTCAACCCCCATTTCGGACAAACACATTTGTAAGTTGTAACACACTTTATCTGTTACGAATGTGATCATGTACGTAACAAATGTGTTACATATATGATTTGTTACAAATATGATCCAACAAAGCCGTAAGCGAAATAAATAGAGTCATGATTTCGAGCCAGTAGTATATACCGAAATATTGCGATTACAAAGTGCTTGTTGCTGGAAAAAATTCTCACCGTATCGGACAGTGTAGATCCAAGATCAGACTGCACGTTTTGTGCAGTCTGATCTCGATCTCCACTTTACGCAAAATGCCCGGAGTCACCCTTAGCAGCCTTAGGGTTAAGATACCAGCGAAGTCTAGAATTTAAAATGAGAAAGTCAAAGATCTCGAGTTCAAAGTACATTGTTGTTCCTTGCAAAGAAAGTGTACTATATATCAAAATGTCGAAGTTTGCTAAAAATCCATTTTAACATTATTATAATCATCAGGTGAATCGTTGCGCCATTTTACAGTATAACCCTTAGATGAATGACAAAATTAAGCAAAACCCGTGTGGATGTAGGGAACTATTTCTTTTTAACCAAGCAAGCAGAAGGTTTCCTTTGAAAGTAGTACTGTTAAGCAAAATTTACTATTTTTAGCATGGAAGCGTTGGATGTTTCGAATTGGTGTCTATTTAAAACAGTGTTTCAAGCAACACTGTCCAATGAACCCTTCTGCGCCAAATACTTTAAAATCGACCACTTTCGATGGATCAAATTTTATGCTCAAGGCCCTCGGCTGTATCACTTAGCTTGATATGCACCTACACGGTACATTTCTTTGCCGGAAATACATCGCTCTACCGTTCTTAAAATCGTAACACTCCACTTACAAAAAAGAAAACACTAGTCACAATTTTCTGCGGGAATCTTTCTTAATACACTTCCGATGTCAAACAGTTTGTATGTTTATTTTTTCAACCCGATATATCAATTCCGTCGGCATTTTTCAGCGATAGGTTACTTATCACCGTGGCAGTTGTTGCCTTTGCTAATCGATTTAGATGGGCACCGCCATGTTTAAGACCATGTGACTGGCAGTATTTCAAACCGGAACCCCCCCCCCCCCTTTATACGGATGAGGTTGGATGTAGTTACGGAATCGGCCGAGTTGTGACGGGTAGTATTAATCTATGTCGTTGGCAAAAGCCCTTGCCTTCAATTATGGTACTGAGAAGGTTAAATAATTCTAACACAACTAACACAAAAAAATTTTTTTTTAGATAGGCTACGTAGTATTCCCGATCGGAAAAAAATGAACGATGTAATGTTAAACAAGATTTCGATCCAGTTATTTCGAAAATAAAAATTGATGATTAGCCTTGTACGTCAAACAGAGCTCCAGATAGAGGGAGTGATTTTGATTTCTAAATTGACAATATTAATCACTCTCCACTGAACCCTGTTATGGGTACTCATTAGAATCGTCTCATCGAGACGATTCTAATGAGTACCCACAACATAGGGTTTGGAAGAGAAATAATGGATTTAGAATACTATCACTCCCTTCTATCTGGAGGTTTGCATCAAAGCAAAATAATAGTCCAGCTGTTTTGTTTTCGAAGCGGAACCATGACATGGTCCACATTTTGTTTTCATTTGTCACTCCTTCTCTTCCAACAGTTCAACAGACCTTTACATACATATAAGCCAATAATAAGATCACATTTTCTGGGTGACAGTGATAATATTTTGGAAAATGCTATATCAACGTTATGTAGAATCCCATATTGAAGGGTAACATAAATCATCACAACGACTTCTTTGGCCGAACAAGTTACCCCTTTTTAGAGTACACATATATATTACAAAACATAGCGGCGCTCTGGAAATAGGAGTTTAACTATGTCTTCGTAAAGCAAGTCGCCACGTAATATTGACAGCCCATATTTTTTTTTAAAAAACAGACTGAATCATAAAACGGAATGGTCCTTTAACCCTTTCCCAAACAAGCCCTGGTTTTCACGTGTCTGCGGTACAAGTCTTTTGAAAACACTGTGGGAAAAGGACAAATTGCTCATAACGAGCAATTTCTCCTTTTCCCACAGTGTTTTCTACCCTTTTTGAGAACTTTCTGCCATTTTCATCAAATTTAAAATTGTCGTCTGCAAACTCTTTCAATTTGGACCAATTTAAAATTTGTCGTTTGGGAAAGGGTTAATTTAAAAATATTTTATTTGCATATTCTTATGAAATGTACAGTACATAATAATTTACAAATAATTCAACATTTTTACTGCAAAATGGATCAGAACGAAAGCAGAGCTTAAAGTGTTCTTCTCCAAATTGGTGGCTTGAACGAGTACAAGTCATTTGAGCTAATACTAAACATTGACAGAAAAATTAATAATTGATTAGGTATAAAGGAGAGATATGTTTTAACGGGAAAACGTGAAGACTTAGATTGAGAAGTACAGAAAGAGAAGGTGAAAGAGATAAGGTAATGCAAGAAACAGAGTAAAGGAGTGTTCTCAAAATGGTCCTTTGGCATGCTGTAAAACTACTAGTATCAAAAAGTTTGGACTCGAGTCTACCTGTGCGGAATGCTCAGGCTGACATGGAAAGTTACCTTTTACATATGTATTAAACCACATTTTCACACGGTATGGTGATAAGCCATGCCCTATGAAAAAGAGGATTAATGCATCTGCAAGAAGTATCGACCAAGGTCAGTCTGCACATTCTTCGCAGGTTAACTTAACCCTTTACCGCACAATGCGGCCTTATGACGCCCCTGGCAAAGAAGCCTTTTGAAAACATTGTGGGAAAAGGAGAAAATGCTGGTAACCAGCATTTTCTCCTTTTCCCACAATGTTTTCAACCCTATCAAACAAAAGTTGCACCATCTGAGCCACACTGAAATTGTCGTCTGCAAATGCTTTCAATTTGGACGAGTCTAAAATTTTGTCGTCTGGCAAAGGGTTAAGTCGAAACTTTGCATTTAGTCAATTTTCCGCATGTCAAAGGACCATCCCACCTTCTTTGTCAGTCGGTCGTTAGACCAAATGAATTCTGTTGATTCATAATTATCTGATGACTTGTTTATTATATGGCATCGCGGAGATACAATAAACCCCCTTTTGTTAGCGCATGACTCGTCATCGTAAACGTTACATAAACATGTTACGATTTATATAATACCTCGATCAGACTCTGTTTGTGTCTTGCAGTCAACCTCTTTTTAACTCTTTAGCAGACGCCAAAATTTTTTGCCTTGTCCAAATTGAAAGCATTTGCAGACTACAAATTAACTCTTTACCACACGACAAAATTTTAGACCAGTCCAAATTAAAAGTATTTGCAGACAAAAAATTAAATGCAACTTAAGAAGTGAAATTTGTTTTGGAAAGGGTAGAAAACATTGTGGGTAAAGGAGAAAATGCTGGTTACCAGCATTTTCTCCTTTTCCCACAATGTTTTCATAAGGTTTCTTTCCCTGGGTTGTTAAAAGTCGGGATTGTGTGGTAAAGAGTTAAAAGTTATTCAAAACATAAAATTTGACCTTCAAAGGCTAGTAAACATTGTGAAGAAAGGGGAAAATGCTGTTTACCCGCATTTTCTCTTTTTCCAACAATGTTTTCAAAGGCCTTCTTTCTAAGGGTAGTTAAAAGTCCTCTTTGTGTGGTGAAGGGTTACACCATTGAGATAGAAGCACTATATGCCTGTAAAGAGTAATTTCTTCTTTTACCGCAATGTATTCGTTTATTAAACCTTTAGTCATATTTTTATCCATGTTTCATAACGATATTTTGGGTTTGTCTTCTTCAAATCTATTTCCACCAGAGGTAGTGACTTTAAATATCTAAAATGACAAAAATGTTTTTATAGTACTTGCTCTGAGCCCTTTGGTTGTTTAATAAATAAATAAATAAATAAATAAATAAATAAATAAATAAAAAGAATCTGAATGATAAACAAACTTACCTAAGACATTTTACATTAATTCCACTGATTTTCCGGGAATGTATAACACCCGTTCGCGGGCATCGAAATCCCAGCATATTTAATCAAATGGTCCGCTGGAAAACCTTTCCCGGAAGTATTAAAGTCTTTCCTTGTTGTTACCCTAGTCCTTGTTTTGGGTAGGGGAAAAGTAAAAGAAGGAAAAAGGAGACAGGCCTGCGCGGAGAACACGGCAAAAATGCGACACGATTGACGTGCCTCGTTCTGAGTATGGAACTATGAATGATGACTTACTTCGCTTACGTTGATGAGGCCCGTCTTGAGGGGTTTAACGTTGCCATTACGTTACGTAGTATGAACGTTACTCTCATAAGCAGAGTATAAATATAGCAATGCGATATTTGAAGACGTTGATTAATTGATTTTGTTTTTATCGTCGCCACTGGTTGCCCATATGGGCGACGCCCCGAGAAAGTTGTTAGTTCTGTTAAGGGGGATAGTGCAAGATACAAGACGTCACCTACCCTTAGTTAGCCCTGGTCCTTTTAACCTCCTCAGTGTATAGCACTTCACACGGGACCTAGATTTTAAAGACTCGTTTAAAGGCCAACACATTTTTAGACAGGAATGTAAATGACTCTGAGTAGATACTATCGCGACTCACTACCATTGTTTACAATTTGGACCTTATGCAGTTTTGCCTGAACAACAACAAATGCGGCTATCGCCTCTCAAAAGGTACATGTAGATCTGCATCGATTGGAGCCATGCTCTGTGAAAAGGGAGCTAAATGTATCTGCGAAAAGTACCTTTTACATCAGCCTGTGCAGTCCACGCAGGCTGACCCTGGGCCAAAACTTTTCGCTATTGGTCAATTTTCTGTACGTCTAAGGATCAGGCTACCTCATTATTCTGTTGGTTGTTTAAAAATTGGCTATGATGGATCCATAATTATGTGATGACTTACATGGTATAATGCATCACGGAGATGTATAAATCCCCCATTTGCCAGAGTATGGCTCATTTACATCAAACGTTCAAAATGACGTCTATTCTGACGTCACAGGGCATTGCGTCTCTTCTAGACTTTCATCGATCTGGATTATGATCAGGCTCACTTCTGGAACTATTGATGCCTTCAGCTAATTCGTTTCTGTGGCTGGATGGGGTTGCTTCGAGTACGAGTGATGTAATTGGGCATTTTTATTCTTTGAAGACAGTAATGAAATCGCTACAACAATTGCATGGAAATATATATACAGCTCTTCCCTTGAAGTAAGTGTTTATGCCAGCACTTTGTGGTAAAGTAGTGTACGGTATGTACGTTAATTGTAATTGCGAATTGTCAGAAATTCAAAAGCTTTTGCCATTCTCATCATTAATTTACAAATATGTCTATTGTTTCAAAGTCTTAACTGGTATTATTCTTGATCTATTCTTAAGCGTTTTCAGTTATCAGTTCTAACTATTTCTGGCACAAAGCGACGTTAACTTCGATCTTTTGTGTCAAATGGTTTGTTATGAAAATGACGCCACGTTTGATATACCATTGATATCCGTGACTAATGGTATGGTGCTAAGTTACGCGACGTTGTAAAATTCTATACGCAAACGGGAACCAGACGTCCCGAAAACGGAATTAAATGAAATGTCAAAATGCCGCTGATTTCAAGGTGCAGACAGTTTGTAAAGTTTTGCGGATACGCCATAGCGAGCGAATCAGACTGATACAAGGTAAGACTTACAAACAATGGGCATATTCATACATTAATAATTAGTACAGCAAAAGCTTGAAATATTTAACAATTGACAATCAGGCTGCAATTGACGTGCAATCCTCGCAGTACCTAGTACAAGAGGAAACGCGGTTTCAGGAAGATGGTAGAACAACATGCATAGCCCATAGTTTATTAAAATGGTTGGAAAGCAAGTTTGAATCGAGAGTGATCTTGAAAACGAAGCGACCATGACTCCCCCCTCCCCTTTCACCCTTTCACTTGCCAAACGATGAAACAGAAGGGACATTTTGAAATCTGGACTGATTTACTTCTCATTGCAAAAATGAGACATTTCACATTACGCGCGATTTTCCACACTCTATTATAGAGACATTTTCCATCAATCCTTTACCAAGCACATTCCATATTTTTAACGACTCAGAGGAGAGACGCTCTTGAAAACAATGTGAAAAAAAGGAGAAAGTCTCAGAGATTAGCCACTTCTTCTTTTCCCACGATGTTTTTTACCCTCTCAGAGCCAAATACCATTATTTGAGTAACAATTAACTCTTTGCCAAACCATCCGGAGTTTTAACCACCATGAGGAAAAAGGCACTGAAAACCTTGTGAGAAAAGGAGAAAATGCTGGTAACCAGCATTTTCTCCTTTTCCCACTAGGTTTCCTACACTTTTATAGACAGTTACCATCATTTTAGTCTTATTTAATTTAGCTTTCTTTAATATGTTGTCTGCAAATGCTTTCAGTTTGGACTAGTCTAAAATTTTGTCGTTTGGTAAAGAGTTAATCAGTTAAACGGACTGAGATATTGTGATCTTAAAAGTTGATTTTGCCAGAATATTTCACAAATCAGCGATTAGTGTACGTCTCAGATTAGACTGTAGTCTGATCTTGATTCACACTGTCTGCAAAAGACGGGCTGATCACGACTTTCGTTGTCTACAAAAACGACCGCAACTGTGTTCAACGCTCTAAGAAGGTAAAAGGAACAGGAATATTTTTTTTTTAAAAAAAAAGAGACGGTTTAAATTTACAAATAAATAGGCCTAAAGGAGCCCGCAGAATATACATGTCCATATTTTTGACCAATCACAATTTCAATTTATTCATTCGAATATATCAATACCAGGAAGTAGGTCAATAGCCAGCACATTCAACTACGCGAAAAAAAATAAAAAAGGCTGAAACTACATTTGATCCATGCTCCGGCAAAAGAGGGTGTAACGCATCTCTGGGATACATTATATCAGGCAAGTCATCATGGTATTATGGATTGGTAAAAATCTATTTTGTTTAACAAGTGACTGAATTATGAGGTAAACCGGTCCTCTGAAATGCAGAAAATGGACCAATAGCAAAAAGTTTCGACCCAGTGTCAGCCTGCGCGGACTGCGCAGGCTGACCTGGGTCGATACCTTTTGCAGATGCATTAAACCCCTTTTCTCCACGAGCATGGCTCATTTGTTATACGCCAGTTCCTGTGATGTATTCACTACTATCCGAATAAGGCGTGAAGAATGCGTCATATGTATGAGATAGGCTATACATCATAGAGGGGAAATAGCATGAAAATATTTATATATATCTTATTGAGTAATTTTCATATGTAGTAAACAGCATGCGGAACTTTTCACGTTATATTCGGCTTTACTGTTTGTATAGTTTAATGGCAATAGTATGTAACTTGGTAAGGATTGAACCGAATAAACCTTAAACAAATCTTGTTAATGGTAAAATACATCAGTGAATATAAATATACACTATTTCCGAATTTCACAGTATCCATTCTGTGTTGTTGTTGTTGTTGTTTTGGATTTTTTGTTATATACAAGTGACACAGTATTGACTTTTTAGTATAATGTCGTAAGACCGATGGTTTACGCTCATGCACATGTATTGAAAGAGCGAAAATATTTCAGCCGTGCTCTGGCAAAAGGGGGCTTAATGCATCTCCGTGAAAGATTATACCAAGCAATTCATGTCATAATTATGGATTCATAAAAAAAACATTTTGTCTAACAACCGAATGCATCATAAGGTAGACTGGTCCTTTGACATACAGAAAATTGACCAACAGCGAAAAGTTTCGGCCCTGGTCAGCCTGCGCGGACTGCGCTGGCTGACCTGGGTCGATACTTTTCGCAAACGCATTAAGCCCCCTTTTCACAGAGCATGGCTCATTTATAATTATACACGGGCCATACTCTATGAAAAAGGGGTTTAATGCATCTGAAAGAGGAAAAAGTACCCATGTCAGCATTTATGCTGTTAGTAAACTTTCTGCATGTCCAATGACCGTTCTACCTCATGAATCAGTCGGTTGTTAGACAAAATGGATTTTATGGATCTATAATCATCCTATGATGTGCTTGGTATAACGCATTAAATCTCCTTTTGCCAGAGCGCCGCTCATATACATGGTGTGAAAAGGGTTCGGTGCATCTGTAAAGGGTATCGAACCAAGTCAGCCTTTGCACTCCGCGCAGGCTGACCTTGGTTGAAACTTTCTGCTACCGGGTCAATTTTCTGCATGTGTTACGACGATTTCAGCTCATTATTCACTTGGTTGTTGAACAAAATTGATCCAATGGATCGATAATTATAGTTATGATTACTTGATTGGTTTTATCGATCACGGAGATGAATTAAAGCCCCTTCTTCACAAGGGGGGTGGGGAGCTATTGTCTTTTTTTGAAATGTGAGACTGATAGCTTCTCAGATGATTTAACCCTTAAGCTGCTAATCGCGACTCTGACCTTCTGCGGACAGTGTAGATCAAGATCAGACTGCACAGAACGAGCAGTCTGATCTTTGATCTACACTGTCCGATACGGTATTTTCTTTCTGGTGAAATCAACTTTGAAACCGCAATGTTTGGGGCTTTGAGTATTGAGTAGAAATTTGTGTTTCATTTATTCAGCAGCTGTGTTAACAGAAATGTACCTTAGCCGATTTTTCTGTTTTCTAATAGAAATTCCAGAGCCCGCTCTCCTATTACCACAGCATCGACAATCGTATTCATGTATCCGACATTGGTTATAAATATGAACCATGCTGTGTGAAAAAAAAAAAAAGGGGGAGGGGGATTTAATGCATATGCGAAACGTATCGATTCAGGTCAGCCTGCGCAGTCCGAGAAACTTTTCGCTATTTGTAAATTTTCTATATGTCCAAGGACCTGTCTATGTCATGATGAAGTCGGTTGTTATAAAAAGTGGCTACAATGGATCCGTAAGTATGTGATGGCTTGCTTGGTATTATGTATCATGGGGGGCACAAAGCCCCCTTTTGCCAGAATATGGCTCATATCTTATTACTATGTTTTCGACGTTCTCTGCCATATATTCGTTTCAGGTGGACTAATTTAAATACATTAAAGGCCTGTAATCACAAAAAAAAACAAACTTTTTTTTATTCTTAGTCTAATTCTTAAAAGAAAATTCTAAATTTGAAATTAACAAAATTTCTGATTGGCTAAACCAATCAAAGCCTTACTGTATGTATGAGTCATGCTCTGTGAAAAGGGGGCTTAATGCATCTGCAAAAAGTATCGACTCAGTTCAGTCTGCGCATTCCGCGCAGGCTGACCTGGGCCGAAACCCTTTCGCTATTGAGCAATTTTCTGTATGTCAAAGGACCAGTCTATTTCATGATTCAGTCGGCTGTTCGACTAAATAGACTTTAAGGATCCATGATCATGTGATGACCTGCTTATTATCATGTATCACGCAGATGCATTAAGCCCTCTTTTCACAGAGCATGGTTCATGTATAAGATAAAACTAGGAATGCAGTTAAGAACGGTTTGTAAATTTTGACTCTGCTTCTTAAGATATCCAAAGAACGTCTATCTGTATTAAAACCATGAGATTGAGCTCTGACCTCCAGCGCCCGTATTCACCAACCATTCTAAATACACGTGGCGTTCAAAGTCTATGCAACGTAACTAGTGGATGGCTAAACAGACTAGTTAAGCTAATCAGGTTTTACCCACTTAAAAAAAATCGTGAGAACTAGACTAGTTGCTCAGAATGTTGGTGAATACTAACATTGACCGGAAGTTCATAGGCTCAAGCCAAAGACAGAGCATAGGTCTACAAATGGGCCTTGGAGTACAGTCACCAACCAGTCTCTAATACTGCACTCTATTTCTAACTCTCGCGAATTTTCTAAGTTTCGAAGTTAAACCTATAAAAAACTAACTTATCTAGGAACAAAATGGCTCAGCCAATCAAAACTTGTGTTACTTTTCTTATCCAATCAGAAATTGTGCCACTTTCTGAATTGAGAATTAGAGTGCAGTTTAGGAGGTTTGTGAATGCAAATCCTGTATGTCTTAATTAACGTCGGGCCTCTTTTGCCCGAGGGCAAGAATGACATGAAATGACAACGAAACGTCACTCAAAGATGTCGTGAGAATACGTCAAACTCCGGATAACTTCGACAATTTTCGACACGCTCGCAAAGACAAAGATCGTTACAACTCGGGAATTACGGAAACACGTCAAGTCGTCGATAGATGACAGTTGTGCTTGTGGAATGATTTAATATTTGGACTGTTAATACTGTAAAAAAACATAACAGACGTTTTTATTGCGTAAAAAAGAACTAATTTTGCAAATTTCAACGAGTTTTTGCCAGAATATCTGAAAATAAAAAAAAAAAGAATACTGAAATGTGACGATCCGAGATTAGACTTCACGTTCGATGTCGTCGGATCACGATCTGCTCTACCTTTAACTCTTTCCCAAACAACAAAATTTAGACTTCTCTAATTGAAAAGCATTTGCAGAAGAGAAATCAAATGTATCTCGAAAGAAAGAGAATTGGTAGAAAACATTGTGAGAAAAGAAGAAAATGCTGGTTACCAGCATTTTCTTCTTTTCCCACAATGTTTTCAAAAGCCCTTTACCCTAGGGTCGTTGAAACTCGGGATTGTGTGGCAAAGGGTTCAAAGAAATTCGTTGTGCCCCAGGATGCTTAAGATTACCTATAAACAAAAGTCAGGAATCTGTCAGACATTAATTTGAATATCCTCCCTTTATCCTTTAGTAAAACAACCACTAGTTTAAGCTCTATACCAGACCACAGAATTTTAGGCTGGTCCAAATCGAAGGCATTTGGAGACGAAACATTATTTTTTGCTTAAATGATGGGATTAGCCTCTGAAATGGAGGAAAACATTGTGGGAAAAGGAGAAAATGCTGGTTACCAGCATGTTCTCCTTTTCCCACATTTTTTTTCAAAAGGCTTCTTCCTCAGGGTCGTTGAAAGTCGAGGTTGTTTAGAAAAGGGATTAGGACAATGAGTCGAGCCGGGCCGCTCAGTCAGTAACGCACAGTGCTTAGAATCAGGGAGTCGCTTGTTCGAATTGCCAGTTTGACGAATTTCTTTCTAAGGTTTGATGATGGTCATTGCAACAAGATTCATTCTTCTTTCACCACTGATCATCTTTTGATGGTGGTTTGGTTTGAAAGCTGCCAGTAGCTTGGAAAGGATATTGTGCAAAGTACTGGTAAAAAGAATCTCAAGGAAAGCATGGATAGGTGAACTGACTGCCGCGATATAACTAATAACTAAAGTAACGTTCAATTTAACACCGATCAAAGAAACAAATTAGAACCCTGGGGAAGAATGCATTTGAAAATATCACCTCTTTACTCGACGACAAGATTGCAGATTCGTGCAGATCAAAAGCATTTGCAAGCGGCAAAGTAAATATAGCACAAACTATTGGGTTTCTTTTTTTATAAGGTTATAAAACATTGTGGGAACAGATGAAAATGCTGGTTACCAGCATTTTCTTCTTTCCCCACAATGTTTTCAAAGGTCGTCTACTTCAGGTTAGTTAAAACTCGAGACAGTTTGGTAAATTTAGTAAATGTGGAAAAAAAAAACAAACCCATAACCGGCACTAACTCTATTCCGACAATGTTTTTTATTCACATGGACGAATCTTATCCCTTTAGACCACATCTACTATGTCGTCTGCAAATATGTTGTTTTTTTTTCAATTTGGATCTGTCAAAGATTTTGTCGTCAGGTAAACCCTTAACACATTCTCTTCCACACAGTCCCGACTTTTAGAGACCCTGAAAGAGATGGCTTTTGAAAACAATGCGGGAAAAGGAGAAAATGCTAGTAATCAGCATTTTCTCCTTTTTCCAGATTGTTTTCTACGCTATCAAAGACAGAAATCATCATTTTAGCAACATTTATTTCGTCGTAAAATGGAAGAGTCTAAAATTTTGCCGTTTGTTAAAGTATTAAACTGCCAAATAAATTCAATGAAAATTTTCAGCCCAAAATAAACCGCCATACTTTACCATTGCTAGTTTTTTTTTTAACAGGAAAACTCTTACCCTGTCGTTCAGTATGACTCAAAGATCGGACTGCAGGTTTCTACGCAGACTGATCTTGATGTACACTCTACACTGAAAGCAGCTTGTTGGTGTCAAGGCACAGAAAAACAAAAGATCGCATTGATTTCTGCACTGGCCATTGGGACTGAAAAACGTTAAAAAAAGAAAATAGAACACAAAGACCGGATAGGAAACGAAATTAAAGACGCGAATTTAAATATAATTAATAGAATATTAAAACGTTTAATTAATTTGAGCCAGGTTCTGGCAAAAGGGGTATAGTGCATCTCTGTGATGCAATATACCAAGCAAGTCTTCATACAATTGTGAATGCATAAAAACCCATTTTGTCTAACAACCAACTGAGTTATCATGTAGAACGGTCCTTTAACCCTTTCAGCGCCATAGGCCAAAACAGGGACTTTTGCGGACGGCATAGATCAAGATCAGACTGCACAGAACGTGCAGTCTGATCTTTGATCTATGCCCTCCGCTTGTTTGGTCAAGCCTATAGGATGTAAATCTTCTGGAGACTCAGTGGATTGTATTTACAGCCATCAAAAGAAGCCAAGTTTGCTTATTTGGCGCCGAAAGAGTTAAGACGCAGAAAAGTGACCAATAGCAAAATGTTTTGGCCCAGGTCAGCCTGTGTGGACTCTGCAGGCTAACCTGGGTCGATACCCTTCGCAGATGCATTAACACCCCTTTTCACAGAGTATGGTTAATTTTAATGTAATTGTTCTTTGTTTTTTGGCTATCTATAGCTTAATTTAATTTCATTAATTACCGAAATTAATGGCCAATGTTCTTCATATAAAATTGCAGTGCTAGAGGTTTAATTCCCTTGATTTCGTCAAAACACAAGAATTGGAAGCAGTTTTCAATATCGCAATTTTTTCGTACAAAATTGTGGAAACAATTTGACAAATGGAGAATTTTTTTGCCAGATTATCTTATTTGGGGTTTACATTCACAAAATGTCGTTCGGGATTTTTTTTTCGCTTTCTGTACATTTGAATGTGAACAGAGGTAACCATTTCCCACATCCCATAACCCTTTGATAGACATGGCCTGGAAAAGGGGGTCCTCATTGGTAAAGTTTTGGACTCTTAACTTGGAGGCTTCGGGTTCCGATGTACTGACGTAATGATTAAAGTAGCGTAAATATCAATCAATCAGTCAATCGATCAATCAATCAATCAATCAATCCATCCATCCATCCATCCACCGACCGACCGACCGACCGATAAATCAATCAAATAATAAATCATTCAACGAATAAATCTATCAACGAATAAACCCCTCAGAAATACTGAGGGAAAAGGAGCAATGACTTAATACAAGCAGTTACTCTTTTACTTACAATGTTTTACATTTCATTTCAAAAGAAAGATGAAGTTCCCTTCTTTCACATTTTTATCCTTTGGCGCTCATCTGTACCGGGCATTGTAGACACAAGATCAAATTGCAGTCTACAGAGCTCACAAAAGGTTAAGCTATGCTTACTGTTCTACTGTTTAACCCTTTACCAAATAATCCCGAGTGTTAACGACCTTGAAAAGGAAGCCTTTATAACACATTGTGGAAAAACGAGAAAATACTTGTTACCGGTATTTTCTCCCATTCCCACTTTTTTGTTAACCCTTTCGAAGACATATTGCGTCATTTAAGCAACAATTTATTTGTCGTCTTTTAGTTCTTTCAATTTTGACCCGAGTAAAGATTTTTTTTTTATCTCCCTTTTTCAGAGCATGGCTCATATACAAAAAGACGCGAAGAGATGTTCACTTGATATCCACAGTTTAGATGTCTATGCCCTCTACCGCCCGCTACCTGCCGCCAAATTTTAGAAGATGCATACACAATACGGGAAAATTACAAGTATACGTAAACTTGAGGAGCTGTTAAAAATCAAACTGCACTTTCAAAATTATTCTTGAATGTACTAACATGCGATATATTTGGTAAAAAAAAAATGACATATCTTAAGAAAACTGTGAGGTGGCAATAATAGCTCATAATATGAGCAATCCGCTTTATTTAGGTACATATGCACTTATATAATGGATCCTTAAAAAAAAAAAAAAAAAAAAAAAAATGGGAGGGGGGGGGGGGGGTCTAATACAATCGACGAATGACACAGTTTTCACAATAGTCGTGTATTTACCTCTTTACCAAACGATAAAATTTCAGACCAGTCCAAACTGAAAGCACTTGCAGACAACAAAATAGATGTGGCTGAAAAATTGAAATTTGTATTGGGATGGGTAGAAAACATTGTGGGAAAAGGAGAAAATGCTGGTTACCAGCATTTTCTCCTTTTCCCACATTTTTTTTTCAAAAGGCTTCTTCCAGGGTCGTTAAAAGTCGGGATTGTGTGGTAAAGGGTTAATTCAGGTTTATCATGCAGCTGTTGGGATCCAACCGTAGCAATCAACGAAAGAAAACCCATCCTATTTCCAACACATGTTGAAGCTTAAGACCTACATTACTTTTATCCACCAGATCGTCTATAAAGCAATGCACACACATAAAATTTCAGTTTGCCGTAGCTGCTGATAAAATACACCAATTTCGAATTTACATTTTCTATCCTGAATTTTCGACTATTTTGACTTTGTTCTGTACAAGCTCAGACAAAAATGGTTGCAATGAAGGTAACTATTTTTCTTTTTTGTCAGTAAACTTTGTTTATTTTGTTCAGTTTCCATTTTCACTGAAGTATCAACTGATTGTTTTTCTTTTGCAATGATGGAATCAATACACTTACAGAAGTGCCCTGCGAAAACTACAAATACCAATATTCTGCACAAAGTTCCCACTTTGCTTTATACAGTCCCAGAATTGCTCCTGTGCAGAGTAGGAATATTGGACAAAGTGAGGATCTTATAGCTACAGCAGCGTATACCTATGAAAGACCGCGCAAATATGTATGAGCCGTGCTCTGGCAAAAGGGGGCTTAATGCACCTCCGTGATCCATGATACCAAGCAGGTTATCAGATACCTGTGGATCCATAAAATCCATTTTCTCTAACAACCGACTGCATCATGAGATAAACTGGTCCTTTGACATGCAGAATATTGACCAAAGCGAAAAGTTTCGGCCTAGGTCAGCATGCGCGGACTGCGCAGGCTGACCTGGGTCGATACTTTTCGCAGATGCATTAAGCTCCCTTTACACAGAGCATGGCTCATATTTATCGACAGCAGCCGTGTTGTTACAAATAAAAATGTTACTTTTTGGGGACAAACTGTTGTTACTGAAAAAATACTCTTCCAGTGTGTTGGACTATTTAAACAATGAGAATCGTTCAAATCTACATCAGTTGATCTCATCTTCAATCTCAAAGCCATAACACATAGCTTTATAGAATAACTTTTAGAGGGTTTCTACTTTACGCAAGACAATTCAAGAATTTTATCTTTTTTTTTGTGCAGGATGACTCGTCTTTTTTTTTGGATTCACGTCCATTTTCTCGTCTGCAAAAACTTTCAATTTGGACTGGTCAACAAACAAACAAACAAACAAACAAACAAACAAACAAATTTCTTTCGATATTACAATTACCTCCCTTCGATATATGCAAATGATATACGGCTAGGCAAATTGTTATGATGCGTGTGCAGATATATATATCACCCGAGGCTGTAATAATTCCCTTTTAACTATTTACCACATGATGAAAATGTAGACTAGTCCAAATTGAAAGCATTTGCAGACGACATTTTAAATGTTGCTCAAAACATAAGATTTGTCTTTTGAAGGGTAGAAAACATTGTGGGAAAATAAGAAAATGCTGATTACCAGTATTTTCTTCTTTTCCTACAATGTTTTCAAAAGGCTTCTTTCTTGGGGTCGTTAAAAGTCAGGATTGTGTGGTAAATGGTTAACTGATTGGGTTTGTCTTTACAAGAGTAGAAACCTTTGTAAGACAATGGAAGAACTGTTGACTATTAACATTTTTTTTTTTCTGTTTTCAAAGGGGTTCAATCGCCATAGTCGTTATAAACATGACACTGTGTGGTAAAGGATTAACAAGCAATACTTTTTTGTTTTTCATGCATTTACCAGGTTCTTATAGTATTTTTCTGCCTCTTGGACACGGGCTTAACAGTAGGAGATTTCCAGTTTCCATTCTGGTGGAAGCCAAGACCAGGATGTAGTTCGACCACCGAAAATTTATGTCCAAGCGGAGCTGACCTACATGACGTAATTTATGATATTTTATTTCTTTTTCATCAACACTTAATATCATAAATACATTTATCTTATTCTATTTAGATTAGGGAGGGATTCTTTAATTAGTTGTTTGTTCTGTTTGATTAGTTTTTAAATCTCAATGACGCCGTAATATGACCATAGGCTGTCACGGGATAACAAATTTTCCTTAACGAACACCGTTACCAAAAATAGCGCATTGGCGACTGCCTCTATATCGTATATAGTAGGACAAGGTGTGCAGCGCATGGCGATCCGGAAAATGTACATTTTACATTTTTTTTTTTTGATCAGGGCTATTGCTTGATCGCAAAAGCCGTTTGAAAATTTCGAAGGTCAGAGTACACAAGAAAAATCATTTGTGGACCCATCTGCAACAGTAACTAGCTTTATTTTTCCGTTTTCGACTAAATATTATCTCTGAAAGGGGACTGGGGTAAAAATTATCTTCGATATCGTTGCACACCTTGTCTTATTATTATACAATGTAGAAGCTGTCGCCAATGTGCTATTTACAGTGACGATGTAAATGACAATTTGAGTATTCCGTGATATACAGGCGATGCATCTATATGCAAGTGTTCGATGATCGACCAAGGAAAATGTTAGTGTTCCGTGATAGACCAGTGGAGTTTCAAATGCCTGTGATATGACTGACGAGACGTAAAAGATAAGTGAGCATTTGCTTTGTCAACGTATCCAGCCATGGTTAAAATGGGATTAGGTTATTATGTGTAGTAGAATTTTTACGCACTGTTTTCAACATAATATTGCACCAACTGAATGATTTTGACTACATTTCATTGCCGTGTAAATAAACGATATGAAAAACGATCCTTCCTAAGAAATACCCAATCAGAGATGCCGAGTTAAATATCCTCATTTTCGTTGACATCTCTAAAAATGTGGTATATCATCGACCAGAAAAGGTATGAAACTGAATTAAAAGGACAATGGGACAATGGGACAATGTTATTTATACTGCCAATAATGAATTAGTTGGCCTTTCCTTTGGTAGAAAATATTTAAGAGAAATTTCAAAGTTCACCATAAACAACATGATTATTATTTGGTATTAGTTGGCTCAAGCGAAGCGATTGCTTCTAGAAACAAGTACATCTATGTGACTTGTTATTTTATATAACCCATACATCTGATCCATAAAGTGGAATGGGTACTGTCAAAGAGTGACAAGGATTCAACTTTTACATCGAACATTTATGATACGAGTTTTAAACGCAATTACAATCAAACACGACATACACTGACCATTAACGACGGTTGAACAGCAGAGTAGCGTCGTGATGAAACTTGACGAGTAAGTTTTACATTTGATCCATGCTCCGGCAAAAAGGGGCTTAATGCATCTCCGTAATGCATTATACCAGTCAAGCGATCACGTCATTATGAATCCATAACAGCCAATTTTTTGAACAACCGACTGAATCATGAGGTAGAATGGTCCTTAAACATACAGAAAACTGACCAATAGCGAAAAGTTTCGGCCCAGGTCAACCTGCGCAGGCTGACCTGGGTCTATATTTTTCATAGATGCATTAAGCTCCCTTTTCACAGAGCATGGCTCATTTGTTTGAGGCGTTCTTTCTGATTCTTTTGATTGATACTGTGGCATTCCTTTCGAAATAGGCAATACTGAACTTTAAATTCATACTCGCAAATATTGATAAATACTGTATCATTTTGCATGTGGTTTGTTTTTCAAAAGGCAACTGTCTGTGAGAAGAATTGGTTGATTGATTGAATGGTGTTTTATGCTCCTTTTAACATTATTTCTGACGTATCACCCCCATAAGCTAACTTATTTATCTATGTCCTGGGTTTCACCGGTACCAAGCTAGAGTTCCAGTGTGTTTCGAGAAGAATCAGATAAATTTAGACAAAGTTCAAAATGCTGATATTTAATTAATTTTTTACTTACACAACAAATTGTTGGCTTTTGCAGACCGAAAGTTACTGCAAGCGCTTATTTTGAACTTGGAATAAATGAGCTTCAGTGCTTTGACATTGTGTGAAAATGAGAAAATGCCTGTTACCTTACAAAACAATTTTTTTTCAGTGTCGTTAAAACTCGGGATTGCGTGGGAAAGGAGTACATGTAATTAAAATTGGTACAATGTGTCATATCATTCACATTTAAATTGCATAATTCAGAGAAGGGAAAAGGTTGCTTTTTAAAAGTATTCCCGCAGTGTTTTATTTCTACTTTGTTTCAACCGACCAAATTGTTAGCGAATGGTCAAATAAATTCGCAATCAGCCTTGGTTTTACTATGGCAATGATTTTTGTATATTTCCTAATCGAATTAGATGTTTCTATTTTTATTTTACCAAAGTGCTCAGATTAAACTGTTTATAGTCAGGTAGGAAGAAGGATCTTTCGGCACTTTCGGTGCTGTCTAATATTTTGGTGACATAAAACATTGCCTTTTTTTTCCCAATGATTGTCCTTAGCGTCATTCCCAAATTTACTAATTAAACTAAGGTAGAACAAGTTCGTCGTTGTTTTATATGTATACAGTGAAAAACAATTGGTATCCTTCACAAGCCCTTAATTTCTGATTCTTTCAAATTAAACAAAAATAATTCTGATCCACATTGAATATGTTGCTGTGAATTCTGAAAATAAGGTTTCACATAGTAAGAAGAATAATACTGTGGATTTATTCATTCTTCCGTGGTCTTGATACTTAGCGGTCAGTGGTTCGATTCCCAGATTCGGCGAACTTTTTCCGACGATTTTTAATTGTCAGTGCGACAGGATTCATCCCTGTCTCACGGCTAAACATCGTCTCGAAAGTCGTTACGTGAAAAAGGAGACACCGACTAGGAAAGAATGTTTGCGAAATACGGGTAGAAGGAACTCTATGAATGCAGGGATGTGTATGAGTATTGTAGCTGCCGCTATCTAACTGAAATAACGCTACAAGTGGCTTTAAACACCAAACCAACGTATTATTATTCGTCTGTAATACATTGATTCCGGCAATCGTATTACTCGGTTTTTATGGTTTATTTCCTTCACATGCTTATACTGATCCTGGATCCGAAAGCCATCTATCGACATGACATGTGTTTATGGTTGTCTATCGATATGACACATGTGTACGGTTGCCAAGCCTTTGGCCATCCTTCATTGCTTCACATCTGTTTCATGCTATTACTATGACCTAGTATATTCTAAATGGCCCAATTATATGGGACTGATCAATTAGAAACAAACATGTGTATTACCATACTGAGTACTGTAATCAGATTTCTTTCTAATGAGTTTTTTTTTTTTCTTATTTTCTTTTCTTCGGTACTGCGCTTTGTTCCGGCCTGATTTGATAGCTCTTATGAGATGACTTGAAATGCATCTGTCTCGTGACCATGATTTGATTATGTTAAGGTTAAAATATATGAGTCATGCTCTGTAAAAAAGGGGCTTAATGCATCTCCGTGATGCATGGAACCAGGCAAGCAATTACATAATTATCAGAACAGAACAGGTCATTTTATTGACTTAGCCTATACAGGTCATCGTCTCAACATTAACTATCAAAACCTCAAACGACAACGTGAACCATACAGGAGGCAACAAAATCCCATGTACAAAACATACATACATATGGAAACTGAAATTAATTTAGATATAAACATTTAAGTTTTCATACTTCTAAGGCCGACTGGTAATATAACTGGTATAATACTGGTACTGGTATAATATATACTGGTAATATAACATACGCATGGAAACTGGAATTAATCTAGATATGAGCATTTGAGTTTACACAGCATCTCAAGATGTCACATTGAATAGCTGTTGCAGACTGTGTAGATCAGGATCAGACCGCACACATGCGCAGTCTGATCCTACATCTAAACCGTCCGCTGTCTGAATCCAATCCACACAATTACAAAATCATACAGGAGGTAGTAAGAAAAACATACGTATATATTGAAACCAAAATTAATTTAGACAAAGTTGAGATTTCAAACTATCAGGCCTACAGGTAACATCTGAATATGTCACCCTAGATAGATATTGATGTTGTGGACCGTGTAGACAAGGTCAGACCGCATATATGGGCAGTCTGATCCCAGATCCAAGCGGTCCGCTGTCTAAAACCAATTCACACAATTACAACAAGGAATAAAGATTCAGTTGATAAGAATTACACGTTTATAAGCCCAGATTGATGTTGCAGACTGTGCAGATCAAGATCAGAGCGCACAATTGTGCAGTCTGATCCTAGATCCAGCCCGTCCACTGTCCAAAACCAATTCACACAATTGATCGATCAATAATAACCGCTTGTTTAAACAACCAACTGGTACATGTAGAATGTTCCTCTGACACGTAGAAAATTGACCAATAGCGAAATTTTTCGGTCCAGGTCAGCCTGCGCGGACTGCGCAGGCTGACCTGGATAGAAAATTTTCGCAGATACATTAAGCCCCCTTTTAACAGAGTATGGCTCAGATATAAATCAAAAGTTTTATTGTTGTTTGATATGAACAAAGTCATACGAAATTAAGACAAAATTCCAATTCCTTTGTTTCCCCGTTGTGGTCAGTTAGACAATCTTTGCCATATCGTGCACCCTGTTCATAGGCATTTTCTTAAAGATATTGTATTTTGTAGATTTTTTTTTGAAAATCGTGGGAACATTTGCCATTTCTCTCGAAAAGGGATCATTATTTTGTGTGTGTGTGTGTGTGTGTATACACATGTATGTGTGTTACATACTTGACTTTGACGCTTTACATGTACACATCATGGTCCATTTCTCATTACAAATTATTTCTTCCTATTTTACAATTTCTCCCTTTCTTTCACAATGTTTACCCTCATCTGCTAACCATTATCTTATGGTAACATTTTCGGTAGTCTTTTTATCTCTTACAAAAAGAAACAGAAAGTCCCTACCTGCAAGATTCCAAACTTCATCTACAGGAGATAATTACTCACTCAGGTGGGCGATTAAGGGCTATCATTGTTCTCTTATTTGAATTTTTCAATCAGCCATGTACTACGTCGAAAGGTCCCGGACGAGGCTTGTGTAAGACAGACACTTCCTGTAGTGGGAGCACGTGTCGATTGGTATGTGTGGACGGAGACCGTAAGTACACGAATCTATCTCGCACCTGTAGCTGGTACAAGTGTATGTCTGACTGTTAGCTAAAAAGCTGTTTATCTTTTCTTTTTTTTTTTTAAAATAATATTGACCCTTGCTGAATTGCTTATGCGAACAGCACTTGAGTAAATTCGGCTGCCTTTCAAGCACGTAGGGTATTAAGAAGGTCTAGTACTATCAGCATTTGACACCCTCTCTTCAAAAACAATAAGTCTGGTAAGACTGTTTCGTGCTTTCTCAGTATGCCTACGCTTACCAAAAAACGGGCGGGGTCTTTTACGTGTTAACCCTTTACCACACAATCTCGAGTTTTAACGACCCTGAAGAAAAAGCCTTTTGAAAACATTGTGGGAAAAAGAGAAAATGCTAGTAACCAGCATTTTCTCAGTTTTCCACAATGTTTTCTACCCGTCCCAGAACAAATTTCTATTTTAGATTCACATTTATTTTGTCGTCTGCAAAAGCTTTGACTCTGGACCAGCCTAAAATTTTATCGTTTGGTAAAGAGTTACTTGACATTGCTGATGGATTATTTGGCTCCATTGCATATCTAATGTTCTTTTCTTTAGATCCGACCTTTTCGGGTTTAAAGGCAGCTGTTCATATTTTCATCATATCACAAAACTAAAAGAAATAATCGATCACTGAATTAAGTAGGGCTATAGATGGCAAATCATTAGTAAAGAAGAAAAATGAATAACGGAGAAAAAAAAATCGATTGTATTTTTAATGGCCTATGTAGCCTCTCAGGGTATTTTTACAGACTATTGCAAAGACTCATGGGAATGGCAAATCATTATTTCAAGATACTTTGATGACGAGGATTCGTATTCAAATTAGAATGATTACGTCACATCTGATGTACAAAATAGACAGACTTACCGATAGCAAAACAACCACCCCGTTATTTAGACGCCAAAAATTGTATCTTTTTCGAAATGTTATCGCACAGTTTATACGATTGCAAAGGAAAATATATGAGCCATGCCCTGGCAAAAGAGGGCTTAATGCATCCCCGTGATGCATTATACCCAGCCAGTCTTTACATAATTATGGATCCATAATAACGATTTTGTCTAACAACCGACTGTATCATAAGGTAGACTTGTCCTTTGAAGTACAGAAAATTGACAAATAGCAAAAAGTATCGGCCCAGGTCAGCCTGCGCGCATTGCGCAGGCTGACCTGGGTCGATACTTATCGCAGATGCATTAAGCCCCCATTTCACAGAGCCTGACTCATATCTAGTTGTATTGATCAGTGTTTTACAAGAAATTTTGGTCTCGGGAATAAAAACTAAATAGACCCCTTTATAGAAAACGCAGCTGTCGATTAAACCCCTTCAAAAATTATACTTGTTATAACTGTTTAACACACGATAAAAATGTAGAGCTGTCTAAATTGAAAGTATATACAAGCGACAATTCCTATGTAGCCCAAATGACGAATTTGTCTTCGGTTTGACAGAAAACATTGTCGGAAAAAAAGAGAAAATGCTGGTTACCAGGATTGCCTCCTTTTGCCAAAATGTTTTCAAAAGGCTTCTTCCTCAAGGTCGTGTAAACTTGTTATTATGAGGTAAAGGGTTAAACGGGTTCTTTACTATTCCAGCTTGCAATGCCTTACCATTGATAAGTAACGGTTATTTCGTCTTGGTTGACATAACCGATGTCACATTGGGTGCCCAGGCAAAACTGAACTGTATTGAAGGGTACTCGTCCCCAGGTGCTACAATAACTTGTCAACAAGATGGAACGTGGACAAGCACGGATACTGTATGTCAGCCTATAAGTAAGTACAGCAATAAGTACCGGATTATACAGAATAGATGGCTGGTGCTTTGGTTTGGAGAAGTTTATCGGATAAGGCGTAGGAATTGTATCTGGTGAGACGAGGTCTAATCGGATAAAATTCAGGAGTCCGACAGACTTTTCGAAATGCAAGCCACCAACCCTCTTTTCTATTTACCCCCTGTTCTCATTTATAATCATTATCCTTCTTAATTGAATATTTCGCTCGAAATACCGCATATATCGACTTCTTTTCAATATAAGAAAAGTGAGCAAGTCTAAAGCGTCCTTTTACTGTATAATGCAGCTGTAATAATGACGTCATGATTTATAAATGAGCCATGCTATGGCAAAAGGGGGCTTAATGCATCTCCGTTATGCATTATTATACCAATCAAGCCATCACATAATTATGGATCCATAATAACCACTTTTTTTAAACAACCGACTCAATCGTAAGGTAGACTGGTCTCTGTACATACAGAAAATTGACTAATAGCGAAAAGTTTCGGCCCAGGTTAGCCTGCGCGGACTGCGCAGGCTGACCTGGGTCGATACTTTTCGCAGATGCATTAAGCCCCCTTTTCACAGAGCACGGCTCAATTATAAATTTTATGGCTGAATTTTCTTCAATATGGGCCGAAACTTTTCGCTATTGGTCAATTTTCTGTATGGCCAAGGACCATTCTACCTCATGATTAAGTAAGTTGTTAAAAAAAGTGGTTATTATAGATCCATAATTATATGATGACTTCATTGGTATCATGGATTACGGAGACGCATTAAGCCCCAGCTAGAAACCGTGATTGTTAGAAAAGCAAGAAGTGATTTTGTCATTTTAGCGGGAAAAATAATCACAAAACCAACCACAAACATAATACAAAATGATTCATCTCACACCACATAACACACAAGGTCCTCCCCACCACAAACCAACAAACCGAGCGACCAACTAACCAGGCTAACCGATTGACTGATATGTCTACTTACCAATTAACCAGGCTAGCCGATTAACTAAGCAACCGACACAGTGATTTACCCTCTTTATCCTCCCAACAACCACAAGCATAATTTCATATAACACTACACAATGAGATGCTTATGAAATTGTATATGCTCTTGTTTACCCACACGAAAGCCTTATGTGCTTAAGTCCACCGACAAACACAAGAAATAAAAATTTGATTAACCGTGCTTTATTGCTTAAGGGAAATAGGAAGAAGGATGACAGATTTTTACTTAGTATCCAATAGACACGGAGATTATGGAGAATACGAGTTATATAAATTTGATAATTGTGATTTTGAAGATGAAGATAAAATCTACCAAAGATTTAAGTCTGCAATAGATTTCTCTCTATCAAAGAGAAAACCATATTATAGATATAAAGTTATGCTATATCCTAAAGAGTGCTTGAAAGAAAAAATAAGATTAAAAGAACCACTAGCCATAGTGACAAAAGGAGATAGCAGAAGACACGCCAACTTGGAAAACATAAAGAAAATAATATCTGCTGCTAACCATATGTGTTTTGGTTCTCCGCTAGAAATTTTTAAAAAATTACATGAAGAATATATTTTGATAATGTTATACTATTAAATAAATAAATATTTTTGTTTTGCTTAATCCCATGAGAAAAAACAAAACAAAAATGTAAAATGAAAAAACACAAAAACAATAATGACAGATTTTTTACAAAATTAAGACCAACCAATGAATACCAAGACTAGAAGATTTTGAAGAAGACAAGAGAACCAGACCCAACCCCGGCTTAAGGCCACGGTCTAATATCTTATATATCAGACATTAGACCGTTTTAATTGGTTGTAAGGAAAGCAGAGAGAAAAGGTTTATTCTCATCATTTACATAAATACTAACAAACTTTAACCAGACACAATCCTTTTTATTATCTCCTTTATCTATCTTACAATATATCCTACTACCATTAATCAACTTAACATTAGGAACTCTATATTTTTTTAAAAAATTATTTATTTCTTTTTCATCTTTAGCTATCTGCTCCTTTACATCATCATTCAACACCAACACATTATATTTTTTGATAACCGTAATTAGTGTTTCTACACTCTACCACACTAAACCTTTCATCTAGTTTATATCCAACATCTAACAAATAAAATTTTTTAGTGTTGTACTTCTCAGATTCTTCTACCTCGATTTTCATTATGTCTTTTTACATAATAAAAATTTTATTTTAATTTAAAGTTTTTCTTAATCCCTCTTATATCCAAGTCTAACCAATGAAACACGAGGGCTATGCAACTTTTTAACCAGATTTATGCTAGAATAATTAGCAAACATCTCTATTACATTGACATTATTAAAATTTACTTTAATTTTTTGTGAAAAATACAAGGTACAGCCCTCTAACCATCCTCCATTTGTTGGAAGAAACAAACTCTCTCCATTTTGTATCTTTAATTCCATAGAAAAATTACCTTAGGAAAGGATCGGGTGTTAATATTTGAGTTTCATCATCCGGTCCAATGTGAAATATCTGTCTATCGGTGACACCTGTAAACATCCTAGTAGTTGTAGCATTTAAGAAATCTACACTCCAGGCAACCGTATCGTTATTTTTAATATATCCTTGACCACTTCCATAAGCAATAAACTCTAAATCTGAGTTACCAAATTGTCTTTCGAATGCCTGGTTAAAAGCATTTCCCAACACCACAACATTATAAAATCCCTCTGGAATTGTTAAAAATACACTATTACCACTATTACGGATAACTTGCACCAGATTAGTATGCTCTCCAGTAGGTGAATAAATACCAGCCTCACTCGTGGTTTTAGCTAGCAATGGATAAGATATACTATATAAATAATATTCTCCACTAGGAACACTGCCACGGGCTATAGCAACATCACTTCCTTCTTGATAGTAAAATTCAGCAAAATTCATTTTTATTTTTTAAAAATTTTATTTTATTTTTTTATCCAACAACATTATTAAGTCTATCTATTGTACGATGTAATTTAAATCTATTTTGTAAATCTATGGTCTTTTGTTGCTGTAATTTAACATTTCTTTCATCCTCTAATCTGTTTGTTAATCTTTGAATTTGCAATCTATTTTTATTTTTATACAATGCTTGGGCTACCTCCTTACCAAATCCTTGTCTTACCGCAACATTTTCACTCCATCCATAAGGCAACTTTTCTGTTCTTAACAAATCTTTAATACAACTAGTGCTAAAATATGCCGGCACCTTATCTTGCTTTACAAGAGCATCTCTATTTTCATTTGGATAAAGTATACCTATTAACCTTCTATTTCTCACACGTTCCTGATCCTCTATCTTATTATTTGCGATATCCCTTTGCAAATCATTAATTGCCAATGCAAAACTAGCAAAATTTTGAACAAATTTACCAATTGCATCTGCATCAACTCCTCCACTTACCGCATTTGCCTTACTATCCTGTTTTAAAAAGTTACTTTCTCCTCCTACTGTTGCTGCTTCTTCTGCTATTACCGATGCCATTTTTTATTAATATTTTTATAAATATTCTTGTTCTACTATTACAGTAAACCCCTTACTATTTCTCGTAGGAAAAATCCTTAATCCTAATGTGTCTCCTTCTCTAACACCAACATTAAGATTATAACTAGTTACAAAGTTTTGTCCGTTTTCATTAAAATATCTACTACTTTGAACAACACCATTTAAAACCAATTGCACAGAAATGCTTACTCTAGCTTGTGTTGTGCTTGATGCTTGGGTGCCTAAGATGGCTATCCTTGTTAACGTGCCCGTCCTGACGATTGGATAACTTCTGACTGAATTATCCGCTCCATCTGCAATTGAAAACCTGGTTCCATTTAATAACCGTCCAGAGGATATATATCTAAATTTATAAATAATTCTTTTTTCTATTTGATGTGAAACAGCTATCCCATCCTCATCTATGGTAATTCTATCATCTCCTGTTTTAACTCTTAGGTTGTTTCCATCCACATATTCTAATCCTCCATTATTAGATAAAGAGGGTAATTTTAACTTTCTGTTTGCAATGCTTTCCTTTCCAGAACTATAAAAACTCATTTTCTAAAAAAATTTTTATTTTTTATTTTTTTCTTATCCTTCTTCTATCTCTTGCTCTATTACAACGGTAAATGCTTTTCCTGTTGTTGCTTGATTTATCCTTAATCCAAGCGATTGTCCTGCTCTTACAGCAATATCTAAATCATGATTAACAACATATGATACTCCTCCGTTGTTTCCATAAGTTACGTTTTGTGGAGTTCTTACGGCATTAATCAAAATAGCAACATCTACATTTACATTTGCTAATCCATTGTTTGAAAATGTTGTACCCAGTATAGATAATCTTCTTAATGTTCCATTTCTTATTATAGGATATGCACGGATAGACCTTTTAGATCCTGAAGCTATAGAAAACACGGTGCCAGCTGCTTGTAATCCGCTATTAACAACCCTGAAGTGATATTGAATTGTTGAATTTCTTTGATTTAAATTTAATCCATCTGATCCAATATTAAATCCAGAGTTTACCTTTAATGCGAGTTGATTACCGCGGTATTCTAATCCTCCATTAACATCTAAATCTAACCTTTGATTTCTTTGATTTGTTGTAACTTGAGATTTACCAGTTTTTATCAAACTCATTTTTTTTAAATTTTTTTTTATTTTTTAAAAATTTTTTATTTGTATAATGCATGTAACGCATTGCTTACATAAATGTAAAACCGTATAATATGTTTTATAATATGTTTTTATTTATGGTTTTAAGTAAGGCTTACATTCTTATCCATTTTAAGAAAAAATGTTTATTTTTTTATTTTAAATTTTTATTTACATAAACATCATAACTCTCATATAGTTACTTATGAAAGTAAATATATGGATGAAAAATGTAATGGAAAGTAATAATATTCCTAACGTAAGGCTGCCCTTGATGGTCGCGATGGGCATTATATACTTTAACCTATTAAACAAAATTTCAAATTTTTATAAAAAAAATTTTAAAAAATTGAATTTTATGTTAAAAAACCCAGCAAATAATATATACATGATGAGCGTGTATAAAACAGAAATGAATTTGAAACAAGATTAAATGGAATGAAAATACCTTTAAAGGACCTTTATCACTTTAGTGAAGTCTTTCATGTTGATATGCATGAAGTAATAATGTTTTTTATTTTTTGTAAAGAAAGAGAAGTTAACATAAAAGGCCTTTCCGATGATGAAATAAAAAAGTTATTTACAGATATTAAACCCTGTAATATTGAAATCAAAAGGGGTCGTGAAGAAGGTGAAAACTTTGCTCTTGCCTATGTAAACCATGATAAGTTATATAAAAAAGAACCTGATCTTTTAATACCCGCGGTGGTTCCTCCAACTCCTAAAAATATCAATCCTCACCCCGCCACACTTGATATTTTTCCAAATATGAAGATGATGATCCTAACGATTTTAAAATAAAATGGGTTACTCCTCTCCCAACCCAACCACCAAACTTTCAAGGTAAATTTAATGTAAAACCAACATATAAATGTAATCTTTATGAAAATCCAATGCAATTTAAAAATGGTATTAGATGGGATAATGAAGATCAAGAATTTTATGATGAAGATGGAGAAGAAATTTCCGAAGATCATCTAAAAGAAATCTATACTGATGATTTTCATAGTGAAATTAAAGATTTAGAAATGTATGCTGTAGGATATGTAAGAGATTTCTTTAATGCTTTCTGTATTGAGGTAACAGAAGAAATTTATTATAATTCTGGTTTTCTTGTGGAGGAGATTATAGAACAAGCAAAAGAATATCTTAATAGTTATTTTTGTAACAAGTTGATGTAAAAATTTATAAAAATTTTTTTATTTGTTAGAACTTAACAAATAAAAATAAAAAAAAATTTAAAAATAATTTTTTTAAATCCTTTACTATCCAATAAAAATTGAATTTATCTTAATCCGTTTCTATAATATGGATATAAAAAGATGAGCTGTGTTAAGGTTTTAGTAGAAAGACTAAGAGCAAAAATAGGATGTATTAATATAATGAAAGGAAAAATATCCTTTGATTTAAACATGAAAGAGGTTACAAATAATCATGAAAGGATAATGCCTTATGATGGTTTCCAGTCCTTATCTTGGGTATATTACCAGGTTAGTAAAAAGATTTATGAAAATCCTGATAAAACATTTTGGGTAAATTTATGTGAAAGGAAAGTAGATAATAGTAGAAGATTATGTTTAACAAAAATATGTATAAACCCGATCTTAAGAGAAGCTAATAATTTTTAGAAGAAACACAATCTTCCCTAAGAAGCATTGGAGAATATATTGATGTAATTCATAATTTTTTAAGACCGGGAGAAACAAATGTTTTGATCTATTTAGAGAATGACACAGATATAAATTATCCTGATTTTTCTCAACTTTGTGATTTAATAGTTACCACTCCAGCGGAACCCTATGAAGGAGAAATAGAATTAGAAAATGAAACTATAGAAGAGGATTTAATAAATATATTTGATAGAGCCGTAGGGATGATAGAAAATGGTGAAATAAAAGAAGCAGAAAAAACATTTAAAAGTGATGCATGTGTATTTTGTTTAGATAAAGAACCAAATGTTTTATTTGCTATATGTGGCCATCTTTGTGCTTGTGATCCCTGTTTTCAAAAATATAAAAATGGTAAATGTCCCGTATGTAAAACAATTAACTTTATGATTAGAGAAATATAAATATTTAAAAAGAAATATAACTCTTAAGAAAAAGTTATATTTCCTGTGTATAACATCTCCAGGAAAGCCTATAACACCCGGCTAATGTTACAGTTGTATAAATAGTCTTTTATTTTTCATTTTTACCCTTAAATACACACTCATCTTATAAATATCTTACCTAGTAAGGTAAAATATTTCTATAATTTTGTATCATTATCATCTTTTTTATCTGTGTTACTACCCGGGATTATTGATTTTCTTTTGTTTAACAGCTCACCTTTAAAGAGAAAATTGTTAATATCTATGTTATTTTCATCTTTTTCACTTTTAGATATTAAATTTTGTTTTGCCGCGTTGTACTTGTTTTCCTCGTTAATAATTCTTTCAAATTCTTTAATGTTAATCAAGTTATCGTCATCTAATGCTCTGGAAAACAGCACAGACATGGTATTAACAACACTTTGTCCTAACACTTTAATCTTTTCAAACAATGCTATCTGTTTATGTAACACACTGCTGACATATCTTGTTATGCTAACTCCTACTGCTGTGATGATGCCTATTACCTCTGTTAAGATTAAAACAACTTTACTCTCACCTATGACATTTGCTAATGTTACGCTACCTATGCTTATCGTTACCAATACTGAAAAGAATAATATTACATAATCTATCCTACCCAACCATGTTACTATTTTTTTATTTTTTTTTAGTTTTATTTTCGTAAATTTCTACATCCATCTCTATTTGTTCTATTAACATCGCCACCTTATTGGTGCGATATGTGTTTGCATTTAAGGTATTGTTAGATATTAAGCTAGAAATCATTTTTTAATTATAAATTTTAATCTTTTTGTAATGCTTTCATCGTTTTACTCTTACCTATATCATTTACTCTAAAATATCTTTCTGTTTCCTCTCCATCCTCATTTAAACATATATTCATCTTTACCGCCACGTTGTTAAAACATCTAATCCCTCCTTCCGGTGTTTTATGGATGCCTTTTGGATCAAATAGATATTTTTCAACGATATCCTTGTTAGCATTAATGCTTTTACAAACATCAGCTAGGTCAAATTTAGGCATACCACAAAGGATAACCCAATCACAACTACTTCTTACCATTCTTGACCCTGTCCTTATCCTATGAGATATATTAATGATATCCTCGTTTAGGTGATGGCTATCTACAGTAAATTTCTCTTTATACCACTCTGACAATTTGTTAACATCATCTGTATCAGCAAATAGGATAACACGTTTAACACCTTTTCTCTTTTCATCCTCTGGACGTGGTGTTTTCTTGTTAATTTCTATCTTTTTCACATCTTTAAGTTTTTTATCTAAATCTTTGTAACATTTTTGCTTTAATGTTAACTCTGATGGAGCATATATCAAAAGGCTTATACTTTTCATAGGACCAAAATCACCACGGATTAACATCCTTTTTACTAATTCTGTTTTACCTGTATGACTTGCACCTAATATAAATATCCTTGTTGGAGATAGCAGATTTTCATCTGAAGCATCCGGATAATATTTTTTTATTAACTCTTTATCCATAGTAAAATTTTGTATTTTTTTAAATCTATAAAATATAAAATACAAAATTAACTATGTTATCAGAAAGGGAAAAAGCAAAGGTTTCCAATGCTATTTTAAATAAAAAAAATTTTAATCATGATGTTACAACCTGTAGGATAAACTATGGAAGAAAGAAATTTACGCTACAACAAAGAGTTTTAAGTAATGGATATCTTTTTCCTGATATATCTCCTATTGTTGGTTTGTTGTATTATCATTTTAGTGTTTTAAGATATTACTACCATATGGATGAGTTACAGATATCATTTCCGCATAGTAGAGGATTGAAGTTATATCTCTCTGCTGATAATGAAGATTGGGTGGAGCAATTTGTTTTGGAAATGAAAAATAGATTTTTAATAGATCCTTTGATGATTTTGTATTTTCCTTCGTTCTTGTATAGTGTAGATATCACTAAACCTATAAATCCTGAAAGATATTATATTACCCTGTTGTCGGAGGAAGATGAATTTTTAAATGATTTAGACAGGTTAAACGAGGAAGAGACTTATAGGGATATCGAGTATGAGCCTATAGATGAATATTTGGAAGATGTAAATATGAGAGAAGCAGTTGATTTATCTGTCAATCATCCTCAGCCTCATTCTGACTTACCTCCTCCTGAATTGCTTAATGAGTTATATTCAATATCATTTCCAGAGTGTTGTATATGTTATGATAAGACGCCTACTATATTGTTTTGTTATTGCGGGCATATCCCTATCTGTAGAGATTCTAACAGCAAATTGATATCTTCTCGTTGTCCCATCTGTAACAACACAGAAACGGTTAAGCGTGACTTATCCAACACAAATTAACTCTTATGGTTAAATAATTACCATGGTATTTAATTAATTTAAAAATTTTATCTAAAAATAAAGATATCTAATTATAAAAACATGTCTGAAGCAACAGAAGTAAGTGATAAAAAGGAAACAGTTGAAACTAAAGAGGAAACAACTCCAGCTCAACCTATAGAGATACAAACCCAAACGGTTAAAAATGCTAGGGGAGCAGGTAGAAAGAAAAGAAGTAAAACAACATATAATAATTATGAGGCAAATGAGATTAAGAAAGCAACACGTGACCAAGTAAAAGCAATAGAGGAAGCTAAGAATAAGATATCTAATGAAGAGGTAATAAATTACATGCATAACACTTTACTACCTAAGCTTGATAGTGTAGGTGAAACGATGAAAAATATTTATGATATGCATAACTACAAGGAAAAGGAAAAGAATACTCCTAAACATAAAACTATAGAGGAAGAAGTAATGGAAGAATATGATATGAAAAATCCTTATCATAGAGTTGCCGCTGTTGCTAACAAGTTGTTTAGAAATAAATCTTTCTCTAAGTAAGGAAACAAATATTTTAAAAATATTTTATTTGTTAAATCTTAACAAATAAAAAAAAAATATTTTTAAATTTTTTTTCTTCAATAATAAAATATGTCGCAAAGTATAGAACTACCTATAAACAAATATTTAGATAGATATAAGGATATGGTAGAGATAGGGCTGAAGCCTGAAACAGGTAGTTATGAGATTTACACACAAAGCATAAATACTTCTACCTGGGCGGGACGTAACATCAATTTTACTTTAACTAATGCTGCTCTTAATCGTTTCATCTTGGGTCATAGGTGTTACCTTAACTTTACCTGTAGGGCAACTAATGGAGATGGAACAGCTATACAGGATGATGATAGAACACAATTGAGAGATGGAGCTCCAAATCTTCTAGTAGAAAACATTAATATTTCTCTAGCTGGTAGTAATATCCATTCAGACAGCTCGGCTAATGTAACAAGACATTTTTACGAACATCTAACTCATCCAAACACAGAAAGAGAAAGTGGATTACATGAGGATAGATATATTACAGATGAAGAAAAGGCATTTAATGTTGCCTCGGGAACCCTGATTAATGAAGGAAAGAGAACAGAGGCAATTACTAACCTTAAAAGATTTAGCTTGATTAGACCGCTTACAGATGTTACTTTCTTTGGTTGTAATGATAGTGCTATTCCATCAGCTCTACCTCTTACGGTAGATATCCGTTTGAACAGTAGAATGGGTAGGCTATTTAACACTGCAACAGGGATTACCGCGGAACCATCTCTAATCATAGAAACAGTAGAGCTCTATATTTTCTCTGTTCAAATGGAGGATGCCCTAGCCTCTAGCCTTAATGAGAAATTGAGGTCTGGTGAACTAATGGCTGTATCAGATATGTGGGGTAGCCGTAACTCAGGCGTAACAGTTAATCAAGCAGATACAGGGATTAACTCACAAAATGAAACGGTACTGTCTACTACTCCAGATTTGGTAGGTATCGTGTTTTTCCCAAATGAATCATTTAATCCTAATGTTGCACATGGAGGGCTACATCCTCTATCATCTCACTGGTTGAATGTAAATAATATTATAATCAAAGTTGGAGGTTATCCATTTAGATTTTATAAAGATTTGGGTCTTACAGCAGATGTAGGAAGAAAAACACTACTAACACAAGAGCTTAAAACTCTAAACGAGAAAAATGTATCTCCTCTTAACCTAGATGTTTTCCTATCTGGACAAACGGGTTTCTTTCCTATGGTAATTAGACCGATTGATGATATGTATGTGTTACCCCCTAAGCCTTTTAGTCTATGTTTTGAAGCCCAAACATTGGCTACTGCTGGTAGATCTAGCCAGTGTTATTATATTTATAAGTTGCGTCATCAATGGCTACTAAGTTCCCAGGTAGCACAAACTAGGATGATAAAGTAAAATAAAAAATAAAAAAAATTAAAAATTTAAAAATAAAAAATATGGGAGCCTTGTTATCAATTGGTACCAGTATAGCAAATATTGCTGATAAATTAGTTAATCAACATCACCAGGATGAACAAAATGCTAAAAGAAGGAAACTAGAGAGGCAACAGAAACCTATAACTCCACCTTTCTTTTACCCTAATCTTGCTGTTAGAAATGCTAACATGAAAACCGGTCCTTACTCTGTAGATGGGATACGTAAGAGTTTAGAGAATGATGTGTTACCCGCTGGTTATTCCCTGGAACAGTTAAAGGAAGTAGGATTTGGTCCCGAGGTAGATGGATATATTAAAAGGAAAGATGGAAGGATTAATGCTGATAAAAAGTTGTTAAAGGAAAGTTTAGAGAAAATGTTAAAGGTTATCAAGTCCGGATTTCCTGGTATTACGGATGAAGATAGAAATACGTTAATCAATAATGGATTGTTTAATGATGCTAGTAAAAAGGAAATGATTTCTGCTTTAGAGAAGTGGATTACCCAGGTTAATAAAGACCAGATTGGCACAGATATGCTTCAACAGTTGATTAAGTATATTAATCTTAATCAAGCGTTAGTAGAGGATGCCTTAGGAATAGAGGATAATAGGAAAAATAACCAGGAAATAGTAGAGAGAGCGCAACAAAATCAGATTAATAGCGTTTTAAATGTTGTTAATAGAGCTTTGAATGCTAAGGCAGGGATAGTTGGGAGTGATATCAGAACTTTCAATCAAGCACAGATATTAGGAGGAAGAGGGAGAAATGTGTCAACTACGTTTAACACCTAATATAGATAGAAATTAGAATAAAATATTTTTGAGTTAAACAAAAATATTTTCTTTTAAAAATATATGTAGAAATGGGTTTTTTTGATAAACTTAAAAATCCTTTACAAACTATAAAACGTTTTAGCCCTAGACGAAGGTTTAGGGAAAGAACACAACCTATTAGAGATTTTGCTTCTAATAGTCTTTCCAGAGTAGAAAATTTTACTTCTTCTCTTGGAAATAGCATTGCAGAAAGAATTATTCCACGAAGAAGAAATATTGCACTCACACAAGGCACACCAATATCAGAAAGTAGAGAGGGAACCCCACTAACTTTTTCAGGAGATGAAATTAGAGAAGAAATAAGAAGACAAAGGCAAAGGGAAGAAGAAGAAAATTTTCCGATAGAAGAATATAATGAAGCAATAAGACATCAAGAAGAAGAAGAAAATAATGCTGTTTATTATTTTTTCCGGGAAAGCGGAGAAAACTATTCAAGCTTGGGTTTTCCGAGATTGAGAAATGATGTTCAAGTTGTAAATGATTTAGATGATGCAGACTTTGTTCAATTTGTTGGGGAGAGGGGAGACGTAGAGTTGGCTCCGGCTTCTTCTTTTTTAAAAAAGAGCACAGATGAACCAGGAAATATAGGAATAAAAACAAGAACAGATGAAGATGAAACCAACCCGGAAAGCTTAACCACTACAAAAAGAAGATATCTTAAAAAATTAAATAACCCAAAGGTTAAATTTAGATATTTAAAAATCATAAATAAGGAATTAACTAAGAAAAAAAGTGGGACGGGTGGGTTTTTTCCTTATTTTCTTAAAGAAGAATTTCCTTTCTCTTTATCGGGGTTAGGAATATATAAAGAAAGTGAATGGGAGAAATTAACAGGAGAAGAGGTAGGAGTTAATTGTTTGGTTCAATGTTTTAAACTTCATCCAAAATATCAAGATTTAAAAACATTAGTCTATGGAAGATATACAAAAGCAAATTCTAAAACATTTGACCTAATTTGTGAAACATTAAAATGTAATTTTAAACTCCATGAAGAAAGAAAAGATGGAATAAAAAACATAAGAAAATATCCTTTAAACGATAATAAAAAATATGAAGAAACTTTTGAAATTTGTTTGTTTTTAGAGCATTTCTTTCCGTTTTTTCCAGAAACCAAATTTCCGAGAGAGTATATTAAAAATCTTGCGTGGAAGACAAATTCAAAAGTAAGAAAAAGATATTATTTAAATTCTTATAATCTAGTAAAGGAAATGTGGAAAAATAAACCACATTACTTTATTCCTTTTTCTTCTAAAATGTATAAAAGTTTATACGCTAAAAACATGTCTGATAAAATAACTTTTGAGGGGGGAATAGATTGTTTTAGAGATACGAGACCCGTGGAAAAATATATACATAAAATTAGAAAAAATGATGTTGCTTTACACGCAGATTTTGAAACAACAACAAACGGAAAAAAACACAATCCTTATTTAATTTGTTTTATTGATGAATTCGGAGAAAACAAAGGCTTCTTTTTTAAAGAAAAAGATTATTCCTTTGTAAGAAAATTTTTAGATCATATTACATTTGAATATGATTTTCCATTGGTTTATTTTCATGATTTAGGTTATGATATAAAGTTTATTTCTCAATTTTTAGAAAATATAACATCAATTGAACCAACTCTTTCAAAATGTGTTTTTTTATCAGGAGTATATTTTAATAAATTTTCAAAAAAATATAAGCATATTACTTTTCATGATACGTATAGTAAAATTCCTTTAAAACTCGCGGATTTTAAAAAGACATTTAAACTAGAAGAAGGAAAAAATGAAAAATTTCCTTATAGTTTTTTTACTGAAGAAAGTGTAGAAAAAGAATTTCTTTATTTTAATCAAGAGGATAAAAAAGAATTATTAAAATTTTTTCCGGAAGAATATTTTAGAAAAGAATATAATAAATTTACAGGAAAAAAAGAAGAAATTATAGATCATAGACAATACGCAATAGATTACTGTATGCAAGATGTTATAACACAAATGCAAGGATTCAACTTGATGAAAAAATGGAATGTAGAAGAGTTTGGGGTGGATTATGACAAAATTTATACCATAGGAAGTTTAGCAAAAACAATAGTAAAAAAAAGAGGGTGTTTAGATGAAGTTGAAGAAGCTTGTGGAAAAACAAGAAAAGTTCTACAGAATTGTGTAGAGGGAGGAAGAACCATGATCGGATTAGAAGATAAAAATGAAACCCTTCCGAGAATTTTAAATTATGATGTAAAGTGGGAACCTGAAGATGATTTTAATTACGAATATGAAGATGATGAGATTATTCTTCCAGAAAAAGAAAAGTTCCCTTTCTCTTTTAAAAAATATGGGAAGAAAGGTTTAACCATTATAAAAAATAAAATAAAAACAGAAAATAAAAACAAACACTCACCAAAAAGAAGAACAAAATTTAAAATACTTAAAAAACTTAATAAAACTTTTTTCAAACATGTAGAAGAAGAAGAAAGAGAAACAATTAGGTCTTTTGATATAAATAGTCACTATCCCACAGCAATGATAACTATTGAAGGCTTTCCAAAAGGAAAACCAAAACAAATCCCAAAAGAGATTTAAAAAATAAAAGCTTTATGTATTATGATATGTATTTCATTTAAATTAAAATTTTAAAAGTTAAAAAAAATTGCATTTTCCTTTATTATCAAAAATTGTAGAAGAAGATGGTGATGAAGAAGAGGAAGAAGCAGTGAGAAAATGGACAAATGATATGGAAGGAGAAACCATTTGGGTGAGTAAAATTAAATTAGAGGAGGGTTTAATACCTTATCATGAAATAGAATTTGAAGCATTAGAGGGAATTTATTATAACAATGGATTTAACACAAAAATAAGGGAGGTTGTACATGATCTTTATGAAAAAAGAAAAAAATTTAAAAAGGAAAAAAACCCGATACAATTTGTTTATAAATTAATTTTAAATTCTATTTATGGAAAAATGATTGAAAAACCACATATTAAGAAAATAGTGTATTACGATAAAGAAAAACATTCTATTTCCTCTATTTATAAAAAACACTCAGGAAGTATTTTAAAGATTGAAGAATTACCAACAAAATATAAAGTAAAATATGAAGAAGGAATAAAAAAACATTATAATCTTGCACAATGTGGTGTAATGATTTTAGATAAAAGCAAGGTTATACTTCAACCCGCATTGGAAATTGCTGGAAAAGATGGATATTATACAGATACCGATAGTATATATTTAACAAATTCTGCATATAATAGAATTCGAAGATTAAGACCGGATTTAGTCCAAGATGAAAATTTACCAGATGAATTAGGAAAATTTAAAAATGATTTTGATAAGCCAGAGGGAACAAACTTAAGAGGAGTATATGCTGTGTTTCTTGCAAAAAAATTATATTGGATAAGAGTTGTAAATAATGAAGGAAAAGTGTTTGATAAAATTGTGATGAAAGGTGTTTCTTCCTCTACAATAGATTACGTATTAAAATATAAATTTAATGGAGATGTAAAAAGAATGTTTAAAGCAATAAGAATAAGAAGCAGTGGTGTAGTGTTTGATTTAACAGAAGGAGGAAGCAAACCAACTTTTTCCCATAAATTTGATCATGATATTATAAATATTAAAAATTTTGAAAGAAGTATCGGACCATTCTAAAATAAAATAATAATTTAAGAAAAATATTTTTTTAAAAAAAGGTTTAATAACTTTTTTCTAGGTTATTAAACCCTGAATAAGAACAAAGGGTTTATCCATTCTACATATATTTTATTTATTTCTTTTGGAAAGAAATAAATAATTTAATATTTTTCTCTTTCCCCGCAAATTGAGCATTTATAAATGTGAATAATATAAAATTTCCCTTCTCTCGGAAAATATTTATCACCAATATACTCGAACTTTCCAAAGCAATCATTTTCAAGGTGGATATTATTTTTTATTTTATATCTTAAACCATATTTTTCACCTTCAAATTCAATAAAATCTTCCCAGCTTTTTAAATTTTCTATTTTCTTAATAACCTCTTCTACTTCTTCATTATATTTTGTTATTTCTAAATTTTTTTCTTTTATTTTTTTTTATAAATTTCTTCAGTTTCTTTTAAATATTTTTCTTTATTTAAATTTTTTAATCTCTCTTCATTAAAAAAATAAATCCCTGCATCACAATAACCAATAAAAAAATAATTTTTAAGTTTTCGGTGTTTAGGTCCATCTATTTTTATTTTTCTCTTTGTTAAAAAATTTATTCCGTTTTCCAGTCTTCATACATTTTTTGTAATTCTTTATCCACCCGCATCCTTTCTCCTTTTTCAATAAAATATTCTGGTAGTCTGGGAGGGTATCTTTCTTTTTCTTTTTTTCTCGGGAAATCTCTCTTTATTTTTCCGGGAGATGAAATAGCTGTAATATTTAAATCATTTTTATAAATTTCTTTTAATGCTGATTTAAACCTTTCTATTTTTTCTCCACATTTATCACATTCAAAAGTAAAATATTCTTCTGAAACCTCCCATTCATCAATGAAAAAAGGTCTGTTATTACATTCAGTGTATGTTTTAAATCTTTTTTCTATAATTTTAAATTCTCCAAAGCAATCATTTTCCAAATGTTTATTCGCCATAATTTTAAAATGTTGACCATATCTTTTTCCATCGAAAATTATAAATTCTTCAGGGTTTTTAAAATTGTTTATTTTTTCTGAGGCCTCATCAATTTCTAAATTATAACTATTAATTGCTTCATTCCTACTATCTATCTGTCTTTTCTGTATTTCTGTTATTTCAAAATATTTTTCTCTGTTTGTAATTTTATTTATCTTATCTATAAACTGATTTTTAATTTTAAATTGTTCTAAAGCCTTATAAAATGTTTTTCCTCCTTTTTTAATTCTTCTATTTGTTAAAAAATTTATTCCATTTTTTAGTTTTGTAAAATTTTCAAGAGTTTTTTCATCTTTCATCATAGCATCAGCTTTTTCAAAATCTTCTTTAGTAAGTCTGTTTTCATTATAAGAAACATTCTTAAGTTTTTTTCTTAAAAGAAAATCTATTTCTCCTTTCCTTCCAGAAAGAAAGTGTCCGCGCTCTGTAGTTTCATATAATAATAAATTTTTTCTTCCATTCCTATCATCCTTAAGCAATAAAGCACGGTTAACTCAAATTTTTATTTCTTGTGTTTGTCGGTGGACTTAAGCACATAAGGCTTTCGTGTGGGTAAACAAGAGCATATACAATTTCATAAGCATCTCATTGTGTAGTGTTATATGAAATTATGCTTGTGGTTGTTGGGAGGATAAAGAGGGTAAATCACTGCGTCGATTGCTTAGTTAATCGGCTAGCCTGGTTAATTGGTAAGTAGACACATCAGTCAATCGGTTAGCCTGGTTAGTTGGTCGCTCGGTTTGTTGGTTTGTGGTGGGGAGGACCTTGTGTGTTATGTGGTGTGAGATGAATCATTTTGTATTATGTTTGTGGTTGGTTTTGTGATTATTTTTCCCGCTAAAATAACAAAATCACTTCTTGCTTTTCTAACAATCACGGTTTCTAGCTAGCCCCCTTTTGTCAGAGCATAGCTTTTATATTTATTTCACGGTTACCATATCTAAACATGTTCTATAATATAACACAAAGACGAAACATACGTTGTCACAAACGATGACCGGTATATTCATTGGAGAGGTCATCAGACCTCTCCAACAGTGTTGAGTTTGAAAGGAAAAAAAAAAAAAATCGCTCCAAAAAAAGAGAAAGAACACAGTGGGAAAAGATCAGGCAACTTGAAAACGCGGGAAGGTCATGTGACTGTCATGTAATGCATAAGTGGCTTCAACGCAACGGCAATCATTTAAAGGCCCAATAGCGACCAAAAAGGCAATGCAGTGTTGAAATGCATTTAGAATTAAACTCTACCATTCAAAAGTACAGAAAATATTGTGTAGATGACAATCTTGTATTTTGCGGTAGATGCAAGTGTTAGTCGCTGGTAGAAAAATAAATTTTAAAATCAGGCAAAAGTCAACAAAGGATGTAGTGATCTGGTTAGTTTAAGCATAGCTTTGCAATTAATTTCTCTGCCAGCGACTAATACTTTGACCGACCGCACAATAACAGACGGTCATCTTCACAATAATTTTCATTCTTTTTAAATGATATAATTCAAATTTAAATAAAATTTAACACCCGCTTGGTTTACTTTTGACAGCTATTGCCACTTTAACGCCTGACTTGTTTGTTTACATGTACCAATATATACTGAAATTAAAAGCCAATAAATAATATGAAAACATTGATGCTGACCTCTCCTGGCTTCGTTTTTAAAGAAGCTAACTTGTTGAGGCTTGTGTTAAAGTATTTGAATACTTGTTAGTGACCGGTTGTTGTATATTTTGGTGTTATGGCTATCCTACCAGGTTGCAATACATATTTTACTTTTTTAATTATGTCATGTTATCATGTATGAATTTTAAGAGAAAATGGGGGAAGGGGAGGGGTTAACATTAATTTTATAAGCTGCAACAGACAAGGATTTAGGAAATAAATGTTATATTTTTGTAATGGAGTATGTATGTGGCTACGTTTTTGTTAAACAATTCTATATCTTACATACATTATATAGATAATATATATAATTAAAGAATAACCTAGCTTTGAAGAACCTTAAACATAATCACTGATATAAAAGGTTTTGCATATAGCCTGTGCATGGGCCCAAACATTCCTTACTTTAAGATCGTTTTTTTTTCCACATGTGTATTTTGGCTTGGTAGATGATTTTATAAGACTTTGGAAAAATAAGACATTGGGCATATTTACAGATCGTTAACGATTAAAGAACTGGTATAGACAATGTCATAACAATTTTACGTTCGTTTTTATTTGTGTATGTTTCGATCTGAATCACTCTTGTGCAGGACCCATACATTCGTTCCCTGTGATTGGCAAGTCTATAACATCAAAATGACGTCTTTTCCCGAGTGCTACTTCAATATACAGTTAGGTTCATCAAATATCTTCTAGTTAATCCAGCTGGGAAACTGACTGCAATCTTGGTACAATATTATTTATACTGTTTTTTTTTTTTTTTTTTCCCGGAGTAGGTACGAAAAATAAGCAAACTCGATAAAATCAAATTTAAATGGTGATTGAAACAGATATCAATTCACATGAACAAGCATTCTGATAGTATTGCATAGCAATACACAGTCCCCTACCGGCCGTATGTATCGCTGGCATGTCAGTGAAATTTTTAAAGTCCAAGGCCCGTAAATGCGTCAAAAAGCAGTGGAGCGGGACGAAACTTGATGTGTAAGTCATGGTTGTTGATGTACACACCAAAAATCAGCTCTATATGTAGCAGTGTTTAGAAAAAAAAGTGCGGAAAAATGTTTTATCAATGAAATTTTGTAAGTCCAAGGCCCCCTAAATGCGTCAAAAAGCAGTGGAGCAGGACAAAACTCGAACTTGATGTGTAAGTCATGGTGGTTGATGTACACACCAAAAATAAGCTCTATATGTAGCAGCGTTTAGAAAAAAAGTGCGGAAAAATGTTTTATCAGTGAAATTTTGTAAGTCCAAGGCCCGCAAATGTGTGAAAAAGCAGTGGAGCGGGACGAAACTCAAACTTGATCTGTAAGTAATGGTGATTGACTTACACAGCAAAAGTCAGATGAATATCTACCAGCATTTAGAAAAAAAATTCCGGAAACCTGATCTATCAGTGAAATTTTGTAAGCCCAAGGCCCGTAAATTCGTGAAAAACCAGTGGACCGGAACGAAAGTCGAACTTGATCTGTAAGTTATGGTGGTTGAGTTACACAGCAAATCTGAGATCAATACCTACCAGTGTTTAGGAAAAAAGTCTGGAAAACTGATTTATCGGTGAAATTTTGTAAGTCCAAGGCCCGTAAATCCGTGAAAAACCAGTGGACCGGAACGAAAGTCGAACTTGATCTGTAAGTGATGGTGGGTGACTTACACGCCAAAACTCGGCTCAATATGTACCAGCGTTTAGGAAAAAAGTCCGGAAAACTGATTTATCAGTGAAATTTTGTAAGTCCAAGGCCCGTAAATCCGTGAAAAACCAGTGGACCGGAACGAAAGTCGAACTTGATCTGTAAGTGATGGTGGGTGACTTACACACCAAAACTCAGCTCAATATGTACCAGCGTTTAGAAAAAAAGTCCGGAAAACTGAATTACCGGACTGACGGACAGACGGACAGATGGACAGACGGACAGACGGAGTGCAAACCTAAAGTCCCCTCCCGCTTCGCCGGTAGGGGACTAATAAAATGAAACGCCAATCCGACGTGTACACTCGCCAAATTGAATGCGGCGTGTTAGATTGAAACCGGTGAACCTAACTGTATTTTTTTTCAGTGTCTTTGGCCCGTGTGCAAAACAACAACGACGGAACACCTGAAATGACTACGTCATGTTTTCGTCTAAGCAAATAGGCCACATAAACATGAAATACATGTAGTGTTTTAACTCTAAGAAAGGAATTTTTGGACACGCGGTAAGACTTTAAAACCGCTTTTTAACTGTTTTTCACGCACTTTTTAGCATTTTTTTTTTTTTCGACGTGAATACAGATTTCATTAACTCGAAAAAACTTTACCGATGCTCGGATGGAATGTAAGTCGGGCGCATGAGAAAATTCTACAAATATATCGTAACAAATGTATGGGACGTAACGAATGTATGAGTCTTAGACATAAACTAAATGAAGTCATAAATGAACCCACTCGGTCATATTGTTAAAATATAAAATAAGACGGTCGCTTTAAGGAAAATACAAAATCACAATACATGAAAACTGGAGGAAACAAAATTATGCCAGCCATGCTCTGTGAATAGTGAGCATAATGCATCTTGAAAAAGTATCGACCCAGATTAGCATGCGCAATCCGTGCAGGCTGATCTAGGTCTTAACTTTTTGCTTTTGGTCATTTTTATGCATATCAAAGTGCCAGTGTACCTTATGACTCAGTCAGTTGTTATACAAAATAGTTTTAAGGATCCATAATTATTTGATTACTTGCTTGGTATAGTGCACTACAAAGTATGACTCATACGTTTATGACAAGAAGATTAAAGCACAAACATCTTTTATAGGAAAGTGTCGCTGTAAACGATGGTGTACCTATATAAGTGGTTGCTAAACACAACAGGTTGCCACCAAAGGTTTTTCTGAACTTAACTGGTACTTATATGTCAGGCATGGCCCAATGATCAAAAGTTATAACAGGTGCACAAAGAACGTTGATATTTCTCACTGTAATGAGAAATTTCAGAGCCTTGACGAAGGGCTTTTTACCAATGAAAACCTCACACTATCGACGTCGAGAGAGTGGGGTTATTCTACGGTAATATAATTAAGCATCGACATTTTGTCACTTGTGTATATATATATACACATACAAAAAATCCAAAAACAACAACACAGAACGTGTATAGTGAAACCGCTTTAACCTGTCACTTAATCAATATTCGGTCTTTTTACGTGAACTAATTATAAATACACCCCGATAAATTAGGACGTTATATATACCTCAGGATAATTTGCTCATGTATTTTACCTCTACACCATAGACACGGGCACAAAATCAATTTGTTATACAAACATATTAACTCTTATCCTGGTAAATAAGTTAAATGAAACTTTCAATACATAGTAAAAAACAGAATAATGCAATTTCAAACTTATTTTTTGGTGAAAAATATCTTCTCATCGGACAATGTAGATCCAAGATTGGGCTGCACGTTCTGTGCAGTCTGATCTTGATCTACATTGTCCGCAAAAGGTCAGTGAGTCGCACTTAGCAGCCTAAGGGTTAACATTTGAATTCCGTTTAGAAGGAGCCACGGCAAATATCGGAAAAAACCGAACACGGCCACGGAAACAAAGTAGTGACAAGTCGTGAAATTTGTTCTTGTATATCTAACAATATAGTTTCCCATAGATAAGATTTATTTTAATCTTACTTTATATATTTCTTCCTTACCAAGTGACTACTCTTATACTTTGCATATAGTACAGCGTTATAATACTCATTAGTTTACTTTCAGTACGCAAGAAAACGAGAAATAGCTTTTCATATTTGGCTGATATAAGATAACATTGTTTTCAGTGTCATGTAGCCATTGAAAACATTCTTACCTTACGTGCGTTTTAGATAAGTGTTATGTGTCGTCAAAGAAACATCATATGACGTCATACGTCAAGGCAAAATTACATATAATTTCTATCTTTTACGTGTGAATACTCCTGTTAAAGGAGAGAACGGGTGTTATGTATGAGAACCCTCCAGAAACGTAAATCTATGTAGATCTAGTTTTTTTTTTTTTTTTTTTTTTAAATCATTATGCATAATCATTACACATTTTTTCCCTTTCAGATACATACTTATTATAAAGATTTGGACTTTTGTTTGGATTTGGAATAGGAAACAATCGCATGATCATTTCGCATGCATAAAGGCCACCTTGATTATGATCTTTTCCTTGACCCATTTAATATGTATTTAGTCAGCACTGTTAATCACAATAGCAAATATTATATTACGTTTAAGATGCATTGTCTCAACCATTTTGAAGTTATCGAGGTTGAACTTACCTTGAAGAACATCGATATTTACCATTAACTGTGGTTTGAATATTTATAAAAGCATGCAATAACATGGTGCCCAAAAGGGGAATAATGCTCGTTACAAATAGCTTTTTTTTTTCAGCCAAGATGTATTCAAAAGTGGTGTGCTGCAGACGAAAACCTCATTAGCAAAAGACACAATTTTAGTCTAGTCCTAACTGAAAGCATTTGCAGACGACAAATTGAAAAGAGGCTGAAATGATGGAATTTTTCTGCAAAAAAGTAGAAAAAATTGTTGGGAAAGGAGAAAATGCTGGTTACCAGCATTTTCTCCATTTCCCACAATGTTGTCATAAGCCTTCTTCCTTAGGGTCGTTAAAACTTGGGATTGTGTGGTAAAGGGTTAAACGCCGTAATGTATTTCAGGACTATGTTAACTTTTCTTTGTAGCTTGCGATCCTGTTCCAGTAGATGACAATGGTCCATATATCGTAGCAGGCGTAGATGGCCCCGCTGTTTTCGGGTCGTTGGCTTTTCTGAGGTGTCAAGGTAGTTTCCAAGTACCACGCGGCGCGAACGGTTGTATTCAGTGTTTGGCCAACGGCAAGTGGACAGATCCGGCAACCACCTGTGGTATGCTTGTTTTATTCCTCCCGCTATTGAACGCCAGCTGTCACATTGGTGTACGGCAAGCTAGATCTTTATATAAGGCAATACGAATGTTCAGATAACGTACATGTATGTAGTTTCCAGATAAGAATTCGAGTGAAATTATACCTTCCCATGAGGTCAGTGGGCCGTCCAACCGAAGATACACTTTTGTATGCTTTTTTTCCCACAGACAGTTTTCAACGAATTGGGCAAGAATTTTACCAGAATTCTTTGTAATAAAGGAAACGGCAATTCTGCGAATTCCATTCCCATGTAAACTCACACTCCTCTCAAAATAAATACAAAACTAACATACAGGGTGTTTCATAATATACGTCACACTTTCAATATGCCTAGGGTATGTTGTTTATAAAGATAACACAATGACACTTATACCATTTAATAAGTTTGAGAATACAGTTTTTTTTGACATGCAAAGTAAGGTAACGTTGAGTAATAAAGGCGGCCAGCGCCTTTCATAATAAACAAGGATTTTACATCAAATGTTCAAACGTCCATTTTTGACGTCGCAGGGCATTCGGTCTCTTCATGAAATTCAGATTTATCGATGTGGGTTGGGATGAAGCATTAGAACTATTGATGCCTTAAGTTCGTCTGTTGTCTTGAGGTGGATTTTATGCACATTGTCTTTGAGAAAATCTCGCAAAAAAAAAAACCAAAAAAAAAAACCACACGTCCACTGGCCTTACATTTGGCAATTCAGTTGGTCATTGCCGCTCTGATTTTAAGATCACTCTTGATTCATACTTGCTCTGCAACCGTTTCAATAAGCTATGAACTGTGTTTGTAGTGTTGTACCACCTTGCTAAAATCAAATTTCCCCTTGCACTAAATACTTTACCACAAAGTGCTTACATAATACTTTCCTTCAGGGAAGAGTTGCAAATATTGTTCCCTGTAATTGTTGCAGGGTCTTCATCACTGTCTTAAAAAGGGCCCGATTACACCACTCATACTTGAAGTACCGATACAATATGCATAAAATCTACACACAGACAATAGATGAACTTAATTAAGGCATCAACAGCTCAAGAGATGAGCCTGATCGCAACCCAGATCGATGAAAGCGAATTTCATGAAGAGACCAATTGCCCTGCGACGTCAAAATGGACGTTCTTTTGAATATTTGATGTAAATCAAAATGTATTTTGAAAGGCGCTAGCCGCCGTTATTTTTTTAATGTTACCTTATTACCGTGTATTTCAGCGAACTGTATTTTTAAACTCATTGAATGGTATATCATCGTATTACCTTTATAAACATTACACTTAGGCGAATTTGAACATGTAACATATCGCATGGAAGACACTGTATATTTTTGGAATAACCGTTAGAACCGTTGACCGACTGGCGATCGTTTGATACACTGATTTTGTAGAACAGCACCACCTAAATCAACATCACACAATACAACGCAATGGTTCCTTTCTAAAACAACGTGGCCAGCGCTTTAATCGACGTACCAACACCTTGGTACTCTTAGACACGAAATGGTAACCGACATGGACATCGTATCAACACATTGGCACATGTACCATAAACGTAGCAAACGCCATAAGCGACGTATCAAAACCATGGTACTCTTAAACACATCACGGCAAGCGGTATGATGAGGTCTCAGCCATGCCTGACCCACGACGCTCAGAGCGTCACACATAATTTTTTGTTGCTGAACTATAACATCACGTAGGCCTGCTGCGTGAACTACACAACAAAGAATATTATTATTATCAATACATGATGTTTAACGCCGTGTTCAACATTGTTTAAGTTACATCACGGCGGCCAGGGCACCTATCCATGCTTTCCTGGAGTTTCTTTTTCCAGTACACCGCACAATATTCTTTCAAAGGCACTGGCTGCTTTACCACATAACCAACATGAGAGGGCAATAAAACCTGTTGCACTGACCATCATCAATCCTCGGAATGAAATTTGCCGAGCCGGGGATAGAACATACGATCTCCTGTTCTCAAGTCCTGTACGCTACCGACTGAGTTTCCGTGGCTCGGAGGAGCGTTAATCTCACGCGCCCCACAAACGCAATCTTTCAGAGCTTCAGACTATTACAAAGGAAACTAATTTCATTATAACTCGATTCTTAAAACGCCGAAAGTTCCATTTGAGTCATGCTCTGTGAAAAGGGGGCTCAATGCATATGCGAAAGGTATCGACTCAGGTCAGCCTGAGCAGTCCGCGACCGAAACGTTTCGCTAGTGGTCAATTTTCTGTATGTCTAAGGACCAGTTTACCACATGATAAAGTCGATTGTCAAAAAATGTGGCTTTCATGGATCTATGATTATGTGATGTCTTGCTTGGTATGATACATAACGGAGATGCGTTAAGACCCTTTTGTCAGAGTGTGGCTCATTTATAATTAGATGACTGCTGCATGAGTCACAGCCCCCAAGACGTTTTGTTTTTTGATCCATTGGCAAGGCAGCAGGCAAAACATCGTTGATTCGTTGGCCAACGACGGCTCTATTTTTAGCGGATTTGTATAGGAAATCCGCTTACTGTGATCGAACTGGCCGGAACCAAATACACCATGCGTAACGACACATGCGCGTTCACTTTCAGGTTACTGAGCCAAATACTGCCATACACGCTTGCACTCTGCTTATTCTACTTTCACTTTTAGTTAGTACACCCAGACCTCGTTTTTGTCACGACCGTAAATACAGTCCTACACGTATACATACAGTTCTAAATCTTATACAAGCAGAAAACCGCGTAAATTACAGTTACTGTGCGTCCCGCTTGGCAGAACAACTTCGACTTTCCTTGCTAACTTACTAGTTACATATTATACATGTACATGCACTGCATTTCAAGGAAATTTTATTTTTATTACATCATATCATAGCTTGATACTGTTGCACAGATCCGCTTTTCAGGACTTTGAGTCCTTTGATTCATCTCTACTGCCAGAAGGTAAGCAAGCTTCTGTCATTGCTCTATGTCCGTCATGCTTCCATCAGTGCGTCCTTTCGTGCAAGATTATGTGAACTATTATTTTAACTCTTATTCTGCCAAATAACTTGAATGGAACTTTTTTGCCGATAGTAAAAAAAACAAAATAATGTTATTTCAAATTCATTTTTTGGTGAAAACATCTCATTTTCGGATAGTGTAGATCCAAGATCAGACTGCACGTTGTGTGCAGTCTGATCTTGATCTTCACTGTCCGCAAAAGGCCAGTGAGTCGAGCTTAGCAGCCTAAGGATTAACCTTTTCTTCTCTGAATCCATCTTTCCAATTTTGGCGAAACTTCACAGAATTATCCTGCTATTGCACTCTTGGGAGTTTCTTCAAAAAGCAATGACCTGTGAAAAGGTGGTTTAAATGCATCTGCAAAATCTATCGACCTGAGTCGAAACGTTTTGCTTTTGGTCAACTCTCTACATGCAAAAGGACCAGTTTACCTCATGATTCAGTCATATGTTAGACAAAAAGGATATTTTGAATACATAATTATCACATAAACCCCTCCTCCGGCAGTGTATTAAACCCATGACTTATTTTTGATAATACACTAGTGTATTATCGTTTTTTGGGTCCCGGTTCTATTCAGTTTTTAGTCATGAGCGCGTGAAGCCGGAGGCACCAACAACAGCACGTGCCGGAATTTGTGCGACTACGCCGTTTCGCGGAAAAATGACGTCATGGTTGCCAAGGCGTAACGCGTGGACAGTTTTTGATTTTCATGTTTAATAAAAACCAAGAAACGCAGCGAAAGTCTGAAAGATTGCGGAATTAGATGGACTCACCTTCTCTAGAAACTGTTTCATTCTACTTTCGGAGTGAATTTCAAAGATCTATCTACTTGTGTATGTACACACTTGAAACCGAACTACAACTGTAAACATGGACCCGTGAATGGTGTATAGGCTAAAGGTGATGATGTAGGATATTTTTTGTCTTTCATTTGTTTTTATGTGATAAATAGAATCTCACATTCGTGTTTATGTATTATCATTTTTATCAAACTCGTTGACTAAAATGTATTTGACGCTCGCCATGGCTCGCGTCATACAATTTAGTCAACTCGTTTGATATAAATAATAATACATAAACACTCATGTAACATCCTCTATTTATGTGATAACTTGTTCATGATTATGTATCCATAAAGTCCGCTTTATCTACCATCATTGAGGCGCATGATTCTCTCTTTTGCCAGAGCATTGCTCAAATAAACTGCTGGACATAGAAACATCGTTTCTGTAACAGTGGTTACCTTATGATATCGTCCTGTTGAACTAATGTTTCATGACTTTGCGATGCCATTTATGTGTTGCTTTGTGATCTGCTCTGCTTTCAGGATACTAGTTGTATATGTATAATAATGTAAACATTTCCCATGTTTGTATTCTTCTGCCATAAAAAAATCGAGAACTGTACGGTAAAGATTTACATAATTATAAATCTATGAACGTGTACGCATGTTCATGCTCGTATGTAGTTTCCGGTGAATCGCGATTACATTTGAGCCATGATCTGGCAAATGGGGACTTAAAGCATCTCCGTGATACATTATATCAAACAAGTCATCACAGTATCACGGATCCATAAAATCCATTCTGTCTAATAACCGACTGAATCATGAGGTAAACTGGTCCTTGGACATGCAGAAAATTTACAAATAGCAAAATGTTTCGGCCGAGGTCAGCCAGCGCGGACTGTGCAGGCTGACCTTGGTCGTAACTTTCTGTAGATGCATTAAGCCCCCCTTTCACGGAGGTTGGCTCATTTTTATTTTTCCTTTTACTCTGTTTTCGATGACCAATCAATAGAAAAAGCCATTTTTTACCAAATTTATAGGCTCGGAACAAAATGAAACCATGCGATGGCCACTCACCTAATGGAGGCGAAGAAAGTTAAAAAGACATATTTTTTGGTTAAGAATCTGAAAAAAGACTCGGAGGAGGGTAAGGTGAAGTTTGGTTGAACAGATTTCCAGGTACATATTGTATTCCTTTTCAGAGCCAGGTAATCCAGTTTATTCAAAATCTCAAAAAAGTCAAATTTCACATTGATATTATCCATGAAGGAATATTCCTTTCTCTTTCAGAGCCGCCCGGAAACGGAAAGTAAAAACGTAAGTGAAAAAAACAAAACTTTTCACCAGCTAGAGGATTTCATTAGGCGTATTAAGAGAGAGAGAGAGGAAAACAGTGAAAAACAAGAAATATCTATAAAAAAGATAGACGGCGTAAGAGATACCGGAATATGAATATTGAAACTCTTTTGTGTCTCATTATGAATTAAATTGCCTCTTTTTCCCCAGTGGTTTTCATTTTGTTGAAAAGTAGTATTGGGTTATTAGATAACGAAAGCTTATGAAAATTTTAAATTTCAAAATAGCACAAGAAAAGAATCATTCTCTGTTACATTAATTTTCTATCGTATGAATCAAATCAAGGCCCCTGGGTATCGATTAATGGTAGCAACGCATGTTAATAGTGGTTTCATAAATCTGCGAGCAAATATGCCAGCAGGGGCCCGCCGAATAAACATGTGCACATTTTTTACCAATCGCAAATTACCATCGATTTATTGTTTATCAGTACCAAAAATTAGATGAAAAGCTAGCTCATTTAGCTAAGCCGAGAAAAAAAAAAAAGAAGGTGAAGTATAAGATAGTCTGGAACAGAGCTCCGTCGTATATATTGTAATGTTATCAAGTAAGAGAACATGGAACGGGGGAGTGTCATGGACTATAAATGACCTTACTTGAGTTTATGCTTGTGTACAAAAGCCTAAGAAAATAATAGATGGGAGCCAAACCTCAAAGCCTTATTTCCTTATTTCCTCTTGAAACAATTTAATTAGTAGAGCAATAGCTTAAGCCAATGCATAAATAAATTTCAGTTTCAAACAAGGAAGCTTGATGTTACCTTCCTTTGAAATAGAAACCGTTGAAAACTTTGTTGGAAAAATGTTATTTCTCGTACATTTTTCCCATGCTACGGAAAGTTCACGCATATGCATTTTGTCATTTCTTAACAATCTTCATGTTTTTATCAATTCAGAGCAGCAACAACGAACAACGAAGCCATTGAGAAAGGAGGGTAGAGACATATAAAGAAGGCGGCATTATTGCAGATTTGTTTTTGCTTTGTTTTTTCTTGTTGAAATCGGTTGATTAAATTTTCTCTATGCTAGTTCTCACTCTTCCTCTGCCTTTTTGTCTGCCTTCTCTCTGCCTAGGTACAGTTCAGCTCAGATACTCAGCAGTCAGTATGACGTGAACTTACATATATTCTACATTTTTACCCTTCTTCTGAATAAATGATAGGTGCACGTATATAGGATACGGTAGCCTTCAGGAAATAGGAAATTTTAAATTGGCATAGATTATTATCCAAACTAAATGCTGACGATTGTTCAGAAACTTAATTCTTTACATTGAATGGAACATTTTCGGAACGGAACATAAAAAAAGACAGCTTAATTGACATTATCTTGACATAGTCCACAATCATTTACCATGATTTTTATTCTTTTTGAGTTTGTGTTACGCATTAGGGTCCGTATTCACCAACCATTCTTAAGAACGTTCTCAGTCTTGTTCTCCAGAATTTTCTAAATTTGAAAGTGACGCAACTTCTGATTGGCTGAACCATTCGGTTTAGCCAATCATAAGTTGAATTACTTTCAAATTTTGAAAATCTTGGAGATGAAGAATGTTCTAAAGAATGGTTGGTGAATACGGACCTAGATTTTGTTCACACACTACTTATTAGAACAAATCTGAAATTTCAAATACTAGTAGTTCATTACTAGCTTTTTGAAGTGAATTTCATATCGTCAGGTATAAAAATGTTGATCTAATGTTACGACTCAAAGTCCTGGAAAGCGGATTTGTGGAGTAGCATAAAGGTGTAATATATTGTGATAAAAAAATAACATCAGATGCAACACATGTGCAATCATTTTAAAATGGAGTTAGCAAGGGCAGGGAAAGTCAAAATTGTTCTGCCGAACAGTCTGTGTAGTTATTCCATTACTGTTTAAGAAGTGGTAATTTGATCCGTCAATCTTACGCAGTTTTTTGCTGGTATGAGATTTCGGAATAAATATGTATGCACGTCTAGGACAGTATATGCGGTAGTGACAAAAGCGAGGTTGAGGTGTATTAGCTAAAACTCAAAGTAGAACTGAATGGGCGCAGGCGTGAGAGACAGTATATTTGGTTCAGGTCAAACCATCATAGTACAGTGTGAGCGCGCAGACGTCGTTACGCATGACGTATTTAGTTCCTGTTAGAACGATCACAGTAAGCGGATTTGCTATATAAATCCTCTAAAAAGCATTTCAATAGCGAGTTTTTTTTATTGAAAAATAGGATTTTACGATCCAACTATAGTTACAAATTTAGATATCAGAACAGTAATATTCTTAATCCCTAAATCGTGTATTTCTACAAAGTTCCCTTATTCACCAAAAAGTTTCAAAGCTTTACGATCTTGAAATCCTAGAATTATGAGAAGAAAAACACAATTAATAGTTCAAGTTTTACTGTTAACTGCTGTTTATGCCCTATTAAGGTGGCCAATAAAAATAAAAGCTTAAGTCCTATATACACGACACAATTTAACTCTTTACCACACAGTCTCGGGTCCGTATTCACCAAGCATTCTTAAGAATATTCTTGGTCTTGTTCTCCAAAATTTTCCGAATTCGAAAGTGACACATCTTCTGATTGGCTAAACCGTTTGTTTTAGCCAATCAGAAGTTGTGTTACTTTCAAACTTGGAAAATCTTGAAGAAAAAGTCTAAGAACGTTCTTAAGAATGGTTGGTGAATACGGACCCCGACTTTTAACGAACCTAAAAAAGAAACCTTTTGATAACATTGAGGGAAAAGGAGAAAATGCTGGTAAACACTATGTTTTCTACCCATCCCAAAACAAATTTCAACTTTTGAATCACATTTATTTTGTCGTCTGCAAATGTTTTCAATTCGGACCAGTCTAAAATTTTGTCGTTTGGTAAAAGAGAGGTTTATATTTGATCCCATACAACATAAGTTTGACTGGTAGAGAAATCAGCCAGAAGTGTAATCGTACATAATGAAACATAAACAAGACAATACTATAATATAGGCCATGCTCTATAAAAAAGGAGGCTTAATGCATCTGCGAAAAGTATCGACCCAGGTCAGCCTGCGCAATCCACGCAGGCTGACCCGGGCCGAAACTTTTCGCCATTTATCAATTTAATTAATGTCCATGGACCAGTCTACCTCACGGTTGAGTCGGTTTTTCACAAAAGTGGCTATTATGGATCCATAATTATGGTATGGCTTCATTAGTATCATGGATAGCGGAGATGCGTTAAGTTCCCTTTTGTCAGAACGTGGCTAAATTATCTATAATTAGAAAGGGTGAAATTTCTCTATTACTTGCACTTGTGATAGGTACAAAAGGATATACAAAAATTAAACACACACACACACACCCACACCCACACACACACACACAAATAATAGTAAATAAATGATAATAACAATGTATTTCAATGAATGAAGCAAGTAAATGACCAGGATGTGTATCACATTTGAAGCCCTGAGAAGTGTTTCACGTGTTGGTTAAACTTACAGTTTGAAAAGTTTTTGACACGGGCAATAATGAGTTAGAGTTGACAAGTAGGTTCTCAATGTTGCCTTAATAACTCTCAAATGGAACTATCTGATTCCTTTAACCCTTTACCACACAATCCCGACTTTTAACGACCCTGAGAAAGAAGCCTTTTGAAAACATTGTTGGAAAAGGAGAAAATGCGAATGCTTTGAATTTGGACAAGTCTAAATTTTGTCGTTTGGTAAAGCGTTAAGGCGGTCTAGTAGTCGTTCGTGTGTAATTTTATACGATATCAAAGCTTTGCTTCCATCAGTTCCACCAGGAAAGTAGAATGTTTATCAGACGCTTGAAGTTTACCTCGTAAACCTTTAGACCAAACGGCATCACAGTGGATCAAAAAAGACGTCCCAGTGTAAGAGTTAAAGACTTTCGCCAAACAATCGCCTGTCCTGACGACTCTATTGATTGATTGTATGGTATTTAAAGCCGTTTTCAACATTATTTCAGTTATATCGCGGCGGCCAGTGCACCTATCCATGCTTTGCTGGAGTTTCTTTTTACCGGTGCTCTGCACAATATTCTTTCTAAGCCACTGGCTGCTTTCCCACATAACCATCGTCGAAACAATGGTCAGCGGTGAGAGAGGAATGAATCCTGTCGCAATGACTATCATCAATCCTCGAAAAGAAATTGACCAAGCCGGGGATCGAACCAGCGACCTCCTGTTCTCAAGTCCTGTACGCTACCGACTGAGGTACGGGGTTTGGCACGACTCTAAGGAAAATTGCCTTTGAAAAACATTGTAGTAAAAGAAAGAAATGCTGAAATAAGCATGGTCCCCTTTTTCCAGATTGTTTTCTTCTCTAAAACAAACAGTCTTCCCTCTGAGCCATATTTGCTGTATCATCTGATTTTTTTTAATCAGTTTGAAGGAGTATAACATTTTATTGTCTTTTAAACATTTAGAAGGGATCAAAATTTAAACAAAAATTTTCATTCTTCAATTCTATTAATAGGATCAACGATTCCAGAAAATTTCATCAAGTTTGAAACGTTGTTGACTTTTCTGCAATTAGATCCTGTGTTGCACGATTGATCTGATGTTTGTATTGAAATAAGGAAAGTTCCATTCACATTTGCATGGTTCAAGACGATAATGGTTCAATAAATACTTGTTGAAAGTTGAGGTTGAAATTGCTGTTTTTACACTTTCTACACTAATACAAAGAATCCTCAGAAGAGGATTCCAGAATATAACGAGTTAAAAAGAATAAGGACATACTTTTGAATGAAAACAGGAAACAAGGGTACTGAGAAAAATAACTCATAGTCATTCTGTACAATATTTACACTCAATACGAGAGCTCCAGAAGAGACGGGGTTGATGGTATTCTAAATCCATTAGTTCTCTTCCAAACCCTATGTTGTGGGTACTCATTAGAATCGTCTCGACGAGACGATTCTAATGAGTACCCATAACATAGGATTTAGTGGAGAATAATTCATATTTTCAATTTTGAAATCAAAATCACTCCCTCTATCTGGAGCTCTGCATTACAAACAAACATATGAGCCATGCTCTGTGAAAATGGGGCTCAATGCATCTGCAAAAAGTATCGGCCCATATCAGTCTGCGAAATGAGTCGAAAGTTTTAGCTATTGGTAAAATTTTCTGCATGTCAAAGGACCAGTCTATCTCATGATTTAATCGGTTCCTAGACATACTGAATTTGTAGATCTATAATAATTATTATGTGATGGCTGTTTGGTATCATACATTGAGGAGGTGCATTAACTCTTTACCACACAATCCGACTTTTGACGACCCTAAAAAAAGAAGCCTTTTGAAAACATTGTGGGAAAAGGAGAAAATGCTGGTAACCAGCATTTTCTCCTTTTCCCACAATGTTTTTCTACCCGTCTCATAACAAATTTCAATTTCTAAGTCACATTTAATTTGTCGTCTGCAAATGCTTTCAATTTGGACATGTTTGAAATTTTATCGTTTGGTAAAGAGTTAAACTCCCTTTTGCCTGAATATGGCTCCTATATTGATGCTGCATAATCAATAAGCAAGCTACTTGTACATTGTATCTGTCTGCAGTTTTCATAAGGATATTGCATCCACAAGGGCTCTCTCTATCTTTGTCTCTCTTTCCCTTTCTTCCACTCCCTCACTCCTCCGTCTCGCTCTCTCTGAAAAGTTATACATGATATCTGGAAGTCAACTGTATATACAATTAATAGCTCTTTGTCCCAACTGCACTGTTATTAAATCTCACTAGATCTACAGTTATTCTTTTATTAATGCAACAATATACACAGTTGGGATAAAGGGCACAGCCATGTTTATTATTTCATATTGCCCTGTTGTATATTTGCTATACCTGGGTGAAAATAAAAGATATGTTCTGTTCTGTTCTGTTCTTAAATGCATTCTTTATATTTCAATTTAAAAATTAAGGAACGTAAAAGGACTACAGGTAAAAAATGCGACTAAGCCCTTTGCCAAACAATCTTAACTTTTACGACCCTGACAGCTGGGCTTCTAAAAAACCCTGAACGAAGAGGAGACAAGAAAGGCAATTTTCATTTTCTCCACGCTCCACGATATTTTCTATTTGTTATTTCAAAAATAATTTCCGTGATTTGTGCCAAATTAAATTTTGTTGTCTGCAAATACTTTCAATTTAAGCAAGACTTAAATTTTGTGAACAAGTAAAGAGTAAAGAGCCCATCACCGCTTGAATCAGCTTAACCCTTATCCTGCTGAATAAAAGAAATGAAACTTTCAAGCCGATAGAATAAACCTAAAACTTTCCTGTTCCAAAAGGATTTTTGGAGGGAAGATATCTCCTCATCGGACAGTGTAGATCAAAGATCAGACTGCTCGTCCTGTGCAGTCTGATCTTGATCTACGCTGTCCGCAAAAGGTCAGTGAGTCGCGATAAGCAGCCAAAGGGTTAATGGTAGCCTGAACACGTGTTCCGTATCGAATCATTTCCTGGCAGCACGACTTTTAAAACATGAAAACATTGTGGCTAAAGGGATTAATTTCTCGTCTCAAGCCATTTTCACACGAGTTTCATACGAATGTATTTCTTATGAATGTTTATGTAATTAGGAGCTAGAAGTTGTAAAGTTGGCTGATACAGATTTATTTCTAGAAGTGACCGGATATGTTTCAGAGTATATGGCTATTCTATCAAAGAATCTAATTTTAAGAGAACATTCTTTATGAAAAAAAAAAAAAAAAAATCTATATAATATTCAGTTCATTAAATCGTTTTTAAACCCTAACTGGTTAGAATTATGAAGGAAAAAATGAATTACTTTAATCTGAATAGGATAACAAATGGAGGGACAGCTGACTAAGGCAGAGGATAAAAACTAGAAATAAGCAAGCCTATGGTTATTAGAAAAAAATGTGCTAAGAAATCAATTTATATAATATTTACATGCAAATGGAGGGACAGCAAAAGGCGAAGGATAAAGATTAGAAATAAGCGAGCCCATGGTTATTAGAAACAAGCGGGCCATGATGGCCCTGGATCGCTCACCTGAGTCAATAGGCGAAATTCCACTCCAGGGTCATAATGACTCAATTTAGAACTCATCTGAGATATTATTAAGACAAACATTCTGACCAATTGTCAGGTCAATTGAGCTGAAAATGTGGCCTCCGGAGTGTCAAAAATGTATTTCTTCAATTTGACCTAGTGACCTAGTTTATGACCCTATGCGACCACATTTCGAACTCATCCGAGATATTATCAAGACAAACACGCAGACCAATTTGAGCAAGAATTGTGGCCACTAGAGTGCCCACAAGATATTTCTTTAAATCTGACCTAGTGACCTAGTTTATGACCTATGTGACCCAATTTTCAACTCATCCAAGATTTTATCAAGACAAACGTGCTGATCAATTTTCAGGTCAATTGAGTAAGAATTGTAGCCTCTAGAGCACCGACAAAAAATTCGTTTAGTTGACCTAGTGACCTAGTTTATGACCCAAGATGACCAAAATTCAAACTCATCTGAAATTTAATCAAGAAAAACATTCTGACCAATTTTTAAGTCAATTCAGCAATAAATGTGGCCTATAAAGTGCCCACAAGGTATTTCTTTAATTTGACCTTGTGACCTAGTTTATGACCCAAGGTATCCCAAATTCAAACTCATCCGAGATTTTATTTAGACAAAGATTCTGACCAATTTTCAAGACAATTTAGCGATAAATGTGGTCTCTAGACTGCCCACAAGGTATTTCTTTAATTTGACCTACATGTAGTGACTTAGATTATGTCCCCAATTTTGAAGTTATCCAAGATTTTATCAAGACAAACATTCTGACCGATTTTCGGGTCAATTGAGCAATAAATGTGGCCTCTAGGGTGCCCACAAGGTATTTCTTTAATTTGACCTAGTGCCCTAGTTTATGACCCCAACTCATCCAAGATTTAATTAAGACAAATATTCTGACCAATTTTCAAGTCAATTGAGCAAACAATGTGGCCTCTAGAATGTCCACATGGTATTTCTTTGATCCGACCTAGTGACCTAGTTTATGACCCCAGGTGACCTAATTTCAATCTCATCCGACATTTAATTAAGACAAACATTCTGACCAATTTTCAAGTCAACTGAGCAAACTATGTGGCCTTTAAAGTGCCCATAAGATATTTCTTTAATTTGACATAGTGACCTACTTTATGACCCCAGATGACCCAATTTCAAAGTCATCTGAAATTTAATTAAGACAAACATTCTGATCAATTTTCAAGTCAATAGAGCGAAAAATGTGGCTTCTAGATTGCCCACAAGGTATTACTTTAATTTGACCTAGTGACCTAGTTTTTGACCCCATAGGACCCAATTTCGAACTCATCCGAGATATTATCAAGAAAAAGATTCTGACCAAGTTTCATGAGTATCGGACTGAAAATGTATCCTCTAGAGCGCACACTAGGTTTTCCTAAGATTTGACCTGATGACCTAGTTTTTGAACAGAGGTGACCCAATTTCAAACTCTTCCAAGATATCATCAAGACAAGGATTCTGAAATAGTTTCATTAGTATGGGACTGAAAATGTGGCCTATAGAGCGCACACAAGGTTTTTCTAAGATTTGACCTAGTGACCTAGTTTTTGACCCCACATGACCCAATTTCAAACGCGACCGAGATTTTATCAAGACAAACATTCTGACCAAGTTTCACAAGTATTTGACCGAAAATATGACCTCTACAGCTCACACAAGGTTTTTCTAAGATTTGACCTAGTGACCTAGTTTTTGACCCACATGACCCATTTCAAACTTGTTCGAGAATTTATCAAGACAAACATTCTGACCAAGTTTCACAAGTATCTGACTGAAGATGTGGCTTATAGAGCGCACACAAGGTTTTTCTAAGATTTGACCTAGTGACCTAATTTTTGACTCCACCTGACCCAATTTCAAACGCGACCGAGATTTTGTCAAGACAAACATTCTGACCAAGTTTCACAACTATCTGACTAAAAATGTGGCCTCTAGAGCGTACAGAAGGTTTTTCTAAGATTTGACCCAGTGACCTAGTTTTTGACCCCACATGACCCAATTTCAAAGTCATCCGAGATTTTATCAAGACAAACATTCTGACCAAGTTTCACAAGTATCTGACTGAAAACGTGGCCTGTAAAGCGTACACAAGGTTTTTCTAAGATTTGACCTAGTGGCCTAGCTTTTGACCCCACTTGACCCAAATCGTCCGAGATTTTATCAAGACAAACATTCTGACAAAGTTTCATGAGGACTGGACTAAAAATGTGGCCTCTAGAGCGTACACAAGGTAAAAAGTTGACGAGACTGCTGCGTGAAAATAGATTTCCTTGCTTACATACTCTCAGAAGAATTTTTATGACAGCCTTTCTTATGGCCCAGTCCCACTGCACTTACGGATGCAAAGAGGATGTAAAACGTAAAAAAATCTTGCCATCCGTTGGAAAACGCTATGCATCCGTAGCGTACTCATTGCATAAGTGTTTTATACGCTCTTTCCACCGAGCATCCGTCCACTGTGATTTCATCCGCGCAAAAAATTTTGAGCTGCACAAAACTTTTAGAGCGGATGAACTTTCCGCCGTGTACGATGTAAATCCGCGACATATACGAGCAACAAACGTTCTATGTCCGTTATCATCCGTTAAACGTCCGCTGTATCCTCTCTGCATCCTCTGTGCATCCTCGCAACTCACATCCGGTGCAGCTGAAAACGGAAAGAGGGGGGAAAGATAAGGTACATGGAACGTCTGTACATCGTAAGTAGCACGGAAATAGAAAGGATGTAAGCGTATGCATCACGTATATAAAATATTCAAAATGGACAAAGACCTTGTATCTGGGATGTATCTCGTATATTTAGGATGTCTGTAGTATGTCTACAGTATGTAGATGGACACCTAGCGGACAACCGGTATTTTGTATAAAAAGGAAGAGAAAAATCATCTGGACCTCTGTATGAGTCGAGCAGCCGTGGTGCACAGACCTTATCAACCTTGGTCTTGTTCTTCAACATCATCAATTGTTCTCCACCATGGATGATCAAAGAGTCCATATTATAGCTGCACTCATTCAACAGCAGAACCACAAGCTGTTCAGACTGTATCAAGTTTTAGACAGAAGGAGACGTCCAAGAGCTGTGTGGGTCCGAGGATGGATCGTGAGAAGATGTAGTAGAGATGTATCGATGTAGCCGCCAGCACGTCTTTACGCTTTATGCTGACTGCGTGCGTGCTGCATCCCTTTCTATCCGCGGAGCGGACGCAATTCATACCCCACGCATGCGCAGTGAACGGTTTGCATCTGATATACATCAGCGCGGCGTCCCCTTTGTTTCCGTTAGGAGTACGTGGTGCATCCGCTTCATCCGCTAGACTTCCGATGAACATCCGTTTAACATCCCCGCTACATACTACCAATGTCCGTTCTTTCCCGTTCTGTTTTCGCAAATTTTCGCCATTTTTGTCCATTTCTGGAGCGGATGAAAACGGATGGAGCAATCCCCGAAATTTTGCTCGTCCGCTGTGTCCTTTTTGCATACGTTTTGTGTCCATCGGCCAGTGGGACCGGGCCTTTAAATGTTAACCGAGTTTTATATGAAACATTAAACTGTCACGTATTCCATAAACAATTCCTGTACACTCCTCCTAACTCTGAAAGCATATAGCTTTCATCAAAGGAAGTGAGTGCTTTTTTTTCCGCATGAGGACTTTATTCGTGAAAAAAAGGGAGTCATGCACTGTGAAAAGGGGGCTTGATGCATTTGCAAAAAATATCGATCCAGGTCGAAACTTTTCGCTGTTGGTCACATTTCTGTGTGTCCAAGGACAAGGCTACCTCATGATTCAGTCGGCTGTTAAAAGAGTGGGTGTTATGGATCCATAATTATGCGATGGCTTGGTTGGTAGCCTACAATACATCACTGAGATCCATTATGCCCCCTTTTGCCAGAGGATGGCTGGTTTCATAGTATCATATTACAGTTTAAAGGTTTTGGCCAAACTACGCACTTCTCACTCTAACTTCATTTTGCTGGCTCTCTCGAGAGCTTATTCAATAACCCAAATGAATGATAGATTGACAGTTTTTTTTTGACAATTCTATCAGTAAGAGGTATCGAAACTTTGCTTATCCGGATCTGTTGTCTCTGTTTTCTAATTGACATAAGCTTCTGGATGCTCGTATGAATCGTCTTCATCGCTAGCCTCAAGATCAAGATATTCGTTAGTAGTTTGACAGCGCAAGTGACCGCTATGTTTCGTTGGGATCGACAGAGCGTCATCATAAGTTTCTGTTGCACGACCTGTAGGCACCGACAGAGCGTCATCATAAGTTTCTGTTGCACGACCTATAGGCACCGACAGAGCGTCGTCGTAAGTTTCTGTTGCACGACCTGTAGGCACCGACAGAGCATCGTCATAAGTTTCTGTTGCACGACCTGTAGGCACCGACAGAGCGTCATCATAAGTTTCTGTTGCACGACCTCTAGGCACCGACAGAGCGTCGTCATAAGTTTCTGTTGTACGACCTCTAGGCACCGACAGAGCGTCGTCATAAGTTTCTCTTGTACGACCTGTAGGCACCGACAGAGCGTCGTCATAAGTTTCTCTTGTACGACCTGTGTAAGTAGGCACGTCCAGGATTTCATCATAAGTGTCTTCCTCGTGATCTGAAAGTAAATTGAAAAGTATAAAGTGATATGGTTTTGACTAAATAAGATTGACACATTTTCAATACATTAGCTTAGGTGCTGATCTGTATGAAACAAAGAAAAGAAATTAAAAAGTTTACTTTTAGGAATGACAAAAATTTAGAAACAAGAATAAATACATTTATGTAGACGAGAAATTAAATGTGGCCAAAATGATGGCTTTTGACTTTGGATGGATAAAAATATTCAGGGAAAAGGAGAAAATGGTATAATTGTTTTCTCCATTTTCAACGATTTTTTTCCCGTTAGGGTCGTTAAAAGTGTGACTTTTGTTGTAAAGGGTTATTGTAAAACAGGTATGATTTTACATACATGTTCATGTTTAATCACTGATTTTATGGCATTAAGTGGGATGTATCACTTTACTCATCACCAAACTATCCAATGTGTTAACGACCGAGAAGAATTAAGCTTTTCTAAACATCATGAAAAAATAACAATTTACTGGTAATTTATTGTTTCTGACACCATATTTGTGGCGGTGACCTTAAAAAAACAACTTTTTCACTTTTGCGCTAGAAGTGAAAGTGTTTCAAGGTAATCCAGTATGCAATCTTTCAATTATGCAATAAATGGCGGTCACAAATTGTTTGGGATTTAATTGCAGTGTAGCAGAAATATTATATAAAAACTCAAAATCAGAAAATGAGAATTTGATAAAATTTTGTTTCAAAGCATTTGTCAAGAAAAGAGACAGTGATGATCGCCAACTTCCAGAAAAACGAATCAAAACGAGAAGACATTCAAAGAGTATAACGCTGGTTTTACACACTTGAAATCGTTTCTTGTTCATGTCTTGCGTGTGGTGATGAGTAAATAGTTCTTTTTTTTCGGGGGAGGGGGGACTATTGATATAAAAAAGAACACAGCATGCGGGTGCCAACGCTCGACTGCGGTTGCTTGATTTTCAGCGTAAATTGTATGCCACGAAAGGGGAATATCTGTGTCAAAAATACTTTGACGGCTTCCTGCCGTTGTAGTATAGCTTTGTCTTTTGACGGTGAATAACTTGTCCAAAACAGAGATACCATAAAACGTCACCGTTTTCACACGGACGCAGGAGACGACGCAGACGATGACAGGGTTACGGCAATACTTTGACGTTTTCTTCGAAAACTACCGAGCTAAAAATCGCAAAAAAAGGAAAGAAAAAAAAAAAAAAAAAAAAAGCTGCTTTACACATACCCCATATGTCCTGTGATTTACAAAACGATGCAGTTATTTAGTTTCAAACAATGCAGCGCGGACAGCACCTTATATTATGCTGACAAGTAGCTGACTAGCTTTCTTAGATATCATGTGCTGTCAGGTGTTTTTCTCCATTGTTATCGATTGGTCTGATAAAGTTACTCAGTCTGTCCGATGAAACAAGTCAGTCGGTTAGTCGATCAGTCGGCTGGTCAGTTGGTCTGTTGGTCGATATCAATCAATCAATCGATCCATCCACCCATTATTCAATCATCCGACCTTTTTCTTCACCTAGTATTTTTCCGTTCTTCCATATGCAATATTCTGTCCATTTCTATAGGTCTGGTTTTTTTATGGTTTATATCAACTAACTGTCATATTCGTTCCATAAAACTGTTTAAATAGAGTTTCAAGCGTTACCTACCTGAATTTTTCAATTCTAAATATTCAGAGTGGCCCTCCTGCATACCTAGGTCCTGATAGGCTGTGTCCAACTTAGATCTATTTTCAGTAGTAGAACGAACATTGGTGTTTTTATTCTTGGCCCCTGAAAGGATACAAAAACACGAGCTGAAAATGTTTTAGCAACTAAAAGATACAAACCTTAGAGAACAAGTTTCGTGACACATATCTTCACACAAAACTCTATAGATATCTATTACACAACTACACAATTGTCCAAGTAATACCTAGCTTTTCAGCAATACATAATCCAAGATATTTCTATACATCTCTACAAACTTTACAGCAACAATTATATAAATGTCTTTACGAAACATAATTGAGCTATGTTCTGTGAAAAGGTGGCGTAATGCATCTGAAAAATTATCCACCCAGGTCAGTCTGCGTGGACTGCCCAGACTGGCCTGGGCCGCAAGTTTTTGCTATTGGTCAATTTTATGAACGCAGAAGGACCAGTCTATCCCATAATTCCGTTGGTTATCAGACAAAATGGACTTTATGGATCCATAATTGGTACAATGCATCGCCGAGATACATTAAGCCCCCTTTTGCCAAAGCAGAGCTCATATTATGCTATTGATTAAACATTTACAAACACATGCATATCTAGGTAATACCTGCACAACCTCTGTATCTATTTCATATTTACATTTTCTACCAAGAACACTTACACTTACTATCTTACAGTACAGGATGGTTTATAAAAAACAACCTGATTTACTTAACATCTCGATTTCGATTCAATTAAGATATTTCTAACTTGCGTTCACCAACTTGTTTCATAAGCATACCCATTTTATCCTGCAAATTCTGCAGAAATTTGAAATCTTTAAGGTCGTTAAAATTTCAAGAACTGATAAAGTGAGATAATGTGCTCTATCTACGCTCCTTGCTGCTGAATTACGACGGCCACACGGACATTGAAATCGGCAATGGCTCTTGCACTAATGTCAGCTGGGATTTCCCAAACTTCTCTTTCTTTGTAAGTCTTCATAGCGTCTACAGTTTTTGGACTGTTAGCATAGATTCTTTCCCCAGAGGAAGAAATCTGGGAAACTGAGATCTGGCGGGTAGGGTGGCCAAGGACAGTCACTGAATCTGTCCCCTGGAAATATCGGCGATTTTATCGCAAAGTAGACCCCAATGTTTCTTTACCTCCTACTGAATCGTATCCTCTCTACTAACATCCATATTGGTATAATTGTATGGACCTCTCGTCTTTGTCAGTTGAAAATAAAGGAACAATATCATCAGAAAGATTTCTACAGGGAAAATAAAGAAATTCGATTTTATAGACCAACCTGTATATGTTAACCTCTTTATACACTATACTTTATGTATCCGTAACAGACATACGAAAAGAAAAAAGCCTAGGCAATACTTCTTCACACACTACATACAAAGTATTAGTTTGCAAGTCGACAACAACTTAAAGTAAAACATTATACGCAACATTTCAGATATCTATTTTACTCAAAAGTAACATTCAGAAAAAACATATACACACACTACATCTCAGATGTCTTTTATACACATACTAACTTCCAAGTAACACCACTTAATACCTCTTCGCGAACTACACCTCAAGTTTCTTACCCATACTAACTTCTAAGTAATACTTCTTCAAAAACTACAACCCAGGTATTACATACATATATTAACTTCCAACAAATACCTCTACACAAACAACATCTGAAATATCTATTATAGTGTTACTAACTTCTTACTAATACCACTTAATACCCCTTTGCAAACCACAAATCCAGTTTCTGTTATGCAATTATAACTCACAGTTTATGTCCATTCACAAACTGTACAGCAGGTATTTTCATACACAGCCTTACTTCCAAGTAATACCTCTCTACAAACTACACCTATTTAATTTAGACACAAATTACAGTGCATACCTCGGCAAGCGTTTTAGCTGAAGTATCTGTTACATAGCTATACTTGAGCTTTTACGCCTTCAGGAATTATCCTCCTCGCTTATACTTAGCGGATGTTCCTGTTCATATATGTTTTGCATATTTAGACTAAAGCCGCACGTGTGAAAGAAAGTTCATCAAATAGAAACAACGTCAATATCAGATAATACACTAACTTAACAATGCATATAATAAACAAAACAATTTGCATTATCATTTTACATGCTTCTTTTACATCTGTTTCCACAGTAGCCCCCATACCACTGAGTTCCTTCACATCTACTAAATACCTTTATTTGTCAGCCCCTATATTTTCCAGATGCACCTTTACACGCAAAATGCCTTTCTTAAACGATAGAGACATTTTCTATGAAAACGGGGAATCTGTAAAAAGTATCGACCCAGGCCAACCTGCGTAGTCCGCAATTCTACCTCGTGATTTAGTCGGTTATAAGACGAAATGTATTTGACGAATCCATAATTATGTGATGACTTGCTTTGTATCGTGCATCACGAAGATGCATTAACCCCCCCCCCCCCCGTTGCATCAGCATGGCTCATTTACAAACCTTGACTTTTGTGATATATCATGCTTAATACCGCTTATAAATACGCTCAGATACATCTACAACACATAGAGCACCCTTACACATCTACAATTTAGTACATCTTTTTCACACGTGTAATGCATACAGATCCAGACTAACATCTTATGGCCCTACAGGACCGATTTGCTAAGTGTTTTTAGTTGAACTTAATAGCGTCATTTCCCTTGTCTATGACCTATTATTCTGTATTGCATTCATAGTCTAATTATCACTAGTCACGTGGTATTCAGAGTGTGCAGACACGGAAAATCGCTCTGATGTAATTTGATATTATACAAGTTTTATAGTGAAATGCTAGATACATTACAAACAAATATTTAACCAAAAATCAATGGATATTATAGTGATGGATTTTCAAGTGGGGAAAAAAAGGTCAGATATTGATGTTCTTACAATTTCCTTATTATTTTTTTCTTGGTCCAAGGATTGTAAAAATAGCCACGTTGATATCAATGGATTGTGGGTAGTGAAAAATGAGAAATGAGGATGATAAAATTTTGATTACTTTGCAATACTTTGCAATACTACCAAGGATAGAAAACGGATAGTTGGCTTATCCCGTGTTCCGTGTTTTTCAAAGTTCCCGAGTCTCCATATATAAAACAACTGAACCAAAATGGCGACCAGAGGTCAAGGTCTAGAAACGAATTGACTGTGAAAAAAAAAAAAATTGGAAAAATTAACGACTTTTTAAGTGGATTAGCACATCTGTCATTTCAAAAGGTGTGTCGTTAAACTGTGTACTGAAAGGATTTGTGTTTGATAACAAACCAAAATGCCGCTGTAATTCACTCGACCACCCGTTGTCTTCAGTATATCATAAGATAAAACGTACTTCTGTCATTGATATTAACAAGTTTGTAAACTGACGTCACAATTTACGCATTTTAAAATTATAAGGCAGCCATTTTCACCTTCACTTGAAATTGAAACTTTTCTTAGACTCAAACCTTTCTGTTGAATCAGGCAATCTATAAATATTTAAAACATGCTTGTAATACAGTGTAATTTATTATCGAATATGATGTTGAGGCAACTTAACTAGCCTTACGAAAACACAAGGCACCTTTTATTCTATTATTCATAGGCAAAACTGAGGTTTATGAGGAGTTTCATTTCTTTCATCGAATTCCAGAACTTTTCTGATACAGGTATTACTTTGTCCGTAGCCCCTGAAATTCACACTTTTTGTACGTATCCTTGTGTTTACAAATTAGTTCAAGCATCCATAAATTTCTTACCAAGAATTCATCATCGGCAGAAACATAAGAATAGGAATATTTTCCCCGAATTTTATCGGGAGAAACGCTCCTGCTAGCACGATTTAAGTAGAATATTTGCTATATTGCATATTATTTACTGCAATTCTTTGGGAGCTCTTAGCAATAGTAACCAAGGAAGTCGGGTTATCTTATCGCGGGTCCCTATAACCTTAGAAACGGAACCGAAACGAAACGAAATGAAACGGAACGAAACGCAACGAAACGGAACGAAACGGAACCAAACCCAACGAAACGAAACGTAGCTGACTAGCTTTCTTAGATATCATGTGCTGTCAGGTGTTTTTCTCCATTGTTATCGATTGGTCTGATAAAGTTACTCAGTCTGTCCGATGAAACAAGTCAGTCGGTTAGTCGATCAGTCGGCTGGTCAGTTGGTCTGTTGGTCGATATCAATCTATCAATCGATCCATCCACCCATTATTCAATCATCCGACCTTTTTCTTCACCTAGTATTTTTCCGTTCTTCCATATGCAATATTCTGTCCATTTCTATAGGTCTGTTTTTTTATGGTTTATATCAGCCAACTGTCATATTCGTTCCATAAAACTGTTTAAATAGAGTTTCAAGCGTTACCTACCTGAATTTTTCAATTCTAAATATTCAGAGTGGCCCTCCTGCATACCTAGGTCCTGATAGGCTGTGTCCAACTTAGATCTATTTTCAGTAGTAGAACGAACATTGGTGTTTTTATTCTTGGCCCCTGAAAGGATACAAAAACACGAGCTGAAAATGTTTTAGCAACTAAAAGATACAAACCTTAGAGAACAAGTTTCGTGACACATATCTTCACACAAAACTCTATAGATATCTATTACACAACTACACAATTGTCCAAGTAATACCTAGCTTTTCAGCAATACATAATCCAAGATATTTCTATACATCTCTACAAACTTTACAGCAACAATTATATAAATGTCTTTACGAAACATAATTGAGCTATGTTCTGTGAAAAGGTGGCGTAATGCATCTGAAAAATTATCCACCCAGGTCAGTCTGCGTGGACTGCCCAGACTGGCCTGGGCCGCAAGTTTTTGCTATTGGTCAATTTTATGAACGCAGAAGGACCAGTCTACCCCATAATTCCGTTGGTTATCACACAAAATGGATTTTATGGATCCATAATTGGTACAATGCATCGCCGAGATACATTAAGCCCCCTTTTGCCAAAGCAGAGCTCATATTATGCTATTGATTAAACATTTACAAACACATGCATATCTAGGTAATACCTGCACAACCTCTGTATCTATTTCATATTTACATTTTCTACCAAGAACACTTACACTTACTATCTTACAGTACAGGATGGTTTATAAAAAACAACCTGATTTACTTAACATCTCGATTTCGATTCAATTAAGATATTTCTAACTTGCGTTCACCAACTTGTTTCATAAGCATACCCATTTTATCCTGCAAATTCTGCAGAAATTTGAAATCTTTAAGGTCGTTAAAATTTCAAGAACTGATAAAGTGAGATAATGTGCTCTATCTACGCTCCTTGCTGCTGAATTACGACGGCCACATGGACATTGAAATCGGCAATGGCTCTTGCACTAATGTCAGCTAGGATTTCCCAAACTTCTCTTTCTTTGTAAGTCTTCATAGCGTCTACAGTTTTTGGACTGTTAGCATAGATTCTTTCCCCAGAGGAAGAAATCTGGGAAACTGAGATCTGGCGGGTAGGGTGGCCAAGGACAGTCACTGAATCTGTCCCCTGGAAATATCGGCGATTTTATCGCAAAGTAGACCCCAATGTTTCTTTACCTCCTACTGAATCGTATTCTCTTTACTAACATCCATATTGGTATAATTGTATGGACCTCTCGTCTTTGTCAGTTGAAAATAAAGGAACAATATCATCAGAAAGATTTCTACAGGGAAAATAAAGAAATTCGATTTTATAGACCAACCTGTATATGTTAACCTCTTTATACACTATACTTTATGTATCCGTAACAGACATACGAAAAGAAAAAAGCCTAGGCAATACTTCTTCACACACTACATACAAAGTATTAGTTTGCAAGTCGACAACAACTTAAAGTAAAACATTATACGCAACATTTCAGATATCTATTTTACTCAAAAGTAACATTCAGAAAAAACATATACACACACTACATCTCAGATGTCTTTTATACACATACTAACTTCCAAGTAACACCACTTAATACCTCTTCGCGAACTACACCTCAAGTTTCTTACCCATACTAACTTCTAAGTAATACTTCTTCAAAAACTACAACCCAGGTATTACATACATATATTAACTTCCAACAAATACCTCTACACAAACAACATCTGAAATATCTATTATAGTGTTACTAACTTCTTACTAATACCACTTAATACCCCTTTGCAAACCACAAATCCAGTTTCTGTTATGCAATTATAACTCACAGTTTATGTCCATTCACAAACTGTACAGCAGGTATTTTCATACACAGCCTTACTTCCAAGTAATACCTCTCTACAAACTACACCTATTTAATTTAGACACAAATTACAGTGCATACCTCGGCAAGCGTTTTAGCTGAAGTATCTGTTACATAGCTATACTTGAGCTTTTACGCCTTCAGGAATTATCCTCCTCGCTTATACTTAGCGGATGTTCCTGTTCATATATGTTTTGCATATTTAGACTAAAGCCGCACGTGTGAAAGAAAGTTCATCAAATAGAAACAACGTCAATATCAGATAATACACTAACTTAACAATGCATATAATAAACAAAACAATTTGCATTATCATTTTACATGCTTCTTTTACATCTGTTTCCACAGTAGCCCCCATACCACTGAGTTCCTTCACATCTACTAAATACCTTTATTTGTCAGCCCCTATATTTTCCAGATGCACCTTACGCAAAATGCCTTTCTTAAACGATAGAGACATTTTCTATGAAAACGGGGAATCTGTAAAAAGTATCGACCCAGGCCAACCTGCGTAGTCCGCAATTCTACCTCGTGATTTAGTCGGTTATAAGACGAAATGTATTTGACGAATCCATAATTATGTGATGACTTGCTTTGTATCGTGCATCACGAAGATGCATTAACCCGCCCCCCCCCCCCCCCCGTTGCATCAGCATGGCTCATTTACAAACCTTGACTTTTGTGATATATCATGCTTAATACCGCTTATAAATACGCTCAGATACATCTACAACACATAGAGCACCCTTACACATCTACAATTTAGTACATCTTTTTCACACGTGTAATGCATACAGATCCAGACTAACATCTTATGGCCCTACAGGACCGATTTGCTAAGTGTTTTTAGTTGAACTTAATAGCGTCATTTCCCTTGTCTATGACCTATTATTCTGTATTGCATTCATAGTCTAATTATCACTAGTCACGTGGTATTCAGAGTGTGCAGACACGGAAAATCGCTCTGATGTAATTTGATATTATACAAGTTTTATAGTGAAATGCTAGATACATTACAAACAAATATTTAACCAAAAATCAATGGATATTATAGTGATGGATTTTCAAGTGGGGAAAAAAAGGTCAGATATTGATGTTCTTACAATTTCCTTATTATTTTTTTCTTGGTCCAAGGATTGTAAAAATAGCCACGTTGATATCAATGGATTGTGGGTAGTGAAAAATGAGAAATGAGGATGATAAAATTTTGATTACTTTGCAATACTTTGCAATACTACCAAGGATAGAAAACGGATAGTTGGCTTATCCCGTGTTCCGTGTTTTTCAAAGTTCCCGAGTCTCCATATATAAAACAACTGAACCAAAATGGCGACCAGAGGTCAAGGTCTAGAAACGAATTGACTGTGAAAAAAAAAAAAATTGGAAAAATTAACGACTTTTTAAGTGGATTAGCACATCTGTCATTTCAAAAGGTGTGTCGTTAAACTGTGTACTGAAAGGATTTGTGTTTGATAACAAACCAAAATGCCGCTGTAATTCACTCGACCACCCGTTGTCTTCAGTATATCATAAGATAAAACGTACTTCTGTCATTGATATTAACAAGTTTGTAAACTGACGTCACAATTTACGCATTTTAAAATTATAAGGCAGCCATTTTCACCTTCACTTGAAATTGAAACTTTTCTTAGACTCAAACCTTTCTGTTGAATCAGGCAATCTATAAATATTTAAAACATGCTTGTAATACAGTGTAATTTATTATCGAATATGATGTTGAGGCAACTTAACTAGCCTTACGAAAACACAAGGCACCTTTTATTCTATTATTCATAGGCAAAACTGAGGTTTATGAGGAGTTTCATTTCTTTCATCGAATTCCAGAACTTTTCTGATACAGGTATTACTTTGTCCGTAGCCCCTGAAATTCACACTTTTTGTACGTATCCTTGTGTTTACAAATTAGTTCAAGCATCCATAAATTTCTTACCAAGAATTCATCATCGGCAGAAACATAAGAATAGGAATATTTTCCCCGAATTTTATCGGGAGAAACGCTCCTGCTAGCACGATTTAAGTAGAATATTTGCTATATTGCATATTATTTACTGCAATTCTTTGGGAGCTCTTAGCAATAGTAACCAAGGAAGTCGGGTTATCTTATCGCGGGTCCCTATAACCTTAGAAACGGAACCGAAACGAAACGAAATGAAACGGAACGAAACGCAACGAAACGGAACGAAACGGAACCAAACCCAACGAAACGAAACGTAGCTGACTAGCTTTCTTAGATATCATGTGCTGTCAGGTGTTTTTCTCCATTGTTATCGATTGGTCTGATAAAGTTACTCAGTCTGTCCGATGAAACAAGTCAGTCGGTTAGTCGATCAGTCGGCTGGTCAGTTGGTCTGTTGGTCGATATCAATCTATCAATCGATCCATCCACCCATTATTCAATCATCCGACCTTTTTCTTCACCTAGTATTTTTCCGTTCTTCCATATGCAATATTCTGTCCATTTCTATAGGTCTGTTTTTTTATGGTTTATATCAGCCAACTGTCATATTCGTTCCATAAAACTGTTTAAATAGAGTTTCAAGCGTTACCTACCTGAATTTTTCAATTCTAAATATTCAGAGTGGCCCTCCTGCATACCTAGGTCCTGATAGGCTGTGTCCAACTTAGATCTATTTTCAGTAGTAGAACGAACATTGGTGTTTTTATTCTTGGCCCCTGAAAGGATACAAAAACACGAGCTGAAAATGTTTTAGCAACTAAAAGATACAAACCTTAGAGAACAAGTTTCGTGACACATATCTTCACACAAAACTCTATAGATATCTATTACACAACTACACAATTGTCCAAGTAATACCTAGCTTTTCAGCAATACATAATCCAAGATATTTCTATACATCTCTACAAACTTTACAGCAACAATTATATAAATGTCTTTACGAAACATAATTGAGCTATGTTCTGTGAAAAGGTGGCGTAATGCATCTGAAAAATTATCCACCCAGGTCAGTCTGCGTGGACTGCCCAGACTGGCCTGGGCCGCAAGTTTTTGCTATTGGTCAATTTTATGAACGCAGAAGGACCAGTCTACCCCATAATTCCGTTGGTTATCACACAAAATGGATTTTATGGATCCATAATTGGTACAATGCATCGCCGAGATACATTAAGCCCCCTTTTGCCAAAGCAGAGCTCATATTATGCTATTGATTAAACATTTACAAACACATGCATATCTAGGTAATACCTGCACAACCTCTGTATCTATTTCATATTTACATTTTCTACCAAGAACACTTACACTTACTATCTTACAGTACAGGATGGTTTATAAAAAACAACCTGATTTACTTAACATCTCGATTTCGATTCAATTAAGATATTTCTAACTTGCGTTCACCAACTTGTTTCATAAGCATACCCATTTTATCCTGCAAATTCTGCAGAAATTTGAAATCTTTAAGGTCGTTAAAATTTCAAGAACTGATAAAGTGAGATAATGTGCTCTATCTACGCTCCTTGCTGCTGAATTACGACGGCCACATGGACATTGAAATCGGCAATGGCTCTTGCACTAATGTCAGCTAGGATTTCCCAAACTTCTCTTTCTTTGTAAGTCTTCATAGCGTCTACAGTTTTTGGACTGTTAGCATAGATTCTTTCCCCAGAGGAAGAAATCTGGGAAACTGAGATCTGGCGGGTAGGGTGGCCAAGGACAGTCACTGAATCTGTCCCCTGGAAATATCGGCGATTTTATCGCAAAGTAGACCCCAATGTTTCTTTACCTCCTACTGAATCGTATTCTCTTTACTAACATCCATATTGGTATAATTGTATGGACCTCTCGTCTTTGTCAGTTGAAAATAAAGGAACAATATCATCAGAAAGATTTCTACAGGGAAAATAAAGAAATTCGATTTTATAGACCAACCTGTATATGTTAACCTCTTTATACACTATACTTTATGTATCCGTAACAGACATACGAAAAGAAAAAAGCCTAGGCAATACTTCTTCACACACTACATACAAAGTATTAGTTTGCAAGTCGACAACAACTTAAAGTAAAACATTATACGCAACATTTCAGATATCTATTTTACTCAAAAGTAACATTCAGAAAAAACATATACACACACTACATCTCAGATGTCTTTTATACACATACTAACTTCCAAGTAACACCACTTAATACCTCTTCGCGAACTACACCTCAAGTTTCTTACCCATACTAACTTCTAAGTAATACTTCTTCAAAAACTACAACCCAGGTATTACATACATATATTAACTTCCAACAAATACCTCTACACAAACAACATCTGAAATATCTATTATAGTGTTACTAACTTCTTACTAATACCACTTAATACCCCTTTGCAAACCACAAATCCAGTTTCTGTTATGCAATTATAACTCACAGTTTATGTCCATTCACAAACTGTACAGCAGGTATTTTCATACACAGCCTTACTTCCAAGTAATACCTCTCTACAAACTACACCTATTTAATTTAGACACAAATTACAGTGCATACCTCGGCAAGCGTTTTAGCTGAAGTATCTGTTACATAGCTATACTTGAGCTTTTACGCCTTCAGGAATTATCCTCCTCGCTTATACTTAGCGGATGTTCCTGTTCATATATGTTTTGCATATTTAGACTAAAGCCGCACGTGTGAAAGAAAGTTCATCAAATAGAAACAACGTCAATATCAGATAATACACTAACTTAACAATGCATATAATAAACAAAACAATTTGCATTATCATTTTACATGCTTCTTTTACATCTGTTTCCACAGTAGCCCCCATACCACTGAGTTCCTTCACATCTACTAAATACCTTTATTTGTCAGCCCCTATATTTTCCAGATGCACCTTTACACGCAAAATGCCTTTCTTAAACGATAGAGACATTTTCTATGAAAACGGGGAATCTGTAAAAAGTATCGACCCAGGCCAACCTGCGTAGTCCGCAATTCTACCTCGTGATTTAGTCGGTTATAAGACGAAATGTATTTGACGAATCCATAATTATGTGATGACTTGCTTTGTATCGTGCATCACGAAGATGCATTAACCCGCCCCCCCCCCCCCCCGTTGCATCAGCATGGCTCATTTACAAACCTTGACTTTTGTGATATATCATGCTTAATACCGCTTATAAATACGCTCAGATACATCTACAACACATAGAGCACCCTTACACATCTACAATTTAGTACATCTTTTTCACACGTGTAATGCATACAGATCCAGACTAACATCTTATGGCCCTACAGGACCGATTTGCTAAGTGTTTTTAGTTGAACTTAATAGCGTCATTTCCCTTGTCTATGACCTATTATTCTGTATTGCATTCATAGTCTAATTATCACTAGTCACGTGGTATTCAGAGTGTGCAGACACGGAAAATCGCTCTGATGTAATTTGATATTATACAAGTTTTATAGTGAAATGCTAGATACATTACAAACAAATATTTAACCAAAAATCAATGGATATTATAGTGATGGATTTTCAAGTGGGGAAAAAAAGGTCAGATATTGATGTTCTTACAATTTCCTTATTATTTTTTTCTTGGTCCAAGGATTGTAAAAATAGCCACGTTGATATCAATGGATTGTGGGTAGTGAAAAATGAGAAATGAGGATGATAAAATTTTGATTACTTTGCAATACTTTGCAATACTACCAAGGATAGAAAACGGATAGTTGGCTTATCCCGTGTTCCGTGTTTTTCAAAGTTCCCGAGTCTCCATATATAAAACAACTGAACCAAAATGGCGACCAGAGGTCAAGGTCTAGAAACGAATTGACTGTGAAAAAAAAAAATTGGAAAAATTAACGACTTTTTAAGTGGATTAGCACATCTGTCATTTCAAAAGGTGTGTCGTTAAACTGTGTACTGAAAGGATTTGTGTTTGATAACAAACCAAAATGCCGCTGTAATTCACTCGACCACCCGTTGTCTTCAGTATATCATGAGATAAAACGTACTTCTGTCATTGATATTAACAAGTTTGTAAACTGACGTCACAATTTACGCATTTTAAAATTATAAGGCAGCCATTTTCACCTTCACTTGAAATTGAAACTTTTCTTAGACTCAAACCTTTCTGTTGAATCAGGCAATCTATAAATATTTAAAACATGCTTGTAATACAGTGTAATTTATTATCGAATATGATGTTGAGGCAACTTAACTAGCCTTACGAAAACACAAGGCACCTTTTATTCTATTATTCATAGGCAAAACTGAGGTTTATGAGGAGTTTCATTTCTTTCATCGAATTCCAGAACTTTTCTGATACAGGTATTACTTTGTCCGTAGCCCCTGAAATTCACACTTTTTGTACGTATCCTTGTGTTTACAAATTAGTTCAAGCATCCATAAATTTCTTACCAAGAATTCATCATCGGCAGAAACATAAGAATAGGAATATTTTCCCCGAATTTTATCGGGAGAAACGCTCCTGCTAGCACGATTTAAGTAGAATATTTGCTATATTGCATATTATTTACTGCAATTCTTTGGGAGCTCTTAGCAATAGTAACCAAGGAAGTCGGGTTATCTTATCGCGGGTCCCTATAACCTTAGAAACGGAACCGAAACGAAACGAAATGAAACGGAACGAAACGCAACGAAACGGAACGAAACGGAACCAAACCCAACGAAACGAAACGTAGCTGACTAGCTTTCTTAGATATCATGTGCTGTCAGGTGTTTTTCTCCATTGTTATCGATTGGTCTGATAAAGTTACTCAGTCTGTCCGATGAAACAAGTCAGTCGGTTAGTCGATCAGTCGGCTGGTCAGTTGGTCTGTTGGTCGATATCAATCTATCAATCGATCCATCCACCCATTATTCAATCATCCGACCTTTTTCTTCACCTAGTATTTTTCCGTTCTTCCATATGCAATATTCTGTCCATTTCTATAGGTCTGTTTTTTTATGGTTTATATCAGCCAACTGTCATATTCGTTCCATAAAACTGTTTAAATAGAGTTTCAAGCGTTACCTACCTGAATTTTTCAATTCTAAATATTCAGAGTGGCCCTCCTGCATACCTAGGTCCTGATAGGCTGTGTCCAACTTAGATCTATTTTCAGTAGTAGAACGAACATTGGTGTTTTTATTCTTGGCCCCTGAAAGGATACAAAAACACGAGCTGAAAATGTTTTAGCAACTAAAAGATACAAACCTTAGAGAACAAGTTTCGTGACACATATCTTCACACAAAACTCTATAGATATCTATTACACAACTACACAATTGTCCAAGTAATACCTAGCTTTTCAGCAATACATAATCCAAGATATTTCTATACATCTCTACAAACTTTACAGCAACAATTATATAAATGTCTTTACGAAACATAATTGAGCTATGTTCTGTGAAAAGGTGGCGTAATGCATCTGAAAAATTATCCACCCAGGTCAGTCTGCGTGGACTGCCCAGACTGGCCTGGGCCGCAAGTTTTTGCTATTGGTCAATTTTATGAACGCAGAAGGACCAGTCTACCCCATAATTCCGTTGGTTATCACACAAAATGGATTTTATGGATCCATAATTGGTACAATGCATCGCCGAGATACATTAAGCCCCCTTTTGCCAAAGCAGAGCTCATATTATGCTATTGATTAAACATTTACAAACACATGCATATCTAGGTAATACCTGCACAACCTCTGTATCTATTTCATATTTACATTTTCTACCAAGAACACTTACACTTACTATCTTACAGTACAGGATGGTTTATAAAAAACAACCTGATTTACTTAACATCTCGATTTCGATTCAATTAAGATATTTCTAACTTGCGTTCACCAACTTGTTTCATAAGCATACCCATTTTATCCTGCAAATTCTGCAGAAATTTGAAATCTTTAAGGTCGTTAAAATTTCAAGAACTGATAAAGTGAGATAATGTGCTCTATCTACGCTCCTTGCTGCTGAATTACGACGGCCACATGGACATTGAAATCGGCAATGGCTCTTGCACTAATGTCAGCTAGGATTTCCCAAACTTCTCTTTCTTTGTAAGTCTTCATAGCGTCTACAGTTTTTGGACTGTTAGCATAGATTCTTTCCCCAGAGGAAGAAATCTGGGAAACTGAGATCTGGCGGGTAGGGTGGCCAAGGACAGTCACTGAATCTGTCCCCTGGAAATATCGGCGATTTTATCGCAAAGTAGACCCCAATGTTTCTTTACCTCCTACTGAATCGTATTCTCTTTACTAACATCCATATTGGTATAATTGTATGGACCTCTCGTCTTTGTCAGTTGAAAATAAAGGAACAATATCATCAGAAAGATTTCTACAGGGAAAATAAAGAAATTCGATTTTATAGACCAACCTGTATATGTTAACCTCTTTATACACTATACTTTATGTATCCGTAACAGACATACGAAAAGAAAAAAGCCTAGGCAATACTTCTTCACACACTACATACAAAGTATTAGTTTGCAAGTCGACAACAACTTAAAGTAAAACATTATACGCAACATTTCAGATATCTATTTTACTCAAAAGTAACATTCAGAAAAAACATATACACACACTACATCTCAGATGTCTTTTATACACATACTAACTTCCAAGTAACACCACTTAATACCTCTTCGCGAACTACACCTCAAGTTTCTTACCCATACTAACTTCTAAGTAATACTTCTTCAAAAACTACAACCCAGGTATTACATACATATATTAACTTCCAACAAATACCTCTACACAAACAACATCTGAAATATCTATTATAGTGTTACTAACTTCTTACTAATACCACTTAATACCCCTTTGCAAACCACAAATCCAGTTTCTGTTATGCATTTATAACTCACAGTTTATGTCCATTCACAAACTGTACAGCAGGTATTTTCATACACAGCCTTACTTCCAAGTAATACCTCTCTACAAACTACACCTATTTAATTTAGACACAAATTACAGTGCATACCTCGGCAAGCGTTTTAGCTGAAGTATCTGTTACATAGCTATACTTGAGCTTTTACGCCTTCAGGAATTATCCTCCTCGCTTATACTTAGCGGATGTTCCTGTTCATATATGTTTTGCATATTTAGACTAAAGCCGCACGTGTGAAAGAAAGTTCATCAAATAGAAACAACGTCAATATCAGATAATACACTAACTTAACAATGCATATAATAAACAAAACAATTTGCATTATCATTTTACATGCTTCTTTTACATCTGTTTCCACAGTAGCCCCCATACCACTGAGTTCCTTCACATCTACTAAATACCTTTATTTGTCAGCCCCTATATTTTCCAGATGCACCTTTACACGCAAAATGCCTTTCTTAAACGATAGAGACATTTTCTATGAAAACGGGGAATCTGTAAAAAGTATCGACCCAGGCCAACCTGCGTAGTCCGCAATTCTACCTCGTGATTTAGTCGGTTATAAGACGAAATGTATTTGACGAATCCATAATTATTTGATGACTTGCTTTGTATCGTGCATCACGAAGATGCATTAACCCGCCCCCCCCCCCCCCCCCCCCCGTTGCATCAGCATGGCTCATTTACAAACCTTGACTTTTGTGATATATCATGCTTAATACCGCTTATAAATACGCTCAGATACATCTACAACACATAGAGCACCCTTACACATCTACAATTTAGTACATCTTTTTCACACGTGTAATGCATACAGATCCAGACTAACATCTTATGGCCCTACAGGACCGATTTGCTAAGTGTTTTTAGTTGAACTTAATAGCGTCATTTCCCTTGTCTATGACCTATAATTCTGTATTGCATTCACAGTCTAATTATCACTAGTCACGTGGTATTCAGAGTGTGCAGACACGGAAAATCGCTCTGATGTAATTTGATATTATACAAGTTTTATAGTGAAATGCTAGATACATTACAAACAAATATTTAACCAAAAATCAATGGGTATTATAGTGATGGATTTTCAAGTGGGGGAAAAAAGGTCAGATACTGATGTTCTTACAATTTCCTTATTATTTTTTTCTTGGTCCAAGGATTGTAAAAATAGCCACGTTGATATCAATGGATTGTGGGTAGTGAAAAATGAGAAATGAGGATGATAAAATTTTGATTACTTTGCAATACTTTGCAATACTACCAAGGATAGAAAACGGATAGTTGGCTTATCCCGTGTTCCGTGTTTTTCAAAGTTCCCGAGTCTCCATATATAAAACAACTGAACCAAAATGGCGACCAGAGGTCAAGGTCTAGAAACGAATTGACTGTGAAAAAAAAAAAATTGGAAAAATTAACGACTTTTTAAGTGGATTAGCACATCTGTCATTTCAAAAGGTGTGTCGTTAAACTGTGTACTGAAAGGATTTGTGTTTGATAACAAACCAAAATGCCGCTGTAATTCACTCGACCACCCGTTGTCTTCAGTATATCATAAGATAAAACGTACTTCTGTCATTGATATTAACAAGTTTGTAAACTGACGTCACAATTTACGCATTTTAAAATTATAAGGCAGCCATTTTCACCTTCACTTGAAATTGAAACTTTTCTTAGACTCAAACCTTTCTGTTGAATCAGGCAATCTATAAATATTTAAAACATGCTTGTAATACAGTGTAATTTATTATCGAATATGATGTTGAGGCAACTTAACTAGCCTTACGAAAACACAAGGCACCTTTTATTCTATTATTCATAGGCAAAACTGAGGTTTATGAGGAGTTTCATTTATTTCGTCGAATTCCAGAACTTTTCTGATACAGGTATTACTTTGTCCGTAGCCCCTGAAATTCACACTTTTTGTACGTATCCTTGTGTTTACAAATTAGTTCAAGCATCCATAAATTTCTTACCAAGAATTCATCATCGGCAGAAACATATGAATAGGAATATTTTCCCTGAATTTTATCGGGAGAAACGCTCCTGCTAGCACGATTTAAGTAGAATATTTGCTATATTGCATATTATTTACTGCAATTCTTTGGGAGCTCTTAGCAATAGTAACCAAGGAAGTCGGGTTATCTTATCGCGGGTCCCTATAACCTTAGAAACGGAACCGAAACGAAACGAAATGAAACGGAACGAAACGGAACCAAACCCAACGAAACGAAACGGAACCAAACCCAACGGAACGAAACGAAATACAACGAGACAGAACGAAATAGAGCAAAATGATGCAATAGTAAAACCTAAATTAGTTATTTTCTTTATATCATCTTCCTCTTGATTGCAATTAATGCAAATCGGTAAATGTTAAAATTTGATAGCAGTTGTACGCAGGAAGATCGCGTTATTGCCATGAATCTGGATTGTTGTTCACTTTGTTATGGAAATAAATCTTCATCAAAATGTTCTTCATTTATAGGGCAACTGTCAGTGTAGCAATTATGTCGCTGCTCAGTCAAAGTAGAGGGACAATATGGTGGCCTAGATTATTTTCCTTATTTTCAGGGGGCATTTAAATTTCATCCAATAACGACAAGAGGGGCACAATACCCGTAAGGAATACCGCCCGCACCATAACTGACCCCAGCCCCAAAAACGATCGCGCTGCAGTACGCAACAGTCAGCATAATGATCATTCCTGCATCGGAACAATGGTACACGGCCATTAGCTCGAGACAATACAAACTTCGACTCATCAGAAAAAAAAAAAAAAAAAAAAAATTGTCCGCCAACGCTGTCTTGTCCAGTTTATATGTCCCAAGTCTAATTGCTCTCTATAGTTGCGATGGCTGCGCGTCAGAACCGAGCGAACGTGACGGCGACGTCTAAGCAAACCGTTATCAGCTAAACAATTCCGGGGATAACAGCAGCTGTAACTGATGCTCTTGTAGGTCTTGCAGGTACTGATTCACGATATATTGGTCTTAGGCTCGAGTCGTAACGCGCGGGTCTGCCGCTACGTGTAATTCTTTTGCACTTCAGGTTTGCGCAAATCGCCGCAGATGGCTGCTGACTGCTTGCGGGAATGCACCAACATGAACTGCAACCTCTGTAGTAGGTAGCCCAGCCTCCAGGATACCTATGACTCTTTCTGGTAAATTTTCTTTAAGTCTTGGCATCGATATTTCTGATCAATACGTGGACTGGATATGTCTATCCCTTACATCCACCGAAACTCGAACTTTGCCTTAAATAGCCACCAGGTCTTTAAGCTAGGAATTATCTGCCCAATTTTGCAAACTATGAATTGTTTTAAATATTACCACACGTGTATACATAACGTAAGTATGTAAGTCTCAAAGGTAACCTTGAAAATTTTGCACATACTTCACGAAATTTTCTTTTTTTGGTTTGGTATACACTAAAATCTTTGGTCCCGGAGCAGCTGCGACATTCGCGGCCTTCGTTTGATAACGGTGTTTATCCTTAATTATGGCACGTATTATCATTTTTTTAAAACGTGAACATTGTGAGTTCCTTCGATGTTGGGGAGAAAGGTTTGGGTTCTAGTTCAGTCAGTTCCCGAATTTCTTACAGTAACAATACCTGCCAAAATTAAACAAAGCAGGTATTGATATATATTTAGATTTAAATCGTATCAGTTAAAAGTATGGAAATTATTGTGAAAATGACAATCTGATATTGTACAGTCGGTCAAGGTGTTAGTCGCTGGTAGAGAAGCTAATTTCAAAACCAGGTTAAAAGTTGCCAGGTTACTCCATATTTTGTGTACTTTTTTTCTTGATTTTGAAATTCAGTTTTCTGCCAGCGACTAACAACTGGACTTAACATACAGTAACAGACTGTCATCCTCACAATATTTTCCATACTTTTGATTTGGTATGATTTAAATTTAAATGTATTTTAACATCAGCATTGTGTTTTTGGCCGCTATTGGGCCTTTAACTCATATAATTTTCACATAGACAGCAATTTAGCAAAAGAAGAGCGAATCTTTTCCTCGATATTTTCAAAGTAATCGATACGCACAATATTCTTTCCAAGCCGCTGGCTGCTTACCCACATAACCATCGTCAAAACAATAGTCACTGTGACAGAGGAATGAATCCTGTCGCAATGACTGTCATCAATCTTTGGAAAGAAATTGGCCGAGCCGGGCATCGAACCAGCGACCCCCTGTTCTCAAGTCCTATATGCTACCAATTGAGCTACAGCGGCTGGGTACCAAAATGAAAGAAGAACAGAAAAGATAGAAAAATATATCCCATTTCCGTCCAAAATCTTGCATCAAATATGTTGGAGTTTGCACAACTTTCCCAAATACAGGTGCTGGTAAAGGATTGTCGTTTAGATCAACTAATTCTGATTCTGGCTAGATTTTCAAACCGGCAAATCACGCATGAGATGACGCAAAATTTCAGTTGTTTCTGTGTGCTCCCTACATTAAATGTGGGATAATCCAAGAAGAATGACACAAAAGAAATATGATAAATTGAGAGGAAAAAAAAAAAAAAAAAAAAGTGGATTAAAACTCACTTTGCTAGATTTCGTTCTATTTCGTTCTATTTCGTTTCGTTTCGTTGGGCCTGGTTCAGTTTCGTTTCATTGGGTTTGGTTCCGTTTCGTTCCGTTGGGTTTGGTTCCGTATCGTTTCGTTGCGTTTCGTTCCGTTTCATAACGTTTCGTTGCGTTTCGTTCCGTTTCGTTGCATTTCGTTTCGGTTCCGTTTCTAAGTTTATAGGGACCCTCTTATCGCCACGGATCCATGTATTACCTACCTTTCTCTACACGAGCTTTTAATTTCTTATGGTTTTTGCCATTACCGGTTTTGCATTTCAATTTTTGTTTAGTTCTCTCCCGTTTGCCGTTACACTCGCAACATGGGGACTGTGTCTGTTGTACTATGCCGGGTGCAAGCTGATGTATTCTGACCTGTATACCGGTTCCCTTACAAATTGGGCATTTCTCTAATTTTCCCTCTTTACCTCCCCTTCCTGAAAAACAAACAGCAAAAAATTTGACACAACAAGAGAATAATGATTGAGATGACGAGATTTCATTTCATTTCAACTATAGAAAACATTGTGTAAACTGTTCTTAAAGGCCTTCCTCGTTTGGGTTATTAAAAGTCAGAATTATTTAATGAAAGGTAAAAGACATTCGTTAGTTAAATTTTTACCTCATAATAGACTTTTAAGACCTTGAGAATATAGGCTTTTGAAATACATGTAACTAAGGAAAAAAAAAAAAAAAAAATGCTGTTACCAGCATTTCTCCTATATACCTTCATTGTTTCCTTCCCCCTTTCTTTACAATTTTAAACAATGAAGCCAAATCTAAAGAGTCTTCTGCAATTGCTTTTGTTTTGGATAAGTCCGAGCAAAGAGTCGAAATACATCAGAAAATTGCGTCGTCTTGAAAAAAAAAAAAAAATCCTCCAGGGCTGTCGTTGGCCGAAATGTGTAAACTTAACAGAGGGTGTAGATCTGAGCAGGTGACAGTAGTGTAGGGGATGAGCGTCAGCCTCTCTGGCATTTTGATTACATTCTGAATAGTGAAGATCCTGGTCTTAAACTTCCTATGTTAACTTCTTACAGACTAGCCACGTGGTATTCAGGGTGTGCAGATATGGACAAATCGCTCTGATATAATTTAATGATATACACGTATTATGGTGCTAGAGACATTACATACATTTAACAGAACACCAATGGCTATTATAGCGATGGATTTTGTAAGTGAAAAAAGGTCAGATATGGGTGTTATTACATTTTCCCTTTTTTTTCGTTCGCCTAAGGATTCTAAAAATAGACATGTGAAAATCAGTGGATCGTGGGTAGTGAAAAGTGAGAAGGAATCAAATTTTGATTACAGTAACTGTGAAATACTTTACAATACTACCAAGGATGAATAACGGACAGTTAGCTCGCGTGCGATATCCTGTGCCCCTTTTCCCGTGTTTTTCAAAAGACCTTAGTCTTCATATATAAACAATTCAACTACAACGGCAACCAGAGGTAAGGGTCTAAAAACAAACGAGTGTAAACATAAGAAGACTGGAAAAATGAATAATTCGGAACTAGTGAGCAGTCAAATTGACCATGAAAAAAAAGGGGGGGGGGGGAATGACGACATCTCGGATGATATAAAGGAATTGGCAAATGAAATGGAACAAATGCTAAAGAAAACAGATATAGAATAGCTAGTCAAATAAACGGTAACGGTAGCAATTAAATCCTTGGATAATAGAATGAAAGACGAAACGAAAAGACAAATCAAGGAGAAATGTGAAAAAACTTGAAAGTCTTGTTTAATCCATTGATCATGTAAATGAGAAATTGAAAGAAAAGTTAGAAATGAGCACAAAAGCAACAGAAGAGAGAACAAAGGAAATGGAGACAGACCTAGTGGAACAAGAACAGAAGAAAAGAGACGCAATTAAAATGAGAAATCGTAATGAGCAGTATAAATGACCTAGAATTTTGATAAAGAAGTAAAAACTTTAGAAAGCGAGAAAACACTATCAAAAAAGGTTTGCTCTATTCTAAGTTAACAGGGTGTTGATCTCAAAAAGCATGAAATTCTCGCCAATGTGCACAAATTCTGCTTCACCTTTTTTTTTTTTACTTTCTACGCAAAAATTACTCAGAAAACACACATACGGTAATTATATATACAACACGTTTGACGTAAATTATACTGGTTACATGGGAAGATTGATGGATTGATACCATCGATGTACTTAATAACTCTTTGTGGATAGTTTGCAGATTTATTCCTACAATTGTCGTGCTTTGAGTAATACTAAAAAACGTTTCGATATATTTACACCAGCTTTTAGAACAAGAGGGCCATGATGGCCCTGCATCGCTCCACTGGCTTATAAATATAACCCATAAATACTAAACATTTCAATTCTGAGCCAAATGGTTTCAAAATGAAGACTTACAAAGTTTTCTCTGTAAAAGCCCATGTGAAAGTTAAGACCCGCAGGGCAAAGCCATTTTTGATCCCAAAGCTATAATTACTTGAACCCTGGTAGAGGTCCACAAGATAAAGCCACATGTCAAAATAATACCAGTCTACGCGGTATGGTTATAGATAAGGTGATTTTCAAGTTTTGTCCATATGAAGCCTCTGTAAAACATAAGACCCCTGATGCAAGGCTAATTTAAAAAAAAAAAAAAAAAAACAAAAAAAAAAACAGGAAGATTTCTTAAGTTGTCACTATGTAAGCCCATGTAAAACTTGTGACCCCTGTGGCGGGGCCAATTTTGACCCCAGGGCTAAAATTTTGGCCTGCTTGGTAGAGGCCCACTAGATATAGCTACATGCAAAATTTGGTAGCTCTAAGCCTTATGGCTAGGTACAGGAAGATTTTTAAAGTTTTCTCTATATAAGCCTATGTAAAACTTGTGACCCCTGGGGCAGAGCCAATTTTGAACCAGGGCTATAATTTGAAGAAACTTGATAGAGGTCTACTACATAAAACTACATGCCAAATTTGGTAGCCGTATGCCTTACGGTTTCAGACAAGAAGATTTTTAAAGATTTCCAATATTTTTCAGTTTTGTTGCCATGGCAACCAGAGTTTTTGAAGGAATCAAATTCTTTCAAGAAATTCTGAAGAGGACCATGGCAGGATCATTTCTGTGAAGTTTCATGAAAATTGGATGGGTAGTTTCAGAGAAGAAGATGTTTGAAATAAAAGTTAACGCACGGACGGACGCACGGACGCACGACGGACACCGGGCCATGACATAAGCCCGCTGGCCTTTGGCCAGTGGAGCTAAAAATGAACGTTGACATTTCATATTTACAAGAGATTTTTTTTGAAGAAATCGACAATAAAATTTACCAACAATAGGAGGGAAATTGTTTCTTTAGTCACAGTAATTCTAATTCAAAAGTAGTAGCTTTTTCTATTTAAAAAGGTATAGATATTAAAGTTTCGGCATGCGCAAAGGATACTAATGGATAATTTATTGTTCTTAATATATGTATATCATACAGCAACACACATATGATCCTCACCAAATATGCACCAAATGCAGACAATCCGGGACGTTTTTAAAAACTCTTTTAGTCAAACTGATTCATTTGAAAAGGCAGATAATATCATGGTATGTGGTGACGTTAATGTTTGTCTCGATAGTTCATTTGACTATGAAAACTACAAAGATTCTAATCATAACGTCAATCCGAGAAAATCAGGAAAGATAATGAATGATAGAAAATTAATGGATCCATTCAGACATCGACATGGGAGTCAAGGGAGTGTATCTGGAAACGCTTATCATCTTTACAAAGAGGGAGATTAGACTTCTTTTTAATGACAAATACATGAGATTTAATTCCTTTCCAAATAAAAAAATGTAATATAGATATCAGCTATAAATCAGACCATTCTATGGTTGTATTTGAGCTCTAGATATCTAGTCAGAAACATTGAAAGGGGTACTGGAAATTCAATAAATCATATGTATGTAACATACAACACGTACATTGCATTAACGAAAATATAAACAGCGTTATCTTAAAATACTGTTTACCAGCTACAATACCTAAAATATCACCAATACTGATCGGTCATAATTACAATTTATAATACACGCTCGACTTTTTCTTCTTTTTTGGGGAGTGGGGGAGGGAAGACATTAGTTATGGAAATACCCTGAAAAACTATTTCATTTTTAAATCATAAAACGAAAGCAAAATATCTGACAGAAAAACGTATTGAAAACGTTTTTTTTTTTTTTTTTTTTTTCTTTTTTTTTTTTTTTTTTTTTTTTTCTTTTTTTTTTTTTTTTTTTCAAATAGACAAATTTAAGCGAAATAAATAAAGATGAGTTATTTTCATTACAATCAGGATTAGAAAACCTACGAAAAGAAAAGCTATGGGTTATCTATTTGGTCTAGGGCAAACTGGATTGATAATGGAGAAAAAGTGACCAAACGGTTTTACATAATTTGGAAAACCAGCACATCGAAACAAAATTTTTACTTTTATAGAAACAGAAGGTGGCAATCATATACATGACCAAAAAAGAAATCCTTAAAGAAGCAAAACATTATTAGGGCACTTTATATACTGAACCAAACAAGATTGTAGTCGGGATTACCTGCCCCTACCACTACGTTATAGGGTCAGGCAAAGCGCAATAATGGCGGCCTCCATGGCGACCTCAAGCTTCGCCCTACATGCTTTCCTGTTTTTCCCAATTTCACGCGATCCAGTCTGATCAGAGAATAAAATGAGATCAATGTTGTTCAAAATATACATTACCGAATTTAAAACGTGCTGTTGGGGTATGGTTTAAATATGAATTTGACTATGAATCATTTTAAGAGTAGTCCTATTTTCGGATGTTGTATCGGTCCACTGACATTTCGGATACGTAACGCATTTCTGATACGTAGGTTTCTCGCTAAATAAGAACGACAATTATAAAAAAAAAAAAACTAACTGCCATTACTTTTTTGCAACAGATCTGTTTTCAATTCCGTCTATAGTCGGATGTGATCAAGTGAAATAATAATCCGTCACTTCTGCATATTACCAAAGGCGGGTGCCATTATTGCGCTTTGCCTGACGTACTTTTAAGTACGGCTGGTACCAGACTAATTTAGAGGAAGACTTAAAAAAATGCGCGGCAAATAATTAGACGAAGAGCAAATTGAAGAACTTGAAGGATTATTACAGTGTAGCGAGGTAACAGATCCGCTCAAAAACATGAAAATTATAAAAGCCCTGGAGGGGACAGATTTACTACCAATTTTTATAAAGTGTTCTTCAATAAGATTGGTCATTTCGTTGTCAGTGCAGTAATTCACGCATTCACCTCTAAATCCTTTTCACAGAATGTGAAATTTGGGACTAACACTTGCATACCAATAGATGACAGGCCATTTCTTTCTTTCTTTCTTTTTTTTTTTATTTTTTTTGAAAAACTGGAGACCTATCACTCTTTTAAATGTTTCAAATAAGCTTGCATCTGGTAGTAATGCCAAAGAATTAAAAATGTTTTGGATCATATCATATCAAGCAACTAAACAGGGTTAAGAGACAGATTTAGTGGGGAAACACAAGACTAGTTTATGATATGATGAAGTATTGTGAACAACATCGAATACCTGGACCATTAATGTGAATAGACTTTGAAGAAAAAAAAAATGATTTACTGTCATTTAAATTTATTGAAGATGCGCTAGAGTATTTTAATTTCGGTGTACTTTTCAGAGAAGTGATTTCTGCATAATACTGAAGTATGCATAAAAATAAATGATTTCATTTCAGTTTACTTAACAGTGAGAACGGGGTGTCGGTAAGGTGATCCAATATCAGCTTATACTTTTATCTTTTGTACTGAAATTCTTAAAATTCAAATAAATCTGATAAAAAAAAAAAAAAAAAAAAGACCATAAAGTAATTTGCTGATGACACAGCACGTTTTAGATGGTTCAGAAAAATCGATCAAAGGTGCTCTAGAGTTACAAAATGTTCACATATTTCTGACTTGAAAGTTAAATTTGGCAAAACAAACCTTATATTGACTGGCAGTTTGAAATATAGTACGAGAGCTATCAAAACAAAATGGAAATTACCATGGGGAGAAACACAGTTTAAACTACTTGAAATCGAGTTCCATGTTGATCCGAACATGGTGACAAGACTTAATTTTGAATTTGAATTCAAAAGTATTTATAACATTATAACTTATTGGAAAAGAAAAAGAATAACACCAATTGGAAAGGTAACTGTAGTAAAAAGTGTGTTATTACCTATACTAACTCACTTACTTATCAGTTTACCGACACCAAGTAATGAATTTATGAAACAATTGAGCGATACACTTTATATATTCGTATGGGACGGTACTGCTAAAATTAAACAAACAGCCTTCAGAAAGAATTACGTTGAAGGTGGTCTAAAAATGATTGATGTAAATAGTTATTATAGAAGCATGGAAATAAAATGAAAAAATTCCTAGCTGTTTGCGGCAAAAGTGATTGCTATAAACTCATAAATGATATAATAGACACACAGAAAATGACTAATTTTGGAATGTTGTAAAGCGAAACTATCATTAAAAGTATAAAAAAAAATGACCTATGGAATGATGGTTTTAAATCTGTTACTTTACTCATTTCGGTCTGGTTTTACGCAATTGCTGGATATAGTCAATAAGAACATTATGGTCGATTCTAAACACATATATAACAAAGTACTATATGACTATGGTATAAAATATATATCAAACGCGGATGAATCCTTTAAACGTTTGAAAAAAAACATAAAATTTCAATTAGAGAGGATTTTTTAAACGGATATCTTAATCTTTTCCTAAGCTTTTATCTTTTTCATACATTAAGTAAAACCGACAAAAATAAACATGTTTATAATACTTTGATACACAACGACGAAATACCTTCAAGCAGAGTTAAATATTGAATGGAAACAAGGTCATGGAAATGTTTTAGATACACGAAGACACTTATACACAGTGGTTTCAAACAAGAATAGTACACATAATTCTTTCAAGAAATTCGCTGTTTTTCAAAATGAAATTGATAGATAGAAATTTATGTACTTTTGCAGAAGAGATGAAGAAACCTTTTTACATTATTCCATGACTGTGAACACACCAGGAGTTTGATTAATACCACTGCAACAATGATAATTACTTTTGATCATACTCTACAGATTGATAGTCGAATTTTACTTTTGGGCATGTATAAACCAAACCTTAAATTGGACAGGCTACTTTTAGAGTTTCAGAAATATATTATCTACTGCAGAAATAAAGAAAAATACCAACAATAATTGGCTAAAAGAATGCTTTAGACCATACTTTAAATATTCAAAACTGCAGGAAAACACATAAAGTAGACAAACATAACATGACAATTGTAGAACATGTATTTCAGAATCACCTATGAGCCAATATAGAACATAGATATAAAACATAAAAACCAAACACAGTCATAAATCAACTTACAAACATCAACAACTATTTAAATTATCGTTTCAAAAGAAAATTTATTTCCCCTTTTCTATATTGCAAATCAACACAATCACACACAGACACATACATGCATACATCACTGCTTTTTCATTTATTTGTTTGCATTCCCTCTCTCTCTCTCTCTCTCTCTCTCAATAAAGCCATTTTTAAGTGACGGAAAATGCATTTGAAAAGTACAATCTTTGTTCGTTATATGAAATATATCTTTTCGTATGTTAGTATTTCAGTAGGATTATTATCAAATGACTATTATTTGTATTATTATTTCTTATAATGAAAACCTACTATAAACCTATATTACTAACACTGAATTGTAAGTTATGAAGGGAGATTGCCACAGCTCCCACATACCAATTGACTTGGCAAAAAAAAAAAGTATCAAGAATTTTCTGATTTTGAAAGGGGCATAATTTCTGAGGTCAAGGCCACTCGAAAAAAATGGATGTAATTTTTTAAATTGGTAATGAAAATATAAAAAGTACCGTAATTTGAATTAGAGGCATACTTTCCGCTAACTTTTCGAACAATTTGCCGAGTGCCGAAAAATAAGCTAAATAAGAGGAAAAAGTCGGACAGAAGCAATTCAGACATGGATAATGCACATAGCAGCAAGGCGGGGAACCTATCAGTTTCGGAGGCCCAGGGATGGATTAAAGAGAGTCAATCAGAAACAGAGTCAAAACTCAGAGAGTTTTTAGAAACCAAAATGAAAATTGCTAATAATATTGTTAAAAATATTGTATTTGAGAGAGTACATAGAACTGGAAGAAAGATAGAAAAGAGGAACAGAAGTATTGTGGCAAAAGTTGCATTATTTAAAGTGAGAGAAATGGTCAAGAGAAAGCAACGAATACCTAGGATGAAAGAAGCAAGGAGAAATAATCAAGCTGCATGGCTATCATATTATGATAATTTGTGCATCAATGGTAAACATGTAAAAGCCTACAGTGACAATTAGAGGTGTGAGTGGGATAAACTGAGCATTCTTTCTTAGGATGTTTATGGTCTACCTCCTTTTAAAAAAAAGGTTCCCTACAGTTTATAAACATACTGTCTGAAAATGAAATTGCCTTTCTATATGAAGCATAGTCAAGTGAACCAAGAAATGTTGATACCAGTGGTTATTTCAGCTACAATATCTTTAGAAAATTTTGACATAGAAAAGCTAAAAGGAATAGTAGTGTTTTAAATAAAGAATAGTATTAAAATGGAGTTAAAGTTGTGCGCAAACATTATGATACAATAACATGGATCAAACTCGAGAAAACTTTTTTTTTTTCTTTTTTATTATGAAGGTGATGTTGCTGGTGTTTATCTATGGCGTGAAGGGTCACCTTTATATGACGTGTATGATTTTTTCTGATGTACTACAGAGAGATACCTGTGACTTTTTTACACTGGGATTAGTACTTTTAGTGTGTGATTGGAACAGTAGGGTGGGGTTAAGAAATGATTTTATTAACTTTGATTTAAAAGTCTATATATACAACGACAATGACAACTATATACATGTACCTGATTGCTCGTCTTTGCGGGCTTCATCTGATAGCACGTGCAATAACTTTGAAATGCAACTGATAGAATTATGCAAATCATCGTGCGTGCGTATCGTAAATGGTCGTCTCGACAAAGGTTCTTTTATATATATATAAATAAAGGTTAATCTGTTATTGATTATCTATTGATAGAGAAAAAAAATCCAATATCATTTCTAGATTTAATGCCCTTGCTTTTAATTTTTGGAGCGATAATGCTTCGATCAATTGTTCCCTTTATTGTAATGTAAAAAAAAGAGTAGTAAAGAATTGTAAAAATACGCACGTGTTGTGTTTAGATGGGACGACTTGAAGAAAAAAAAAAAAAAAAAAAGCATGTTTTAAAAATGGGGTCATTTCATTGTTGGGTGGTTTTGATAATACTATCCAGGATTTGAATATTCATGACGGTAATTCAGTAAATAAAGTTGTTGATGATTTCACATTTTTTTCTTTTTCGATCAAAGTTAGTAATGCTTTTGATAGTATTTCTTTTGTAGATACACATTTGCCAAAGAATAAAGAATGGCTTGGTGTAAAATGCATCGAAGCGAAAAAAAAGTCATACATGAACGCGCTTAAGAATTTTAGAATGCTTAAAACTGAAATATCGGGAAAAAGGTCACGAAAAAAAAAAAAAAAAAAAGTAATTAGTAAATAAGAAACGTAAACAGCATCATAGAAAATCGGCTAAAAAATTTTAGAATATTGAATCAGCAAAACCCAAGGAAATTTTGGTCATTTTTTACAACAAAAAAGAAAGCATGTGCAAACAGATTATGTGCAAATGATTTCTATGACTATTTTCAGGTCTCGGGCACGAAATATTAAAAAAAAAAAAAAAAAAAAAAAAAAAAAAACATTGAAGCAGATAACTTTGTGAATAATTACAATGTTTATGAGGAAAATATTTGCTTCGACGAGTAAGACTGTCTAGTCACAATAAATAAGTAAAATAAAGTTGTTAAAACATTTCAAAAAATGTATATCCTATGATAACGACTGTTTGTTGTACGAGTACTTTATTTAAAACATTTACATTTTAGGCCCTCATATTTGCCACAGTTTTAACCATATTTTCGATAGTGGATGTTTTCCCACATGGTTGGTATCATTGTACCCTTATTAAAAAGGGTGGCATTGACAATGTTTGTAATTATAGGGGAATTACTTCGGGTAGTTGTTTCTCGAAAGTATTTACTAGTATACTAAATCAACGGTAACGGGTTGTAAAATTTTGTAATCAAAATAACACTGTGTCAGACGCTCAGTTTGCTTTTATTAAAGGCAGACCTACGATCGATACTATGTTTGTCTAGAATACAATAATTCAGTTATATATAAAGGAAAATGAGCGCTATACTGTTCATTTGTAGATTTTAGAAGAGTGTCAGATTGTGTATATAGAAATGCATTATGGTTAAAAATACACAAATTGGGTAACGGTGGTGAGTGTTTTAAGAATTACGAAGGATATGTATTCGCATGTAAAATCACGTTGGTAATTTTTCAAATTTGTTCTATATGTCGGCCCGTCTTCGGTCTTAAGCAAAGGGAGGTAATTTCGCCTATGTTGTGGGCACTGTTCATTGAAGATCTTGAAATGTACTTGCAAAATAATGTCGAATCGAGAATAAGTCTGAACGAAATTTTAATTTACTTTGCTTTCATTTGCCGACGATATGGTAATTTTTGGAAACTCTTCGGTGGACTTACAAAACAGCTTAAATAAGTTATACGATTACTGTCAAAAATGGAGTTTAGACGTTAATACAAATAAGACAAAAGTTATGATATTAAGAAAAGGGGACAAACCATTACCACACGAGAATTTTTATTACAATGAAATTCAACTTGAAAACATTGATCATTTCAATTATTTAGGAACTGTTTTTTTCTTATACATGTAACTTTCAACACAACCAGGAACAGCTTATTGGAAAATCTTTAAAAGCTTTAAATGCTTTTTAAAGAATTGTCAGAAGTATAAATTGAAACCCCCCAAAAAAGTTATTATGTGAACTATATGATTTATTTGTAGCATTTATTCTCAGTTATGGAGCTGATTTTTTTGGATTTTCTAAGTCTAAGGAAATGGAAAGAATACATCTGAAATTTTGTAAAAGTATTTTGAATGTTAGGAAAAGTACATGTAAAGCTGCACTTTATTCAGAACTTGGAAGATGTCCATTTTATATTGTAAGATATGTAAAAATGTTAAAATATTAGTTTTAACTGACAAACAAAGAAAATTTTATTCTGAAAAATGTGTATGACTGTTCTTATAAACAATATTTATATGGTAGCAAAAATTGGGTTTCTGCCTTGAAAACTATATTGACGGAAAGTGGGTTTTCATTTGTTTAGGAAGATCCTCTTTCCGTCAACCAAAAAGAATTTGTTTTAATCATTAAGCAAATGCTAATAGGCAATTTCATTCACGGCTGCTTTGCCATAATATCAGAGTCCCCTTCTTTACATTTGTATAAGCATATTAAAGAAAACTGTATTTACGAAACACATCTAGATATTTTGCCAACTAGTCTTAGTGCGTTAATTTTTTTTAGTCTAAAAATTTCATCGCATTCAACTCGTATACAAACTGGTCGGTTCGGTCCAAGCAGAATTCACAGAAACGAACGGATCTGTCTTATCTGTAACTCTGGAGACATAGAGGACGAATTCCATCTCATCTTAAAGTGTACATTTTATCATTCTTTGAGAAAAAATATATAAAGATATAGTATTATAAAAATCCAAGTACCATTAAGCTGTTGAAATTTCTCTGTTCGAATAATAAAAGTGAATCGCTTAACCTCGCGCTGTACGCAAAGCAAGCATTGATAGAAAGAATGTGTTTTACGCATTTAATTGACTAATAAAGTTCATTCACAAGTACTACTATATGAATAGGTTTAGGTTTCTAAAAAGTGTTTGTGTTCATCTTTTTGGGGGTAGATTATCGATTTATTTTCATTAGAATTTTTGTTAGTGTATTATGATTAGGTACTCACATACGTGTCTGAATAAAATACCTATCTATCTGATTGGCTAAACCACATGGTTTGGCTAAACCACATGGTTTAGCCAATCAGAAATTGTTTACTCTCTAAATCTAGAATTAGATAAAGGCGTCAATTTAGAATAGTTGGTGAATACAGCCTAGGGAGCTATGGAGCAAATTTACTCACTATCATTGGTTGAACGACTGCATGTCTCTCTCCTCCTGAAACGAAAAATAAATTAGGAAAAAGGTCGTCTAAATTGCTTTTCCCTTTGATAGCTGCACTTTAAAAATGAAGAACTCCAATCGATAAACGCTTTATACTTATTATTGCGGGTCTACAGTTATCTTTGGGGGTAACGCCATTTAGGAAGCAATTTAGATATTAATTAGTCTTAAAAAAATGTCGACAACTAACCTTCTCTTTAGGCCAGACTATCTTTACGATTTGTGCAGGCCGATAATGATCTACATTGTTAGCAATACAAATTTCCATGGCATGCATGGTGGGAAGTGTTGGAGAGCTATGCTTTATAGGGGGCTTAATTTATTTGCAAAAAGTATCGACCCTGTCAGGCTACGCAGTCCGCGCAGGCTTACGTGAGTCGAAACAGTTTGCTATTTGTCAACTTCTGCATGTCAAAGGATCATTCTACCTTCAGATCCTGCCGATTGTTGGACCAAATGGATTTTATCGATCAACAATCATGTGATGACTTACTTGGTATAGACCTTTTTACAACGCCGTTCGTTGCCAAGGAAATAAGATCCCAGAATTCTACTTTCCGCCCACGCGCACTGTTTATAGGGCAAAAAGTTCAATATCGCCACTGCTAAAAGTCAATCACCCGTAATGTTTGGGACTTGTCAAAATATTTTATTTATAGGATATGTGAAGATTTGTTGTTCACATGATGCCGTCATTACGCTGTGTACAAACAGATTAGTAAATTAGTACATGTATCTGGTTTAAACGTCCCTCTATAAAAACGCCCTACTTTTGGTTAAATCGTCTATAGTATCCATTCCGAATTGGTTAAAACGTCCCCGTATATTTTATTCTAATTATTTGTTTGATATTGTATTTTCAAAGAGATTCTTCAATATTGTCGTTTATACTTATTGTTGTCATTTAATGTGACAGGTTATTAATTTTTAACCCATGTCCTGCCGAACTTATATTTTTGACCGGCACAATAGGAATTTGCGTGGTTTATGTCATTAAACTTAATTAGTATTAAATGTAATTTAACCGTATTCAGAATTTGAAACAGTATATTTCAAGATCAGGCTACATTCATATGTGCACTGATCTCTTATTACGCTTTTCGCCAAGTAAGTTCAAGATCGCGTAATAGAGGCTAAGGGTTAAGGCTAAGGTCCGTCCTGTCTCCCTACACTATTATGTGTTCGACACGCTAAAATGCCTCCCCGTGTACAATGTGCTTGACTGATTACTCTTACAATTTCCATGTAAGCCTTCACAAAACAATCCAAAGTCTTAACAACCAAGAGAAAGAATGCTTTCAAACAATGTGAGAAAAGGAGAAAACATTATTTCAGTCTTTTCCAACAATGTTTTCCGAAAAGAAATGTTTCCATGGGAAAACCAGGATAGTAAATTACAAGTTATATACGATCCCTGATGGAAAGCAATTATGACAAAGAGCAGCCACAGACGACAACAGGAACATGTTCAATTGTCCGTCCGTTTGCGCCTTCTTTCATGCATTCGTTCGTTCGTCCGTCCATCTATCCGCTCGCTCGCTCGCTCACTCGCTCACTCACTCAGATATTTTCAAATACGTCTGTGGTTGATCACAATTCACACTCTCTAAAGTGTTAGAGGTAACAGCATGTTATGCCTATCTCAACCAACGCTAACCGCCATTTAAGTTAAACTAAAATATTTACTGTATTGTCAATTAAACCAACAAGTATGCAATATGTTATATGGCTGCCTTTATAAACCCTACCCTGTATAAACCCCTATACCGCAGTGTTCCAGCCTATGCTTCATGAGGTTTGTCTGTTACTGCCTGGGATCAGTTAACCTTTCCTTTGATGATGCAGTAGACATTACATGTATGTCGCGGGCCATTCACAAAAGAAGCCGTGCTCTGTGAAAAGGGGGGTTAATGCATCTCTGTGATACATCATACCAAACAAGACATCACATAATTAGAGATGCATAAAGTCCACTTTGTCTAATAACCAAGTGAATCATGACGTAGACTGGTCCTTGGGCATACGGAATATTGACTGATAGCGACCTGGGCCGATACTTGTCGCAGATGCATTAAACCCTTTTTCATAGAGCATGGCTCAAATGTAAGCATGAAGTGATTTGTAGGTGCGCATATTATCTCCCGTAAACGGTCCTGTGCGTAGAATATCGACCGAGCACGAGGTCATTCCGTATAAGAAAGACCTGGGCACGAGCTTCACGTAACACCGACAGCGCGAAGCGCTCGAGGTGTTTTGTGAAGCTCGTGCCCAGGCCTTTCTTATACGGAAACGTCGATGTACGAGGTCGATATCCGACTTACACACCGGCCACCATCAGTATTGAGTAGATGACTAAGCCATTATGTCGAAAAGTTCGGACCTGTTCGATGAAAAAAGAAGCATTTGACGTGTTTTTTATTGAAAACAACTTTTTGGTATTTTTCATTCATATATTTATTTTCTCGCTTAATATTAAATGAATCTTGGCTGGAGACTGACACCTCATGAGCAGCGACCTTTGGATGTCTTTTTTTGTGTGTGTGGGGGTTTGTTGATGCCGCACAGGTGAATTCAGTGCTCATTAGTGGTTCGAATTAATTGATTGAAATATTCATGGATTCAAGATTTAGCCGGAAATGCTTCCGTATTTTCAAATTCTACCCTCTGTCCACTGGCCGTTTGCACTAATTCATCTAGTTACAGGGTCGTAGGTCAGTGATCAATGGTATGTTGTTACCAGGAGTCGTGCTACAATGCATGTTTTACAGAATAGATCAAAGCTAGAAAAACGTGCCGTGTCATAGAGCACACCATTGTGACCGGCATGACTCAAAATCGATTCTAATCGTTCGACTATGGGAGTGATAGGGCCGTTCAATTTTCATTTTCTTTCATTTCTTGAGACTAACTGTCCTGGGTCATTCCAAGAAGAAGAGCGCCCATAACTGTATCTTTGCTTTATTGCACTAAGAAAAAAGCAAAAGGCTTTATTGCTCCAGAGGCTAAACTCTGCCAGCACGGACAAACCAACAGTTGGTCACATAGGAAATAGTGTGCATGGAACCAAAATACAGTAATGTTGCAGACATGTTTTAGTGCATCTATAATTAACCTTTTCCCATTCTTGCTATTTCATATAGACGAGAATACTAGAAAAATATTAAAGCTCAGATAGCTTTAAAATGAATGAATTACTGTAATAACGTTGTAAGCATTTGCAAACAACAATTTTACTGTGTTTCAAATGATGAAGTTTGTCTTGAAAAGGGTGGAAACATCATGAGAAAAAGAGAAAATGCTTGTTAACCATCATTTTCTCCTCTTCCCACAATGTTTTTCAAAGGCTTTGTTTCTTAGGGTTGTTAAACCGCAGGATTGTGTGATGAAGTGCAATTTCAGCAAAATGCAGGTCTGTATATTTTTTTTTTCCATTTGCATATTTTTTTTTTTTTCTGATTACCAGAGAGCTTGACTTGTATCAAAAGTTCAAATCTCACAATTTTCATACTGGCACATGAATTAAGAAGATTGGCCTCAATAGTTTGGAAGATATATGGATGCGAACAAGGGAATACGTTGCAAAAACCAGAATTACATACAGAGGTTGTTTGACATGAGTTTACAAATCAATTTTCAAAGTGAAGACGGTGACACTGTCACAAACAAACATAACAGTGTAAAGGGGTGAGATATGCAAGTGTTATGTAATCATTTCCTGTATTGTTTTAACTGGTTGTGATAATTAACATTTATGACCATGACCAGTGGAAGCAAGGGCCCGAGTTCACCCTTTACCAAACAAACCTAGTTTTGACCACATGTGCCCTTAAAAAGAAAGTGTTTGAAAATCATTGTGGGGAGAAATAGATACCAAATAGTGCTGGGTTTTCCCTTCATTTTCTAATTGGCCTCCTTTCAAATGAATAAAAGCGGGCAAATCATTTCAATTTGAATTTTGGGAGGCCATTAACCCTTTACCACACAATCCTGACTTTTAGCGACCCTGAGAGAGAGGCTTTTTGAAAAAATAGTGGGAAAAGAAGAAAATACTAGTTACAAGCATTTTCTTCTTTTCCCACAATGTTTTCTACCCTTTGAAAGACAAATTTTGTTTTGAGCCACATTTAATTTAATATGTCATCTGCAAATGCTTTCGATTTGGACAGGTCTAAAATATTGTTGTTTGGTAAAGAGTTAGGAAAATTTAGGGGTCCAAATTCAAGGAACCTGGCAGGCAAGGCAAAAACCCTTCAAAAACGTAAACAGCATTTTCTGCTTTTCCAACAATGATCGTTATCTTCTGAAAGACAATTAACCCTTAACCACACAACCCTGACTTTTAAATGCCCTTAGGAATATTGCTTTTGAAAACAGTGGGAAATCGAGAAAATGTTGGTAACCAGCATTTTCTTCTTTTTTTTTTTTTTTTCGCAATGTTTTCTATATACCCAACGAAAAAAACCATCATTTTAGTCATTTTTGTCGTCTGCAAATGCTTTCAATTTAGGCAAGTCTAATATTTTGTGGTTTGGTAAAGAGTTACCATAAATCATATGAACAAAATTGAATTTGTTGTCAGCAAAATTTTGAAATTAGATGAATCTAAAATTTCGTTTCCTGGTAAAGAGTTACGCAGATAACCCAGCCCGAAAACCTTGAGGAATAATGCTTTTGAAAACGGGTCAGACAAAAATACGCCACAACTTGAATTTGAAAACATTTAAAAAAAAAAAAAAAAAAAGCAGCTAGATCTAGTAAGGAGCATTTTCTCCTTTTCTCACAACGAAGAGATAATGCAGAAAACGGTAAAAGAGTACAAATACCAATTCAAAATATCTTCATTTCAAGAAAAAAGATTTCTACCTCAAGCTGAAGTTTCTTTTTGGAAATGGCCCTCGCGTAGTGTCTGGGTTTTTCCTCTCTCCGATTTGGAGTTTCAAATAATGTTGGCACAGCGTCAGGTTTCAATCGTAGCCTAAAATTGCTATAACCAACTGTCTTTGCTAGATTTGGACTTATTAAAAATACTGTCATCAAAGTGTTCCAGCCACAGTTTAGAATTATTCGTTGGCACGAAATGCGTCGTTGCTGTCCGACCCCGGTTGAATCCATAGCTTTCTCCTTTTTAATTCTCTTGGAAATTTGAACATACCAATTCTATGAATTCCCGAATTGACGTTTCAGCCAAAGGCTGCACAATTGTCATTTTTTCGGCGTAAATTTCCGTGTCATACTTGATAAACGTTTCCGAATATCAGCATCCCTATCTAAAGGTAGAAGACTACATGCTGCTATGACGTCATACAAGATAAGCAAATCAGGGGAAGTAAGCGATGCACCATTTTCGGGCCGTAAATCATCGCGACAATTGAACCGTGGTTTATGGTATGTTACAGGGTAGTAATTGTGGAAAATGACGCACAGATGTCTTACTGACATCATTTACAAATGACTGAAGGGGAAAAAAAGCTAAGTCAAAAAATCTTTGGATTTGCCCTTTAAAGGTGACATTATATGAATAGTAACATACGAAAATGCATTTTTCCGATAATGTTTTAAATGTTATCGCACATATTTTAGATAGGAGGGAATAGAAGTTTTGGTGATCTGTTTGAAAAAAAAAAAAAAAAAACGGATTTAAAAATTGTTGAGTTGGTCACCAATATGAATCTGTATTTTCAAAAGAAACTTATTTGCAAGGTTTCTTTCTATTTATTGACAAATTCTTCAACATAATCAAGGTGAGTACCAATGGTCTTCACGACCCTGTCTGCACGACGGCCCGTCAATGCACATGGACGGGACTTTCTCGCACGTAAGCAGGTCTTTCTTGCACGTGGGCAGGTTTTCTATCTACAGAAAAGACTGTGCACTTTGCATAGATAGACCTGTGCTCGTGCATTCAATTGTTAAGGCGGGTCGTTCTGAAAAATATAGACCTGGTCCAAGCAAAGGAGCCGGTGTGTAATGTCTGTTAAATAAACACCTCTTCGTCTTACTGTCACGTATGTACGGATCGTTTTCTTCCATGTGGTTGAACCCCTAGCAAATAAGTTAGTCTGATTATCGTTTCTTTGCCTCTGGGAGCAAACGACCCGTCTTAACAATAGAATGCACGAACGCAAGTCTATCTTTGCAGGTGCAAAGGTTTTTCTGTAGATAGAAAACCTGCCCACGTGCGAGAAAAACCTGCTCACGTGCGAGAAAAATCTGCTCATGTGCGGGAAAGACCCGTCAACGGGCATTGACGAACCTGAGTTGGTGCAGACAGGGTCGTGAAGGACATTAGTAATCTCGCAACCTTGATTGTGTTTAAGAATTTGTTAATAAATAAGAAGAATCTTGCAAATATGTTTCTTTTGGAAAGATAGATTTTAACATGATTTTTATTGGTGACCAACTCAACAGCCTTTCAATACATTTTTTTTTAAACATATCTTCAAAAAAGCTATCCCTTCCTATCTAAAACATTTAAAACATTGTCGAAAAAATGCATTTTCATACGTTTCTATTCACATAATGTCACCTTTAAGTCCCGTTATTACAATAATTCATTCATATTGAAAACCAGCTCATTTTTAATATTGTTCTAGTATTCTCATCCGTGTGAAATTGCCAGTTTTTGATATTTTAATTCGAACCTTTACTAAGCAATGAATTCACTTGTGCAGCATCAACAAACCCACACATATAAAAGAAATCCAAAGGTCGATGCTCATGAGGTATCAATTTTTAGCCACGATTCATTAATATTCAAGTAAGAAAATAAATAAATGAATGAAAAATACCAGAAAGTAGTTCTCGATAAAAACATGTCAAATGCTTCTTTTTTCATCGAACAGGTCCAAACTTTTCAACATAATGGTTTAGTCATCTACTCAATACTGATGTTGGCCAGTGTGCAAGTCGGATATCGACCTCGTACATCGGCCTTTCCGCACAAGAAAGGCCTGGGCACGAGCTTCACAAAAACACTTCTGTAAACATTATGCCCAAGTATGAGTAGTTACCTGATGGCGTCGACCGATAGACTAGCGCATCAATCTGACGCGGTTTTCTACTGGAAAGAGATGTTGAACTGTATACACATGTGTGGACTATATACGGTAGCGATTGTGGTAAGTTTCCAGGCTGTCGTTCACTTAACTGCGTCACACGAGATTTGCGTAAGTAGTTTAGGTAAGCAAGCATTAAGTCTGAAAACAAGTTTAACTAAACTGCATAACTTTACTATTTGAGTAAATATTTGCATAACCTTACGCTAGCTCAAACTTTGGGTAAAGCACGGATCGTTTGTATATACAATGTCTACGTAAATCTACGCAGTTTATTGAAACGCAGCCCAGATGAATAAGCTTAAACTGGAAGTAGAATGCATATCTAGCGCATGTGCAAATGAGTTCATTTGGCGCCGGTCAGAGTGATCACAATAAGAGGTTATAGCATAGAAATCCGCTAAAAGAAACCTTTTCTTTCTTTTCCTGCAAATGATGACAACGACCAAAAGAACAAACGCTGCTGATCCAATTCCAGCTCCGATGGCTATATTTCTCCAACTAGGTTTATCTTCATCCTGTTCTTGATCAGGATTTGGTAATACAGTGGTGTCTGAAATGTATATTAAAAACAAAAGGAAATGAAACACATTCTAAATTGAAGTATTTCATATATTTGGCCATATAATGTTCGTCCTTTCAAAATAAGTTTTCAATATTATCCCTCTTTTTCTTGAAAAAAAAAAAAAATTCCCTGGTACCTAGCTAATTCATGTTTGAGTGAACGCAAGTGTGTTTTACACGTTTCCTGCCCATTTAGATACGTGAAAGTCGAAATTTGAAATGTTTTTCTTTTTGTTTTTGTTATTCCAAAACGTCTTAAAAGCCAAAGTCCAGTTCAAATATTTCAGTAGTTAAGGTACGCCGGACGCAAAACCAACGTAACGTGAGGATGCATGTGTTGCTAACACAGAGTTCCTTAGCCGCTGTCGCTAGACATTTCGATGTGAGTCGGTCTACCATATCTCGGTTGTACTCGCGTCTACAACACACAGGAAGAACAAATAATAGACCTAGGAGTGGGCCAAGCCCCATAGCTCAGTCGGTAGCGTACAGGACTTGAAAACAGGAGGTCGCTGGTTCGATCCCCGGCTTGGCCAATTTCTTTCCGAGGATTGATGATAGTCATTGCGACAGGATTCATTCCTCTCAAACTGGTGACCATTGTTTCGACGATGGTTATGTGGGAAAGCAGCCAGTGGCTTGGAAAGAATATTGTGCAGAGTACTGGTAAAAGAAACTCCAGGAAAGCATGGATTAGTGCACTGGCCGCCGCGATATAACTGAAATAATGTTGAAAACCGCGTTAACCACCATACAATCAATCAATCAACCTAGGAGTGGACGTGTAGACACGTTACGTCACGTAGGCAATACCCATACATTCGCCTTACAAATCTGAGAAATCGATTTCGCATTGCTTTTGAAACTGCTCAGACTATTCATGGAACAAACAATAACGGGATAAGCACCAGCATCGCCAGGACGCGTTTCCGGCAGTTTGGTTCGCGGGCCCGTCGTCCGGACATTGGTTTGCCTTTAACACAGCGCCGACGTCAAGTTAAGATGAATTGATCTAAGCGTCATCGGTCAAATGCATTTTCTCTTCATCTTTGGAGACGTGTGATGTTTTCCGATGAGTCAAGGTTCCTTCTGTTCAGAGCTAACAAACAGCAATGTGTGTACAGACGTCTTGGGGACGTTTGAACTTGACCGTTTTGGTGGAAGTGGACTGATGGTTTGGACTTGTATATGCTATGGCCAGAGGATGCCTTTAGTGTTTATTGAGGGCACTCTCAAAACTCAACGTTACCTAAACGTCGTCTTGCAGCCGTTCGTTGTTCTGTTTGTTTGAAAACACAACGCCAGCACATACGTGCTGTACCCTCCCCTGATTTATTAGTTGTTTCTGTCATATGAAACTTATTCTCATGCCATTTAACTAAACGATATATGTTTGTGTAATCGTCAACTACATGAACTCGGCAGATAAGGATTTGGGCAGAGGTACCCATACTGCTGAACAAAGTTAACGGGCTATGATCATCAACCTTTACAATTGAACCATACTCTGAGAAAAGAGGCTTTAATACATTTGTTAAAAAAAAAAAAAAAAAAAAAAAAAGAATCGCCTAAGGTCAGCCTGACCTGGGTCGAAACTTTTTGCCATTGATAATTTTTCTGGTGTCAAAGGGCCAGTGTATCACATGATTCAGTCGGTTGTTATACGAAATGAATTTCATAGATCCGTAAATGTGTGATGGATTGCTTGGTATCATGGATCAAAGAGAAATGTTATCCTTGAAAACTGAAAATGTTGATCTTTTAACGATTTGTCGGAGTTTATTATTCTAACAGCGACAAACACGAATTTAGCAGTATATGCAGATGTATATGCAGATGTTATGGGTATGGATTGGCTGTAATAATGACGGCATGAATCATCTTGACTACGTGATAAAACGTAACGTTTACTCGAAGTAATCCATTCATATTTTATAAATATCCATTTTATATCAATAATGAAAATCGCATCGGTGTTACTGCATGAATATTTTGTTAGTTAAAACATAAAGTATTCCATCTGACCACATTAAAACGATGTACAATAGGTCGTCATGGACACAGACGGATGGTATGGAGTAGTATTAGTCAACAAAATTCATCTTGCCCTTCATTTGCTTTCGTAACTGTTATCGGCTATAATAATAATAGCGTACCGAGATAACCGAATATGTACCGAGGGCACGTCCAACCTTGTCTCATAATACAATTTGTCTCAATTCAAAAATTCCACACGATATAGCGCTCTTTAACGATATTTGCTTACATAAAGATAGTCTAGATAAATAATACCTGTTTCAAGCCTGTCTTCACAGCGATTTCCTTTCCAGCCGTCAATACATCCAAATCGACAGGTGCCATTGTGAAGGCCACATATTTTCTTTTCACAGTTTGCAGGACAGCGCTCACAAGTTCCGTTTTTTACCACGTAATATCCATTCCAACAGTCTGAACAAAATCGGAGGTCATTCTGTCTACAAGTGTCGCAGTATTTCAGTTCACAGACTGGTTGTGTAATAACTTCACAGCAGGACGACTTGCACTCATACGTCAGGCAGGAGCCGCAAGACGTACATCGTAAACAGTTACTTTGATCTTTGTAGTAACCATTACGGCAACCATTTATACACACTCCCGTTGCTTGGTTACATTTTGCGTTTTTGCAAAACGGGTTACATGTGTGCTCACAGAATTTCCCAAAGGACCCGGGAAAACATGATGTGCAGTTCGACAAAGATTCACACGACTTACATCCATGGTAACATCTTTTACAAGGTGAGGACCTGTGACTAGAGAAATATCCATCTTTACATCCTTCAGTGCATCCTCCAAATCGACAAAGGCCATTTTTACAAAGCGCACAATCTATTTCACATGATTTGCCTACAAAACCAGGTTTGCACTTTAAGCACTTATCAGCTGAGCAATCTATGCAATTAGGTTGACACTGTACACACCTAGCGACGTTCTGGGGAGAGTACGTACCCTGTTCACAGCCGTTCAAACAAGTTCCAGTTAATGTAGAACATTTCTTTCCTAAACAGTTTCCACAAATGTGGCTGCACGTAGATCCCCAAAATCCGTCGTAACATCTTGTACAATACGTTGAATTCTCACAGGTTAAACACGAAGAAGGACATCGTATGCACTTATTACGAGAAAGGAAACAATTCGTAGGGCACTCTAAACAAGCTATCAATAAATTCAGCTTGCATTGACACTTCTGTTGAGCTGCAGTAAAAAAATAATAATAATCAGTTCTCAATCTTCAAAAAGCACAGGGTGTTCTTATATTCGGAACTTTACTTCACAAACGGAACTAAACTTTTCCTCATCCGAAAGAGTGAGCCTAGCAACTTCAAACTACTGCGATTTAATCCCACAATGAGTTTAAACGAGCCTGAGAAAGAGAGCTTTTGAAGAGAAAAATGACAAGGAGAAAATGGTGGCTGCTAGTATTTTCTCCCTTTTTCCACAATTTTTTACTCTTTCTAATACAAATTCCACCATGTCAGCCATATTTGATTTGCTTTCAGCAACTGCTTTCAATTTAAACGTGACTGATTTTTTGTTTGTCTTGTAGAGTGCTAGTAAAAGCTCAATTGTCAGATTTTTTTTTGTTTCGACCAAGGCTTTGTGAGGAGGTATTCTAGCTTTCGAAATTCTTTCCATACTCTTTTATTTGACTTTCATGGACCTTGGTGCCAAGTTAGATGGGCTATATAGAATTGAATAATGATACTTAACTTTAAAAAAAAAATGCTTGATTAATGAGCCCTTATGATGCTAAGCGCGACTCAATGACCTTTTGCGGAGAGTGTAGATCAAGATCTGTCTGTCTGTCTGTCTTTTTCTCTTCAACATTGCTTTTCTCAATCATTCTCTGTGTATCACTCTCATTTTTTCTCTCTTTAGCTCTGTCTTTCTGTCCTTCTTCTTGGGATCCTGCATGGCTCAGTTGTAAAGTTTAGGACTCGTAACCTGAAGACCCCGGGTTCGAGCCTCATTGGATCCACTGGATCTTTCGTGGGAGTGTCCTTGGGTAAGACACTTCAGAGCCCTAGCCTAGTACTGGAAACCAGGAAATACATGGATATATGAACTGTCGCCGTGATATGACTGAAATATTGTGGAAAGGGGCATAAAACACCATTCAAATAATTAATTCAATTCTGTTTGTCTTCGAGTGTAGTATACAGGATATTTTCAGAAAATATCGATAGACCTACCATGAAAATTCTATTTCGAAGCAGCTTTACGCTCTTTACAAGACAATTAATTCCTGGATTTGTTCACACGGAAAACGCTGGCTTACCTTCTCGGATTTTTTCTGTGAAGGCGAACAAAATATTTTATAAAAAAGTGAGTAAATGCTGCTGTCAACGTTTTCTCCTTTGTAAACAATGTTTTTAAATGCCTTCTTTTTCATGGCCTCGAAAACAAAGAACTTTTTGGTAATGGGGTTAGTATTTTTGTCTTAGCTTATGATGAAAGTTAATTGGGCCATGCTCTGGCAAAAGGGGTTTAACTGCATTTTTGCGTGTTGCATTATAACAAGCAAGTCATCACATAATTATGGATCCATGAAATCGATTTTGTCTAACGACGGACCGAGTCATGAGGTAGACTGGTCCTTTGCTATCCAGGAAACGGATAAATGGCAAAAACTTTCGACCCATATCAGCCTGCACGCACTGCGCAGGCTGACATGGATCAATCCTTTTCCAGATGCATTAACCCTTTCTCCACCCCACTTTGAAAGAGAATGGCTCAAATAGATTTTTTTTCTCTGGTTTTTGATAACAGCGTGCTGCCAAAATACTTAAAACAAAGGAGAATGCTTTACTCCGTGCCATATGTAAGAAATTAGACTTGAAAGCATTTGTAGGCATCACATCCTTTTGACTCCAAAGAAGGAATTTGTCCTTGGCGGAGATGAAAACATTTCGGGAAAGGGAGAAAATCTTAGTTACAGTCATTTTCTCTGTTTGCGATAAAGGTTTCAAAGGGCTTTTTCCTCAGACCATTTCAAACATGGGAATGTGTAATTTCGTATTTAAAGATTCATCTACTTGCAAATGTTAAGAACCGACATGTTGAAGAAAGTTAATAATGGAAAATATGGAGAAACTTACCATTATAACCAGACAACAGAAGCATAACCACTAATAGAAGCACAATAGTAGTTCCGGTCCGCACCATTCTGACCTTCAAACACTAAATGAAACTCTTCGACACCGTTTATATGTAATCACCATGTATTAAAAAAGTCTATTTACTCAACACCATCTGGAAAGTTCTGTTTTTTGCTTTTTACCTGTTAATCTTACTTTATGACCTTTGAAGGCACATTACCCTGCTTTTAAGACAAAACAAGGAATCATGGCCATAAAAGATAATAGAGTAGGTACCAATATTATAAACGCGCATCGTCCGTTCTGTGCAGTCTGATCTGAATCTACACTGTTCCGCAAAAAGTCCTTGAGCCGCGCTTAGCAACCGAAGAGATTTTTTCTACGTTAATCCAAGTAGATAGATAATTCATGAAAGTTAACTCGTAACTGAGTTAAAGTCGTTTTACAGTTTAAAAGAAACTATAGATTTTAAGTCCCATAAACTATATGGACACTGCACAGTTTTCGTTTGAAGTTCGAAAGAAAAGTCCTCATATAACCCTTTACGAGATGACAGAGCTTAAGTATTGCGAGAATTGAGAGCATTTACATATGGCAATTTAGGTCTTGCTCAATCTTTTTCCCTTTTAAGGGGGAGAAAACGTTGTTGGTAAAGAGAAAACTATGCCCTATAACAAGTATTTTTCTCCAATTTCCGCTTTGCTTTCCAAAGCCCAACCCTTCATCAAGGTCATTAAAATATATGGGATTTGATGTACTTGGCAAACTCTAACAATGAAGAATTGACACGACTTTAACAACTAAAACAAGTGTATTTTTACGGTAAAAAGTGACAAGGGAAAGCTTTTTTCACTTTGATAAATAAAGCAAGGTTAATTACAAAGTTAAGCTGAAATAAATTGATAAATATACAGTAAATTCTTCAATTTTATAAATAAAACAAGTTTAAGATGTTTATTTCCACGCTAAAACCAAGACAGTACAGCACTCGTGTTCACTTTAAGAAACAAAACAATTACATGTACTTTTTTTTCAAACCATAATGCACTTTCTTTTTTACTTTGATAAATAAATCGATTTAATTAAATACGTATTTTCACACTAAAAGAATGACACAGAAGTATTTCCCTTTCAGTTTGAAAAACGAATCAACTTAAACTGCCAAATTATGCCCAAACATATACAGTACTCCTTTTACTCTGTAGAATAAAACATTTTTTTCGCGCCCTGATCAATTGTCTCTCACACACACACACACACACACACACACATTGTGATAAATAAAACACCCGAATTGTATTTTGACGCTAAAAATGATACAGAAAAGCCCTTATTTTCAACTTGAAAAAAAAAAAATTTTTTTTTTTTTGATTACTAAATTAAGCTAGGAGGAAGTTATCTACTAATGAACAGAATATGTTTAAACTAAGCTAAAAAGTGCACGGCGGTTTTTTTGTTTTTTGGGTTTTTTTTTTTTTTTGATAAATGAAACATTTTCTTACGCTAAAAGATGACATGGAATAACGTAGCTGTTCATTTTTATAAAGACAGCAGTTATAACTATTGATTTAAATTTAAAATACAAACAATGCGCAGTTTTCTTATTTGTAAACCTTTATAAATAAAACATTTTTGAAATATGTGGTCACACTAAAGAAGAAAAAAAGAAGAAGAAACACCTTTCAAACCGACACAATAAATCATTAGCATTCACTTTAATAAACAAAGCAATTAATTCTTTTTTATTTAAAAAAAAAAAAATATATATATATATATATATATACATTTATTTTTACTTTGATAATTAAAACAAGTTTGAAACGTATTTTAACGCTAAGAAATGAAAAAGACCAGCTTCTATTTTCACAAGATAAAAAACAAAACAACATTAAGAACGAAATTAAGCTAATAGATTTGTATGAGTTCAACTTTATTATTAAAACGATTATAATCTTTGATTAGAGCTCAACAAAACAATGAACTGTTTTCGTGTTAAACCTAGATTTAATAAAACGTGTTAAGAGTGCTTTTTCATGCTAAAATTGTGGAACGATAAAAGACCCATTTCTTTCGAACAAGAACATGTATAAAATATTAATTGAATTTAGATAAAATTAATGTAGAGTTTCACTTCCTACTTTGATAAATAAAGCGAGCACAAATTCAACTGACGTTATTTCACGCCAATAGCAAAGTTACTGGGTAGCTTTTTATTTTCACCCTGGTAAATAAAGTACATGTATACACACTTAACCCTTTATTATGCAATTATACAGATTTACGACCCAAAACGAAAAAAAGCTTTTGAACATATTGTGGTAAAAGGATCAAATGTTGTTAACCAGCATGTTCTCCCATTTACACTATGTTTTCTAACCTATCAAATGCAAATCCCTCAATTTGAGCCATACTTAATATTACGTTTCCAAATGCTTGCATAATAAGATCGTTAAAAATGTATATATATATAAAATCATCTGGTAAAAGTTTAACTGTATCACATTGACATAAATGGCTTTCACCGACGGAGCAGATTAGGATCAGATAGCACGAACTTTAGTCTTGATCTTGGATAAGCATCACTACAACCAATTCCCAGCAATGACTAGTATAAATATCTTTTTGTGGAGTGAACATGTTCGAGCTAGACAAAAGATGAAGTATTTTTCTTTGTGTTAAGAGTAATCACTTTACTTAAGGGATTATCTGTCTTAACGAACTTGATGGAGATGGCACTGAAAAAAGATCGCGTGGAAAAAGCAGAAAATATAGTATCAGCAATTTATTCTTATTCTCATAATGTTTTCTATCTTAAGAACAAATCCCAAATTTAAGCCACAGTTACTACTTTTATGCAAATGCTTTCAATACGGAAAAGTCTAAAACATTGTTGTTGAGTAAAGAGTTAACGGAAGTGCTTCCGCAAATGGTAAGATTTGATGATATACTGTCTTTAAATTAACATGTATAGTATGTATGGTGTTTAGAGCAGTTTTCTCGTATCAGTCACATCCCGGCAACTAGTCCATCTAACCATGCACTCCAGGGGAATCCTTTAACATTACTGCGAGACATACTTTTCCCAAGCCACTGATAGAAATTCTGTATGAACATCAACGGGTCTTTAAACTGAAATAGAGCTGACATTATGAAATCATTACCCCCGGATGTCCACTCTTGTACCCACAACTTGGGTGTTTCTATCTTAATGTTTATGTGTGTCACAAGTAGGGTGTTTCTATCCAAATGTTTATGTGTGCAAAAGGTAGTGTGTTTCTTTCCATAAGTTAATGTGTGTCACAAGTACGGTATTTTTATCCAAATGTGTATGTACATGTATGTAAGAAGTGGGGGGGGGGGGGGTTATTTCTATTCAAATGTTGATTTATTTATCTATTTTCTTAGCAACCAGTATATTGCTTCTATCAAAATCTTTTTGTTTGTGACAAGAAGGTTTTCACTGTCTACCTTATCTTGTTTGTGACAAGTAGAGGGTCCTTATCGAAACAATTTCATTTGCGACAAGGAAGACGTTTCTAGGCAAATGTTTATATTTTCGACGAAAAAGGTGTTTCTGTGAGAATGTTTGTCACAATTAGGGTGTTTCTATGCAAATGTTTACGTTTGTGAGGAGCACGACTTGCTACCAAATGCTTTCATTTTGCGACAATTAGGATACTCTATCTCAAAGTTTAATCTTGCAATAAGTAGGATGTAAGTATTCAAATGTCAATATTCACAACACATAACGCTCTTTTAAATTATTCTTTCCTACATACAGGTAGGTAATCATTGCAATTTTCAACGGTAACGAGGTAATGAATCCTGTCGCAATCACTCTCTTCATTAAACAATAATCTCGGAAGGTAGGGCGTAACGCCTATAAAGCACGATACGTAAGTACGCAAAGTTGAAGAAAAAAATGAACTAGATCGAAGGTTCCATTTGTCATTTAAGAAAACTGCTTTCGTAGAAAATGTAGACTATGATCAGAACGCCTCTTTTGAACAGTTTAAATCAAAATCAGACTGCAAAAATGATCTAAGACCCACATTGCCGGATATTTTACACCAAGAAAGTTGCAATGATTTTTTTTCTTGAGTTAGAAAGTTCATTTATTATACCCCTACCTACGAAGTTGAGGGGGATTTACTTGTTTCACCATGTCTGTCCGTCCGCCAATCCGTCCGTGCGGGCATACGGCACGATACTTATGTGTTTAAAAATAGCCACATAGCGTTCATTCCGTAGTGAAATTTAAAGAATGTTCTCTTATGTGACTTAAAACTCCTTTTAAGTGGCCAGTCGAAAGCCAAAGAATAGACATTTAATACCCTTCCGATAGAATGTACGTCCCTCCGTTCGTCGGTCAATTCGTCTGTCTTGTTTCCGTTTCCGTGCTCTAACTCGAAAGCCGTTTGACCTGGTACCCTGAAACTTCAGACAAGTCTTGCTCATGACCCAAGAAGGAGCCATATTATATTCAGGTCACGTGGGTCAAAGGTCAAGGTCACAGATGAACTTTGTTTGAAATTCATTTCTGTGCTATAACTCGATAGCTGTTTAATCTACGACCCTGAAATTTTATGTTACTTATGACCTTAGGAGGCGCACTACTGTTTTGGGGTCACATGGGTCAAAGATCAAGCATTCATGTTCTCTGATTGTGCTGCTTCATTGACTTGGTGCTGGTGGAGGGGGGGGGGGGTAGTATTTGTCCGCTTTGTAACAGTTCTAGTTCATTTAGCGTTCGTTACAGGGTAAGAAAGCAGTGTAGATTTGGATGCATAATGGTATTGAAACCCGCAAGGCCCGGTGTCAAGAAAAAACTTAAGTCTTTTATTTTTCTCCAATCCACTGAGGGTTTCAGTTTCCGACTTAAGTTTACTTTGTTATTTACGACGCTTTTGACTACATTAACAGACTTTAGTAACATGGTCAAATTCTGAATTTGATACGATGTTTCAGACTCGTCTCAGCAAAATAATGGTATGCAGCCTGTGAAATGACTTGGGTCAATTATTTTGCCGAGTTGAGTTTGAAACATTGTGTCAACTCAGGATTTGAGAACTTTACTACAGTCTGGTAATATTTGTAGAATGCATCTAAAATAATAAACTCAAGTCAAAAACTTAGTCCGTTAGCGGATTTGAGAAAAGTAAGAGACTTAATTTTTTTTTTTTTCGTGAATTCGGGCCCGATTCACGCCCTTAACCCTTTACCACATAATACCGACTTTAAGCGCTTCTTAAATAAGAAGCATTTGAAAAAAAAGTGTGGGAAAAGGAGAAATACTAGTAACCAACATTTTCTCCATTTCCCACAATGTTTTCTACCGTTCCTAAAATAAATTTCAATTTTTGAGTCACATTTATTTTGTCGTTGCAAATGTTTTCAATTTGGACCAAGTTAAAATTTTGTCGTTTGGTAACGAGTTCGCCATTAGGCCGCTAAGTGCGACTCAATGACATTTTTGTAGATATTATAGATCAAGATCAGACTTCACAGAACGTGCAGCCTCTAATTTTGGATCTACCCTGTCAGATAAGGAGATATTTTTCTCCAAAAAATAAGTTCAAAATATCGAAATTCGGGTTTTACTACCGAGCTGGAAAGTTTCATCGAACTTATTTATTAAGGGCTAATAGAAATGCAAGCTCAAAGCCCCTAGATTAATGCCGCTTTGTATTACCACTGAAATATCGGGATATGGCACCAATCCAAGGTTTCAAGATACTCCTTCCAGGATTTGACGATCGAAATATGTTCTCCAATTGATAACCATGACAATTTCTTTGACAACTGAAAAGTGCAAAGAAACTTGCGAGACTTATACGAGGTTTCCCGCCGAGCCCCGGTCGCTCAGTCGGTGGCGTACAGGACTTGAGAACAGGGGAGTGCTGGTTCGATCCCTGGCTCGACCAATTCCTTTTGGAGGATTGACTATAGTCATTGCGGCAGTATTCACCGCTGACCATTGTTTCGATGATTATGTGGGAGAGCAGACATTGGCTTTGAAAGAATATTGTGCGGAGTACTGGTAAAAGAAACTCCAGGAAAACATGGATAGGTGCACTGGCCGACGCGATATAACTGAAATAATGTTGAGAATGGCGTTAAACAATATACAATCAACAAGGTTTCCCTGGACTTTCTCATCACATATCTTACAGCAGGAATTGAAAAAAAAAAAAAAAATCTTCGATAAATCTATACCCATTTTAGCCGGTTTTATATTATATTTCAACTATATTGTATCAAACTATAAACATGTTTGTATCTTCGTGACAAAATATTGCCCCTGAAGGTTGCAAGGTTGCATAAATTTCGACCGACAGAAAATACATTTCATTTTCTGGAGGTCCTCAATGAAATCGCTGTTGTGACGTTTCCTGTTTTAAATCGAAGATTTCCGATATATGTATTTATTCCTTGCACCACATAAATTGTATCGGTACTCTATCTATGTTCATACAGCTGACTAAATTTTGAACCATTCTGGACTCTGTCAAATTTTAACATTGCTCTCTCTCTCTCTCTGGCCGGAAGGGTGTATCTTCAAGTCTGATGCAATCTGATTTCGATCATTAGTCAACGTGTACAGAGCTCCAGATAGAGGAAGTGGGGAGTAATTTTGATTATAGAATTGTAAATATTAATTATTCTCAACTAAACCCTATGTTATGGGTACTCATTAGAATCGTCTCATCAAGAAAATTCTAACGAGTTCTCACAACATAGGGTTTGGAAGAGAAATAATGGATTTAGAATTCTAATACTCCCTCTTATCTGGAGGTCTGGTGTACATATTGGGCGTAAGCTGTGTACTTCCCGATCGGGAGGAAATCGCTTTCTTTCCGTTTACCGAGAACGACTGATTGTATCGAAACGATTCGAGCCATACTTTGTGAGAAGGGGGTTTAATGCATTAATTTAATGCATTAAGATATTGCTCTTTACAAGAAAGTCGCCTTTACTAACAGTGTTTTCAAAAGTTCCTTTCCGCAGACCGAAAATGTTGTCTGTAGGTTTTGTTTGTTTGTATGCACTGGAGTTTAACGCCGCCATAACAGTTTAAAAGTCATGTCACGGCGGTCAGTGCACCTACGCATATGTTTTCTGGCTTTCTCACACCATTACGGACAAAGCTTTCTTTCCAAGCCACTGACTTCTTTTCTCACGTGCATAAGAGGTGAGAGGCGATAAGTCGCCGGAAAGAAAGTTTGCCTCAACCGGGTTTCGAACCCGCAACTTTTACTCTTTACAAGAGGACAATATTTCCAACTCGCCCAATATGAAAGCATTTGCAGACAACAGCAACAACCAAAAACTGTCGTTTAACCCTTTACCACACAATCCTAACGAGGAGGAAGGCTTTTGAAAACATTGTGTGAAAAGGAGAAAATGCTGGTAACCAGCATTTTCTCCTTTTCACACAATGTTTTCTGCCCTTCTCAAAACAAATTTCAATTCTTGAACCACATTTATTTTGTCGTCTACAAATGCTTTGAATTTGGAATGGTCGAAATTTTTGTCGTTTGGTAAAGAGTTAAATAAATACCTATCTTTGAAAGAGTAGAAATCCTTGTGTAAAAAGGAGAAGATGCTGGTAGCCAGCCTTTTCTCCTTTTCCACAAAGTTGGTATAAAAGAAAGTCTTTTTCAGCGCCCTTAAAACTTGGCATCGTGTAGTAAAGGCTTTACGAATATTATTAAATGAAATCTATGTTCCACTAAAAGTCTTTTGTGTTTTTGAGGTGGGGTGCGAATCATCCCAGCTCAGATTTACCATGTGGGAAATTTAACCTAAAAAAATCTGATTCTGTAGTACCTAACATTGCAAAATCATTACCTGGAAAAATAGTATTATTAAGAAAGCATCTTATTCACTTTGACATCAAAGCATGACTAAAATGTTAATAATAGGGGAACTTGGACAATAAACATGTAAACAAATAAACCGTTATAATAACACAATTTAAAAAAGAAGAGTGTCAGAACAGGCTACCACGAGGCATGCGTAGGTATAGACCCTTTTAGTCTCTGACCACTTCCTGGTAACGAGACCGGAAAACTGCGCATGCGCACTCGTGTAGGGCAAAAAGACCAAATAAAACAGTGGCAGATTATTGAAAGTGTACACAAAATTGTTAAATTATGAGCGATTATATGAAAAGCTTACTCCCAGAAGCAAAGAAACGATATTCAGACTAACTTATTTGCTAAGGATTCAGTAACGTGGAAGAAAACGATCCGTATTTTAGTGAAATTAAATTAAAAGACGTAAAAAAAAAAACGTGTCGCTGTTTTGGGTTGACGTTATCATCAAAGAAAATGTTAACCGACCCCAGGCAGTAACAGACAAACCCCGTGAATCATGGGCTGGAACACTGCGGGAGTGGGAAAAACGCATGTTACCAGCATTATTTACCTTTTGCCGTAGTGTTTCCACAAGCCCATTGATGTAGGGTCGTTAATTAAGACGAGGGAGAGTTAGGTAAAGGGTTTATAAAGGGTAACTATCTGATATATCACATACTTGTTAGTGTAATCGACAATACAGTGGATATTTTGTTTAATTTCAATGGCGGAGGGTGTGGGTCGAGATCGGCATTGTCGGCATTGTTCATGCTGTTACCTCTAATAGTTTAGAGAGTGTGTATTGTGATCAATTTCATCATGAAACAAATTTTGGCGCAGACGTATTTGAAAACACGAATAAATGAATGAATGAATGAGCGAGCGAGCGGATGGGTGGATAGATGGATGGATGGATGAACTAACGCGCGAACGAAGAACGAACGAACAACTGTATATTGGCCTGTTGTCGTCTGCGACTGCTCTTTCCATAATTGCTTTCCACCAGGGATCATTTGTAACATGTTATTTAGAAACATTCCTTTTCTGAAAACAATGTTGGAAAATGTTGAAATAATGTTTACCAGCATATTCTTCTTTTCTCACAATGTTTGAAAAGCTTTCTTTTCTCTTGGTCTTTAAGATTTCTGATTGTTGGATTGTTAAATGGAAATTGTAACAGTAATTAGTTGAACACATTGTATTCTGGGAGGCATTTTGGCATGTCATATATTGTACATGATAATGTAGGGAAACAATATAGACCTAAGCCTTAACCCTTAGCCTCCGTTACGTGACGGTGATCTTGAATTTACTTTGCGAAAAGCATAATGAGAGATCTGTTTGCACATGAGGGTAGCGTGGTCTTGATATACACGGTTACAAATCCTAATTATGGTTTAAGTAACATTAATTAAGATTTATGACATAAACTTCATGCGAATTCCTCTTGTGCTGGTCAAAAATATAAGTACGGTAGGATATGGGTCAAAAATCAATAACATTAAATGACGATGGTCAATAAAATACAAAACATTAACGGTGAAAAATCTCTGTAAAAAACATACGAGATCAAACAAATAATTTGAATGAAAAATACGGGGACGCGTTTTGGGGATGTTTTAACAAATTCGTCATGGAAATTGCGGACGTTTTAACCCAGAGTAACCCGTTTTGACACTGGGACGTTTAAGCCAGATACTAATTAACTAAGCTGTTTGTACATCCCGGTGCACAGCATGATAACGGCATCCTGTGACACGATTGATCTTCACAGATTTTAATCAATAAAATCTTTCGACAAAGCCAAAACATTGCATGTGACAATAGCTTTCAACAGTGGTGATATTGAACTTTTTGCCCTACAAACAGTGTGCATGCGCGAAAACTGGAATTCTGGGATCGTATTTCCTTGGCAACGAACGGCGTTGTAAAAGGGTCTATACGCATTTATATATCAGTTCCACCAAATAGCGTCAAATAGCGTCAAGAAGCGTCAACAAGTGTCTGGAAAGCTTACAAGCATCATGAGAACTCTTGTGCTAATTTCTTTGAATAGAATTGGTTTATTTTTCTAGATATTGATTAATAATACTTCTCACGTCGTTTCATTTGGACATTCTATTGAACCTCCTAACCTCACACACAAAAAGGAGAAATTTGTTAGTTTTTTAGTTCTGAGATTTATAGAAGAGATACCTCTCTGCTCTTTGAATATCTGCTTGGTTATACTAAATTCTTTCTAGTAGCACTGCATAGTTATTATTTGGCACAACAGTTAGATTTCAGTTTAAGCAGGATTGGACGCACCTCACCTCAGCAGCGCGTTTACCACTTTGATTTATGTTGCCGCTTATAACAGTATAAGGACACAACGACAGCTCAGATAAAATCGTCTCTTCTTGCTCTCTTGGGGTCGTATTCACCAACTATTTTAACCGCATTTTTAGTCTTATTCTAGTTGTAGAAAGTAACACGACTTTTGATTGGCTAAATCATTTGGTTTAGCCAATCAGAACTTGTACCACTTTTAAATTTAGTGGAAAAAATCTTGAAAGTAAGACTAAGAATGTCCTTAGGAATAGTTGATGAATATGGGTCCTGTTTTTCAGAAGGATTTAGACTGGGGTTTGATGCATACATGAGAGTCATGCACTGTGAAAAGGGGGCTTAATGCAACCGCAAAAAGTATCGATCCAGTCAGCCTGCGCAGTTTGCGCAGGCAGACCTTGGCCAAAACGTTTTGCTATTGCTCGATTTTCTGCACATCCAAGGACCAGTTTACTTCATGACCCAGTCGGTTGTTAGACAAAATGGACTTGATGGATCCACAATTATGTGATGACTTGCCTGGTATCATTCATCGCGGAGATACATTCAGTCCCCTTTTGCCAGAGCATGGATCATGTATTTCCTTGCCGAAGGACCAACCCACATCAGCACAGCCACTAACGGGGATCAAACTGGATTCTCTGATCACAAACGTAACATTTTTACCCATGAGTAACCAAGAACTCAAGACAATCAAGATAAAAGACCTTATAAACTCTCTATCTTAGTCTAAACATATTTTATTTGCATATTCTTATGGAATGTACATAATAATTTACAAATAATTCAACATTTTTTTCTGCAAAATGGATCAGAACAAAAGCAAAGCTTATAGTGTTCTTCTTCAAACTGGTGGCTTGAACAAGTACAAGTCGTTTAAGCTAACACTAAACATTGAGAGGAAAATTAAGATTGTATAAAAATTTTTACGGGAGATCACTCCTTCCTTACAGCATAGCTTCTTCTCGTATAAAATCAATACCTGACAACTGTGTCAGGGAGAATTCTCTTTAGCTCAGAGGTTAGTGAATTGGTCTTTTAAACCTCGATAAACGCGGCCATTTACCGCACGGGTTCTATTCCCAGCCGGGGCGGTTTTTATTTGAGCTATGCATTTGTTGCGAACTTTCATGTTCGTAAGATAGGGGCTCGTCCGGGACTGGCCACTGAGCAATTTGTCTGCCCGTTATTGGCCGTTGAGCTATTTATTGTCTAATTAATAGACTTCCTGTCCAATAAGGCTTTCCGTCATCAAATGATGAATTCTCTTAAGAGGGGGTGTGTTATGAGAGATCACTCCTTCTTTACAGCATAGCTTCTTCCCGTAAAAAAGTCAATACCTGACAACTGTGTTAGGGAGAATTCTCATTAGCTCAGGGATTAGTGTATTGGTCTTTAAACCTCCATAAAGGAGGATATTTGCTGCACGGGTTCGAATCCCAACCGGAGCGGGTTTATATTTGAGCTATGCATTTGTTGCGAACTTTCATGTTCGTAAGAAAGTAGAAACAAAATTGTCATTCTAGAAATCGGTTGCTATCCCCAATAAAGTTTTGGACCTCAAGAAGAATTCTCTCATTGTCACGATATACTAGATTACTTCTCCCAAAGAGTAACATCTCAAGATCAATATTACCAAATGCTGATAATGTATGAAATATCTTGACAGAGATGCTACAGTTAATCATTTACAAAACAATCCCTTGTTTGAACGACGATGTTGAGAAAAAATGCCTTTATCCCTAAAATCTTAAACCTGCTAAGAAGATGAAATGAAAGTTTCAAGCCGATAGTAAAAAAAAAAAAAAAAAAGTGCTGTTATTTCAAAGGAATATTTTGGGGAATATATCTTTGTATCGGACAGTGTAGATCCAAGATCAGAGTGCAAGTTCTGTGTGGTCTGATCTTGATCTACGCTGTCCGCACAAGGTCGGTAGGTCGCGCTTAGCAGCCTAAGGGTTAAACTGCTAAATAAATAAAACGAAAATTTTCCACGCGATTATAAAAAATCAGATATTGCGATTTCAAAATTGATTTCACCGGAAAGAAAACACCGTATCGGACAGTGTAGATCAAAGATCAGACTGTACGTTTTATACAGTCTAATCTTAATCTACACTGTCCGCAAAAAAGTTAATGATTCGCGCTTAGCAGCCTTAGGCTTTAAAACATTGAGGAAAATGGTGAGAATGTTGGTGACCACCATTTTCTCCTTTTTCCACAGCGTTTCCTTCCATTTCAAAGGCAAGTCTTTATTCGAGTCTCATGTGATTTGATTTGTCATCTACAAGTCCTTTTGTAGTGGCCAATGAGACAGTTTGCCATATGGTAAAGGGTTAATTATTACAAAAGGATGAGCACACATTTTGTTCATTATTACGAAATCGATGGCAACGATGATGATTCCAATACTCCTTCAGATAATGATGATGATGATGATGAATGATGATGGATGATGATGATGAGGAGGAGGAGGAGGAGGAGGCAGATGTTTGCATAATAGTCTACGAGATAAGGAATACGAAAATTATTCAGTGGAAGTAAATACTTAACCCTTTACCAGACGACAAAATTATAGTCTTGTCCAAATTGAAAGCATTTGCAGACGACAATTTCAATGTGGCTCAAATGGTGCAATTTTTCTTTAACAGGGCAGAAAATATTGTGGGAAAAGGAGAAAATGCTGGTTACCAGCATTTTCTCCTTTTCCCACAATGTTTTCAAAAGGCTTCTTCTTCAGGGGCGTCAAAAGGCACCATTGTGCGGTAAAGGGTTAACTCTTTACCAAACGGGAGTCCTGCGTGGCTCGGTGGTAAAGTGTGGGACTCATAAGCTGGAGGTCCCGGGCTCGAGCCCCACCTGATCCGCCGAGTCTTTTGTGGGAGCGCCCTTCGGCAAGACACTTTAGAGTCCAAGCCTAGTACTGGTGAAATCTAGGAAATACATGAATATGCGAGCTGTCGCCGTGATATGACTGAAATAATGTTGAAAGCGGCGTAAAACACAATTCAATCAATCAATCGACTTTATCAAACGACACAAATTTACACTTTCCATATAGAAAGCATTTGCAGACGACATATTCCATTTGGCATAAATGATAGGATGTGTTTCAGAGAGGGTAGAAAACAATTTGGAAAAAAGGACAAATTGCTAGTAGCCAGCATTTTGTCTTATTTTTTCACAATGTTTTCAAAAACCTTTTTTTCGTCAGTGTCATTAAAAGTCGAGACTGTTAGGCACAGAATTAAAGAGATGTTTCAATTTGAACTGTATGAAATGGAAAACTCTGTACATGTACATTTTCCTAGCAAAATCGATAATCGATAATAAATGGGAGTTGCTTTGATCACTATTTGTGATTAATACATGTAAATAGGGAAGTCCGTACAGATAGCAAATATAACATCATATCTATTACTCTATCTCCGCATCAGTATTGTTCAAGGAAAAACATAATTGAATCGTGCTCTGTGAAAAGGGGGCTTAATGCATCTGCGAAAAGTATCGACCCAGGTCAGCCTGCACAGACCGCGCAGGCTGACCTAGGCCGAAACTTTTCGCTATTGGTCAATTTTCTGCATGTCCAAGGACCAGCCTACCTTATGATTGAGTCGGTTATTAACCCTTTCCCAAACGACAAATTTTGGACTGGTCCAAATTGAAAGAGTTTGCAGACGACAATTTTAAATTTGATAAAAATGGCAGAAAGTTATCAAAAAAGGGTAGAAAACACTGTGGGAAAAGGAGAAATTGCTCGTTACGAGCAATTTCTCCTTTTCCCTCAGTGTTTTCAAAAGACTTGTACTGCAGACACGTGAAAACCACGGCTTGTTTGGGAAAGGGTTAAATAAAGTGGCTGAAATGGATTTATAATGATGTGATGACTTGCTTGGTATCATGCATCACGGAGATGCATTAAGCCTCCCTTTGCCAGAGCCTAGCTCATATTTGACTGACATTCCAAGATATGAAAAAAAAAAAAAATAAAGGTGTTTCGATGAGGACGTTGAATTTTAATTGCACATATCAATGGATTATAACCTGATCATCTTACAGTTATATGAGCCACGCTCTGTGGAAAGTGGGGGTTTAATGATTTGCTATCGTTCAGTTTTCTGCAGCTCCGAGGACCAGTTTACCACATGATTTAGAGGGTTGTTAGACACAAATGAGTTTTATGGATTCAGAATATATGTGATCACTTGCGTGGTAGGATGCATCACGGGGATGCATTAAACCCTCTTTTGCGAGAGAATGGTCTGATATTGATGCACCCTTTTCTTCAGTAACGTCCCTTTTCACTTCATTCAATGAAATATACACACGAGCCATGCTCTGTCAAAAGGGGGCTTAGTGCATCTCCGTGAAGCATTATACCGAGTAAGTCATCACAGTATTAAACGTCCCTAAAATCCGTTTTGTATAAAAACCTACTGAATTGTGCGGTACACTGGTCTTTTGACATGCAGAAAATTGACCAAAGGCAAAAAGTTTTGGTCCAGGTCAGCCTGCGGGGACTGCACAGGCTGATCTGCATCGACACTTTTTTGCAAATGCATCGATCCCCTTTTTGACAGAGCATGGCCCATACATACTGCTCTTTTCAACTCTGTGCTGTTAGCGTTAAGTTGCCATATCTTAAGGAACTTCTGGTGCCAAGAGCCTTGGAAGTGATAGAAATGCAGGTTATCTTTTCCCGGAATGACTACGTCTCTTTTACGCGTCTGATACAAATAGTTGAGCCGTGCTCTCAGGAAAGGAAGTTTAATACCTCTCCTTGATACACTATACATAACAAGTCATCGTATACTTTTGGAACCATAAAATTCATTTACTTTTCTCTCACAACAGTCTCAATCATGAGGGAGACGGGTCCTTTGACATGCAGAAAAATGCAGAAAATTAACCAGTAGCAAAAGGTTTCGAGCCAGGTCTGCCTGCGCGGACTGCGCAGGCTGACCTTGGTCGATACTTTTTGCATATGCATTAAACCCTCTTTTTATAGAGCACGGTTCATTTAAAAGCGATTATCCATTATCTGATAGCGACGATAATTGGAAATAATTGCTCCGCCTTTTTAAAGTATTAATTTTGCTTAAGTCTTTACCAAACGACAAACGTTTATACTCTCCAAATTGAAAGTATTTGCAGACGACAAAATAAACATGACTCAAAGATTGAAATTTCTTTTGAGGTGGTTAGAAAACATTGTGGGAAAAGGAGAAAATGCTCGTTACCAGCATTTTCTCCTTTTCTCACAATGTTTTCAAAAGTTTTCTTCCTCCGGGTCGTTAAGAGTCGGGATTGTGTGGTAAAGGGTTAAATTTCAACAATGTACATCTCACATAGAGAATAAATCAAGCATGCCCACTTAACCCTTTCCCAAACAAGCCCTGGTTTTCACGTGTCTGCAGTACAAGTCTTTTGAAATCACTGTGGGAAAAGGAGAAATTGCTCGTAACGAGCAATTTCTCCTTTTCCCACAGTGTTTTCTACCCGTTTAGAGACCTTTCTGCCATTTTCATCAAATTTAAAATTGTCGTCTGCAAACTCTTTCAATTTGGACTAGTCCAAAATTTGTCGTTTTGGAAAGGATTAATGCATGTACAATGACATTTGGTTCGTATCGAAGTGGCTTTCCGGGAGTGGAAATTGATCTCTCTCTCTCTCTCTCTCTCTCTCTCTAAGTTATTAAGAAAATAAAAAATAACATATGTATGAGATTTAAATGTGTATCAAATCATGAGATAAACTAGTCCTTTGGCGTACAGAAAATTGACCAATAGCAAAAAGTTTCGGGCCAGGTTAGCTTGTGCGGATTGCGCAGGCTGATTTAAGTCGATACTTTTCGCAGATGCATTAAGTCCCCTTTTTCACAGAGCATGGCTCATATAATAGTTGTAAGCTCACGCTGTCGGGTCTTGAATCTCATCCTTACACGGGATATATATGCTTCTTGAAATCTGAATTTCTGAATTTTACATAACCATTAGAACCATTTAATTATTGACAAGGTCATCAAGACCCGTAAGGCGTAGACTCAGATCAGATTTAAAAAAAAAAAAACAAAAAACGTTAACTGTGTACTTCTTTAGTATCTCTAATTTCCTTAGCTTCTCCTCTTCCTGACGTGAGAGATTTTCAAACGGTATTTCGCTAACACATGTGATTTTGAATAAACTCCCCCGAAAAACCAATTAAAGTGCAAAATCATTCTCAATGCATTTTAGATAATAGGTATATTAACGCCACAAAGAATCTCAAGCTGGCTATATATGAATGACATCTAGTACTGATATAATCTGATAATATAAGTTTATGATTTCAATACATTTGAGCCGTGCCCTGGGAAAAAAGGGGCTTGATGCATTTGCAAAAAGTATCGATTCAGGTCAGTCCGCGCAGGCTGACCTGGACCGAAATTTTTTGCTTATTTTCGATTTTCTGCATGTCAAAGGGCCAGTGTACCTCATGATTTAGTACGCTATTATACAAAGCGGATTTTAGGGATACGTATTACTGTGATGACTTGCTTGGTACGATGCATCAAGCATACCCTTAAGCTGCTAATCGCGACCCACTGACCTATTGCGGACAGTCTAGACCAAGATCAGACTGCACAGAACGTGCAGTCTGATCGTTGATCTACACTGTCCGATACGGTATTTTCTTTCCGGTGAAATCAACTTTGAAACCGCAATGTTTGGGTTTTTAGTGTTGAGTAGAAATTTGCGTTTCATTTATTCAGCAGCTTAAGTGTTAAAACTATGTGGGTATTTTGTAGATTTATTTACACATTTTCCTTTTGTCAAACCTTACAAGGTATTCTTTTGTTAACAGTTAGCTTGGGGATTCTTTGTGGCGTCAGTACACCTGCTATCTAAACCCATCTTAATTTTCCGCAATCTCTTTTTTTTTACGTGTCTTCTAGACTTCTTCTTTATATCGTACTTGATACGTACAATAACCGGAAATTAGAGAGGAACTCTCTAAACTTTGCTTTTGTACCAATCCATTTCTGCAGGGTTATAACTGTTATACAAACAGCGAAAAAGTTTCGATTCATATCAGCCTGCGTTGACTGCGAAGGCTGACCTGGGTCAATACTTTAATACATAAAACCCCTCTTTTGCAAAGTATGGCTCATATTTGTTGGTTTATTAATGCTTTTGTTTGGGAGGTGGTCTTTTTGGGGTCATTTCAGAAGAAGACCTGAAAAAAGAAACGGGTGACTACATCTGGATAGATAATAATTTTAAGGCTGATTTCCACCTGTTTCCTCTTTCAGTCGATGGCAGTTTAGTTTGAACTTATTTAGGTCAGTCACAGCTTATTCTACATGCACAGATGGGCACTAAATTGGCAAAAGTCCTAAATAGACGACTGTATTGAGCAGGGATCGTGTATAAAAGGGCCTAGGCCTGTACTATACTGTGTGCCTCGTAATGGAAACCCGAAATAGGCATGACAAACATAGGGCATTCAGTTGTTCTACTCGGTAGTCCCTGAAATCGACTCGAATCCATTCTTACTCTTTTTCAATTGCTAAAAAGTCATTATGCAGGAATGGCAATAACTGGTGTTGTTTTTCCTATATTAACATTCGCTTGGTCCCTATGAAGATGTTGGAACTATCGCCTTCGGTTCAGACTCCAATACCTAACTCGAGACCTTGCGACTTTTGATACACAAAAAAGAAGGATACTTGATCCCTATATTACATACTGAAGTTACCCATTCCCAACAGATATCACTGAAATATTTGAGTTTTGCAAATTACCATTGATTTAACTTGATAAAAACCTTGACCGGTAGCGCTGTCGGAAGCGTGCAGAACTTGAGAATTGGAGGGTCGGTGATTCGAATCCCAAGCTAGGCAAATTTTATCTCCAAGGATTTATGATAATTATTGCGACAGAAGTCATTCCTCTCTCTGTTTCGACCAGTGGAAAAGCGAAGAGTAACTTTGGAAGAATATTGTGCGAAGAATGGTAAAAAAAAGTAACTCCAAGAAAGCACGGGTATGTGCCACCAGAAACATTTCGAATAAAGTGCAATACAAGCAAATGGGTCACGCTCTGTAAAAATAAGGTTTAATACATCCGCAAAAAGGTTCAATCCAGGTCAGCCTGCGCAGTCCGCGCAGGCTGACCTGGGTTGAGCCTCTTTTTGCTGTGTGTCAATTTTCTGCAGCTCAAAGGACCATTCTTACCTCATGATTCAGCTGTTTGTAAGACAAAATAAATTTTACGGATCCATAGTTATTCGGTGATTTACTTGATATAATGTATCACGGGGATGCATGAAACCTCCTTTTGCCATAGCATGGCTCATATCTATTGAAAGCACAATTACATGTGTGTATCTACATTTTTTTTTTTTTTTGATTTTCTAAGTTGCATTCCACAAACATCTACATGTATCGTTCATATCACTGATCTATAAATTTTGTTGTACCCGTATGCAATCTGCAGTTGTTATTTTTTCTTTTGTTATTTTATGATACGTGATAAGATCTGTTGGTCTCCGTTTTCAGTGGTATTGTTAACTGCACACTATTGGATGTTTGTAACAAATACAGGTGAGCCGTGCTCTGGCAAAAGGGGGCTTAATGCATCTCCTTGATGCATTGTTACAATCAAGCCAGGACATAGTTTTGGATCCATAACAGCCCCTTTTTTAACAACCGACTGAATCATAAGGTAGAATGGTACTTGGACATGCAGAGAATTGACCAATAGCGAAAAGTTTCGGCCCAGGTCAGCCTGTGCGCAGGCTGATCTAGGTCGATACCTTTCGCAGATACGTTAACCCCTTTCCCAAACAAGCCCTGGTTTTCACGTGTCTGCAGTACAAGTCTTTTGAAAACACTGTGGGAAAAGGAGAAATTGCTCGTAACGAGCAATTTCTCCTTTTCCCATAGCGTTTTCTACCCTTTTTGAGAAATTTCTGCCATTTTTATAAAATTTAAAATTGTCGTCTGCAAACTCATTCAATTTGGACCAGTCCAAAATTTGTCGTTTGGGAAAGGGTTAAGCCCCCTTTACACAGAGCATGGTTCAGGTATAATATATATAATCTTTTATCGTGTTTTAGTTTAGCTTGTTTAACTCCTTACCACACCATCTCGAGTTTTGACGATCCTTAGAAAGAAAGCTTTTTAAAAAACAATGTCTGAAGAGGAGAGAACGCTGGTAACCAGTATTTTCTTCTTGTCCCACTATGTTTTCTGCTCTTTCGCCGCCAAACCTTATAATTCCACGGACATTTTGACTGTCGTCTGCAAATTTGAATTTGTGAAAACTCCAAATTTTTGTCGTTTGGTAAAGAGTTAACCCTTTACCATAAGGCAACGTTTTAGGCTTGTCTATACCAATAACAGTGACGTACGATAATGTAAGTGTGGTTCAAATGATGATATTTGTCCTTGAATAGGAAGAAAACATTTCGGGAAAATGAGAAAATGCTAGTTCCCAGCATTTTCTTCTTTCCCTACAATTTTTTTCAAATGACTTCTTTCTCGAGGTCGTCAAATCTCGGGATTGTTCGGTAAAGAGTTAAACGTTTACCTAGCGACCCCTTGGTGTGACGAACCTGACGAATTTTTAAAAGACTCTAGGAAAGAATAGCATGTTCGGTTTCTTTTTGAAAATACAACCTTACAGCCAGAGAGGAAAAATATATATATTAAAACTTGAAAGTGCATTAAATGACTCAGAATGTAGTCAGTTGTGTAAACATATATAAACTGCCAGTATATAGGGTGTAATGAACAGAGAAATTCAAGGGATTTGTCCTCATTTAAATCCGAAAACGACAACGGCAATTCTTTGAAGGCTGCCCCCCCCCCCCCTTCCCCCATCCCCCCCCTCCCAAAAAAAAAATGAAAATGAAACGACAAATGTCATCATTTTAGCCAAATTTAATTTGTCGTCTGCAAATGCTGTAAAGTTTTCGTCTGGTAAAGTGTTAACTGTAAACAGTTAAATCTTTACCACACAATCCCGACTTTTAACGACCCTAAGGAAGAAGCCTTTTGAAAACATCGTGGGAAAAGGAGAAAATACTGGTAACCAGCATTTTCTCCTTTTCCCACAATGTTTTCTACTCTGCCGAAAACAAATTTCAATGTTTGGATCACATTTATTTTGTCGTCCGAAAAGAGCTTTCAATTTGGATTGGTCTAAAATTTTGTTGTTTGGTAAAGAGTTAAATCTTATTTTGCAAACGAAAAAAAAAAAAAAGATTTGTACAAATTGAAAGAATTTGCAGACGAAGAATTAGAGGTGGCTCAAGCGATAGTATTTGTCTTTGAGAGGATAGAAAACATTGTGAGAAAAAGAGAAAATACTAATTACCAGCATTTTCTCCTTTTTCCATAATGCTTGAAAAAACTTCAGAGTAGTTAAAACTCTGGATTGTGTGGTAAAGGGCTAACACTGACTATTTGTGATTTTTTCTTTCTTTGTTCGAAAGGTATTTTACTCTATTTTTCAAAATGAGCTGCGCTCTGGCAAAAAGGGGCTTAATACGTCTCCGTGATGGATGATACCAAACAGTTGTCAGGTTAGAATGGATCCATAAAATCGATTTTGTCGAACAATTGTCTAAATCATAAGGTAGACTGGTCCTTTGACATATAGCGAAAAGTTTCGGCCCAGGTCAGCCTGCGCAGACTGCGCAGGCTGACCTGAATCGATACTTTTCGCAGATGCAGTAAGCCACCTTTTCACCTTTGAGCATGGCACAAATATTACAGCAAAACCTAGCACTCGTGACAACACTGCCGATTCCGAACCTACATCTAACCTCGTCTATGGTGTCACACCACTGGTTTTTTGCCATCTTGAAAATAGAGTGAAATTGACCATCTTTGAAGCTTCACAAATCGCTTAATGGCAAAACTTTGGCTTTACCGTCTCATGCTCTCAAAAGTACAGTCAGAGTCCTTCAAAACAATGCATGAAAAACAACATGTCAACCGATTGAGTTTTTCGCTAAATCCCAATCAATACAGGCACCCTAGAAATTGTCCTCTCAAAAATGCCTGTTCACCGCCATGACCCCAAGTTTTTGGCCCTCCACTGACATAAAATAGTCCAATCAATATATAATAAAATCACATCTAAATGGTCCCCCACTACCTAAATTTGAAGCAAATCTAAATTATATACCACCAAGCCCTCTCAGCTCCACGAAACAGTGCAACAAAAGTGATACTGCAAAATTTCACATCGGACTACTTTTGATACTACGACCCGGAAGCAAACTCGCAGTGGTGCGACACCCTATATCAAGGGAGGGGTTTCCATTTTGAAATACTACCAGTCACATGATTTTAACAAGGCGGTGCCCATGTAAATCGATTAGTAACGGCAACAGCAGCCACTCCGATAAGCGATCCGTCGCTGAAGAATGACTACGAAACTGACAAACCATTTTAGAAAATATATGCTCAACTTGTTCGTCAAAGAAATGTATTTAGAAATCGTGACTGTTGTCTTCTTTTTCTAAGTGGATTATTACGATTTAAGAACAGTAAAGCGGTATATTTCCTGCGAAGAAATGTACCGTGTAGGTGCATATCAAGCTACGTGAAACAGCCGAGGGACTTGATCAACGGATCAGCCGAGGTTTGCCGAATCCAAAACCCAAGCAACAGCTAATTCATGCCCTGTCTGGGTTTCACAGTTTGATTCTACTATTCCGTGCCAAAGTACACACCAAGCATTATCTTCCGTAAGGTGGCATTTTTTCGAAGAATATGACATGCGCAGACAACGACACTCCAAGTTACCGAAACCAGCGGGGATCGATGTATTTGTATGATGTTTAACACCCATTTCAACATGATTGTAGTTAACCTATCCAAGCTTTCTTTTTACTATACTTCACACAATATTCTTCCCAAGCCACTGACTGCTTTCCCACATAACCATCGTGAAAACAGCGATCAGCGGTGAGAGAGGAATGATTCCGGTCACAATGACTAAATCATCAATTCAGAAGGATATTCGTTGATCTAGGGATTTGAACCAGCGACTCCCTAGTCTCAAGTCCTGCGGGCTACCGACTGCGGTACCGGGCTTGACACCCACAGTTAGACTCTTTCAATGTTTAAAACATGTTTCTGAAACAACGCTTATCGGTTATATATTTTACATGTCCAATTATGGGCAATTAACTCCTTTCGGTGTCATTGGCGAAAACGGGGACTTTTGCGGACGGCAAGGATCAAGATCAGACTACACAGAACGTGCAGCCTGATCTTGATCATTGCTGTCCTCATGATTTGTCAAACCTTTGGGATAAAATGAGTCGCTCTCTGTCAAAAGGGGGCTTAATGCATCTGCGAAAAGTATCGACCCTGGTCAGCCTGCGCAGTCCGCTCAGGCTAACCTGGGCCGAAACTTTTCCCTATTGGTCAATTTTCTGCATGCACACGGATCAGTGTAGCCCGTAAATCAGTCGGTTGTTATACAAAATGGATTTTATTAATTCATAATTAGCTGATGACTTAGCTTGGTATCGTGGATCACGGAGATGCATTAAGCCCCCTTTTGCCAGAGCGTGGGTCAAATATTTTTGAGTTTTAATGGCTTGTATTTTCAACAATCGATAAGTGTCGGGTTTGTATATGAGATATGCTCTGATAAAAGGTGGTTTAAATGCATCTTCGCGATGCATTATAATTGTATACCTAGCTAGTAATCAATTATTTATGGACGCATAAAATCCATTTCGTCTAACAACTGACTGCGTCATGATAGACTAGTCCTTTGACATGAAGAAACTTTACCTGTGGCAAAAAGTTTCGACCCAGGTCATCCTGCGCAGGCTGACCTGGGTCGATACATTTAACAGGTGTATTAAACCCCCTTTTTAGGGAGCATTGCTACTTGTATTTGGCATGGAAACAATTGAAAACAAGGTGCAGTTACTTCTCTGTTGGCTATAATTACCATTATCTTGCTTTATCGACTATCTCATGTACAAACATACACAGAAATCAAATATATATATGAGCCATGTTCTGTGAAAAGGGGGCTTAATGCATCTGCGAAAAGTATCGACCCAGGTCAGCCTGCGCAGTCCGCGCAGGCTGACCTGGGCCGAAACTTTTCGCTATAGGTTAATTTTCTGTGTGTTGAAGGACCAGTCTACCTAGTGTGGTTTCCGTGGCTGTGAGGTAGAGAATCGGCCTCGTAATCAAAATGTCCTGAGTTCTATACCCGGGAGCGGATATCAACTTTGGGACTATTCATTGGCCCACACATTCGGCGCGAGTACTGGTGTAGTTTCCAGGAAGCAGAATCGAGAGAGATTAGTATAAGTTGTAAGAACTTGTTTCTCAATCGATGTAAAATAAATATGTTTAAACTAAACCAGTCTACCTCATGATCGAGTCGGTTGTTTAAAAAAGTGGCTATCATGGATCCATGATTCTATGATGACCTGATTGGCATCATGGATAACGGAGATGCATTGAGCCCCATTTTGCCACAGCGCGGCTCATATGTACTCGTATACAACTCGTAGTGGAATAATCACTGCAAAACTGCAAATCTTGTATAATTATTGTACATGACAATTTTACTGTACTACGACAGTCACATGTTTACAGCAAATCTTGCATAATTATTGTACATGACAATTTTACTGTACAACGACAGTCACATATTTACAGGGAGGCTTTATGACAGGCATATTTTTGGTTGAGTTCAAGATGTGTTCATGCCCTGCATATTCAATATGCATAGGGTATACACTCTTTGAGCCAAAAGGGGGCACAATGCACCTCCGTGATATATACTCCTCAAAATAAGTTAAGGACCACATATTCAACAGTCTACTGTTTCCTCAGTTTTATTGATTCTTACATGAAAAATTGTAAAAGATAATTTCATTGGCTGTAGTTAACAAATGTAAACGCCGATATCTAGGCGTATCAATTACACTCATACTGAAAATCAAAAAGCAACTCCACTATCAAAAGTCGATACTTTAGTAGATGGTGGGTGGGGTACACAAAATCTAAAATAATGGTCGCGCTGTCTAGCATCTGGATTTTTAAACACTTCAGTACCTGGTATGCCCGCCACGAGCCTGTATGACCATTTCGCACCTGGATTTGAAACTTCTAATCATCTTCTGGATAAGCGCACGAGGCATTCTCGCCCACTCTTCCCTTAAGGCAGTCATGAGGTCCTCCCGGGTCTTTGGCTGAAGTGGTCTTGCACAAATGCATCTCTGAAGAGTGTCCCACACGTGCTCGATCGGATTGAGGTCGGGCGATCGAGCAGGCCAGTCCATTCGTTCAATTCCCTCGCGTTCCAGATACTGGATGACCAAATGGGCCCGATGTGGGCGGGCATTATCGTCCATTAGAGCGAAATTGTCACCTACAACGCCAGCAAAGTCATTCAAAATCTCATTCGGGTTGCGTTCACCCGTTAGAGCCCCGTACAATAACGTACAGATCGGTAGAGCCGTCGTAAGACACACCTCCCCAAACGAGCACCGAAGGGCCACTGAAACAATCCTGTTCCACAATACAACAGTCTCTAAATCTTTCATTTTTTTTGTCTCCATACATGTCTTCGTCCGTCATTAAAGTCCACACAGAATTTCGATTCATCTGTAAATAGTATATACCTCAATCTGTTTAAAGGAATATCATGGTGTTCGCGCGAGAATTCAAGCCTTATTCTCCTGTGTGCTGGGGTCAAAGGCGGACGGACAACAGGTCTCCAAGCACGAATATTCACATCATGGAGTCTGTTCGTTCCTGATTGTCTGCATTTTGGAAAATATTACAGGACATGGGAAAAAACTCAATTCCGTGAAAAGCGTTGTTAGATCGTCTTGTTTAATCATGTTGTGCTGCATTAATGCTATCAGCTCAACACAACATATCTAAACAAGATGATCTAACTATTCTTTTCACAGAAATGAGAGGCGTTTTTCCCTCTTCTGTAAAATTGTTCGAAACGTAGATGGAATAGTTTCGTATTCACCCCTCGAGATGCTCTCCTGAAGTCAGTGCTAAGCATTTTGGCAGACTCTTACCTCCTTCTCTTAGCCACTGTGACAATACATCGGTCCTCGATGTTTGTTGTCTTCCTCGGACGACCACTTCTAGGACGTTCTGTGACGAAGCCAGTGTCAAGATACCTCTGCCAGATCCGGCAGATGACAGTATGGCTTACGTTGTACTGACGTGCAACGTTACATTGCGTAAGTCCAGCACGGAGCATTCCAATGATTTGCTTCATGTCTTGGACTGGCAAGTGCCTCCGTAGTGGCATATTTAGTGTAAATAACAGCTCAAAGAAATGTCAACCCTACAGAGAATCATAGAGATGTCTGAAAGAAAGCTCCAATGCAAATTTGCCTTACAGTGAAGGACACTAAAACTTTGCATGATGCAGGGTATACACGTGAAAACCATTTTACCCGTTTAACCTTTTCCCAAACGACAAATTTTGGACTGGTCCAAATTGAAAGAGCTTGCAGACGACAATTTTAAATTTTATGAAAATGGCAGGAAGGTCTCAAAAAGGGTAGAAAACACTGTGGGAAAAGGAGAAATTGCTCGTTACGAGCAATTTCTCCTTTTCCCACAGTGTTTTCAAAAGACTTGTACTGCAGACACGTGAAAACCAGGGCTTGTTTGGGAAAGGGTTAACCCGTGCAGGCACGTGACAATAACCATGTTCTATCCGTAGTGAGAACAGGAAGGTACACTGGTATAGTACAAGAATTAATACTAATGTCTGCAGTATTTCAGAGAACAGAGTGAGAAATGTGGTCCTTAACTTATTTTGAGGAGTAATATTATACTAAGCATGTCATCATATGACTATGGATACATAAAGTCCATTTTGTATAATGATCGACTTGATCTGGTGGTAGAATGTTTCTTTGACGTAAAAAAAAACAAAAAAAAACCAGCAAACAAGTTTGGACCAATGTCAGCCTGTGCGGACTGCGCAGGCTGACCTGGGTCGATGCTTTTTCCAGATGCATTTGGCCCCGTTTTCACAGAGCATGACTTAAATGCATTTTAACACCCAATTGTTTACTTTTGGCCACTACTCTGCCTTCAATACGTAAACAGACGTTTAGGGGTATAGCAAAGGCCAGAGGAGATATGTCTTGAGCAAACATTGCTGAGCTTGACGCGATGGAGGAAACTCAAGTATGGTCTTTAGCGGACTCAGCTGAGGTTGATTTACTGACCTTTTTTGTTCTTGATTAGATTCACTGACCCCCCCCCCCCCCCCCCCCCCCCCAGCAGTCTGGGTCCAGACTCACCAACTATTCTTATGAACATTCTTGGTCTTACTCTCGCGAATTTTCCAAATTTGGAGGTAGCATAAGTTTCTGATAGGCTAAACCATACACCATTTGGTTTAGCCAATCAGAACTTGCATTACTTTCTTAATCTAGAATAAGACAAAGAATATTCTTAAGAACGGTTGATAAATAACTGGAGATCCTTGCTACGAAGGTGAGGTGATAACGGTGTAGAAGGCAATTGGTTAATTCTGCTGGAAGATAACGGCCTTTCCTATACTGCGAATGTTCTACAGTACTTCAAAACCTGCAAAGAGGGGATATTGCATATCTCGACTAGCCATTCTGATCATATGGCCTGAATCCCATCCTGGATTTGTGGAATGAGTTGCAGTTTCAAGAAATATCCAAGAGCTTACTGCGATACTTGCTCGAGAATGGAACAATATTCCACACAGGATAATAATGAATCTGACGGGAAGCCTCACAGCATAGAATAGGGTAAAAAAAAAAACGTTAACTGTAACTAGATGTACCTGCATAACTCTTGACGCTTAAACCAATTTTGGATAGCATACATGTATATTGGTATTTTCGAACACAATTGCAGTCAACCTGTATAATCATATTCTTTTATAAACCAATCCCACAAAACAGATTGTAGAATATATTTGTATCATGTACATCTTGCTGTCTTTATTCTTGTAAGTAACTTGTATTTGGGGATCGATCTTACAATTAGATATGATTCGAGCTGTGTGAAAAGGGGGCTTAATTCACCTGCTAAAAGTATCGATCCATGTCAGCCTGCGCAGTCCACGCAGGCTGACCTGAATTGAAACTTTTTGCGATTTGTCGATTTTCTGCATGTTCAAGGACCATTGTACCCTTGGATAGAGCCTGTTGTATCGACAAAATGGATTTTATGGATCCATAATCATGTAATGATTTGCGTGGTACAAAACATCACGGTAACGCATTAAGCATTCTTTTGCCAGAACTTGGCACACATTTTTGTTACGTGTGAAGGATATGAAGGAGTCCTTTTTTGTAAAACTGAGCGTAGTGCTGGATGCCAGTGACTAGAGCAGTGTTGGATGCCAGTGGCTACAGAAGTGTTGGGTGCCGGTGGCTAGAGTAATGTTGGATGTCAGGGATAGAGTAGAGCAGGATGCCACTGGCTATAGTAGTGCTGGTCGCCAGTGGCAAGAGTAGTGTTAGATGCCAGTGGCTAGAGTAGTGCATGATGCAAATGGCAAGAGTAGTGCTAGATGCCAGTGGCTAATATAATATTGAAACCAGTGACTAGAGTTGTGTTGGATGCCAGTGACTAGAGAAGTGTTGGATGCCAGTGGCTAGGGTAGTGTTGGATGCCAGTGGCTTGAGTAGTGTTGGATTCAAGTGGCTAGAGAGGTGGTGGATGCCAGTGGCTAGAGTTGTGCAGGATGACAGTGGCTAGAGTAATGTTGGATGCCAGTGGCTAGAGTAGCGTTGGATGCAAGTGGCTAAAGTAGTGTTGGATGCCAGTGGCTAGAGTAGTGAGGGATGCCAGTGGCTAGAGTAGTATTGAATGCCAGTGGCGGGAGAAGTGCTGCATGCCAGTTGCTAGAGTAATGTTGCATGCCAGTGGCTAGAGTATTGCAGGGTGCCAGTGGCTAGAGTAGTGTTGGATGCTAGTTGCCTGAGTATTGCTGAATGATAGTGGCTTGTGTAGTTTTGGATGCCAGTGGCTAGAGTAGTGCTAGATGCCAGTGGCTAGAGTGTTGTTGGATGCCAGTGGCTAGAAAGACGACAAAAGGAGATTAATTTTTGTTAGCACAGCGTTTGTCACTTTATTTTATTGACATTGGTTTGTACATTCTCTTTAGTCCCAAGCATGTATATGGAATTTCTTATAGGATATCCATTACTGTGAGAAATATGTTTCCCTCTTGAAAATAAATTATCGTTTTCATCAAAGTTCTGTATCGGTTTCGTGAAGCAACAGCGTAATTAGTCTGGTGTCAAATAACCGTTTTTTTTTTTCAAGGCATTAAGTAAAGGACAGGCTTTACTATATAACGAACCTTCCGTAAAATAAGTGAAAAATCCTGCAACAGAAAATAACCCAGATATTTTAACTTAAAGGGTATAACCATTTTACACAGGTATTTTTTGTTCAGTTCTTTTTAGATAGATTCGACTATGTCTGAAAGCAATGCTGTGTGAAAAGAAAGTTAAATGCATCTGCAAAAAAGTATCGACCGCAGGCTGACCTGGGTCGAAAATTTTTACTTTCGGTCAATTTTCTGTATGTCAAGGATAAGTCTACCTCGTGATTTCGTCGATTGTTAGCCCTTTAGTTGCTACTCGCGACCCACTGACCTCTTGCGGACAGTGTAGGTCAAGATCAGACTGCGCAGAACGTGCAGTCTGATCTTTGATCTACACTGTCCGATACGGTATTTTCTTTCTGGTGAAATCAACTTTGAAACCGCAATGTTTGGGCTTTTAGTATTGAGTAGAAATTTGCGTTTCATTTATTCAGCAGCTTAGTGTTAATCCTTTATCCTGCTGTATAAAAAATGAAACTTTCAAACCGATGGTATAAATCCAAATTTTCGTATTTCAAAGGTATTTCTGGAGAAAAGATATCTGCTTATCGGACAAGATCAGATTGCATGTTCTGTTCAGTCTGATCTTGATCTACGCTGTCCACAAAAAGGTCATTGAGTCGCGCTTAGCAACCTAAGGGTTAACTCTTTACCACACAATCCCGACTTTTAATGACCCTGAAGAAAAAGCCTTTTGAAAACATTGTGGGAAAAAGAGAAAATGCTGGTAACCAGCATTTTCTCTTCTTCCCACACTGTTTTCTACTCTTTCCAAATCAAGTTTCAATTTTTGAGCCACATCTATTTTGTCGTCTGCAAATGCTTTGAATTTGGACCAGTCTAAAATTTTGTCGTTTGGTAAAGAGTTAAACGAAACGGATTGTGTGGTTCTATGATTATTATTATGGTGGCGTACTTTGTTTTTGCCAGAGCGTCGATCATATTTACGTTACAATTGAAGCTGATGTTGCTTAAAGGTTAGCATCGGGTACCGGACGGTGTAGATCCAAGATCGGACTGTGCGTTTTATGCTCTCTGATATTGCTGTACACCGTCTGCAAAAGCAATCAAAGGCGCCTGTAGCAACTGAAAGAGTTTATTATGAAGATTTAAAAGCGGTAGGGATAGCTAAACCCCCCCCCCCCCCCACACACACACACACCCTTTTCCTACGAGCCTGTGATGCATTACACCAAGCAAGTCAGCATACATACAGATCCGTGAGCTACATTTTGTTTAACAAACGTCTGAAACCTGAGGTAGAATGGTCTATGGATCTGCATAAAATATATCTAAATTAAAAAGGGTCGACCAAGGTCAGCATGCGGGGAAAAAGGCTCACTAGTTAACAAATGTAAATATCTCGGGGGTCAAATTTAACCCTTTACCAGACGACAAGATTTTAGACCTGTCAAAATTGAAAGCAAAGCATTTGCAGACGACAATTTCAATATGGCTCAAAAGGTGCATTTTTTCATTGATAGAGTAGAAAACATTGTGGGAAAACGAGAAAATGCTGGTTACCAGCATTTTTCTCCTTTTCCCACAATGTTTTCGAAAGGCTTCTTTCCCAGGGGCGTCAAAAGGCGGCATTGTACAAGAGAGGGTTAACTTAAGACAAAATTAATTCATACCATTTAAAAATAAGGATATTACGTGTCTGATAGTATGTTAAGCGCAATCTGTTAAAGTTCCAGTCGTTGACGGGAAAATGTATTGTAAAACTAGAACAAAAGTTGGCAATTTTTATTGATGTTTTGCCACACATTTTTCTGCCAGCCACTGGAATTTTGACAGACCTTACTGTAACACACTGTCCGACTTTTACACGGTATGAATTAAATTGGTCTTCATTTTGAATCTTTAAATGTTCATATTTGGCAGCTAGTGTGCCTTTAAGCAATGGAAATAAGATTTCCTCCTTTTCAAATGCATGTGCAAGGCTATGAGATATCCCTGATATTGTATAAACGAGCCATGCTCTGTGAAAAGGGGGCTTAATGCATCTGCGAAAAGTATCGGCCTGCGCAGTCCGCGATGGGTGACCTGGGCCGACGCTTTTCGCTATTGGTCAATTTTCTGTCTGCCTACGGACCAGTCTGCTTCATGATTAACCCTTTTCCACACAATCCCGACTTTTAACGGCCATGAGAAAGAAGCCTTTTGAAAACATTGTGGGAAATGGAGAAAATGCTGGTAACCAGCAGTTTCTCCTTTTCCCACAATGTTTTCTACCCTTCCCAAAACAAACTTCAATTTTTGAATCACCTTTTTTTTTTTTGTCGTCTGCAAATGCTTTCAAATTGGATGCGTCTAAAATTTTGTCGTTTGGTAAAGAGTTAAATCGGTTGTTAAAACTGTGGCTATTATGGATCCAAGATTATCTGAAGACCTGCTTGATATAATGCATCATGGGGACGTCTTAAGCCCCCTTTTGCTAGAGCATGGCTCTAATATAAGATTAACAGGTATTCGTCATTGAATAGCAAGTTATTTAACGTGTGCACGTATTTATGGGAGTGTACTAATCAATTTCAACTATAATTGCTCAAATTATCCAAACTGCCGAACAAAAGTGTTCTTAGAGCTGAAAATGTGACTTGTCTCCTAGATAGGTTTGCCGATCTTGAATTATTTTCATGTGAGCCATGCTCTGTGAAAAGGGGGCTTAATGCATCTGTTAAAAAGCATCGAGCCAGGTCGACCTTGGTCGATACTTTTTGCTATTGGTCAATTTTCTGCATGTTAAAGGACCAGTCTACTTCAGGACTCAGTCGGTTATTATGCAAAATGGATTTTATGGATCCATGATCATTTGATGACTTCCTTGATATGATGCATCACGGAGATAAATTAAGCCCCCTTTTGCCAAAGCATGGCTCGTATAAATATATAAATATAAAGGCAGATTATTCTACCTGCCATTTTATGTTGTACAATATCGGTCATGTCTGCAATCGAGGGCCTCCACAGAATTTTTAATTTCGAAGTTAAAATCAATTCTATAAAATTTGCACAACAAGAGGAAGATCTGGCTTTCTTTTTTCTTTTATATGAATACACTAAACGTCGATGGTCAATGAAAGTGTGCAGGCATACTAAGAAATCTTTGATTTTGTTATTTCACAGGTAAAATTAAACCAACAGCGGAAAACCATTGGCCGATAACTTTAGCCAAGAGAAGTCTCGGTTATATAGCATCTGACATAAACCGGTATTTGGAATAAATTTGGTGAAAAAGGTCTACTACTTGATTTAAAGAAAAAATGTATTTCAAAAGCCAAACATACATGCACACGCAGACGTGTTAAAAGATATTTGATTTAAAAAAAAAAAAAAGCCTTAATACGAGCGACATGAATCACTTGTGGACTAAATATCTAATAATTCAAAACACAAGCTAGATCATGTAATCATGTGGTTTTGAGTTCGAATCTCGGCTTTACCTAAGTTAATTTTGAGGGTTTTCAAAATTCATTGCAATAGAATCAGTGCATTCTTCTCTTGTAGATGTATACATGTGACCTATGCGAACCAATGCACCTGTCATGTCGACCAGTGCATCTGTCCATGCTTTACCCGAAGTTTCTTTAATCAGCGTGCGTAGACTGCCAAATATAGATCAATTGTTGCTCTCTTTCGTTTTTCTTATCTGCTTTTCCGCACCTCCATCGTCGGTACAACGATCAGTGGTGAGAGAGGAATGAATCTTATCCCAATGACTAGTTAGATCAGCAATCATATGAAAGATATTCGCCTTTAAGCTGTCGGTTAGATATCTGGTTTATGAATGAAAAAAAAAAAAAAACGTCTTATTGGTCTATCAACAAGCCTGCATAAAATATGGATAAATATGGTTTCTATATATTTGGAAAAACAAAACAAAAAAAAAAAAAAAAAACTTTTAAATTCCTGCTTTCCTTTTAAACAGCACTTTAAAAACAGTCAAAAAACTGGTTTTGTGATTTCTTGGAGACAATATTTTTCTATGGGAAAACGGCCCGTGTATGACGTAAAAATAGTATGTTTTACGACGACATCAGTTTCTAGCATGAAACATTGGTGGATGTCTATACAAATATAAAAGTTTAATACGCTGAAAGTAAGTTGGAAATTAGATAATCTGTCCTCATTAAACTGACAACGATTTTCAAGTAAGCATCCGATCGGTAGATCATTTTGGTCATTTTTGACCAATTAAGTAAATGTGCGAAAGATTGTGATATGTGTGGCGCTGTGCGATCAACCGGATGACATATAACTTTAAGCCACCCCCTTCTATATTAAGACTAAAACCTGCGACCCCTTTCTAGATTAAGACTAAAACCTAGAACGAAGTCGGAATTTTATTTTTAAAAAATCTAAAGGGTTGTTTCAGCTTCGCTCGTTATAATTAGTACACCGTATTGTCGTATATCAAAAGATATCTAAGAAGGTTGTGAAAACTGATAATTGTCAAGCCTTGGCGGGACAATTATCAGTTGTCCCAACCGAGTGAAATATTTTTGATGTACGACAACTCTAAAATACGTACTATATACTACTCGAAACAATTTAGGGAAGATTTATCTTTCAGTGTATAAAAGTAGGCAGTATATGAATGAATGTCTGCTTGAAAGTCATCATCTGTAAGGACAGAAGCATTGCTCAAACAAAGAAAAAGTTCGGTGAAATTCACAGCAGCACTGTGAATGAATGTCACTGATACCATGGAAGTAGAAAATGAAATTTAGCAAAATTTCAGACCGATTAATAAAGTGTATAACCACCTCATGCTGTAACACAGGGCACACATCGAATTGACTAGTTTCCTTGAGACATGCTTTGGAATTGTTTGCCACTCCTGAGTGACCCAAAGACAGAGTTCTCTGAGATTCGATGGAAGGGGGTGGGGGTGATTTGCCCTAATACGTCTTTCCAGAATATCCCAAAGTTGTTCGACTAGCGCCATATCAAGAGATATGCTCGCCAGTCCATCCGAACAGCATTTTCCTGGCGAAGGAAATCGTTGAAAATGTAAATCCGATGAGGTCTTGCATAATCATCCTGAAGCACAGCATGAAGACCAATACTATGAAGGCAAGGGAGAATGTGCTGTGTCGGGATCTAATCTCCATACCTCAGTGCACTCATGCTACCATCGACAACATGAAGATCAGCCCTATGGTGATAAGAGAACACTTTCGACACCAAACAGATTGTGCTCATGAACGTCACTAGCCCGTTCATCTGGGCGCCTGTACACACGAATTCGGCCATTATAATGCTGCAAAGAGAAACTTGACTCGTCAGTAAACAACACAGAAGAGTACTGAAGATGTGTCCATTGACGATGATGACGTTTCCAAGCGCCTCTTGCTGACCTATGTCGAGTGAGTGAACTTGGCCGCACAGCTTGACGTCTTAGACGGATATTCCTCCTGCGTAGTCGGTTCCTGATTGTTTGGTCGATAATGTTGGTGCCAGTAGCAACATAAAGCTGACCTCTGAGGCTATTTGCAGTGATAGTTCTTTGTCGGAGTGCGCACAGAACAAGGATATCGCTCATCCCCCTGTGTTGTGGAACGTGGGCGTCCTGACCTCGGTCTGTTCTGTGCCGTTCCCATTTACTGAAACGTGCGTCGTTATCTGCAAAATACTGATGGACTCAAGTCTGTTTACAGTCTGACGAAGCAAAATTCCTACCTCGATCCACCGTATGGCCACAGCCCTTTCCTCCCAGGTTAGATGACGACGTGGCTGTATGTTCAAAACAAGTGAAATTTTGTTGAAACAGGTGGCTTTTTTACAGCCAAACTTTGCATGCAAATTGTTTCAAGATGGAGGTTCACGAGAGTCTTGCTTGCCGTGCATAATGACCATTTCCATGCTTGCTGTGAAGACATGAAATAGTCAGTAAATTCATGGAAAACAATACCTAATTAAAATAAGTTGCCTTTTGAGCTGAGCCTCCAAAACTCGACAAAACAGAACTTAGTCTGTTTCATAAGTGAAATCTACATGTACCTTCAGTAAAGAATACACGTAAATGTATGTAATTTAAGTAGCAGATGGTTTGAATCCAAGAATAAACTGCATTTTTTTGCACTCTGATCTGTATCTACACATTCAGCATTCTTCACGCACCAAGGGTTAATGTTAACGTCAAATTGAAACATTGATGACACGTGCCCCTTTTTGGATGTGCAGAGGTTATTAAACAAGGTTAGCTATTTAATGAACGTACTTTCTTTTTATTAATATTTCATATATCTTATCTTTGTTTTCAACTGTAAAACAGTTTGTATTTTTGCCAGAGAGTTTCAGGGGGAAAAAAACTAACATAAATTAATCCATTGCGTAATATAGCGTTGATCGAAACTCTTTGCTCATGTCCCATTGTCAATCATAATCATAATGCAAACTTGTAATCTCTGCGTATATCTCGCGTAAGCCGTACACGATCGCAAAGCACATCTTTTAAACTTTTTCCTAAAATTCAAGCGTTGTAAACACGCACTCTTCCAACATTAACAGTCGCTTATTTGTGAGCCAAAATAGCAGACAGCAAGGCTGCACATCGGGCCAAATAAATGCGATGACCTGATTGGCCAGATATCGATTTCCACGGATCCATGTATTAAGTCTGATATGGATTATCCGTGGTATATCAAAACTAAATATCGCATAGGCGTTACTGCATGTTATGGTGGCATATTTCTGCCACGAGATACGAGATAACTATCGGGATAATTTTTGAAAACTGTCACGATAAACCAAAGTTTCCTGGAAATTTTATCTGGGTAGTGAAAAGTTTAAAAAAAAAAAAAAAAAATCAGTAAATATTTTTACGCAAAATTTCTCATCTGTGCACGAAGCTGACATTCGAGATAAAATCATCGGGATGGTTCTACCCGTTCCTCGATATCTATAAATAGAAAATTTACCATCTAGATGAACTCGGTAGCTTTTAACTGTACAAGATGGCACAGATGTTCCGAAACCGTATCTATTTATAAATACCGTGAATGTCAGTTGTGGACACGACCGCAAAAAATATCAAGATAAAAGTGAGAACTATTGCGATATTTTCATCGTGAAACTTTTTATTGTCGAGATAATATTTCCAGAAAAATTTGTTTTATCGCGATAGTTTTCTTAAATTATCGCAATAATAATCTCGTATCTCGTGGCAGAAACATGCCACTATAGCATGGATATTCGGTTAGTTGAAAGATGAAAGAAAATTTGTAACTGGGACATTACACTGAAAACAATAGGACTTATTGGTAAATAGAGGATAATTGTTCGTTTCAGTGCATGATCTAAATTTCTTTCATCGATTGAAAAGCAAGGTCTATGCTTTCACGAATGGCGAAACCACAAGTGGAAATATAAATTTTGGTTTCACGAGATAATAATAAAAAAAAAACCATTGATCATACACGGAAAACAAACACGTGTCGTATTTCACCTGGAATACGTAACATTTTATTGAAATAAACTTTTCCTGAGAATCCACAAATTGGAAGGGCTAAAGGAAGTAGAGACGTATCTATTTTAAAGGGACTTGATCAAGTTTTCTTTAGTAAGGGAGATACGCGATTGGGGAAAAAAAAGTTCGGTGTAAGAAAAATATAAAAATATAATTTACTGTTGAATTATAAAATTCACTGGTGATTTTGTACGGTTATAATTCACTGTTAGAGTTCTATTATTCACTGAAAAGCATAAAAGACATAATAACGGTATCCAATCCTCAAACAATGAATATAGCATTTTGTCAGCATATGCTTTAGCCTATATGCACGAGAATAACGTAAGGAACTTACCGCCTTAATTTTATACCATACGGCAATATTATAGACTTGTCAAATTTAAAAGGTAAGCATAAGACGAAGTCAACTTGTCGTAGCTGGTGGGAATTGTCTTCGAAAGGGTAAAACAGTTGTGGCAACAGGAGAAAATGCTAAAGTGCTCGTTACCAGCATTTTCTCCTTTTCCCCAATGTTTTCAAAATCTCCTTTCTCAGGGTCGCTGAAAGTCGGGATCATTTTGTAAAGGGTTAACTCTTTCACTACAAACTTTTGAGGTCTAAAAGTAGTTTTCAACCGCTATTTAGGGCGATTTCGGTCATAATTTAGTATCATATAGCGAACGATATAAAGATCAGGTTGCACGTTCTGTACAATCTTATTTTGATCAATGCCGTCCGCAAAAGCATAAAAAAAAATGTCGTCAGTGCCAATGAAAGAGTTAATTGTCAAAATGTTTTGTGTCACAACACGTTTTATTTGTGTATATCAACCGCTTGCACTTAACTTGACTTTATTTCATGCTTTTCGGTAGTTCATTTTTTATCACCAAAAAATACAAATATCCTCTATGTGCATGTATTCTAAACCTTTTAACCCTGAAAGTAGGTGTATTCTATCGTTTATCTAAATATTGGCGAGAAAAAATGTCACTATTTGCTTAAAGCAAGAAAGAAAAACTGGAGAAAAGCGGGAAAGAAAAATAAAAGGGAAAAAAATATTAATGACACGTTTTTCAGTTCTTTAGAGCAAACCCCACACTTGAATATAGTTTGTCTATCACAATTAAATAGTGAGTAACTTCTTAATGCTTTCAATTAATCAAAGCGGTGAAAGCGCTGCTGAGGTGGGGTGCGTTTTTTCCTGTGCAAATTGAAATCTAACTGTTGTACCAAAAATAAGCACGTAGTGCTACTAGAAAGAATTGAGTAAAAACAAGCAGTCATTTAAAGAGCTGAGAGGTATCTCTCGTGTAAATCACAGAGCAAACTTTCAAATTTCTCTCTTTTTTGTGTGTGAGGAGAAGGGGGTTTACTAGAATGTAAAAATTTCACGCCGTGAGAAGTATTATTAAGCAATATCCAGACAAATAAAGCAATCCTATTAAAGGAAATTACCACAAGAGTTCTCATGATGTTTCTAAGCTTTCCAATGCATTTGTTGACGCTTCTTGATGCCATATGGTGGAACTGATACATAAATGCGTATACCTACGCATGCCTCATGGTAGTCTGTTCTAACAGTCTTTTTTAAAATTGTGTTATGATAATGCTGTATTAATTTTCTTTACATATTTTATCGTCCAAGTCGTGTAAGGTCCCCAATTGTTAACGTTTTAGTCATGCCTTGATGCCAAAGTGAATAAAATGCTTTCTTAACAGTACTATTTTTCCAGCTAAGGATTTTGCAATGTTAGGTATCCCAGAATCAGATATTTCAGGTTCAATTTCCCACATGGTAAATCTGAGCTGGGATGCTTCGCACACCACCTTAAAAAGCAAGTCTAAAACGTCGTTGTCTGGTATAGATTTAACTCTTTTGCTGCTAACTAAATGGCTTCGGTTTTTTTCTCAAGGTCTAAAATAATATTTTCATTACAATTGATCCCTACTCTTGTCGAAGATTAACATCATGTAGTGGTCGGTGTAGATCAAAGATCAGACTGCACGTCTTGTGCAATCTGATATTGATCTACACCGTCCGCGAGAGTTATCCAAGTCGACATTGGAAATGAAAGAATTAAACAGATGAGATTTTCATTTCAACTTTCAACAGGAAATAGTGAAAGGAAGAACATGGCTAAACAGGATAGTTTGCTTGAAGGAGGTATCAAAAGAGATGGGCTAGAAAACGCAGAAATTACTGAAGTTCCTCTCCAAGAAGAGTTGAATGAATCCGGAACTTTTTGTGATGTATGTAAACTGAAATTTGTTTTGATTCGTGCCTTACATCTTTGCTTCGACTGTGAGTTGTATTTGTGCGGACAATGTTTTACTGGACATGATGACCACTTTCATCTGAACTTGACAGACAACGAATTAGAAAGGACATCAAAGAATGCTAGGCTTATAGAAAAAATAAATAATGAAACAGACATGGTGGGTGAATTTGAAAGAGAGTGTGTTTCGTTGGTTAACCAGATAAACGTAAAACAGAACATAGATCTGAACGATAGTGATATATCTGGACTTTGTGGTCTAGGGAACAAACGATGGGCAATATGCGATAATGGAAATAATTGTATAAAGGTATTCAGTCTCAGTCCGCGAAAGATACAGCGGTACATACAGCTCCCTTCAATGCCGTGGGGCATAACCGAGGTCATTCCGAACCCAGCGAATATCTCCGTTCAAGACCGTACTGCGTCAGTCAGAGATAGCATAATAGCGGTCACTATGCCTAAACTTAGTAAAATTGTACTCATCGACTTAGGTGTACGTCCAGCAAAGCAAATGAAAACAATTAAAACTGACAGAGATTGTTTCAGTTTGGAATTTTGGAATGAAAAATTTTATACTCTTGGTGAAACAAATCCCGATGGAGGGGAATTGCTTTGGTCGGTATTTATATTGGATACAAACGGAAGTCAACTGAGACATTTCGAAACAAATGTAAGTAGTGTGTATAGCTACTTCACTGTAATTCCCGGGAAGATATATCTAACTGACCGACAAGAAGATAAGATACTGTGTGTAACTGAAGAAGGCGATCTTCTATCTGAAACTGCAATAGAAGGAGCATGGCCTGCAGGAATTACATCAGATAAAGAAGGTTATCTTTACATCTGTACCTCGGAACACTATAAGGTATACAGAATGTCTCATGATCTTAGAGAAACTAGAGTGCTTGTAGATGATACAGCAGGATCTAGGACAAGCCCCGATGCTCTATGTTACTTTAGGAATAAATTGTATATAACACATTTGTTTGAGAAAAACTTTGTATCCGTCATTGGTCTGTTTTAAATAACCTGTTTATACAGACTATTACAAATTATGGGATAGAAAAAAAAAAAAAAAAGAAAAAAAACTAAGCTGGTGACCCACTTTTTTTTTTTAATTCATCAGTAATACATAAAATACATCCTTCTACAAAAATACCAAATATTAACAAATTCTATTATATACAAAAAATGGGATAACTGAAGTGAACGCCTGTCAAAACACATCTGAATCAACACAATCGGCTACAACAACAACAATCACACGGCAAAGGTATTTTGAGTGAGGCCGATGGAAGTTAAAAATATAAGAAGTGAGTTAAAATTACAAAAAAGAAAACATGTTTTGAAGGGGGGGGGGGGGGCGAGGATTCCGTTTAAGGAAAATACAAAGTCAAAAAAAAAGAAAAAAAAAATCCCAACTTTTTTTTCCAGAGCACGGCTCAGTCTAAAAATCAATAATTACTGAAATTCCTCTTCAAGACAGGTTGAATGAATCCGGAACTTTTTGTGATGTATGTAAACTGATTTTTTTTTTTTTTTTTTATTCGTGCCTTCCATCTTTGCTTCCGCTGTGAGCTGTATTTGTGCGGACAATGTTTTATTGGACATGATGACCACTTTCATCTGAACTTGACAGACAACGAATTAGAAAGGACATCAAAGAATGCTAGGCTTATGGAAGAAATAAATAATGAAACAGACATGGTGGGTGAATTTGAAAGAGTGTGTGTTTCGTTGGTTAACCAGATAAACGTAAAACAGAACATGGATCTGAATGATAGTGATATATCTGGACTGTGTGGTCTAGGGAGCAAACGATGGGCAATATGCGATAATGGAAATAATTGTATAAAGGTATTCAGTCTCGGTCCGCGAAAGATACAGCGGTACATACAACTCCCTTCAATGCCGTGGGGCATAACCGAGGTCATTCCGAACCCAGCGAATATCTCCGTTCAAGGCCGTACTGCGTCAGTCAGAGATAGCATAATTGCGGTCACTATGCCTAAACTTAGTAAAATTGTACTCATCGACTTAGGTGTACGTCCAGCAAAGCAAATGAAAACAATTAAAACTGACAGAGATTGTTTCAGTTTGGAATTTTGGAATGAAAAATTTTATACTCTTGGTGAAACAAATCCCGATGGAGGGGAATTGCTTTGGTCGGTGTTTATATTGGATACAAACGGAAGTCAACTGAGACATTTCGAAACAAATGTAAGTAGTGTGTATAGCTACTTCACTGTAATTCCCGGGAAGATATATCTAACTGACCGACAAGAAGATAAGATACTGTGTGTAACTGAAGAAGGCGATCTTCTGTCTGAAACTGCAATAGAAGGAGCATGGCCTGCAGGAATTACATCAGATAAAGAAGGTTATCTTTACATCTGTACCTCGGAACACTATAAGGTATACAGAATGTATCATGATCTTAGAGAAACTAGAGTGCTTGTAGATGATACAGCAGGATCTAGGACAAGCCCCGATGCTCTATGTTACTTTAGGAATAAATTGTATATAACACATTTGTTTGAGAAAAACTTTGTATCCGTCATTGGTCTGTTTTAAATAACCTGTTTATACAGACTATTACAAATTATGGGATAGAAAGAAAAAACCTAAGCTGGTGACCCACTTTTTTTTTTTTTTTTTTTTTTCTTTTTTTTTTTTAATTCATCAGTAATACATAAAATACACCCTTCTACAAAAATATTAAATATTAACAAATTCTATTAAAAACAAAAAATGGGATGACTGTAGTGAACGCCTGTCAAAACACATCTGAATCAACACAATCGGCTACAACAACAACCACACGGCAATGGTATTTTGAGTGAGGCCGATGGAAGTTAAAAATATAAGAAGTGAGTTAAAATTACAAAAAAGAAAACATGTTTTGAATGGCAGGGGGGGAAGGATTCCGTTTAAGGAAAATACAAAGTCAAAGAAAAAATCCCAACTTTTTTTTTCCAGAGCACGGCTCAGTCTAAAAAATCAATAATTACTGAAATTCCTCTTCAAGAAGAGTTGAATGAATCCGGAACTTTTTATGATGTATGTAAACTGATTTTTTTTTTTTTTTATTCGTGCCTTCCACCTTTGCTTCCGCTGTGAGTTGTATTTGTGCAGACAATGTTTTATTGGACATGATGACCACTTTCATCTGAACTTGACAGACAACGAATTAGAAAGGACATCAAAGAATGCTAGGCTTATGGAAGAAATAAATAATGAAACAGACATGGTGGGTGAATTTGAAAGAGAGTGTGTTTCATTGGTTAACCAGATAAACGTAAAACAGAACATAGATCTGAACGATAGTGATATATCTGGACTGTGTGGTCTAGGGAGCAAACGATGGGCAATATGCGATAATGGAAATAATTGTATAAAGGTATTCAGTCTCGGTCCGCAAAAGATACAGCGGTACATACAGCTCCCTTCAATGCCGTGGGGCATAACCGAGGTCATTCCGAACCCAGCGAATATCTCCGTTCAAGACCGTACTGGTCAGTCAGAGATAGCATAATTGCGGTCACTATGCCTAAACTTAGTAAAATTGTACTCATCGACTTAGGTGTACGTCCAGCAAAGCAAACGAAAACGATTAAAACTGACAGAGATTGTTTCAGTTTGGAATTTTGGAATGAAAAATTTTATACTCTTGGTGAAACAAATCCCGATGGAGGGGAATTGCTTTGGTCGGTGTTTATATTGGATACAAACGGAAGTCAACTGAGACATTTCGAAACAAATGTAAGTAGTGTGTATAGCTACTTCACTGTAATTTCCGGGAAGATATATCTAACTGACCGACAAGAAGATAAGATACTGTGTGTAACTGAAGAAGGCGATCTTCTGTCTGAAACTGCAATAGAAGGAGTATGACCTGCAGGAATTACATCAGATAAAGAAGGTTATCTTTACATCTGTACCTCGGAACACCATAAGGTATACAGAATGTATCATGATCTTAGAGAAACTAGAGTGCTTGTAGATGATACAGCAGGATCTAGGACAAGCCCCGATGCTCTATGTTACTTTAGGAATAAATTGTATATAGCACATTTGTTTGGGAAAAACTTTGTATCCGTCATTGGTCTGTTTTAAATAACCTGTTTATACAGACTATTACAAATTATGGGATAGGAAAAAAAAAACTAAGCTGGTGACCCATTTTTTTTTTTTTTTTTTTATCAGTAATACATAAAATACATCCTTCTACAAAAATACCAAATATTAACAAATTCTATTATATACAAAAATGGGATAACTGTAGTGAACTCCTGTCAAAATACATCTGAGTCAACACCATCGGCTACAACAACAACAACCACAATATCATTTGAGGAGATGTTTTGAGCTTTTTATAGGTCTTTAGGGAAAATAAAACGGTTTCTGCAACTTTTGCGTACTTTTACTGTTATATCATACGCTGTTTAGTTTAGTACAGTGTAGTGCCTTGCTAAAATAAATCCTCACGGAAGACCGGATGTCCGGGTTACCTGATGTTGCCTGGTGGGAATTTAAATTTCTTGTGCAATCGGCATCTAATGTTTGGGGCTAGTAAATAATGTTAGTGCACTCTCTCGTTTCTCTGAGACTTCAAATGTCAACGACAGTTTTTATTTATTTATTTTTTTTTTTTCTACTTTGTCTGCCTTACTTTCTGTTTGTGTGCTTGCTATGTGTTTAATGGTGTTTAAATAAACTTGTACGGTAATGTGCCTTACCCGAGAAAACCCTCATGTTGCTTCCAATGCTTTGATAAGGTCCGAACCCGAGTCCCTTGGATTGCTACCCCAACGCAGGGTGTTATTCAAATCTGTGCAAACGGTATCTAACCTTGTAGAATCTATTTGTAATGTCGTTTATTTAATCGTTCGTAAATTCTTTGTATTATCACCGAGATTTCAAATATGAACATTGTCATTTTTTCCTTATTGTCACTCTGTCTTAATTACGCTTTTGTTGTTCTACAAGGTGGATCAGCTGAAAGCAAATATTTACTCACCCAGGATGTTTATTCAAATCTCCTGTGCAAATAGTGTAGTGGAGCCATTGTATATTATCATCTGTTGGTTTTTTTTTTTTATAATCTTCTTTTGTTATCATCGAGATTTCAAATATCAACGTTGATTCTTTCTTCCGTATTGTCATCCTGTCTTTATAGTTTGTGTGGTGTTCTACAAGGAGCATCAGATGAAAGGAATTTATTATTTTGGTAAATTGGGTTGAATGCATCTCCATGGTGCATTATACCAAGCAAGTCATGATATAATTCTGGATGCATAAAATACATTTTGTCTAACAAATGACTGAATCATGCAGTAGCCTGGCCTAGAAACATGAAGAAAACTGACCGATGGCAAAAAGTTTCGACCCAGGTCAGCCTGTGAGGGCTGCGCAGGCTGATCTACGTCGATTCTTTTTGCTAATACATTAAACCCCTTTTTTCATAGAGCACGGCTCAAATTTAGGGTTGTCGTATTGCAGAGTCTTGCTTGTTTCACACCTTATAACACCTCGAGATATATATATCCACAATAGAGTTCAGACACTGTATACATGTACATGGTTATGTCTATCATAAAATATGGATAAATGTTAATTGTCTCCCACTTTCCCTAATTGCAGACTTTTTAGCTGCATTTAATCCTTTACCAAATGACCCTAATGAAAAAAAGTTCTTTGTAACATTGTGAGAAAAGGAGAAAATGCTGAAAAATAGTATTTGCTTCTTTTCCAATGATGTTGAAATCGAAATCAAATATAAACCGAGTATGATGGAATTAAAAGCTCAAGGAACGGAGGGAAAATGGTATTTTTAGTTGAGGCTGGTGGAAATTAAAAACATAAGAAATGAGTAAAATTACAAAAAAGAAAACATTTTTGAATTGGAAAAAAAAGGGGGCTTCCATTTAAGGAAAATACAAAGTAAAAAAAAAATCCCAACTTTTTTTTCTTTTTCCAGAGCACGGCCCAGTCTAAAAATCAATAATTTTAGAATTATTAACTAGTATCACACAATGTATGGTACAATTTTACACTGTACATCACCGAGATATCCACACATAAGTCTCCCTTACTGACTAGAAGAGCCCATTTGACTGGTTTGGGGCTGCATCCGTAAGGGAAGACGAAACGTAACAAAGAATCTGAATAGAAAGAATTGTAACCTACATGTTTACAACCTACATCTGAATGTGTAAAACTAAGACTGTCGCCCAAGAAGTACTTATCTTTCAGCGGCTTATTTTACACACACACACACACAAAAAAAAAAGACAGAGGGCAAAAGAAAACTAAACTAACAAGACGTGTCACTGAGAAGTGATTAATGCCCCCGAAAACACATATGACCTTGCTGTGACCTTGACCTTTACCCATTACCTACATGACTCTTGCGCATGACACATCGTCTCAATGTGGTTAACATTTGTGCAGTTATTGAAATCAAAATTTGACCTTGCTGTGACCTTGACCTTTAACCCAAGGACATGACTCTTGTACATGAGAAACCGTCTTTATGTAGTGAACAATTCTGCAAAGTTATACTAAAATTCATTTATAATTAAAAAGGTTACAGGCCGGACACGAATACTATATACCCACACACCTATTACATTGCCGTGATCTTGACCTTTATGTGCATGGTACATAGTCTCGATGTGGTTAACATATGTGCAATGTTATTTTGAAATCGGGTTAAAAGGAAAAAAAAGGTATGGCCCGGACACGAAAACGACCCCCGCCTTAAACACATTTGACCTTGCTAGGACCTTGACCTTAAATCCACGGATATGACTCATGCGCATGACACATCATTTTATGTGGTTAACAATTCTGCAAAGTAATACTGAAATTCTTTCATAATTAAAAAAGTTACAGACCAGACACAAATACTACCTCCAAAACACATTTGACCTTGCTGTGACCTTGACCTTCACCCTAAGTACATATCTCTTGAGCATGACACATCTTAATGTGGTTAACATTTGAGCCGAGTTATATTGAAATTGATCAACTAGGAAAAAAGTTATGGCCCGGAAGGGGGCGGACGGACAGACGGACAGACGGACGGACGAACGGACTACACAAGAACTATATGCCTCCGAAAAATTTCTTTCGGGGGCATATAGAAAAATTATCATCGTTGATATTTGAAATATCAAAGGTAACAGTAGAAAGTACTAAAACATTGATGACTGACATTATGTGAAGCCTCCACAACAAAAGGTACCATTTGTTCATGGACTTTTATCACTTAAACTAAAAGCCCAAACATTGCGGTTTCAAAGTTGATTTCACTGGAAAGAAAATACCGTATCGGACAGTGTAGATCAAAGATCAGACTGCACGGTCTGTGCAGTCTGATCTTGATCTACATTGTCCGCAAAAGGTCAGAGGGTCGCGATTAGCAGCTTAAGGGTTAAAGCTCTACAGCACAACAATTTTTCAAACTGGTCCAGATTGAAAGCATTTTCAGACAACGAAGTAAATGTGGCACAAATAATGGAATCTGTGAATGGCTAGAAAATATTGTGGGAAAATGAGAAGGTGCTTGTTATCAGCATTTTCTTTTTTTCCAATGATGTTTTCAAAAGCTCTCTTCCTCAGGGTCGTTGTAACGGGGGATTGTGTGGTACAGAGTTAACGCTGTACCACAAAATCTCGAGTTCTAAAGAATTTGGTGCTAATTTTTGTGATGCTGACATTATTGCAAAATATGCGAATCAAAGTTTTGCCATAATATCTAAAAATCTCACTTCTAACCCTTTAGCCGAGCCCCGGTAGCTCAGTCTGTAGCGTACAGGACGTGAGAACAGGGGATCGCCGGTTCGATCCCTGCTCGGCCAATTTTTTTCCGAGGATTGGTGATAGTCACTGCGACAGGATTTATTCCTCTCTCACGTCTGACCATAGTTTTGACAATGGCTATGTGGGAAAGCAGTCAGTGGCTTGGAAATAATGTTATGCGTAGTACTGGTAAAAGAAACTCCAGGGAAGCATGGGTAGTGCACTGACCGCGGAGATATAACTGAAATAATGTTAAAAACGGTATAAAACACCATACAATCAATTAATCTAACTCATTTACTAGATGAACAAAATCAAGACTTCTGCATATCGATAGAATTCGCAGACGATGGATTGAAAGCAGGGTGAAAGTAAGAAAGTTGTCTTTGAAAGGGCAGAAAACAACTGCAGATGTTGGAAAAGAATAAAGTGCCGGTTATCGGCTTTTTACCCCTTTTCTACAGTGTTTTCAATTAAATTCATCCTCGCACAGGCTTAATTGGTAAGGGCCAAACATATAAATAAAATGACAGATCATTTTCTCCATCTCACGGCTAATTCATATAATGTTTAGTGTGAAATATTCATTACGTAATGATATTTGAGTATATGATCTATGCTGTGTGAAAAGAGGGGTTATTGCATGTGCAAAAAGTATCGACCCATGTCAGACTGCGCAGTCCGAGCAGGCTAACATGGGTGGAAACTTTTTGCTATTGGTCACTTCTTTGCATGTCAAAGGAATAGTGTACCTAATGTGCCAGTCGGTTGTTAAACAAAGTGGACTTGATGGATCTATAATTATAAGAGGACTTACTTGGTACCATGCATCGCGGAGATTCATTAAGCCCCTTTTTGCCAGGGCATGGCTTATGTAGTGCCACCATCCGAAAAAAACTGATAGCGCTTTTGGTCAGAACAGATTTATCATCAGGGAGAGAAACACATTCTTTTTTTGTGAGTGATTGCTCAGACGATTTTTGGTGTTGATCGTTTGATTTTCGTTTATTCATCGACAGCCCCAGAAGGCTGTTAATTATGGAACGGGGCACAGTGCTGGATACACGACGAGACCCATCTTAATTGGGTCCGGTTTCACAAAAAAACAGCTTTTAGTCTCTTGGTCAAATCTGTTAACAAACTTAAGATTCCTACTTAAGCTGAGTTTGGTATTGGAGACACATTTCACTGACAATGACAGAGTTATGTAACATTCTGAAATCCTGAGTTGACACGACATTTCAGACTCAAATAAAACAGTAAACAGACTTACTTCAGTTAACCCTTTCCCAAACGACAAATTTTGGACTGATCCAAATTGAAAGAGTTTGCAGACGACAATTTTAAATTTGATGAAAATGGCAGAATGTTCTCAAAAAGGGTAGAAAACACTGTGGGAAAAGGAGAAATTGCTCGTTACGAGCAATTTCTTCTTTTCCCACAGTGTTTTCAAAAGACCTGTAGTGCAGACACGTGAAAACCAGGGCTTGTTTGGGAAAGGGTTAACTGACTTATGTCCACTTTTTGTATAGTTAAGTCTGGAACGTTGTAGCAACCTAGGATTGGAAAACTGTACTATAGTCTGTTAATGTTAGTGAAATGTGTGTCAAATAACAAACTTATCTTAAGTCGGTAAATGCGTCTGTTAACGTATTGGAGCATAATAAGAGGCTAAACTTCTTTTCGTTAAACCGGTTCTTTAACGTGCTCAGTTTATATTACCGTCACGCGGGACCTCGTCTTATCCGAAAGACGATTACACGTTTTGTGTCTAGCAGCAGACCCTTTTGAAAACATTGTGCAAAAAGGAGGATTGCTCTTAACGGGACCTTTCTCCTTATGGTCACTTTTGTTTTTACTTTTAAGATATACGGATACATAATCAAGTATTCAAACTTAATTATAAATCGATTATCCATAGCTCACAGACATCCCAAAGTCGCCTGCTGTAAATTTTACCCAGGAGGTAATATGTAACCAAACGACAAAATTTTAGACTTGTCCAAATCGAAAGCATTCGCAGACGACATATCAAATGTTACTTAATACATAAATTTTTTCTTTCAAAGAGTAGAAAACATTGTGCGAAAAGAATAAAAAGCAGGTTACCACGATTTTTTTAAAAGCCTTTTTCTTCAGCGTCGTTAAAGGTCGGGATTATCAGATATAGAGTCAAACTAATAAAATTCTGCAAGCGGACTTGGTCGTGAAACAGGTCGATGGATCCGAAGCTTAAACCATCCACATACCCGAACAGAACCAATGAGTATCAAGAACATGACCACGTGACGAGCGGTGAGTTTAACCTTATGAGGACTGAACTGGAAAATAAGCTTTGTGATTATGTAAAGACTGAAATTAAGAAAGCGCTGATGGAAAATCAAAAAAACGAAACGGGGCCATCGAAAGAACAAGAGACCGATCGCACTGTTCTGGATAAACTAAAACGTTTTATGGCCATTCATGAGTACATTTCATGGAGTGTCACATATATCGTCCTCGAACCAACTCTGGGTGCGTGTGTTTTGGCTAGCACTTCTTCTAGGTAAGTACTTATCACATAACATCCCTTGATTTCAATGAAAGGTGTTTATTACCAATTGTCTTATGTACATACGTTTGAAATGGTATTTTGTGATTTCATTATAAGAGCGTTATTTGACCTTATTAGTCAGGGCATTTTAATCCTCAAAAGTTATTTCGAAAACAAGAACCTGATATTCGTTGGATTTTGAAATAAAAATCATTATTATCCATGCTGTCCAAAAAAAAAAAAAGTCGCCAAACTCTCACAAAATATCATTACTCTAGACTCGTTTAACTGGATTGTATATCAGATGCCAATTTATGTCAGCTCCCATATGGTGTGCAACACACGAAAAGGGGCCTTCGGACATATGAGTAAAAGTGTGTCGTCCCAGATCAGCCTGTGCAGTCTGTGACTAATCCGAGACGACACTTCACGTTTTTGTGCGATTTTTCTGTTTCACGAGAGTCTACTGTATGAAAAAATCTTATGTAGTCGTAAACACAGGGATTTTTAGCGTTTTTTATGTTTTACATGTATATATAATACAAGGGATGCAACTGACATTATCGGCAAAGTCTACTTGTCATCACAAAAACACAAGTTACTTCGTCAATATTACAGATAATCACATAAGGTCTACTTTATCTAGCTCATTACACATTTTTCTAGCGAAAAATAACGTGGTTTCATGACTAAACGTTCAATGATTTGTGCTACAGAAGCCGGTTTCTCGACAAATAGGTCGAAATTGTTTGGTCCGACACGGGTTCGTTCAGTGCGCTTGTCAGAGTAAATCTACTATTCTGTACAAGATCATGGCCAAAATACTTATCGGTTTGATAAAACAAGTAAATATCGTTAACCAACCTTCGTTGTTTAATAATAACACGAAGAATACAGCTCCAAATCGTCCGATGTTTGATCGATTCACTCAAATTTCAAGGAAGCAGCCATAATTGTTGTCACGTGATCAAAATGTATCAAGGCATTTCATTGGTCGGATTTTTGGTTCCGACCAATGAAATGCCTCGATACATTTTGATCACGTGACAACAATTATGGCTGCTTCCTTGAAATTTGAGTGAATCGATCAAACATCGGACGATTTGGAGCTGTATTCTTCGTGTTATTATTAAACAACGAAGGTTGGTTAAAGATATTTACTTGTTTTATCAAACCGATAAGTATTTTGGCCATGATCTTGTACAGAATAGTAGATTTACTCTGACAAGCGCACTGAACGAACCCGTGTCGGACCAAACAATTTCGACCTATTTGTCGAGAAACCGGCTTCTGTAGCACAAATCATTGAACGTTTAGTCATGAAACCACGTTATTTTTCGCTAGAAAAATGTGTAATGAGCTAGATAAAGTAGACCTTATGTGATTATCTGTAATATTGACGAAGTAACTTGTGTTTTTGTGATGACAAGTAGACTTTGCCGATAATGTCAGTTGCATCCCTTGTATTATATATACATGTAAAACATAAAAAACGCTAAAAATCCCTGTGGTCGTAAAGTGCCGCGCAGGCTAATCCGAGACGACACTTTACGCAAATGTCCGAAGGTATCATTTCGCATGTTGCCGGCCATAGATGCACTTTTATCCCTATACTGAACAATCCCATGTTTTGACAACCCTAAGGGAGATATGGAGATCTTTCGAAAACATTGCGGGAAAAGGAAATGCCATTAACCAGCATTTTCACCTTTCCCGAGATGTGTTCTACCATATCAGAGCCAAATTCAGTCATTTGAGCAACATTTACCGCGGCGTCTGCAAACGCTTTCAATTTGGATAGGTCTGAAAGTTTTTTTTTTTCTGGTAAAAATGATTTGAGGTCACTTACCACGCATTTTCAATAAGCAGGTGCATTTGCTGTCGCTAGCAAATTACTGTGAGTATTTGTATAATGCAGATGGATTGGTGTTACCAAAAGTCAAAGAGGAACCATGTTTTCTTGGATCACATACCGTGGCAGTGATTTAATGACTCGCCTATTTACTACAGACGCTACAAGTCCGATTTTGACATGTTCGTTACTGTCGCCGAGTTGATACCCTTTAATTAATAGACCCTTATCGCGATAATCGTATCATGTAGCGATTACAAGGTTTAGCACATGTTAAAAATAGTCTTCTTCTTGAATAGTGATATACTAAATTGATCGTAAGTTCAAACCAATTCATTGAAGATGAGGGTAACTATGCGATTTTCAAACACACAGTTTTTAAAAAACATGTCCGTTACCGACGAAGTTGTAACTTAAAATGTGCAACTGATTCAATTTTAACAAAATGGTAAACCTGGTAAAAACTCTTTTTCATAGTGAACCACTTAATGACCTGCAAAAAATGACTTTGATTTGACATGTTCATTACCTAACAAAGCTCGCTTTTGCACTCTAATGTATTTGCTTTATTCTTGTTAGTATCTAGAATGTCAAGAAAACTGCTGAAACAACTGCTTCTTAGGGACATGAAACAGTTTTATTATCCGAAATATGCAAATATAACACAAAATGAAACATTCCGTTACTGAAATTTTCGTTACCGAAATTCGAAACCAACACACGGAGATGCTAGCTTTAAAGATTTACGTCAAAATTCATTTGGACCTACTTGATCCGATGACATCACAACACAATAATGTTGTATTCAAACAAGGGCATGTCTTTATGGCATCGTTGACAAAAGGTTGTGAGCATTTTTGTGTCCTTTTTTCATTACATGAAAACTCTTTCCAAATACATATTTATGGTATGATTATTAAAATATAATACACAACATTTAACATAAAACAGCAACGGGTACATTTATTTAAAACGTCTTATGGGATTTCAAATCCAAGACATGTTCGTTACCATGTGGTAACGAATATGTCATCTTGAAAATACTGTTCTGAATAAAGCTAATCAAGAACATTTGAGGAAAAAAATATGTGGCTAATTGTCTAGTTCACTGGAAATTGCTCTATCTTAAAAAAAATAAATAAGTAGTTAGGTAGATCAATTTGTTAACAAGAAAAACACATTACATAAATATAATGCTGGTGGTTGTCTTTATATTGATTCCAGCACTGATCAAAGCATTTATATCAAAGTGTATTTGATGAGCAATTGTAACTTTAAAATTCTTTTTTGAAATTCTTTGCAAAGTTACAGCACCAAAATCATGCGGTAAATCACAGAGCATGTTAACAATTTGGTCCCTTTTAAAATGAAGCTGAAAAATACAAATTCATGTACATTTTGTGGCACAGATGCTGAAACAATTATACATTTATTCTACGAATGTAGATACACGAGATCTTTGATAAATAGAATCACAAGAATAATAACCAATTTTGATCAAACTGTGCAAATCAACAGCTCTATTTTACTTTTGGGCTCAAGAGCACCAAATATTAATTTGGATATACTTCTTTTGGAAATCAAGAAGTATATCTATTTTTGTAGAAATAAAGTAAATAAACCTTCAATAGGTGGATTAAGGAACTATCTTATCACTAATTTACAAATTTACAAAAATACTAAGATGTTTGAAAAAGGAGAACGTACCATGGCATTTGTAGAACAAATCATACAAAACCTCCCATGAGCAGATTAAGATAGTGAATAAATGAAGACAAAACCAAACATAATCTATAAGTAAAAAGTAGAATTAAAGACAAAAAAAAAAAACCTGGTCAATTTTAGCGCGCAAACACACACACCCACCTACCCCCCCCCCCACACACTTTTTCATCACAAAAAAAAAAAAGCTTTGTTGTCACCTTTTGATCATTAATTTGGCTAATCAATTAATATGTAAATTGGTTAAACTTGAAATTTTGTAATGGTAAGCTTATAAAAGAAAAGAACTTGGAATTTATTAACATAATGAAACATAATGATATTGTGAATAAATCTATGTATTACTAACAAAATATTTACTAACACTGATTTGTAAAGTATGTTGGGGGATGGCCACGACCCTCACATACTGATTGACGTGGCAAATAAAGCTTAAAAAAAAAAAAAAAAAAACAATTTGGTCCCAAGAAATCAAAAGCGTTACTGAAAGCTTTTTTCCAAGAAAATTAGACCAAACTGAAATGTTCGTTACCCGGTATGTTACATTTACAATGAGTTTTAAGGGTATCGAGCATGTAATAAGTGTTTGGGATTGACATAGTGATAATATTGATTGATAACCACAAATATCTTACAACTCATAACAATCAAATACGAATTTTACAGATAGAAGTCATTGTGGGAAAAGAAGATATTGTGTGACGAGACTTTCTCCTTTTCTTGCGAATTTTTTCTCCATTTCCTTAAATTCTATGGACAGTGTAACATACGGTTATTTTTCAGTCGCATAAGTGCATTTGAAATTCAAAGACCGTAAGGCCCCCAAAGTGTTACTGACATAAAGACCAGCAAATGTTCTTTGGGAATGCCTGGCAACATAGTAACGAACACGTCAAATTGTTTTCAGGAAGTGTTTAGTATTTAAGTCGTAACACGGTTTTTTTCCCTTTCCGTTTTTTTTTTTTTTTTTTTAAACTGGTTTCAACTGAATTTCGTTCTTTTGTGGTGTTTTAGTACGTTTTTTGGGGTATTAGTGTGGGTTGGTGTTCTTTTTCTATCCATTTGACATAGCTGGCCAATGGCAGAACTGGATATGCATTACATACTTCCGAAATATATGTCTACTCTCTACTATGAATCTGCCTTTCACTCCCTACTTACAACCAAAATGAATGCGATATACATTTCTCTTTTCTTTATTGAATACAGCGAAGCATGTCAGCTACATGTATATCGATACAGTGGAGCATGTCAGTAAGATACAGCGGTGCTGTTAACAAAAACCCCGACATAGGGGAGAACATTAAAAGCAATGAGACCATATTCTAGCTAGAATGAAATAACATTTTACGATATATAAATCCGCTTCATAGACAAGAACGCGACGTCCAGCCACAAAAAAAACCAGCGAAGTTACTCTGAAAAAAGCTGTATCCCAAAACAATTCAGCGTCTTGCTCAACGGCATACGTTGGACTTCGTATTTTAAATCGTGTAAAACATTTCCTCTGACAGTATTAAAAACCATAATTTAATTAAATGAAATGATGGTGTGTTAAGGTAAGACCTGTGTAATGGAAAACAGCTATTTCCACTAAAATATCATCCTGCAAAATTAGCTATAATTAAAAATGAGTATTATTGAACTACTTTCACCTTTTCATTTTTTCCATTTTTTCCTTTTTTGAATTATCATTTATAAATTTAAAACCGCTATATTCTCAATTGAAAAAGAGATAATAATTACCTCCCTTTTTAGAAAACAAACAAAAGTATCAAAAAAAAGTTTCAAGATAGACATAAACGGAATTTCTGATCCATTAGAAATGTGCAAAAATATTATTTCGGCATAAATCCTTATTTATCCTTATTTAACTACCAATTAGAATTTTTGCCCAATGTTCACCGGAAGTGCATTACACAGGTCTTACCTTAAGGCCGACGTGCTCGCTAGAACTGATTTCTTCACGTACTATTCTACCCATACGCTTTTCAGGATGCATTCTGATTGGTCAGAAATACATAACAAGATCATAACAATTTTACAGGTGCGTAGCGAGAAGACAACTCTTTTCCGCTTGATTATATGAACAATAACAGTGTCACATAGCCTTTCGCTTCATAGATTTGCTCTCAATGCATCATGGTCATGCTTTTAACATTTATGAATTTCGTTATTTCGTATTTACACACTTTTATGACATGTTCGTTACTTCTACCCCTATTGTTTGAAATATAGTTTACGCTGAAAAAAATTGCATTAAGGAAAATGTATGATGGCGAGATAGACTCCCACTTTCCCTTGCTCTTTTTGCTACATTAAATTGGCAATATTAAAAAGTTGTTTATTTCGATTTCAACAACTGTTCAATAAGATTTGAAACTTTGCCAATTGTTTTTTAAGGTTTGAAAATAATATGTCGCAAATAAAACTATAGTAAAATCCTTATTTGTTGCTTCAAACCCCCTTTAAGGTATTTTGCTTCTTTGACATGCATTAAGATCTTCAAAATATAACTTCTTGTCTCTTGTCAAAACCCAGTTGTCTTCAATTATCTTCATAAATGAGATAAAAGCAACAGTAAGGGACATTTCTGGGCAAAAAAAAAAACGATGATACATGTGCGCATTCATGAAGCTGTACAAAAAAAAAACCTATTTGATTGATGTTCAAAAAACTTTGGATTTGCCAGGTTCTGATGTTTTTCATTGTATTGCTTTAGTGAATAAACCATACTGAGGTGATGTTATTTTTGTCTTTTTGCGGCGTGCAATGTACCTACTTACTGAAAATGCGTGTCACATCAACTGAATAATGATTTACGCCACTTTATTTCTTGCTTTACGGTTGTTTATCGGGAAATATTGATAAATTATGGTTTGATAATTTCACCGTTTCGACCGGTGAACTGACCGATTGATAAACTCAGTGGTACGGAAATACCGAAAGCTCCGCTGTACTTTGCAAGTCCCAACAAAGAAAGGGTTTAGAAGCATGAAAGAAGTAGCATATTATATAAGGGTGGGGTGGGGGGGGGGGGTAAAACATCGAAATTTATTTCATCGAGTGAACATCGTACGTTAATATTTGTACTCGTGGCTGCGCCACTCGTGAAAATATTACCGATGATGTTCAATCGATGAAATAAATTTCTATCTTTCACCGACAAAAAAAAAAAAAGAATCCTCTATTTCAACAATATTTCAGTCATATCACGGCGATATTTCAAAAAAAAAAAAACATAATAATAATAATTTTAGTTTGAAAATGCTTGTTTATACATAACAACACTCTAGTATTGGTTTACAAGATTTTACCAAGATAGTTGAACACTCTGTGAACCCTATTTTGGTAGGCTACGGCTCATCTGAGTCATGCTCTGTGAAAAGAGGGTCTTAATGCATCTGCAAAAAGTATCGCCCCATGTCGGCCTGCGCAGGCTAACATGGGTCGAGACCTTTTGCTATTCATAAATTTCATGCATGTCTGTGGATCATTCTACCTCCAGATGTAGTCGGCTGTCTAACAAAATGGATCTTACAGATCCCTAACTATGTGACAGTTTACTTTGTATAATGCATCACGGATATCCACTAAACCCCTATTGGCAGAACGCTGCTCATCTATTAAATTACAGACTGTACAGGTCGACCTGAGTTGATACTTTTTTGCAGATGCATTTAACACTCTTTTTACAGAGCATGGCTCATATATTTGTTTACATTAACTATTGTTACACTATATCCAATTCTAACCTTTAGAAAACCGCATGAAACTATCCAATTCTAACCTTTAGAAAACCGCATGAAACGGGTCTTCATGGAGCCTTGCGTAGAGTGTGCAAGAGCACAATTTGTCTGAGAGGATATTTGTGGGGGGTGGGGGGGGGGAGGTCCGTGAAAGATCGAAATTTATTTCATCAGGAGGACATCATCGGTAATGTTTTCACGAGTGGCGGAGCCACGAGTGAAAATATTTCTGTATGATGTTAAGTCGATGAAATGAACTTCTATCTTTCACCGAAAAAAAAAAAACACACACATTCTATTTATTTCATGCTTCTTATCCCTGTTGGTACTTGCGAAGTACAGGAGAGATCTTGGTGTTTCCGTGAGTTTATCGATAGGTAAATTCACTGGTCGAAACGGTAAAATTATCAAAGCATAATCCACCATAATATCCCTATATACCACTGAAAAACATGAAATAAGTCGCACTAACTTTTTTTTTTTTTTTTTTTTTATCCATTTTTGTTTTATTTTATTTATTCATTTATTTATTTATTATTATTATTTTTTTTTTTTTTTCAGTCGGATTTGGACTCTCCGGTTGGCAAATTGTCTTCTTGTGTAAGGAATACTTCAAATATCCTGTTTTAACTGAAGTCAAAGTTCACACCGGAAACATCGAGTACCCGAATGTTACCATCTGCAATAAGAACCCGTACGTAATCAGCAAGGTAGCACAGCACCACAACTTTTCAACCCATGCCCTTTTTACCACGGACTTTAACAGTACCTTAGATATTCCAAAAGTGGCATATCAGCTCATCGATGAGATTGACCTACTCTCGGAAAATGAACGTATTACTCTCAGCCACGATGCACCAGAATTTATTCAAGTCAGGCAACACGGTAGGCCAGTTAAAACTGACTCGTATCTCATCATTATCCGTAACCAGGGCCCGTTTCACCAGCCATTCTAAATAGCAATCTTAGTCACATGTTGGGTTTAGAAAGTAACTCATTTTCTGATAGACTAAATATATTCGTTTAGCCAATAAGAAATCGTGTTTTGAACTTACATAATAAAGAGAAATAAAAAATCCCAGGGAATAAGGTTTTGACTATCATCCGAAGAATGGTAGATGAGTTCGGGCCAAGGAGGCTCAGTCTTTGGCATCGTTTGCCAGACATCATGCTGTTTTAAGGTCAACACATTAGGTCGTATTTACCGGCTACTAAAAATCCATGACAAGCCGTCATTTGATTAGATGAGACATCCTGCGTCAGCAAATCATATGACTTGTTTCAGAAGTTTACCATTTGAACTGAATTCAGAATGATTTGCGATAAATAAATAAAGAAAGAAAGAAATAAAGAAATGAATAAATAAATAAATAAAAACGGCCTACGACTCGACCAACGTTTCTTTCCAAAGTTTGTTTCCAAACTTTGATGAATGTCTTTACGCAAGATAATCTTCTCAAGCCAAGGGGTGACAATCACTACGTGGATCTTGATAAGAATCACGTGGTGATCGTCACCCTTTGCTTCCGAAGATGCGCGTAAGGAACTATTTCTCATCCATTGATGAGCAGGTTTTTTATTCAATTGATACTGTCGGCCAATTTTGTATACCAAAAATTGCCTATTCCCTATAAATGCAATCTGTTAATCACCTAAATTTCAATATTCGCTTCCGTTGGCTATTTACCGTTCTACGCGTAGATGTCAGGATCACATGGTATTCATTTCCCAATCACCCAATTTTTACTTGTTCTGCCTTGAGATATCCTACTTGATAAACCTATTACACCAATGTAATGCTTAACTACTTTCAAAGGTTTGTTTATCCATTTATTCTTCAATCCGAGACGTAGGTTAAGAGACAACTCGGAGGGCTTGTTAAAGGGAAGTTTCGAATTTGAATCTCGGCTTTGTCTAAAATTACTAACGATACATCCTTAAAGCCAGGGAGAAAAAGCACTGTATAATTTGATAGACTGTAAAATGGTTCAAAATGTAGTCAACGGTGTAAACATAGATACATTACCGAAAAAGATTGTGTAACGAATAAATACATATATCGGAAACCTTCGATTTAAAACCGGAAACGTCACAACAATGATTTCTTTGATGTTTTCAAGAAAATAAAATGTATTTTCTATCGGCCGTAACCTATGCAACCTTGTAACCGTCAGGAGCAACATTTGGCATGAAGGTACAGAAATGATTGTAGTCCAATAAAATAAACTGGCTGAAAACGAGTATAGACGTATCTTTAATGAAAAGTGAAAAAAGTCGATGTCACGAATTCATTCCGCTAAACATTGTTTGACACTGTTTGTTAACAGACGACAATTCTTTAACCCTTTATCGCACAATGCCGCCTTTTGACGACCCTGGGAAAGAGGCCTTTTGAAAACATTGTGGGAAAAGGAGAAAATGCTGGTAACCAGCATTTTCTCCTTTTCCCACAATGTTTTCTACCCTATTAAAGAAAAAATGCACCATTTTAGTCAGACTGAAATTGTAGTCTGCAAATGCTTTCAATTTGGACAAAGCTTAAATTTCGTCGTCTGGTAAAGGGTTAACCTGGTCAAAATTGACAGTATTTGCAGGCGACAAACTGAGTGTTTCTTGAAACATAATATTCGTCATTACAGCAAAAGAGGAAAAAAAAAACGCTGTTAAAATTTGATAGACTGTAGAACGATTCAGAATTAGTCAACTGTGTAAAAAAGATAATAAAATTACCGATATATATGGTGTATAGGATAAATACATATATCGGAAATCTTTGATTTAAAACCGGTAACGTCGCAACAGTAGTTTCTTTGATGGACTGTAAAATGGTTCAGAATTAGTCAACTGTGTAAAGATAATAAAATTACCGATATATATGGTGTAAAGGATAAATACATATATCGGAAATCTTCGTTTTCAAACCGGAAACGTCACAACAGTGGTTTCTTTGAAGGCCTCCAGAAAATGAAATGCATTTTTCTATCCGTCGTAATCTATGCAAGCTTGCAACCGTCAGGGGCAGCAGTTGGCATAAAGATACAAGAATGAATATAGTTTTATAAAATAAAGATGAAATGGGTTAAAAAAAGACTGGCTGAAAACGAGTAAAGGTGTGTCTTTAAAGGGTGGAAAAATGTGGGAAAAGGGAAAAAATGCCGGTTCACCAGCACTTTCTCCTTTTCCCACAGTTTTTTTCAAAAGGCTTCTCCGTCATTAAAAGTCATGATTAAGGGGTGAAGGTTTAAGCCGAAAGGCAGAAGCTGGTTGAGACAGAAACATCACGAATTCACAGACAGATACACTGACCTTCCTTTACTGAACACGAGAGTTCCAGATAGAGGGAGTGATTTTAATTTCAAAATTGAAAATATTAGTTATTCTCCACTAAACCTTATGTTATGGGTACTTATTAGAATCGTATAATCGAGACGATTCTAATGAGTACCCATAAGGTTTGGAAGAGAAATAATAGATTTAGAATACCATCATCCCCTCTTATCTGGAGCTCTGATTTTAATACTGTTGAAAAAAAAAGGGGGATATTTGAGATGAAACACACACATTGTAATTCTATATTGCAGATGGCAAAACTAACGATAACACGAACCCCCCAAAGCTTGTATATGAACGTTGGTACGGAAACTGTTTTACGGTTACCCCATTTTCCATACAAGATGATGCTTATGGTGTATTTATAAACGTAAATGTTAATTTTGAAGACTACATCAACCCTCATCGAGAGCCTGGGATAGTGATCTTCGTATCAGAACCCGGAATATTCCCGTTTTTACCAGACAGTCACAGCATTCAAGTTAAAACAGGGGAAAGTCTGGATATTAAAGTAAATCTAGAGATTATGAACAGGTTGAATGGAAGTTACGGAAATTGTCAAGACGGCGAGACAGAATTTGGGGAAGAAACCGGGCTGGTATATACGAAAGAGGTCTGCAAGGAAAAATGCAAGATTAGGAAATACGTCGATGATTGTGGGTGCTTATTCAGAGACCAGGAAGTTTTTTCGGAACGATACAAAATTTACCAATCATATCCCAGGTATTGTCGAGACGGCGTAGATAAGCGTTGCGACTACCCTGGACAACTGCCCGATTGTAGTTGTAAATCTAAGTGTCACACAAAAAATTACAGAATAGTAACAAAGAAGACAAAAATGTCAAACACAGTTTTGAACACAATATGCGACCGTTGGCACGCATGCGTGGGAAATCAATCGGAAAGAATCATTTGGCGAAGCCAAGTGGACTATGCAAGATATAATCTCGCTTCCATCCAGATTGTATTTCCAGATTTGCTGTACAAAGAGTTCTCAGAGATTCCGGTATACTCCTTTTGGCGGTTTCTGTCTGACCTTGGGGGCTCGATGGGTCTCTACCTTGGTGCCTCAATTCTGACACTTCTAGAAATTTTACAGTGTATTATAGGAATCACCGTTTTTTGCATTTGTCGAAATAGGGCTATTGAATAGCCTTTAACCTGCTAAATAAGTTAAAGGTACGTCCTTACAGCCAGAGAGAAAAAAACGCTGTTATAACTTGACAGACTGTAGAATAGTTCAGAATTAGCCAGCTGTGTAAACATTGAACAATTGCCAATATACATAGGGTAAAGGATAAATACATATATAGGAAATATTCGATTTAAAACCGGACACGTTAAAACAGTGATTTCTTTGAAGGCCTCCAGAAAATGAACTGCATTTTTATCCATCGTAATCCATGCAACCTTGCAACTGTCAGGGGCAACACTTGGCATGAATGGTTATAGTCTGATAAAGATGAAATAGGTTAAAATCTGGATGAAAACCACTTTGATGTTTGAAGCCGATAGTAAAATTGTTGCTATTTCAAATGTATTTTTCGGGGGGGGGGGCTGTATTTCCTCATTGGACTGAGTAGATCCAAAATCAAACTGCATTTTCTGTGCAGTCTGATCTTGATATAAACTTTTTGCAAAAGGTCCATCAGTCGCACTTAGCAGTCCAAGGGTTAATAAACGCTCTTCCAGATTTGCGGAGACGGTGGTTTTACTGTTTACCACACAATTCCGACTTCTAACGACCTTGTGAAAGAAGCCTTCTGAAAACATGGTGGGAAAAGGAGAAAATGCTGGTAACCAGCATTTTCTCCTTTTCCCACAATGTTTTCTACCCTTCCCAAAACAAATTTCAATTTTTCAGTCACATTTATTTTGTCGTCTGCAAATGCTTTGATTTTGGACCAGTCTAAAATTTTGCCGTTTGGTAAAGAGTTAAGTCTAGAGCGTCGAACCCCCACCCCCCCACACACACACACAGCACACACACACACACACCCAAGGTTCCGGAAACGAATCACGTGATGAGTGGGGTAAACTTCTAGAAGTAACCACATCACGGAGCGAGTACTGGTTATGGTTTCTAGGGAGCATTCACCGCGAGTGACGTAACCCTTAACCTGCTAAATGAAAGAAATGAAACTTTCAAAGCGATACTACAAACCAAAACTGTCCTATTTCAGAGGAATTTTTGGAAGAAAGATATCTCCCTATCGGACCGTGTAGATCCAAGATCAGACTGCACGTTATGTGCAGTCTGATCTTGATCTACGCTGTCCGCAAAAGGTCAGAGAGTCGCGCTCAGCAACAGAAATCTTCAGTTCCGTCGGTAAGACTTGATTTCGCATAATTTGCAAGTGCAGACTGGAAAAAATTTACATATTACCGGAAACGTGTATTAGTGTAATCCTTATGTCTAACATAAAAGTAAAATCACATTTGGGATCATAATTATTGATACACAACATGCCTAGACATATGTCGAGCAAAAATCAACGTATCCAAGCATTAACAATGCTTGCATGTGGCGACAACGTCACTTCGTTAGTAGGGTGTTAGGGTGTCACAGAAACACCATTATTCGCTTGCGCCACCGGTTCCAAGAAACAGGTGGTGTAGCACCGGTAGACCGAGAATTACGAATCGGTAAACGGACCGGTTTAATACGCTGACGCCAAATACCGTCTATTACCGCGAGGCAGTACGGTATCAGCAGCAAGACTGTACTTTGGAGAAAGTTTCTCCAACTTTTGTGCCATGGAGAGGGATAGATTTGGGGCTGGGAGCGTAATGGTTTGGGGAGAGATTATGGGAAGACGAAAGACAAATCCGGTTGCAATACACGGCAATCTAAACGTGCAGGGCTACGTCGGCCAGGTTTTGGCGAGTGAAGAAGTTCCATTTCTGCAACGACATGGGCGTACCCATGTCGCACGAATCAGCCGACAGTTTCTCAACAGGAACAAAGTTGACGTACATGTACTTCCCCGGCCTGCTTTATCCTCGGATACGAACACATCTAGGATTACCTTAACAGAAGGGTGCGATCCACAAATATCCACAATCTGAGGGACCGGGACAACGCCCTCGTGCAAGAGTGGGATTTCGTCCCAGACGCAGTAATCAGACGTTACGCGCGGTCTATTCGAGGTTGAATTGTCTTCTGCATCAACAGCAGAGGTAGGTACACAAGATACTCATCGAAAGGAACTGCGATTAAAACAACTTTAAATATATTATCAAATATGACCTAAATCTTGAGTACTTTTGAAATTTTGATTTTAGCATCATCATCCGTTTCTCTTAAAAACAGCCACTAATACTGACCGTAACTCAAAATCGGATATCTGCCACGTTTTAGAGGGTCTGGTGTACAGTTTGCTACCAAATTTATAAGCATTCAGGTAAACAGGCGATGAGAAATCGCAGAAAATAAAGTGCGCATTTTTTTTTTTTTGAATTGAGTATATTATAATACGAACAAAAACCTGTATTCTGTAGCAAAAACTTTGAACCAGTATCAGATGTATTGAATCACAAATTTATTATAATTGAGCCATGCTCTGGCAAAAGGGTGCTTAACGCATCTCCGTAATGCATTATACCAAGCAGGTCATCACATAATTATTGATCCATAAAAATCCAAATTTTATAACAACCGATTAAACCTTGAGGTCGGTTGGTCCTTCGAAACACAGAAAATTGACCAAAAGCAAAAAGTTTCAACCCAGGTCAGCCTGCGCGGACTGCGCAGGCTGACATGGGTCGATACTTTTTACAGATGCATTAAGCCCCCTTGACATAGAGCATGACTCAATAATTTAATTTATTTCATGCATTTGCTTTAACAGCTCCTTGATGCGCTTTGAATACAGATGCATCGTGATTTTCTCAAAATTGTAGAATTATATAATAAGCTTGTGTCGTAAGAAATTAAAAAATTTGTGTTACAAAAAAAAACTTTTTACAGTCTTCAGTCTTTTTTCCCTCGAAATGATATAAAACATCAAAAATAACACCGTCACGGTCATAGCGCATTCAGCAAACCTCGGGTGATCCGCCGATCAGTCCCTCGGCTGTATCACCTAGCTTGATATGCACCTACACGGTGTATTTCTTCGTCCGAAATACACCGCTCTTCTCTTCTTAAAATTGCAACACTCCACTTTGAAAGAGAAAACACAAGTCACACTTTCCTGTGGGAATCTTCGTAAATACATTTTGAATGACAAACAGTTTGTACTATGATTTTCTAGCTCGGTCTGTCAATTCCAATGGTATTTTTCGGCGATAGAATGCTTATTACCGTGGCTGTTGTTTCCGTTGCTAATCGATTGACATGGGCAGTATTTCGAAAATGGAAACCCCCTTGATACACTCGTCACAACTCGGCCGATTCCGTACCTAAATCTAACCTCGTCCGTATAAAGAAGGCTTCCATTTTGAACTACCAACCACATGATCTTAATGTATGACCATCCTAACTCAAAGCTTTCAGTACAAGTGTTTAATTAGTATATGGTATTAGAGTACTGTATTAGAAATAAAAGTGTGAAATATGAAAGAATTTCACAATGTCGTTTTCAAGAAAATTGATTTTCTGTTACCCCTTGCCCTACCCTTTCGAAATTCCAATATGGCCGCCACCAGTCAAGTTGTACATTTTTTTTTTCCTCAACAAAGAATGATAAAAATGGTCTATCTTTATGCTTTTATTATCACCAGTATGATTGTCTCCACAAATATATTTGATAAAATAGCCATTGCTTGTATATGTATAAGATACTGCCAGATTAACATGTGCACCCCACAGGATTAAACGCTCATTTTTTCTAATGTTTAAAAGAGGTGCTATTTTGAATTTAAATAAGAAATGCAACTGCCAACACTGATATAAAATTTTCCTTGACAATATTATGACAAAATAAGACGAAAGAAAATAACTTTTACCAGCCAAATTGAAAAATACTTGACATTAAAAACAAGTACTACTGAAATTTCGGCCAAATGATTTTCCAGATGATTAGCTAATAGGCTAGTCAAAGTCTGAAACTTTATGAATGAAACAATATCATTAAATTTTACTGTAATCAACCCATAATGATTATTATCCTTAGCAAGAAAATGTAAAATAATGACTACTTTACTATGTTTTAATAATATTTTCAGTCCTTTAACCCTTTACCAAATGACAAATTTTAGACTGCATATTGAAAGCGCCGCCAGCCGAAACTTAAAATAAATAAAAACAGTGCAACTTCTCAAAAACAACACCCTTGGGGTAAAATGCAAACAAATCATATTGTTAAAAAGAGGCTGTTAATCAGAAGAGGGCTGGTTTATCAGGTTTATATCTTTCAAAACAGCAAAATTTAAGACTTGCCCAAATTCAAAGCATTTGCAGACCGTCTGCATATGCTTTGAATTTTGGACAGGTCTTAAATTTTAACACTTTACCACACAGTCTTGACTCTAAATGACCCTGGTAGGCCTAAACAAAGCTGCTGAAACAGTCCTGGGAAAATAAAAAAAAGAAAAAAAAAATGCTGCTAACCAGCATTTCTGCAAAATGCTAGTAACCAGCTTTTTTCTTCTTTTCCCATCATGTTTTCTGCACTATCAAAGACAAATCTCAACATTTAATTTTTTTTCAATTTGGACGAGTCTGAAGCTTTGTCGTTTATTAAAGAGTAAGCGATTAAGAAATTCAGCCAAAGCTGGTTTGATCACTTTGATGAGAACACTTTTCACAAGAATGCTGTAAACAAGCATGTCATACTTATTTCACACACAGATCTTGGTGTGATTGGGATCTCTGGTACTACATTGTGATTATACATTTACCCTGATTGCACCTCTTGTCCTGCTATTTGTGTTGTATGTGGCAGTTGATGTCCTCTGACTGAATAATTAGTATGAAAATATTACCCTTTATCACATAAAACCTCCTCCTGCAGTGTATTAAACCCATGACTTATTCCATAATTTTAGTCAACTCGTTTGATAAAAATGATGATACATAAACACTCATGTAAGATCCTCTATGTCTGCAAATGCTTTAGATTAGGTCAAGTCTTTAACTCTGTCCCCTGCTAAATAGAGGATCTTACATGAGTGTTTATGTATTATCATTTTTATCAAACGAGTTGACTGAAATTATATGACGCGAGCCTTGGCGAGCGTCAAATACATTTTAGTCAACGAGTTTGATAAAAATGATAATACATAAACACGAATGTGAGATTCTATTTATCACATAAAACGAATGACAGGCAAAATATATTCTGCATCATCACCTTTAGCCTATACACCATCCATGGGTCCATAGTTACAGTTGTAGTTTGGTTTTAAAATGTGTACATACCCAAGTAGATAGTTCTTTGATATTTACACCGAAAGTAGAATGAACCAGTTTCTAGAGGGGATAAGTCCACCTATTTCCGCAATTTTGTTGATTTAAAAGACTCTCGCTGCATTTCTTGGTTTTTATTAAACATGAAAATCAAAAACTTTCCGCGCGTATCCGCCTTAGCAACAATGATGTCACTTTTCAGCGAAACGGCGTAGTCGCACAAATTCCGGCACGTGCTGTGGCTGGTTTCTCCGGCTTCACGTGCTCACGACTAAAAACTGATCAGAACCGGGGCCCAAAAAACGATAATACACTAGTGTATTATCAAAAATAAGTCATGGGTTTAATACACTGCCGGAGGAGGTTTTATGTGATAAAAACAAGATTAATCAGATTCAAACAATGAAATTTCATTCGGAAGGATAGAAACAATGAGGAAAAAGACGACACGCTAATTTTCTTTCTTAGGGTCAATATATCTTGGGATTGCAAATTGAGTAGATCTGGACATCTGGAATAGAGTTAGAAAAAATCAGGAATACGATATAATGTGGAAGTCATGGTAGCAGGCGATTTCACAAAAGTTTTGCACAACTTTAATTTGTGCTAAATGTATCCACAAAATTCGATACAATGGCAACAAAATTGTATTTCACAGAAAAAAGATTTTTTTTTTTGTACAAAGATATCAAATAGACAGACATGGACAGACAGGCTGATCAAGTATACCATAGAATACATTCATTTTGCTAGGGGTATATGTATTTTCTTTATGATGATTGATCGATCTTGGAAACATTGTTGGAAAATGAGGAATTGCCTGTAACAAGAAATTTCTGTCTACATCTGAAGAATTTTCGTCTGCAAATGATGTTACAGCTTTGACCGTCTAAACTTTGTTTAAGGGGCATTTAATATAAAAATTATGAAAAGTCAGTGAAATCAGCCGTAAAATAGCATGTAATTCATGTGACAGTAAACACGTTTTCTAGTTATTCATTCAGATCCGAGTTTTTAACTGATTACTATCCTACACCAACGAAAATATTTTGGAATCAATTTCAAAGCATTTGCAGATGACAAATCAATCATAAATAAATTATGAATTCCGCTTTTGACATGCTTAAATGACAATTTCTGTCTTTGTTATGGTAGAAAACAGTGTGGAAAAAGAAGAAAATGCTGGTTACCAACATTTTCTCCTATTCTTACAATGTTTGCAGAGACCTTCTAGCACAGGGTCGTTACAGGATTATTAGGTAAAGGTTTAATCAAGCCTCATGGAGGTTAGCTGTGTAACATACTTATCCTCTTTTTAGTGTTGGCAGCAAAACATTTCAGTCTTTTATCAATCTACGAACACGATTAACTGTTTCTGTCGGGAATTGTGGAGTCCTGAGCCCGTATTCACAAACCATTCTTCAGAATATTCTTGGTCTTGTTCTCCAAGATTGTCCAAATTTGAAAGTAAAACAACTTCTGATTGGCTAAACCAAATGGTTTAGCCAATCAGAAGTTGTGTTACTTTCAAATCCAAAAAATGTTGGAGAATAAGACTATGAATGTTCTTAAGAATGGTTGGTGTATACGGACCCCGAAGGCTCATATTTCCCCACTTTAGTCTTCTCTTTACTCTGTGACTTTCGGTGTGATAATATGATATATGTGAAAATATAATATGATCAATCATTGCGAGTTTATTTTCGGATGCAAATTAACGAGCCTACAATCAGTGATCTTACATCTGAAATGCAGATTCCATCCGAGTTCCTTTCGTAATTTCCAGAAAAAATTAACAACATCGAATACAGCGACAGGCCACCAGCCTACACGAACACGATCTCAAATTGTGAAGTAAAACACGAAGTTCAACAATTCGTCTCCCAACTTTCACGACTTAGGGGCCCCACTGTCTGTGGAATCTGCGCGTGATAATAATTTCCTCGGGTTTTTTTATGAACTCGTATCCAATACAGTATCAAGAAATATCGTCATAGTTGTGATCTACACATATGCTCTTGGCAAAAACTCTTTTTTCTTCTGTCTTTCCTGACACAAAACGGTCGAGACTGTCACGGGGTGCCATTCTGGGATGCTAGTTCTGCATTTTACCAATATGTTGAAGAGTAAAGCGAGGAACCAGATCCTCGTTTCCGTTATACTTCCAATACTGCCGAAATACTTACGAATTTGTCACGGAAAATGTTGAGATCGGACGGAAAGTAGCGAGATCGCTAAGAGCGAATTAGGATGGCCATACTTTAAACATTGCGGCGCCCCTGTGAATCGCTTAGCAACGACATGGCCAACCACGGTGAAGTTATTCACATCTATCGATCTTTCGATGAAAGCTCCCAACTAAATTGATAAACCAAGCTAAAAATTTGATGTACAAACTGTTTGCCAGTTGAAATATTCTTAGAAAGATATCGATACAAAATTGTGACTCACCTTTTCTTTTTTACGAGGAGCCGTACAATTTTGATAAAAATATTTAACGGTGTACTTCCGGCGAAGAAATGTACCGTGTAGGTACATATCAAGCTACGTGATACAGCCAGGGACTTGATCACCGAATCACCCGAGGTATGCCGAATGCCCCTTGATACGGACGAAGTTAGATGTAGTCACGGAATCGGCCGAGTTGTGACGAATAGTTCATAGCAGTGCTTGTACCGGACGATTATTAGGTATACTAGACGGCCGAGCATCTTTGAAAGTTCCAAAACCTTGCAGGTTGGATTGACTTAGGAGGATTGGGATAAAACCTGCCGGAGTTGTCTATATTGTAATATGGAATGAGCGCAAGCACTTTCGAAATATAGTTTGTCCAGAGTCATACGTCATCAACAATGGTTCCCCGCGTCTCCATTCACCAACATAATGAGGGACCCTAGAAACTATCGTTCCACGATGCAAGAAAAGTTGTGGTTGACATTAAAAGTTTTCCAGAAACAGCTATTAAAACAGCTTTTGACCTTGTAGTTATATTGCGGAAAGATTGATTATTCAGACCTCCAGATAAAAGGGAGTGATAGTATTCTTAATCCATTATTTCTCTTCCAAACCCTATGTTGTGGGTACTCATTAGAATCGTCTCAATGAGACGATTCTAATGAGTACCCATAACATAGGGTTTAGTGAAGAGTGATTAATATTTTCAATTTTGAAATCAAACTCACTCCCTGTATCTGGAGCTCTGTTATTGTCCACACCTTTGATTTCGAACTTTGGTTTCGCAAACATAACAAGTTGTGTTACTTTCAAGTTTAGAAAATTGTTTGGAATAAGACTTACAAATGTTTTAGACCCTAATGTTACGAACAAATTAGTTTCGAACATGAAGCTTCAAACAAGCAAACAAAATTGACATGTTAGAGTATATACATAAAACAAGAGGGCCATGATGGCCCTGTATCGCTCCACTGGCTTATAAATATAAACCACGAAGAAAAGTCTTCACTATATAAGCCCTTATAAAACTTTGACCTCATGGCTACAGTCTGACTAAATGGGGAATATTGTATTAGAAGAATAACATGCCAAATGTGGGAATTCTTGGCCTTATGGCTGGTAACAAGATGGTTTCTGAACTTTCCACTCCATAAACCCATGTAAAACTTGTGATCCCTGGTGCAGGGCCAAACTTGATCCTAGAGCTGTAACTTGGGCCCTCTTTGTAACTGTCCACTAAATAATGCTATAATTATATGCAAAATTTGGTAGCCTAAGCCTTATGGCTGTGTACACCAAGATTTAAAAGTTTTCCCTATGTAAGCCTATGTAAATCTTGTGAACCCCCCCCTCCAAGTATGAGGCCAAATTGACCCCAGGACTATACTTTGGACACTTTTGGTAGACTCCAACTAGATCAAGCTAAATGCCAAATTTGGTAGCTCTAGGCCTTATGGTTTCAGACAAGAAGATATTTAAAGTTTTCTCTATATAAGCCTATGTATAAAACTTGTGACCCCTGGGGAAGAGCCAATTTTGACCCCAGGGCTATAATTTCAAGAAACATGATAGAGGTCTACTACATAAAGCTACATGCCAAATTTGGTAGCCCTATGCCTTATGGTTTCAGACAAGAAGATTTTTAAAGTTTTCTCTATATAAGCCTATGTAAAACTTGTGACCCCTGGGGAAGAGCCAATTTTGACCCCAGGGCTATAATTTGAAGAAACTTGATAGAGGTCTACTATATAAAGCTACATGCCAAATTTGGTAGCCCTATGCCTTATGGTTTCAGACAAGAAGATTTTTAAAGTTTTCTCTATATAAGCCTATGTAAAACTTGTGACCCCTGGGGCAGAGCCAATTTTGACCCCAGGGCTATAATTTGAAGAAACTTGATAGAGGTCTACTACATAAAGCTACATGCCAAATTTGGTAGCCCTATGCCTTATGGTTTCAGACAAGAAGATTTTTAAAGATTTCCAATATTTTTCAGTTTTGTTGCCATGGCAACCAGAGTTTTTGAAGGAATCAAATTCTTTCAAGAAATTCTGAAGAGGACCATGTCAGGATCATTTCTGTGAAGTTTCGTGAAAATCGGATGGGTAGTTTCAGAGAAGAAGATGTTTGAAATAAAAGTTAACGCACGGACGGACGGACGGACGGACACCGGGCCATGACATAAGCCCGCTGGCCTTTGGCCAGTGGAGCTAAAAATTGAACATGGAGAAATCGATAATTTAACTACTGCGGGTTACATCAGGTCATGTGTAAGTAAGTTCACCCTATAAATAAGATTCTCTCGTATCTACTTGTTACATTTCATCGGATACGACAGATTTACACATCAAATAACACAGGTTTGTCATATTTATTTGTAATTTTTACACTGTACACATCTTTCATTTCCGTATTTTCCTTTTTTCCCGTATTATGCAAGCATTTGATGTAGGTATCTCTCTTTCTGTTGAATAGTCGTTCAAGGCTCTGGCAACTGTATTTTACTTAAAAAAGAAAGTTCAAGTGTCATAATCCCGGAAGTTGCTCACCATAGATTTTGTCCAACAATTTTAGGGGATAAAGCAACAATTGCACGTAATGAATGTTGAAATGGTGAATACGCAGGGCTTGCGTATTCACCATTTCAACATTCATTCCGTACATTTTTGCGTTATCGCCCCAAAATTGCCAAACAAAATCCATGATGGGATGTTTCTTGGCTTATAGGCCTACAACTCAATTAATATGGGGTTCAGTATTGTAGAGGCAGAGCGAAAGGTTCTTGGTTTGAATTCCGTGATGAGCGTGGACAACAAGGGGTAAAGCGTCTGCCTCTCACATCCAAGGTTCCGGATTTGTTCTAAAAAAAAAAATGACAAGTGGAGTCAACTTTTTAAACTACCAACTTCCTGGAGCCGGTAGGCCTACTGATAAAGGTTTCCAGGGTCCCTATTCACCAGCCATTCTCGAGAAATTCTCAGTCTTATTCTTCAGAATTTTCTAAATTTGAAAGTAACTCAACTTCTGATTGGCTAAACCATTTGGTTTAGCCAATCAGAGGTTGTGTTACTTTCAGTTTAGAAAATCTTTGGAAATAAGACTAAGAATTATCTTAAGAATGGTTGATGAATACGGACCCAGGAAGCAATCATCGACAGACATCAAGATATTTGTGGGAACTTGTTTCACAATCGATAGAAAATTGATAGATTTCAACAAAGCAATCTCAATAATTCACATCTATTGTAGGTTTTATTAGTATTAGGTTTGGGATAGCCTATTAAGTCACTTGCCAAAAGACACTCTCTCCTGACCGTACCAATGGAAGAATCGAATCTGAATTCCATTTTCATAACATTTCTCTTGACTCGTTTGATAAGGTTTAATCGCGATTGCTAACTTGTAGCAGATACTATAACTATGGCAAATATGTCGACGTAGTTCAAATCTGATTATCTTGTGCAGTTACTTTTTTCATTCTAGGATTCATTCTTGTTTCGCTGCTGACCAATGGCTTGGAAAGGATGTTGTGCGAAGTACTGGAACAAGAAACTCCAGGAAAGCAGGACATGTGCACGGGCCGGCGGAATATAACTGAAATAATTTTAAAAACGGCTTTAAACAACTTACAACCAGCCAAGCATCAAACACGTTATAAATATGTAGGCTATCAGTGTGGACGTGACGATCCGTAGTCTTAGTCCTTTGGGGTCGGAAGGGCGCGGTCCATTCCCGTTTTTCATCCGAGGTATTCATCCAGTTCACAGAAGTTACTCACCGACTCAAATTTTTCAATAATCTTTTAAGTACTCGGCTACGCTTTAGGTCATTTTTCCCTTTTCTCCCATTTTTTTTTTTTCCGGGAGGAAAGGTGGAACTGACTTGAAACTTTTTGGGGTCCTTTCATGGTTTAGTAGTTTTGGTGGTGGTTTTGTAATCCAAACCGCTTTGTTGTTGTTGTTGTTGTTACATCGGCAATGGCAGGGCTTTCTTGTTTATTTGTGTGCTGGTGGTGGTGTGTGTGTGTGGAGGGGAGGTCCTTTGACAGGGCGTTGGAGGAGCCAAGCCAGGGAGCAGCGAATCCAACGAATTTTACAAATATGGGAATTGTCGCCGTAATACAAGTGAAATACGTGTTTTTGTTTTTAGAAGAGCGTAAATGAACCATTCAAAGATCAAGAGACCTTCATTCATTTATTCATTCATTCGCATGTCTCTATAGTAGATTATTCATCGGTTAATATTTTTTCTTTATTTGCTCGCTTTCAAAGCGTTTAATGCCAAGGTATGGACATTGGCCATATTCTGTGAAAAGGATGTTTACTGCATCTGAAAAAAAAAAAAATCGCCCCATGTCAGCCTGTGCACTCCGCACATGCTGACATGGGGCGAAAGATTTTGCTATTTGTTGATTTTCTGCATATCCAAGGACCACTCTACCGCAGGATTTGGCTGGTTGATAGACAAAATGAATTCTTTGTGGTATAGAAGGTTCGCAATGACGAAGCTGTATAGAAGTTTCCGCTTGACTCATTATTATATGAGCCGTGCTCTGTGAAAATGGGGCTAAATGTATTTGCGAAAAGTATCGACTCATGTCAGCCTGCGCGGACCGCGCAGGCTGACATGAGTCGAAACTTTTCGCTGTCTTAAAATCTTAAAATTTTCTGTATGTCAAGGGATAATTCTACCTCATGTTACAGTCGATTCTTTGACAATGAATTCTTTGGATCCATAATAATGTGATCATTGGCTTTAATACATCACGGAGATACATTAAACCCCCTTTTGACGGAGCATGGCTCAAATCTGTTTGTAGAATGCCAAGGTGGGGCGGCGGGAACACATGCGGGCGATGTCAGAAGACGGTATACAGCAATGAAGAGGCTATAGCGGCGGGGAAAAGCTGGCATAAACGTGGATGTTTTACTTGTCGTAAATCGATCTACATCTTTTTTTATCTTTCCACTTTTCTGGCTACGTGAGAATGTCCTGTGGCAAGGCATGGCAGAGGCTAAAATAGAACTGATGAAATCCGGGAATAAACACGAATAGTTTGAGCCCATAAATGCAAGGTACCTCGGCTTTAAAGATACATCCTTACAGCCAGAGAAGAAAAAAAAAGTTGTGAAAATTTGATGGATTGCAGAATGGTTCAAAATTTAGTCAGCTGTGGGTTGAATACATATATCGGAAATCTTCGATATAAAACTGAAAACGTCACAACAGTAATTTCTATGATGGCCCCAAGAAAAATGAAATGCATTTTCTATCGGTCATAATCCATGCACCATTGTCACCGTCGGGGGGGGCAACATTTGGCACGAAGATACAAGAATGATTATAGTTTAATGAAGTAAAGATGAAATGGATTAAAAACTGGCTAAAAACGAGTAAAGATGTATCTTTAAAACAAGTTCTAAACTTTATCGATACGGCCGAACCCGGTCGCTCAGTCCGGGCAGGTTACTCAAAGGTTTCTAATCCTTGCTCTTAATCTTATTCTACATTTGGTTTACCCTCTATTAAACCGTATAACAATCCCATGTTTTAACAACACTAAGAAATAGGGCTTTTGAAATCATTGTGGGAAAAGAGGAAAATACTGATGACGACTCTAAAGACTAAATCTTTTAAAAACATTGTGGAAAAAGGAGAAAATGCTGGAAACCAGCATTTTCTTCTTTTTCAACAATGTTTTCTGTCCTTTTCGGGACAAATCCCATAATTTGGGTATCTATTGAATATATGCCGAGAGCGGTAGCGCGGTCAGTAGCGAAAAGGATTTGAAGTCAGAGGGGTCGATGGTTGGAGTTCCTAGCTCGGTGAATTTCTTTCCGAGGATTGGTGATAGTCATTGCGACAGGATTCATTCCTCTTCACCGCTGATCATTCAACGATGGTTATGTGAGAAAAGCAGCCAGTGACTTAGAAACAATACTGTGCGGAGTACTGGTAAAATAATCTTCAGGAAAGCATGGACAGGCGCACTGGTCGCCACGGTATTCAGTGACTGAAATAATGTTGAAAACGGCGTTAAATACCAAACAAACCCATTAAATATGTCTGTCCTGCTAAATAAGTTAAATGAAACTTTCAAGCCGATAGAAAAAAAAAAAAAAAACTCAAATGTTGCTATTTCAAAGTTATTATTTTTATTATTTAGGAAAAACATCCTATCGGACAGTGTAGATCAAGATCATACTGTGCAGTCTGATCTTGATCTACACTGTCCGCAAAAGGTCCTTGAGTCGCGCTTAGCAGCCTAGGAGTTAAACATATTACATGGTTTCGAAAGTACGTGGAATATGGGTGTACTTCATTTATTTCCTGTTGTTTAAGTCCAAAGTTATGTACACTTGTACAAGATTTTTGTATCCTTAGTAGATAAATTGTCTGCATATACCTTTACCAGAATTACTCCGTGGTTAATGTTGGAGGTGGAATGACTTTGAAAACATTTTGGAAAAAGGAGAAAATCTTGGTCACCAGCATTTTCTCCTTTTTCCCCCCAATGTTTTGTACCATACCAAAGATAAATCTCGCTAATTGACCTACATTTGATTTGTCGTGTGCAAATGCTTTCAATTTCGACAAGCCGAGCCCGGGTAGCTCAGTCAGTAGCGTACAGGACTTGAGAACATGAGGTCGCTGGTTCGATCCCGGGCTCGGCCAATTTCTTTCCGAGGATTGATGATAGTCATTGCGACAGGATTCATTCCTCTCTCACCGCTGACCATCTTTTCGACGATGGTTACGTGGGAAAGTAGCCAGTGGCTTGGAAAGAACAATGTACGGAGTACTGGTAAAAGAAACTCCAGGAAAGTATGGATCGGTGCCGCGATATAACTGAAAACGGCGTAAAACACCATACAGTCAATCAATCAATTTCGACAAGTAAAAAAATTAAGCTGTTTGGTAAAGAGTTTACCTTTACCAGACTACAAAATTTTAGACCTGTCCATATTGAAAGCAATAATTTTGCAGACGGCACATTACGTGCCGCTAGAAATGATTAAGAATGCTTTTGAAAATGGAGAAAATATTGTGGGAAAGAGAAAATACATGTACCTGTTACCAGTGATTTTTTTTCCTTTTCCCACAATGTTTTCAAAGTGCCTCTTTCTCAGGGCCGTTGAAACTCCAGATTGAGTGGTGAATAGTTAAACCCCAGAGTGCTATTTACTGATGTTTTGTCAACGGTGTGAACCGAGGTCAGAGACCTTTCGTCGATTCATGAATATTAATCACATGACGTTTTCAATGTTTTGAAGCAACCTCAAAAGAATTAACTTTTTACTTTAAAACGGGTCGCAACCCACACTGTATATACGGAATATTATGTTGTAGTGTGTTTCCTGGGGTTTGTATTTACTTCGAGCTGCGTAGGAAAATTTGATATCGCGCGAGACCGAAGGTCTCGCGCGATATCAAAATTCCCCCACGCAGCGAGAAGTAAATACAAGCCCCAGGAAACACACTACAACATAATAATTCCATTTATTATATACCTAAACTACCAAAAACCAAATATATGCATTTAGTGACAATTTTATTCGAAAACGAAGCATAGTTATAAGAAAAATTGGTTTAGTAGGCGTTAACATCTTTTTTTCATGAATGGCGGATGAATTTTATTTAGTATTATTTCCACCACACCCATTGTGTTAAACATATAAAACAATCAAAATGGCTGCCGTGTTCTCGTGGATACAGTGTTACGTCATCATACCATATTTGCAACCGTATTCCACTGAGTGGAATACGGATTTTTTTTCCGTCGTGTGTGATTTTAGCCGCGTGCGACGCATGTATTTAACCCGGAAAACTTACAGGTATATAATAAAAAAGGTTATAGAGTGTACTTCATTGATTTAAAAAAAGAAAAGCTCATAAGAAAACAACAGGCATGGAAATAATTGTGGTAGATTCCAAGGGGAAAATGTCCAGCCGGTGAAGGTCTCGAATCCAGATAGCTCGCACACAGGGCGAGTGCTCTACCACTCACTGAGCTACCCGGACGGCTCGATTTCTACGCTGTGGAGTATCAGTTCACACCTTTCCCTGTTGATTTTTGTAGCTACTCAATTTCCCCTTTCTTTAAGACCCTTACGATTTTTACGGCCACTTCTGTCACTAGAGTGGTAATTTCAAAGGGGAAAGAAAGTTGCAGTCGGTCCGGGTCTCGAACACGGAACTTCTCTCTTACTGGGCAGCTGATCTAAGCACTGAGCTAGCCGTACTGCTAAGACAGCCAGGTCGCTTAATGTTACAAAGTAATGTTGAATAAGGAGTAAAAGTAATTTAATGATCAAAATCTAGAAATATGTTCATACGAATTGTATAGAGAAAATTCATGGTTTATGGTTTAAGTACGATATTAAATAGTCTATTCATTTCAAGCAGATGAATTTATACATGCCAATCATATTTAAATCCATCTATATGAATGATTAGTGTACAAGGGGCGTTCGAAAAGGATACGGTTAGTTGTAACTTATTTAGAAAGATTCTACATACAACCGTAGCTGTTCTCTTGCAAGTATGTCACTGACACTTAATGCATGGTGTATAACAGGAAATTTTATCCGACATTTATTTTCAGAACGATACAGGGCATGGATAGGATCACTGGCCGCCGCGATCTAATTGAACTAATGTTGAAAAAAGCGATAAACGCAACGACAATATAACAATACTCAGCACTTATTGTGAAACTTGTGACTTGTCTTTGTTTCCGTGACTGTGTTCGTTTATTTTTCCGGTATTTGCCGAGGCTCCTTCTAAACGGAGTTCAAATGTTAAACCCCTGGGCTGTTAAGTGCGACTCACTGACCTTTTACGGACAATGTAGATCAAGATCAGACAGCACAGAAAGTGTAGTCTGATCTTGGATATACTCTGTCCGATAAGAAGATATTTTTCTCCAAAAATAAGTTTGAAATAGCATTATTCTGTTTTTTACTATATACTTGAAAGATTCATTTAAAACTTATTTACCAGGATAAGAGTAATACGTTTGTATAATAAACTCATCTTGTCGCCGTGTCCATGGTGTAGAGGTAAAATACATGGACACATTATCCGGAAGTAAACATCCTATAAATCGTAAATTTATCGGGTCTATAAATAGTTCACGTAAAAAGACGGAATTAAATGACAAGTTAAAGCGGTTTTACTATACCTACACGACACGAGCAATTTCTGCTTTGCCAAAATATTTTTTTTAAAACACGACGCAACACGCACTTGATGTCGTCTGCAGAACATACTTTCATGACCAAATGCCCGACAACAAACTATTTCTGTCCACTTTAGGTGACTGTAACAAAAGTCTAGACAGCAATACTATAGCCGAACACAAGGACAGCCAAGAGATTTACTGTAAGAGTTGCTATGGGAAAAACTATGGCCCCAAAGGGTACGGATATGGTGGAGGGGCCGGGGCTTTGACCAACACTGGAAAATAGATCCAATACGGGGATCGACATGTATTGTATCTTAATCGTAAAATACAAACAATTTTTAAGATAAATTTTGTTAATATTCTTTTAATGAGTGTTGCCAAATTTTCCTTGTGTGCATACTTAACGCTTTAACACACAATCCCGACTTTTAACGACTCTGAGGAAGAAGCCTTTTGAAAACATTGTGGGAAAAGGAGAAAATGCTGGTAACCAGCATTTACTCCTTTTCACACAATGTTTTCTACCCTTCGGAAAACAAATTTCAATTTTCGAGTCAAATTTATTTTGTCGTCTGCAAATCTATCAATTTGGACAAGTCTTCAACTTTGTCTTTTGGTAAAGAGTTAAAATAGCAAAATTACGTTTCTTTTGTACTCATTTTACCTGTTTACTAGTTCACAAATTTTGGACTTGTCCATATCCCAAGCATTTGCAGATGGCAATTCAGATTTGTCTCAAATGATGGGATTTGTTTTTTAAAGCCAAAATGTGAGGAAAACAGAAGATGCTGATTACCAGCTTTCCCTCCATTACTAACAATGCTTCCGAAAGCCTTCCTTCCTAAGATCGTTGAAACTTGGTATTAACTCTTTACCAAACAATCCCGTGTTTTAACAATCCTGAGAAAAAAGCTTTTTAAAACAGCATACCATTGTCTTACTCTGGGTATTTTAATTTGGTCGTATGACCCAGAGCAATATATATGGTATGCTGTTTTTAAAAAAGGCTTTTAAACATTTATAGATGCGTTCAAAATTGGTCCGCTAGAAGAAAACGAAGAAGGGGGCCATTGGCCATAGGGCTGACCTGAGTAGTCATCTAGGATTTTCAAAGCTGGAGAGGTCCTGGTTGTAATGATGTAAAACACATAAGTGTTGGCGACCTGCTGTTTGACCGACTTGACCTATTTTTGAACTACATGTCGTCAAGACAGACATTCTGACTAAGTTTCATGAGTATCAGATTGAAAATGTGACCTTTAGAATGCACACAAGATTTTTTCTAAGATTTGGCCCAGTGACCTACTTTCTGACTCGACTCAGTTTTTAACTTGTCCGCGATATAATCAAGACAAACAATATCATCGAATTTTATGAGTATCGGGCTGAAAATGTGGCCTCTAGAGTGCACACAAGGCCTTTCTAAGATTTGTTCCAGTGACCTACTTTTTCACCCAAAGTGATCCAAGTTCAAAGTTGTCTGAGATGTCATCAAGACAAACATTCTGACGGAGGTTTTTGCGTTTCGGGCCGAAAATGTGGCCTCTAGAGTGCACGCAAGATTTTTCTAAAATTTGGCCCAGTGACCTACTTTTTGACCCTGTGCTTTATCAAGAATTGTACATCAGGGGCTCTGAAGGCTATAGATTTGAAGGAAAAAAAAAAAAAAGCCGTGGACCCAAATCTACGTGTTCACAGAAATTTGTGGATTTGGGTGCTTTAAAATTGTGTCAAAATTAAATTAAAACCTTGTTTATTTGTACGGCCAATCCTAAAGGGCCATAAAGTTAAAACATATTTACACACGATAGCATTGCCAGTTTTTTTTTTATCCCGCAGATCGCTCATAAAGAAATAAATACTGATAGATTTCTCCGAGACATACCTCTGTCTACTGTTTTTATGTCGATGGTGCTAGCACGAGAGTTCCCAAGTGTGTTGAGGGAACAAAATTCCATTGACTGTTTCTGGAGCTGGTTCCCCTGATTACCACTTGTGAAGTCGCTCTAGTCCCAACATGGCGACTGCTCACTTATTCATGTTTTCAAGGATTTCAACAGCACTGTGCTGGGGCTCTGAAGTGTCTTGCCAAAAAAATCACTTCAGCCTTAACAGAATCACCGGCAAGGATCGAACCAAGAAAAAAAATAATTTCATCGCCTTTACCACTGACTCATACGAGACTCTTTATACCATTGAATCATAGAGAGCCCTTCATAGCACTAAGTCATACAGGGACCGTATTCACCAACCATTCTTAAGAATATTCTTGGTCTTTACATCTGATATTTTTTTTAAATTTGAAAGTAACACAACTTCTGATTGGCTAAACCAAATGGTATAGCCAATCCGAAGTTGTGTTACTTTCAAATTCAGAAAATCTTGGAGAATAAGACTAAGAATATTGTTAAGAATGGTTGGTGAATACGGGCCCAGGACCCTCTATGCTACTTATTACAGAGGACACTTTATATCACTTAGTTATAGAGATAGCTTTATACCACTGAGTCAAACTGGATATTCTATGCTACTAATCATGGAGGACACTCTAAATCATCTCATCAGGACCACTTATACCACTGTATAATTGAAGTCCTCTTCTACCATTGGCTCATACAGGACCTTCTATGCCACTAAGTCATGGAGAAAACTTTATAATATTAAATATAACACTGGTAAATCCTTATACCAGAGAGCCATGGACGACCGCTGCATCTAAATAAGTCATGGACGAACTTTTATACTATCAAGTCATGGAGGACCCTTTATGCCCTTGCCGCATTGAGGACCCTTTATGCCCTTGCCGCATTGAGGACCCTAGTCTTGGAGAATCATCTTTACCATTGAGTCAGTCATAGAGGACCTTATACATGTATAACACTGAGTCAGGGATGACGCTTTGTACTATAGAGCCATTGTTTATCATGAAGAACCCCTTTACAAATGAGTAGTGGAGGATCCTATAACCTGTTAAGTCATGAAATATCCCTTTGACCATTAAATCGTGGAGGACGCTTTTTTAAACTGAGTTACGGAAGACCCTTTACAACTGTGTGTCATTCTGGTGACCCTTTATTCAAGTGAGTCATGCATGACTCTTTACCTCACTGAGTAATACCATTGTCTCACTGAGGACCCTTTAATTCACTGAGTCATGGAGGACCCTAATTACATTTAATTCATGGAAGACCTTTTGCAACAGTGAGTAATTTAGGGCCCTTAACACCACTGAGTCACGCATGACTATGTTACTGAGCCATACCATTGCCTGATTGCGGACCCTTAGAATACTGAGTCATGGAGAATCCTTATTACCATTAAGTCATGGAAGACACAATACAACAATGAGTCATTAAGGACCCTTTAATGTTAATGGGTTATACCATTGCCTCATTGGGGACCCTTTAAACCGCTGAGTAATGCCGTCCAAGTATACCACTGATTTATGCGGGACTCTCTATGCTACAAAATTTTTAACCATTGCCTCATTGAGGACCCTTTAAACCACTGAGTCATGGAGGACCCTCTTTACTATTAAGTCACGGAGAACCTGTTAAAACACTGAATCATAGAAGACCCTTGTATCACCGAATTATGAAAGACCTTTTATACCACTGAGTCACGGAGGTCCTTATGTAACAGTGAGTCATGGAGGACCCTCTTTACTATTAAGTCACGGAGAACCTGTTAGAACACTGAATCATAGAAGACCTTTGTATCACCGAATTATGAAAGACCTTTTATACCACTGAGTCACGGAGGTCCTTATGTAACAGTGAGTCATGGAGGACTTTATATACAACTGAGTCATGGCAGGTCCGTTTAGCAATTGATTCAGATGCGTTTTAAAAACCACAGAGTCACGGTCGACTCGTAATACCATTGAGTAATGAATTACCTTTCATACCACTGTATCATGGAGGACCTGTCTAGCACCTTTCCAGAGACAACCCTGTTTATCACCGAGTAATGGAGGGCCTTAAATATGAATCGTGCTCTGGAAAAAGGGCCTTAATGCATCTCCGTAATGCATTATACTAAGCAAGACATCACCTAATTATGGATCTATAATTATCCATTTTGACAATTAATCGACTAAAGGTAGATTCATCCCTTGACATGCAGAAAATTTAAAGATTGAGAAAAGTTTCGGCCCATGTCAGCCTGCGCGGATTGCGCAGGCTGACATGGGTCGATACTTTTCGCAAATGCATTTAGTCTCCTTTTCACAGAGCATCGCTCATGTAATAATGAGTCATGAGGGAACTTCTTTACAACTGCGTCATTGCGACCCTCTATACCACTGAGTCACAGCAGAACCCTTGAGACATAAATGGCCCTTTAACTCTTTACCATTCGACAAAATTTTAGACTTTTCCAAATTGAAAGCATTTGCAAACGATAACGTCAATGTGAGTGAAAAAAAAAAAGATATTTGTTTTGGTAGGTTGGAAAACATTGTGGAAAAAGGAGAAAATGATGGTTATCAGCATATTCTCCTTTTCCCGCGATGTTTTCAAACGGCTTTTTCCTCACGGTCGTTAAAAGTCGAGATTGAGTGGTAAAGGGTGCTAGAGTCATGGTGCACCTCTCATGCCACGGACTCACTTACCTTTTATACCACTGATTAATTGAGCATTCTTTATACCACTGAGTAATGGGGAACCCGGCCGGGTAGCCCAGTGGTTAGCGTGTCTGACTCGTGGCCTGATGGTTGTTTCCATTTTGATATCCGGTTGCGACAAACGTTCTTTCCAGCGACTTTATGCCTTTCACCTCTGCTACATGTGAGAAAGCCATGACACACATGTGTAGGTGTACAGACCGCCTTGATATGACCTAAGCTGTTAACACGGCGCTAAACTCCAATACAAACTACAATCATAGTGAATAATAATAACTGACTGATTGATTGTATGGTGTTAATTTCAGTTACATCGCGGTAGCCAGTGCAGCTATCCAAGCTTTCCTGCATTTTCCTTTAATCCAGCACTCTGCACCATATTTTTCCCAAGCCACTAGCTGCCTTCACACATCATAATCATCGAAACAATGCTCAGTGGTGAAAGAGCAATGAATCCTGTCACAATGACTATGATCAACCCTTGTAGAGAAATTTACTTAGCTGGGGATTTGAACCATTGATTCCATGGTCTCCAGTTAAGTACGCTACAAACATGGCTATTCTGACTCGGCAATAATAATAATAACCAGATGAAAGTGAAACATAAAATAAAAGTAACATCTTGAATTACTTTCCTTTTCACATTAATATATTTGTTTTATTTATATTTACATACACTATGTATTTCGATCAATGCAATGACCAGTTTTTTCAATATCAAAGAGTATGAAAGAAAAGTTTTTGACTTAACTTTTATTTAAAACCTAGAAGAGACTAAACCAACATGATGTACTCACAACCAGACTCGATCAAGTCATGAGTTCAAACTTGCACCCACCAAGAGAGTTTTTGACAAACAGTGTGAGAACATAGTTGGAATTTGAAAAAAATGGGTTACCAGCAGTTTCTCCTTTTTCCATAATGTTTTCAAAAACCTTCTTTCTCAGGGTCATTTAAACCTGGGATTGTTTGGTAAACGGTTAAATGAACTTTTTGAATCCGTATAAAAGTCCTTGGGCTGTATTCAAAAACCATTCTTAGTCTTATTTTCAAGAATTTTCTAGATCCGAAAATTATACCACTTCTGATTTGGTTTTGCTAATCGGAAGTTGTCTTACTTCCTAAATCCAAAATCAGACCAAGAATGTTCTTAAGAATGGTTGGTGAATACAGACCCTGGACATGAATGAACAAAAACTGTTTATCAGAATATCTCACAAATTGTCTGACAGAGTAGATCCAAGATCAGACTGAATGTTCTGTACAGTTTGCTCGTGATCAACACTGTCCACAATTGCACTGGAATCTGTGCAAGGCAGTTCAAGTATTAACTTTTTACCAAACGACAAAATATAAGACCTGTCCAAAATTGAAGCAGCTGCAGACGCCATTAAATGTGGCTGTAAGGATGGAATTTTTATTTGACTTGGTAGAAAATATTGTGGGAAAAGGAGAAAATGCTGGTTACCAGCATTTTCTCCTTTTCCCACAATGTTTTCAAAGGCCTTCTTCTTCAGGGTCGTTAAAACTTGGGATTGTGTGGTAAAGTCTTAAGCAAATGGTGTTTCAGTATAAATTAGACTGCAAGATGTGCAGGAAGTGATATCTAAGGCACTAACAAAGTTAAGCCTTTACCTAACACTCTCATGTTTTTAGGACACTCTGGGAGGATTCTGAAAAACACTGTGGGAAACAGAAAAAAATAATGGCATGGTACTGGGTGTATCTATTTCCCCACTATGTTTTCAATCCCTTAAAAACACAAATCCCCCTTCTTTGAACCATATTTACCCCTAAATAAAACAATCCAACTTTTTAACAACTCTGCAGAAAAAAGGCGATCTTTGAAGCAAACTGAAAAAATGCTGGTAACCAGTGTTTTCTTCTTTTCCAATGCTGTTTTATTCCCTTTCATAGACAAACTGAATCATCTGAGCCACATTTAATTTGTCAACTGCAACTACTTTCAATTTCGACAATTTTCCAGTTTGGATAAGTCTATCATCCCTTTCCCACATGAAAAATTTTAGACATTTCCAAATTCAAAACATCTGCAGATGACAAATTCAAAATTGGTACAAATGAGTTTAAGTTCTCTGATAGGACAGAAAACATTGTGGGAAAAGGAGAAAATGCTGGTTACCAGCATTTTCTCCTTTTTTCACAATGTTTTCAAAAGCTTTCTCCCACATTGTTGGTCAGACTCAGGCTTGTTTGGTAAAGGGATCTCCTGGCATAGAATTAGACATGGAAAGAGTACAGGTCAAGGGATGAATGCGAAACTATTCCATCTGCATTTTGGAAAATTTTATAGGACAGTGAGAAAACCCTTTTCATTTCTGTGAAAAGCATTGTTAGATAATATTTCTCTTTAGGTATGTTACTTAGAATTGTGTAAATAAATTTTAACATGACATATCTTAACAAGACGATCTAACAATAACATATCTTTTTAACAAGATGATCTAACAATGCTTTTCAAAGAAAATGAGAAGGGTTTTCTCCTCTCCGGTAAAATTTTCCACAACGCAAGTGGAATACTTTTGCATTCACCCCTCATGGAAAATTCAACCATCCCATCACTGTACAGATTTCTTTTTAGACTGACTGCCAAGAAAATGTATCAATCATACTAAGGACAATAAACATTCTAAAGGAAAGAAACAACCTGGTTTTTTTTTTAACAGAGTTTAAAAAACACTTCATGGAAAGGAGCAGTTGCTTTTTATAAGCTATGCTATTGTTCTTTTTTCCTCCATGTTTTACAAATTCTGTTACATCTATGGGTGAAATTAGCTTGTTTTGTCCTACTGATATTGGTTTCACAAAAAGGCAAGCTTCAGATTCCTTCTTTCCAATCTGATCAGCTGTTTTCTTTTCCATTTGTAATTGAGCCATGTGCTGGCAAAAGGGGATTGAATGCATTTGCAAAAAGTATCGATCCAGGTCAGCCTGTGCCGACTGTTAAGGTTGACCTGGTTCGAAATGCTACTCTATTGGACAATTGTCTGCAAGTCAAAGAATCAGCCTACCCCCATGATTCAGCCAATTGTTGGATAAAACAGATGTCTATGGTTCTATAACTGTGTGATGACTTGCATGGTATTGCGCATCTTGGAGATGTGGTAAACCTCCATTTGCCAGAGTATGGCTCAATTTTCTATTATGTTTCTTTGAACAGAAATCAGTTACTGAACAGATTAACCCTTTCCCAAACAAGCCCTGGTTTTCACGTGTCTGCAGTACAAGTCTTTTGAAAACACTGTGGGAAAAGGAGAAATTGCTCGTAACGAGCAATTTCTCCTTTTCCCACAGTGTTTTCTACCCTTTTTGATAACTTTCTGCCATTTTTATCAAATTTAAAATTGTCGTCTGCAAACTCTCTCAATTTGGACCAGTCCAAATTTTTTTGTTTGGGAAAGAGTTAAAAGATTACAGCTAAAAATTACATATGTGTAGACACTGTGAAAAGGAATGATCGAGAAATTATTGGCACCTAGATCAAAGCCACTCTTGACTGATTGACTTTGCCAAGCAAAATAATTTCCATGTAACATTAACGCTTTACCACACATCCTGTGTTTAACGACCCTTCAGTAGAAGCCTTATGAAGACATTGATGGAAAAGGATGCCAGCCTTTTCTTCTTTTCCCACAGTATTCTACGCTATCAGATAAACATCAAATCATTTTAGCCATGTTTAATTTGAAGGCTTCAAATGCTTTCATTGTGAACAAGTTCATCTTCTTTTTTTTTCTTTTGTCCGGAAAAAAGTTTAAAAATCTATTTTATTAATTCAAAAATAATGCCCATATTTTCACAAAAAATTAATTGAAACTATACTAATACCGGGTAGGACATTTTACACTTTTAAAGCATATTAAAGCTTGGGAAGACATAGTTGAAAAAGCAGCGTACTGCTGATCAAAACATATATTCAGCTATCCTTAAAATATTTGTCCTTTGTATAATATGATACTAAGGTTTCCTGGTGGGTCTATAAAAACCTCTACAGCTATGGATTAATGTGAGCACAATACAATAATAGAGAGCACAGCTTTGGAACTAAATGCAGATTATAAAACCAAAACAATTTAGACATAAAGAATGTGTGCAAATCAAGATCAGATAGCTTGTATGCTTAGTCTGATCATGGTCTAGAAGATCCACAAAATATATATACATTCATAGAGACATTAATATAATAAACGATGTAAATCTAAATGACTAGTTAGTACACTAAAGGTTCAATCCTACTTTATTTTTACAGTTCTAATAAGGTTCTCAAAAAACTGACAATTAACTCTTTACCACACAATCCAGACTGTAACCGACCCTGATGCAGATAGTTTTTGAGAACACAGTTGGAAACAGAGAAAATGCAAGTGACCAGTATTTTCTCCATTGCCCACCCTCTTTTCTAGCCTTTCAAAGACACCTCCAATCCTTTTAGCTGCATTTTATATGCTGTCTACAAATGCTTAAAATTCAAACTTTTGTCCTTTGGTAGAGATTTAACAAAAGTAGAATTTCAATGTTCCATAATAGCAGGAAAAAAGCAGCAAGTGCTTGTCACAACCAATCCTGTAACATTTGATCTACTGTAAGGTATTTTTCATTTCTTCCACACTTTATTACATCTTTTTCTAGCTTGAAACCAATCCGTAAAATTGTCACGGCAGCCCAATTATTGCAAACTGCCTAATATTACCCAGGACAATTCTACACAAGTACTGATTCCTATTTAAGATAGCAGTTACATGTACATATTATAACCTAGGGATGATAAGAGTTGAGAGCATGATCCTTAAAATTCTGCCTCTTTAATCAGGGGCCAGGTTCAACAACGGTCTGGGGCCAGGTTCATCAACAACCAGGGGCTATATTTACTGACAATTAACTCTTTCCCAAATGACAAATTTTGGACTGGTCCAAATTGAAAGAGTTTACAGACGACAATTTTAAATTTGATGAAAATGGCAGAAAGTTATCAAAACGGGTAGAAAACACTGTGGGAAAAGGAGAAATTGCTCGTTACAAGCAATTTCTCCTTTTCCCACAGTGTTTTCAAAAGACTTGTACTGCAGACACGTGAAAACCAGGGCTTGTTTGGGAAAGGGTTAAGTACTGTATAAACCTACCACTGTAAATTAAATTTAAAAACTAAACCTCAAAAACTTTCTAACTTTTGAAAGTTACACAATTTTTGATTGGCTAAACCATTTTCTGATTGGCTAAACCAAACACTATATATTCTGGACAAGCCCTAACCTGATACTGAATGGCTGCAGCGTAACGATAACTTCACTCTTTACCAAACAATAAAATTTTGGAATCAACCAAATTAAAGCTTTTGCAGATGACAGATGAGACACAGCTCAAATGATGATTTCTGTCTTGAGGATGCTGGTTTACAAAGACTTTTTCTTTCAGAGTCCTTAAAACTCAAGATTGTGTTGTAAAGGGTTAAAAAACTAATATACCAGAATACAATGACAGCCTTTGATAGGGCACCAAGTCCCAAGTAAAGACTGGGCAGCTTATAATCTGACAGTCAGAGAGAATAGAAATCACAATTTAGGAAAATAGAGAAACACTAACAATGTTTCGGAAGTGAAATGAATATAATTCAGAAGATCTATGTATTGGTTGTACACCCCTACCCTCCTTCCTAAAAAAAACATGTTTTTGAGCGTAACATACAAAAAATGCATCAGAAAATACAAAAACACTTATAACTAATTGAAACATTATTTCCAACCCTTAACCACAAAACAAGACATAATAGCTTCCATTTATAATCAAAATCTGAGTGATTACTGGCAAAATGTTACATCTGCATGTGAATAAAACATGCAGATATCACCTTTTAACACCCCCTATTCCAACCTAAAAATCAAACACATTTTCACACTGCCTATTGAAAACAAACTGACAAATTTAAAAGTTGCTATCATGAGCAATTTCTCTATCTTGCCAGGATACTTTGCAGCTTGTATCCATCTGTAAGCTGTGCTACTACATGTATTTGAGCCACGCTCTAGCATAAGGGGGCTTAATGCAACTCTGTGATGCATTATATCAGGCAAGTCATCCCATAATTAGGGATCAAAGTAGCCATCTTGTCTAACAACAGACATTATCATAAGGTAGATTGGTCTTTTGTTATACAGAAAATTGACCAATAGCGAAAAGTTTTAGCCCAGTCAGCCTGCGTTGACTTGCAGGCTGAGCTTTGTCGATACTTTTCGCAGGTGCATTAAGCCTCCTTTTCAGATCGGCTCATTTATTCTTTATGAAACTTTAAGATTGACAAATTGTGACGTCAGCAAATGATTAATGTTTAGAAAACAACATAGAGAATAATACATGATTATTCATAATTATTCATAAAAACATCCTCTACACTGCTAGATTACCCTTCAGCAGGAAAAAAAAAAAACTATAGCCCACAGGCTGAATTTCAACCAACTGGACAATATTCCTTTACATTCTACATGTCACAAAATGCTTAAAAAACAACATATACGTACATATAAAATTATTTGATTTTAACATTATAGGTTGATTGATTGATTGTATGGTGTTTAACGCCGTTTTCAACATTATTTCAGTTATATCACAGCGGCCAGTGCACCTATCCATGCTTTCCTGGAGTTTCTTTAACCTGTACTCCGCACAATATTCTTTCCAAGCCACTGGCTGCTTTCCCACATAACCATCGTCGAGACAATGGTCAGCTGTGAGAGAGGAATGAATCCTGTCGCAATGACTATCATCAATCCTCAGAACGAAAGTGGCCAAACCGAGGATCAAATAACATTACAGGTGTGCACTGTTTCTGTTTCTCAAACCCTGAAATTAATTACACCCTACTAAATGTAGTCATTTGACATTTATTTTGAGAAGAGAGATTTTGATTGGTCCAAAATATTTTGTGAGACAGACAGATATTGAAGTTATATCCATAAGTAAAAAACAGTCACAGTGCTGCTTTAATTACCTAATAATAATACAATTTCAATATATTGAAAAATATCCAACAAAATAATAACAGATATTTGCAATATTATGGGTTCGTCATATTTTGCAATGTGTGTACTGAAAATTAAAAACAGTTCCTTCGTCTACCAGCTTAACGACGCATAGCTGCCACGAGTAAACAATTTAGGGATTAAACTGGAAACAAATTTAATTCATACCAATAAAAAGTATCAATATACGCCATGCTCTGTGCAAAGGGGGCTTAATGCATCTGCGAAAAGTATCGGCCCAGGTCAGCCTCCGCCATTCGCGCAGGCTGACCTGGGCCGAAACTTTTCGCTGGGCCGAAACTTTTCAGCATGTCAAAGGACCAGTATACCTCATGAATCAGTCGGTTGTTTTACTATAAATGGACTTTATGGATCCAGAATTATGCAATGACTTGTTTGGTATCATGGATCGTGGAGATGCATTAAGCTCCCTTTTGCTAGAGCATGGCTCATATCATTATGAGTCTGTTACCATGTTACTGTGCAATCTGTCAATGTCACAGCTGCTAACAGAAAAATGTATCATAAAACCAGAACAAAAGTTCCCAACTTTGACAGAATGCTCTGTAAAACATTATCAGACTCATAATGATATCCATATTCTTTAATAGTATGAACAAAATTTTTCAGCATTTCTACTCCTGAATTCAAAGCTCCAGATAGAGGGAGTGATTCTGATTTCAAAATTGAAAATATCAATCACTCTCCACTAAACCCTATGTAATGGGAACTCATTACAATCGTCTCATTGAGATGATTCTAATGAGTACCCACAACATAGGGTTTGGAAGAGAAATAATGGATTTAGAATACTATCAACCCCTCTTATCTGGAGGTCTGTGAATTGTTTACTTTTGGCTGCTAGTATGCCTTTAAATAATCCCCACCCCCTGGCAATTACATGCTATAGGATAAAAACAGTGTGCACATTTCCAAAAGAACAAAAACAATATGGCCAGACGTTTCCAAAATCTCAACTGTAGACATGCCCTGATTTATTTTAAGATCACAAATCCTTAAATGTTCTGACAAATGTAAATACTAAGGTTAATGAAAAAGAAAATCTAGACTTGTTTTGATTTGCATTAGTACTAATATTTTACATGTATATATGGTTTGCAGACTTGTCAGAATTGATTTTATGTACAAATCACTATTTTGCAAGTTCATTAACCCTTTACCACGTAATCCCCAGTTTTAATAACCCTGAGAAAGAAGGCTTTTGAAAACATTGTGGGGAAAAGAAGAAAACAATGGTAACTGCCATTTTCTCCTTTTCCCACTACGTTTCCTTTCTAAGGCCAATTACTATCATTTGTAAAACACTGAATTGTCATCTGTAAATTCCTTCAATATGGATGAGGCTAAAATTTTGCTGTATGGTTAAGGTAAAGGCCTTTACCAAACAATCACAAGTTTCAATGACCTTGAGGAAGACGGCCTGTGAAAACATGGTGGGAAAGGAAGAAAATGCTGTGAATCAGCATTTTCTTCTTTTCCCACAATGTTTTCTACCCTTCCAAACATAATTTTTAAGTTTTTAGTAACATTTTTTTGTCATCTGCAAATGCTTTCAATTCTGACTAGTCTAAAATTTTGTTGATTGGTAATGAGTTAAATCATGACTGTGGGAGAAAGACAACCATAGATCTATACTTTGATTTTTTATTTTATATCTGTTTTGCCAGTATGTCCATATCAAATAAGTATTAACATCCCCATCTGTTCCTTTTCAAATTTGATTAAATACTGATAATTTAAAAGAAAGAGGGTCAAAATGGCCCTGGATAGCTCACTTCACCCTTCATAACAAGTTCAACTTGAGCACTCCATGCTCAAGTGAGCAAAAAAAATAAGATATCTTTTGATTTTCAACAGAAACCATTTTCATTTATAACACTTTAACATTTGCTTCTGACCAACAATATACACATGAAACAATATACATACAAATGGAATGTAATTCACCACTTTTCCAAGGATGCCCTGATTCATCCATGTAAAAACATGGCTGCAATTATCAAAACTGTCATTTACAATGCCACATTGCGTAGACATACAGTATAAATACTTTACAATAAGTTAATTCAGCACTTATACAAACTTCTTATCATTGCTTTTCAATATAATTTAGACTTTAGGTTAAAAAATTAATTCAGCACATTTACCTTTTTTTTTAAATATAATTTATGCTTATGTTAGGTAGAGAATCTGTAGTGTAAACTACAGACTGTTGATAAATATGTGTACAATTGTGGAATAAAAGATAGTGAACCTTTCGATTGATCCCTTACCAAACAATCTCAAGTTTTAATGACTCCAAAGAAGAAAAGCGTGAGCTGCTTTAAAAAACTTTGTGGGAAAGCATGAAAGTGCCATTTTCCTTCCTACCTTTTAAAGATAAATCAAATATTTGAATCACATTTAATTTACCGTCTGCATGTGTTTTCAGAGTGGATGTCTAAAATTTTCTTGTCTGCTGAAGGGTTAACCCTTTATCGCACAATGCTGCCTTTAACGACCCTGGGAAAGCTTAATGCATCTGCGAAAAATATTGACCCAGGTCAGCCTGCGCAGTCTGTGCAGGCTGACCTGGACTGACACTTTTCACTATTGGTCAGTTTTGTGAATGTCCAAGGACCAGCCTACCTCATGATTAAGTCAGTTGTTACTAAGAGTGGCTATTATGGATTCATAATTGTGTGACAGCTTGATTGGTATCCTGCATTACATAGATACATTAAGCCCCCTTTTGCCAGAGCTTGGCTTATTTATATATCATTTTGAACAATCTCTTGTTCATCCCCGACTTAGAATTTCAGACAATTCCACAATTTTATTGACTGATTGATAGTATGGTTTTAACGTCGTTTTCAACATTATTTCACTTCAGTTGTGGCAAGCACACCTACCCATGTTTTCCTGGAGTTTTTGTTGCCAGTAATGCTTACAATATTCTAATTCAAAGATTTATCAGACAACAAAAGTTAAAAGTCAAAATAGAAAGCATAATGTACACAAAAACTCAATTGTGAATCAGATGATGGAATAATTCTTTGAAAAGGTAAGAAAACATTGTGGGAATGGGGGAAAATGCTGAATATCAGCATTTTTTCCTGTTCCCACAATGTTTTCTGACCATGTTTTCAACAGATTCATTCCTAACTGTCATTAAAACACTGGATTGTTTGATAAAGGGCTAAATTAAATCACCTATCTATGGTTAGGAATACAATCTGAATGTACACATTTTGATTTCATTCAACAATAACACATCCCATACTTTGTGACATGTTTTGACATTTATCCCTCCAATATAATCCATCCATATTCTGAACTTTTTCTTCATATAATATTTCTCTGTGCATGTCCAGAGGAGGCATTTTCACAAAAAGATAAAAAAAAAGACATTGTGACAACAGGAGAAAGTCTTTGGCACAATAACAAATAAAATGTCCTCATGGTCCACCTTGTAATAGACACCATGTCTTTAGCAATCCTATGCTTAACCCTCTACCACACATTCCTAAGTTTCAACAATCCTGAGGGAAATGGGTTTTGAAAAAACATTGTGGGGAAAAAGAGGAAAATGCTGGTAACCATGATTTTCTCCTTTTTCCACAATGTTTTCTACCCTACCAAAGACAGAAATCATCATGTGAAATACATTTGTTATCTGAGAATACTTTCAATTTGGTCAAAAATAAAAGTTTGTCTTTTAATGACAAGTAAGACGGTTTTGATTTTACACCCCGTCTTAACTTTCTACCAGATGGCAAATTTAGACTAGTCCAAACTGAAAGCATTTGCAGAGTACAGATTGTAAATTATTCAAATGATTGGATTTATCTTTCAAAAGGTAGAAAACACTGTGGAAAATGGAGAAAATGCTGGTTACCAGTATTTACTGCATTCCCCACCGAGGTTTCAACAGCCTTCTTTCTCAATGTCATGAAAACACCAGAATGTCTGGTAAAATGTTTTATCAACTTAATCAATCACTTACTAAAGGACCAACTGTTGTAAAAAAACACCTGTTTTACTACTGCCAGTTGGTCTCTGTATACAGGGTTGGTTTTATTTGTTACACAATTTGTCAGATCTATCTATTCCCTCATTTTCAAACCAGGCCATATTTTTTGCATGAGGTAAAAAGGGTTAATCAATGACTTCTCTTGAGAATTTTAGATATGATAATAACAAGAAGCCAAAAACATAATACACATTCACAAACTTCTGACTTAACCCCTTCACCACACAATTCCGAGTTTTAACGACCTGAGAAAGACGCCCTTTTGAAAACATCATTAGAAAAGGAGAAAATGCTGGTAACCAGCATTTTCTCCTTTTCCAACAATGTTATCAACCCCATCAAAGAAAAATTGCACCATTATAGCCACACTGAAATTGTCATCTGCAAATGCTTTCCATCTGGACAAGGCCAAAATTTTGTCGTCTGGTATAGGGTTAATTACCCCTTTACAAAATAAGTAAATTTAGATTTGTCCTATTTGAAAGTATTTGCAGACGACAAATAAAATGTGACTTTGATTATAAAATATGTCTTTTAAAGGATAGAAAACATTGTGGAAAAAGGAGAATATACAGGTTACAAGCATTTTCTCCCTTTCCTACAATATTTTCAAAGACCTTCTACCTCAGAATAGCTAAAACTCGGCATTGTGTGGTAACGGGTTACACATACAATAATCAAATCTATTGATACAATATGCCATGATGTTTTAACATTCACTTACATGCATACATAATCTACAAGTTTCAAACATCACCAATTTGGAATCTTATATGCAAAATTAATATTAAGACATTAAATTACATTCAAACATTATGTATAAATGCTTCAACTTTTAATCCTGTTGGCATTAATTGCAGTAAACATTCAACATTCATTGAAACCTTATGCATGAACTTTTAAGCATTCTTGTCCAGGTAGAAAATACATAAGCATTTCAACATTCACTTATATTGGATTGATTATTGATTGAATAGTGTTTTATGCCACTTTCTATATTATTTCAGTCATATCAAGGTGACAACTCACATAATCATGTATTTCCTGGATTCCAACAGTACAAGGCTAGGGCTCTGAAGTGCCTTGCCTAAGGACACTCCCATGAAAAAACCCACAGGATCTAGTGAGGCTCAAAACCGTGGCCTCCAGTTCACAAGTCCTACACTTTACCACTGAGCCACGCTGGACTCCTCACTTATATTGGAATAGTTTACAAAAACGTCTCAGCATTGTCTCCTGTAGGAAGAGCATTTGTACAAGTTTCAACATTCATTCACTCATATCTGAAAACTATGCATCAATGTTTCAACATTCACTTATATTGCAACATTTCAACATTCACTTCATTGCAGACATTCCTGAATTGGCCCCTTTTTTGTTTCTTCAACTAAACGTCATCCTGAATTTTCTAAATCAAGACCTACACTTGGAGTTGTATTTATGCATCATTATGAATTCAATTCTCAATTCTGAAACTAGCCATCTTATTGGCTGACACAGAATGTATCGGCCAATCAGGTGGCTAGAAATGGAATTTAGAATAACAAGAGTATTTGGAATAATTGGTAGGTTCCGGCCCACCATTCTATAATGCCATTCAGACACTTCAAAACTAATCAGTTTCTGTTATGAAGACAAATCTACTTCAATTGAGCCATGCTCTGTAAAAAGGGTTTATAATTCATCTGAAAAAAGTATCAATCCAGGGCCCGTAGTCACCAACCATTCTTTAGAACGTTCTTAGTCTTATTCTCCAGATTTTCCTAGATTTGAAAGTAACACAACTTCTGACTGGCTACACCATTTACCAAATGGTTTAGCCAATCGGAAGTTGTGTTACTTTCAAATTCAGAAAATCTCAGAGAACAAGACAAAGAATGTTCTTAAGAATGGTCAGTGAATATGGACCCAGGTCAGCCTGTGCAGACCATGCAGGCTGACCCTGATTAATAGTTTTTCCTATTGTTAAATTTTCTGCATCTCAAAGCAATACTCTAAACCATGATGCATGACTGCTTGGTATAACAGATTACAAAGATGGATTAAAACTCCTTTTTCGAGGGCACTACTCCATTGTTTCAACACATGTATGGTAAGATCTAAATTCCAGGAGCATTTCTCTTTATCTAGAATCCTTATGAATAAATATACAATGGAATGAATTAAAAACTTTACTAAAGGTCCTTGTGATGTTAGAAAAATTTCTTTGCTTGATTTTCTTTGCTTTGTCTGAAATGAAATAAAACAGAACATCTCAATTAATTCCTGTCCAAGATCTATAAAGGTGGACAAGAGCAAATAGCCACTTGCCATTCCTGGTCATTAGTCACTCTCCCCAAATAAGCATGACAAATAACCCCATTAGCTGTCAGAGAGCCCTTGGAAGGGATTTTATCAAACAAATAAACCCTAAATTACATGTGCAATGCTTCACAAACAAACAAATTTATTCGCCTTCAAAATGATCTTGAATGAAATTTGCGGAAGCAATGAGTCAAAGTCTAAAATATAAGTACTGTAAAATTTCTCTTGAAAGTTTGATATTTGATACTGTTTTTAACAATACTTCAGTTATATTATGGCCTACCCCACCTCCCTGCACTGATAAATGCGTTTCAGTATTTCCTGCTTTTCCCACTATGCTTTCAACCTTTTCACCAACCCAAACCATCAATTGAAATGAATTGCATTCATCGTCTTGCAAAGGCTTTTAAAATGGATCAGTTTTTCACGTTTTGTCACCTGGTTCACTGACCAACATGTTATCTGACATCATACCATTAAACTTTGTCTTTAAGGTTGACAGTACTAACCTTTAGGCTGGTAAGCTCGACTTTATGGGATCTGCAGACATTGTAGATCAAGATCAGACTGCACAGAACCTGCAGTCTGATCTTAAATCTACACTGTCCAATATGGTGAGATTTCTCCGATGAGCAAAATCTTTAAATCCTGAACTATGTGTTTTCACTACTGGTTGTAATTTTTTAATTTAATCTATTCAGCAGTTTTTGGGTTAACACTTTCCCAGACGACGAACTTCAGACTCTTTCAAATTCAAATTGATCTGCAGATGACCAATTCAAAATTGTTAAAAATGCAATAAAATTCTCAGACAGGGTGAAAAACATTGTGGGAAAAGGAGAAAATGCTGGTTACCAGCATTTTCTCCTTTTTCCCACAATGTTTTCAAAAGTCATGTCCCAGTGGGTTGTTTAACCTTGGAAGTATTTGGTACAGAGTGTAGCATACAATCAGTTTTAAGAAAATAAATACTGAGTTCCAGACAACACAGATAATGCTAAAATGTACCCTGTACTAAGCAACAACCTGTCTTAAACAAACTCATTTTAAATATCCCAATTGTGCTTGCCTAATACAAGATGATTTTAGTTGATTGGTGTTTTACACAGCTTTTAACACTATGTTTGGTCATATCACCATGATAGCTCACATATTTATGTGTGTCCCGGGTTTCACCAGTGCTAGGGTGGGGCTCTGAACAAACACACTCTCACAAAAAAATCAACAGGCTCCAGTGAGGTTTGAACCTAGAAGCTCCAGGTTACATGTCCTACATTTTACTACTTGGCCATGCAGGACCCCTAAAACAGGTTGGACTGCAGTTCTGAAAACCTTAAAGCACAAATTGTGCTGCACCAAGAAAACAAGACAATAGTTTCCAAAAATAGGCAAGTATTTTACATACCTATACATCATATAACCTACAATAATTGCTAACTGTAAAACTATGGCAACAAGGAATACTGTGGGTGATAAACACGGGGGAGGAAGTGGGCATCCACCACCACCTACAGCCTGAAAGGGAAAAAAATAATATTTAACTCTTTACCACACAATTCCGACTTTTAACGACCCTGAGAAAGAAGCCTTTTGAAAACATTGTGGGAAAAGGAAAAAATGCTGGTAACTAACATTTTCTCCTTTTCCCACAATGTTTTCTACTCGTCTCAAAACAAATTTCCAATTTTCAGTTACATTTATTTTGTCGTCTGCAAATGCTTTCAATTTGGACTAGTCTAAAATTTTGCCGTTTGGTAAAGAGTTAAGCCATGCTCTTGAAAAAGGGGGTTTAATGAGTGTTTGTAATGCACAATGTCATGCAAGTCTTTGCACTATATGGATCCATTTTGTATACAAAACAGCAGAGTCATGCGGCAGAGGGGTCTTTCGAAACGTAGTATATTTACCATAAAGTCTTTACCAAAAGACAAAATTTCAGACTGGTCCAAATTATAAGCATTGGCAAACAACACACAAGATGTGGCTCAGAAACTGAAATTGGCCTTTGGAAGAGTAAAAGACATTGTGGGAAAAGGAGAAAATGCTGGTTACCAGCATTTTCTCCTTTTCCTACAATGTTTGAAGAAAGTTTCTTCCTCAGGGTCATTAAAATTTGGGATTGTAAGGTAAAGGGTTAACAAAAAGTTTTGACCCTGGCCAGCTTGCTTGGTTGACATGGGGCAATACTTTTGCAGATACATTAAAGGTCCTTTCCATAGAGCATGATACAAATTCCCCTTTTCTGTATCTCTTACAATTTCTTTTACAGTCTATGCATTTCTGAAAGCATATACAAACTTGTAGAGACATGAAAAGATGACAGCATTTGTTATATAGTCGTAATACTTGAGAAAAAAAAAAAATCAAATCAAATTTCAACCAAAATGTGCATTAATCCCTTTTATAATCAATTTAAGTCTTTGACACACAATCCCGACTTTTAACGACCCTGCCAAAGCAGCCTTCTGAGAACACTGTGGAAAAAGGAGAAAATGCTGATGAGCATTTTCTCCTTTTCCCACAATGTTTTCTAACCTATCATTCACAGAAATCATCATTTGCAACAAATAATGTCATCTGCAAATGCTTTCAATTTGATTCAGTCCAACATTTTGGCATTTGGTAAAGAGTTAACAGTAATCAAATAGTAACAATCTGCTTGTACTTTCAGTCTGATGCTAAGAATAATCTTTCTTATTATAGAATTATAAAACAAACAGTGTATATACCTGAGGTCTATTAACTAGGTTATACACGTCTCCTTTAACTGTTCTCAGATTCTCCTGTAACTCGTGTAGGACTAGTTGCATCTGCGGGTTTGCCCCGCCCCCAGTGTTCCCGCCCTGCTGTCCCACTTGGTTCATGCCACCCTGAATGATGTTGGCTCTTTGTTGCACATCATGAACAACATTTCTGAAATATACATTCAGAACAATGAGAGGATTTCAATAGTAATTAGTAGTGTTGGAAAATCTGTTAAAAATGCTAATCAATGATCAGGTAGGATCGAATACCATTTTTAATGCAATAATCGGTCATACAGTTGGTTATAGACTAAAATAATATTTGGTGTTTGGTTATGGGTTTAACTTTAACAAATCAAATATAACACCTTCTCGAAAAAGGTAAAATGCACCTGTTAACTAGGCTTCCCTTTTGAACAAGGTTTCGTTAAACGATTAAAATGGTTGTCATGTACAGTGGTTACATTTGATTTTTGAAAACCTTTGTATACCTGTACACTTTTTTCTTACCAATATTTCAGTAAGTCTTCCTACATAATCTACAGACAGCTCTACTCAGATCTAAATTCTATTCTGTCAGGGGCTCATCTTGTCTTAATTTATGACAGTCAAAATACTACCAAACTTCAGATTCTGTTTTTGCACCCAGATGGGAATAAATTTGTAATCTGTTTTCATGTCAAGGCAACAGGTCACATATTCATGTATATCCTGGGATGACCAATAATAGACTAGAGCTCTGGAGTATCTGGTCCAAGAACACTCCCACAAGTAACCCTGTGCTTCCAGTGAGGCTGGAACCAAAGGCCCCTGGGTTACTAGTCTACATTTTACCACTAAACCACAGGACACCTGTGTGCTAAAAAAAAAGGGAATACACATATGGCGGGCAACACACAAAAAGGGGGCCTTCAGACATATGCATAAAAGTGTGTCATCCAAGATATGCCTGTGCAGCCTGTAACTAACCCGAGACGATACTTCCCGTTTTTGTGCAATTTTCTGTTTCACGAAAGTCTTCTGTATGAAAAAATCTTATTTATTCGTACAGTGTTGTCTCGGATTAGCCTGCGTGGACTGCGCAGGCTAATCTGGGATGACACTTCATGCAATTGTCTGACGGTCTCATTTCGTATATTGCAAACATTGTTATATGATGTAGAATATAAGAGGTAAACCCACCTTATCTGTTTTGCTTCTTGTAATATTTCATTCTGTGATGTTAACACTCTTTCTACTTCATGTCTTTTGATGGTGTCAATCATCATTGGCTGCCCTCCCTAAAATACAGTGATGATGCAGAATACAAGTTTAGATTATCGGACATAATGGTAATAACTGTAACATTAATTTTCTGAGTGACAAACAAAAAATGTAATATCCGTAAACTCAGTGCCATTTATACATTTTTGATAGATTTTCATTGTTTATGCATTTTTTGACATAATAAAAGGTTTCTGATTTTTTTTTAATAAAGCAGCTTGGATAAATCTTCACTAACTCTGCGCCCCTCCCCCACACCCCTTAGGGGATATTCAGATTCTTATAATCAAGCCAAACTTCAAAAATGTATAATCCCTAAATTTAGCCAAGGAAAAGCTGGCAAGCCATCAATAAACTACAAAGATAAGTGGATCACTGTATGGATGAAAAACAGTGATATTTCTATTATGGGCCTCTTAACTCTTTACCAAACGACAAAATTTCAGACTAAGCCAAAGTGAAAGCATTTGCAGAAGACAAGAAGACAATTTAAATGATGATTGGATGACAAGATTAGTATGTGGTAGGACAGAAAACATTGTGGGAAAAGGAGAAAATGCTTCTTTCTCAGGGTTGTTAAAAGTCAGGACTGTGTGGTAAAGGGTTAAGGCATTTTCAGGTATTTGCAGATAATAGGAAAGAATTTTGCAAAGGATTATAGGTATGTCACATGACCTATTAATCATGTGGGATCATCTTAAAATATGAACAATGATGATATATTTGATGTCATACAAATAGATGGAGTGACTGATACAAAAAAACCATCCTAAACACAAAAACTGCACCTCTGTACTATATAGTACCACCCACTTCTCTTATGCTTCCATGTTTTACAAGAAATCTGATTCACGGCAAAAACAATCCAAATAGGCCCTTTCAAACACATAAAACTCCGCAGTACAGAAAGCATCTTTGAACAACTGTTTGACAACAATGCACCCAAATATCCAATCACATGACAATCTGTTTCATTAAATTTTGGATGCAAATCCTTTTTATTGATTCATGCATAAACATGTGATTGCAGTTTGTAGATGTTGTAATCTAGCCCTACATGTACTCATATGAAAAAAACAAACAAACAAACAAACAAAGAAAACTTATTACCTGTGTATTACCCGCTGGCGGAGCCACGCCTCCAGTCATTGATGACACTTTGGACAACACAAGCTCTTGTCTTCCAAGTAATTCATCGAATCTCCGACTCATTTCTCTTAAAGTCTGGTGTATTAGGTTCTGTCCCTCAAATATCATCCTCAATTCTCTGTCTTGCTGTTGTTCAAATGCCTGAAAATAAATTAAAGTCAAGAGTTGTCACAGAATGAGATTTATTCCTTAGTGCTGACCACATGTAGTAGACATTTTCATTCTGTTGGTCTGAATCAGAGGCAATGGCCTTCTTACAAACTTTGCCGTTATAACATTATATAATTGATCCATGTTCTGGTAAATTGGCGTTTTGTTTGTATTGGAGTTTTAACCCATTTTAACAGCTCAGGTCATATCATAGCGGTCAGTGACGTACCCATGTGTTTCCTGGTTTTCTCACACCCGTACTGACACAACTTTCTTTCCAAAGCCACTAACTACTTTTCTCATATGTATCAGAGGTGAGAGGCGAAAAACACCGGAAACAAAGTTTGCCCAACTAGGTATTGAACTCGCAACCACCAGGTCACGAGTCAGGTACACTAACCACTAAGCTACCCGGGCGGGCCAAAAGGGGGGTTAACGCATCTGCATGATGCATTATACCAAGCAGGACATCAGACTGCACAGGCTGACCTGGGTTGATATTTTGCAAATGCATTAAGCCCTCTCTTCACAGCCCAATTATAAGAGAACAGGACCCACAGTTATTTGTCAATATTTCTGTACACATTTCTAAACTATAACTGTGGCTGATATTACTTTTCTCATTCATAGAGTAATTTATCTTCACCCTGGTACATAAATTGGATCAAATTGATGAAAAATCAAGAGTGATATAGAGGCAGAATTTTGGAGGCAGACAAATTTTTCTCATTCCAAAGTGAGATGGTAATTCTAATCCCCTAGTGAATATATTGAACAAATCCTATTGATCAACACTCTTTCACAGCTTGTTGTTACTTCAAAAGTAGATCATAAAGTTTCATTGATCAGTCAGGTTTGTTAATCTGGATGCATAAAAGACTTGCAGGCCAACTCTAACTTACACATTTAACTCTTTACCACACGACAAAAATGTAGACTTGGCCAAATTCAAAGCATTTGCAGATGACAATTAAAATGTGGTTGAAATGATGGAAGTTGTCTTTGATAGGGAAGAAAATATTGTGGGAAAAGGAGAAAATGCTGGTTACCAGCATTTTCTCCTTTTCCAACAGTGTTTTCAAAAGGCTTCTTTCGCAGGGTCATTGAAACTCGGGATTGTGTGGTAAAGAGTCAATATTCTAACTACTAACCGTTTCTGGGTTCTCAAATTCTCCTTGTTTATCTGGGTTCTGTTCTTTGTATCTGTAAAATATATGAAGTTTTCATTTACTTATAAAATCAACCCCTTGTAAAATATGGATTATCAACATTAGGTAATATATTGTTGGCCCTTTTCGTGCTATAAAAACTTCTTATATTCTTGTTAACTCTTTACCACACGATGAAAATGTAGACTTGCCCAAATCGAAAGCATTTACAGATGACAATTTAGATATAGCTCAAATGATGGAATTTGTCTCTGACAGAGAAGAAAACATTGTTGGAAAAGGAGAAAATGCTGGTTACCAGCATTTTCTCCTTTTCCCACAACGTTTTTAAAAGGTTTCTTCCTCAGGGTCGTTAAAACTGGGGTTTGTGTAGTAAAGGGTTAAAGAACATGTGATGAACCCTTTACCACACAATGCCGACTTTTTAATGGCCCTGAGAAAGACGGTTTTTGAAAAGGTTGTAGGAAAAGAAGAAAACGCTGGTAACCAGCATTTTCCAGCAATGTTTTTACCCTATGAAAGACAAAATGAGTTATATTTAAATTGTCTTCTGGAAATTCTTTCAATTTGGACACTGCTAAAATTTTGTCATCTGGTAAAGAGTTTAACTAAAGTATCATATTCAACAATATGGAAACAATTGTGAGACAGTACTTACTCTTTCTTTGCTTTTTCCAGTTCTTGGTAATAAGCCTCGAATTCCTTCTCATATTTCTCTCTTTCTGCGTCAGCCACTTTCTCCTCAACCTGTTGACCAGGGGGTATGAGGGAATGTGTGAGGAAGGCTAAAACATCATGGTCATCTGGAAAAGACGGTATTCTAAGTATAAACGACCAAGGATAATTTTGAACATGGTATGATCCAAAACATGTTATAGTCTGTATGATATACTAAACTCATCTTGCATCATACCCACGTAAAAATCACAAAGTATTCCAGGGGGTATGAGGGAATGTGTAAGGAAGGCCAAAACATCACTGTCATCTGCAAAAGGTGTTCTAACAATGACTGACCTAAGATAATTGTCAACAAAGTATGATCAACAACATGGTATAGTCAGCATGACATACTATCTTGCATTAAACCCTAGTAAAAGAACAAAGTATTGATTATAGCTCTATCTCTCTCACAGTGTTTGTTTATCTCTCTCACAATGTTTGTTTAACTCTTTCCAAAACAACAAAATTTTGGGCTTATCCACATCCAAAACATTTGCAGACCACACACCAAATATGGCTCAAACAGTATAAAATTGTCTTTGAAAGGCTAGAAAATATTTTGTGTAAAGGAGAAAATGCTGGTTACCAACATTTTCTCCTTTTCCCAAAATGTTTACAAGTGCCTTCTTCCTCAAGGTTATTAAAACTTGGGATCATGTGGTAAAAGGTTAACCCTTAACCAAATAATCCCATGATTTAATCCTATTCCCCAAAAATTTCAAATTTTAACCCTTAAAGTGCCTTTCACTACTATTGTTGCCTTTGCTGGCAGTGTAGATCAAGATCAGGCTGCACAAAACATGCAGCCTGATCTTTGATCTACACTGTCTGCTTTATGAAGACAAAAACAACCATGAAACTGGAATTATTTGGGTCATATTTCTCTGATGAAAATGTCCGATAGATTTATTCAGCATTAAGGGTTAATTGCCCTGAGAAATATGACTCTTACCAGCTAGGCCCCCTGTTGCTGCACTGATACCAAAGTACCCTGATTTAGGAAGTTCTACATTTTCTGCCCTCAGACACAGCTCAAAGTCATCTTTGTTATTGGTCAAACCACTGTTGAAAAACACCTGAAACAAACGACAAACAGCTATTCCATGAAGTGTTTACAACATCACAAAATTCAAGACCCATTGAAGTTGAAAGTATTTGCAGACAACAAATCACCAGAGGCTAAAATCAAAGTATTTGTCTTTCATCAAGTAGAAATCATTGTCAGAAAAGGAGTAAATGCTGGTTGATGAGTTACACAATTAGCTTATTCTTTCAAAATTAGCTGACCGATTGATTGAATGGTGTTTTACGCCACCTTCAACATTATTTCAGTCATATCACAGCGTCAGCTTGCTTACTCATGTATTTCCTGGGTTTTACCAGTACTAGGCTAGAGCTCTGAAGTGTATTGCCCAAGGACACACCAACAAAAAGCCCAGAAAGATCAGGCAGGGCTCGAACCCGAGGCCTCCAGGTTACAAGTCCCACACTTTACCACTGAGCCATGCAGGACCCCTCAACATTAGCTGAAATGGCTAATGTGTAACAAAATCAGTAATCCTTTCAAAATTAGCTGAAATGGTTGATGTGTTACAAATGAGTTATCCTTTTAAAGGTTTATTCCCCGAACGCCTACTCCTATAAAATAACGAAGGAAGGGTGTGAATTGGGGATCATAGGTGTGAATTTGATTCAGTAGGCATTCAGAGAACACTCTTTTAAAACTGGCACAAGAAGTTTTGCGGAAAGAGCTCTTGCCCGAGCCTAGCACTATTTACTCTTACAGCAATGTTAAAAATTGATGTTGCCTATGTGGCCAGTGTAGATCAAGATCAGACTGCATAGAATGTGCATACAATGCCGCCTTTTAACAACCCTGGAAAAGAGGCCTTTTGAAAACATAGTGGGAATAGGAGAAAATGCTGGTAACCGGCATTTTCTCCTTTTTCCACAATGTTTTCTGCCCTATCAAAGAAAAACTGCACCATTTGACCACAATGAAATTGTCATCTGCACATGCTTTCAATTTGGACAAGGCTAAAGTTTTGTCGTCTGGTAAAGGGTTAAATAGCAAATATTTTGGATCTTATTTTTAGTTTTAAGATGCCAGGCATGTTTATTCAGTGTTTTAACTCTTTACCAAATGACAAGAATTTAGACTGGACTAAATTGAAAGCATTTGCAGACGACAATATAAATATGACTCAAAAATTGAAGTTTATTTTTACAGCTAGTTACCAGCATTTTCTCCTTTTCCCATAATGTTTTCAAAAGGCTTCTTTCTCAGGGTCGTTAAAAGTAGGGATTGTGTGGTAAAGGGTTAAGGGTTAAAGATTGGGTACAAAAAAAGACAACTTACTGTCAAAACTTTCTGGTAATATTCAATCTTGGCTCTAACTGGAAACGGTTTGTTTCTGAAGTCTCTCATACAACCACCAAGCTGTTGATTTATACCATCACTATAAAAGAAATAAAGCTTTTGAAGTGACTTTTCTTCACACATTATCACTTGCAGACAACTTTCTTGTGTTGTGGCCGACAATTTTCCAAAAAACAGTGATAGAAGGAGAAATAGCTTGTACTGATCTCTAAGGATGGATTCCATTCATAATCATACAAAGTCATGATAAACTCCCTTATCAAATTTACAGTACAGTTATTTTGAAGATATCCTTGTTAAACAGGGACAACTGTCCAGAATTATACAAAATCAGCAACAGACATTGCTTGTTATCAGCTAAACTCTATACCAGACAACAAAATATCAGAATGGTCCAATTTGAATGGAGTGTATCCAAAATAATAAAGGTAAATTCTTTAACCCTTTACCGCATAATGCCAGCTTTTGACGCCCCTGGGAAAGAAGCCTTTTGAAAACATTGTGGGAAAAGGAGAAAATGCTGGTAGCCAGCATTTTCTCCTTTTCCGAAAATGTTTTCTACCCTATCAAAGAAAAATTGTACCATATAAGCCACACTGAAATTGTCATCTGCACATGCTTTCAATTTGGACAAGGCTAAAATTTTGTCGTCTGGTAAAGGGTTAACAAATTCATGCATATTAGCAGTGGCTTAGCAGTCAGGAAAGAAACTGTTTTCAGTTTGAGTATTTGACAACTTTCAATCCTTAACTCTTTACTACACAATCCCGAGTTTTAACGTCCCTGAGAAAGAGGCCTTTTGAAAACATTGTGGGAAAAGGAGAAAATGCTGGTAACCAGCATTTTCTCCTTTTCCCACAATGTTTTCTACCCTATCAAAGAAAAATTGTACCATCTGAGCCACATTGAAATTGTCGTCTGCAAATGCTTTCAATTTGGACAAGGCTAAAATTTTGTCATCTGGTAAAGGGTTAAATACATGTTTGTAGATTATTCTGACTTACTTTTGATGCTCATACATCTTTGTTCCATCATTAACCATTGCCATGATGTAAGGATTGTTATGCTGAAAGTAAAAATGAACACAAAATTAGCTATAATTACAATATAGAACTCGCAGAGCCCTGGGCATAAGGTAGGTTGCTTTATGCAGACAAAGGAAATCACAAATGCACATAACCTATCATGAATCTATATGTAATATCGATTTGTTTATTTAACTCTTTACCAAACGACAAAATTTTAGACTGGTCCAAATTGAAACCATTTGCAGACGACAAAATAAATGTGATTGAAAAACTGAAAGTTGTTTTGGGAAGGGTAGAAATCCTTGTCGGAAAAGAAGAAAATACTGGTTACCAGCATTTTCTCCTCTTCCCATAAGGTTTTCAAAAGGCTTCTTTCACAGAGTCGTTAAAAGTCAGGATTGTGTGGTAAAGAGTTAAGATACTATGACGTGTAATACCCACAAAATCCTTGTCTCTTTAAGTTTTGAAATCAATGAACTCTTTTACCTAATAAAAAATAATTTAATAGACTTCCAGTACTAATACACATAGCTTTTGCATACAACAAATTATATGTGACTAAAGCAATGGAGATTTTTCTCAATCTACAAATTGCTTCCCCAAAATGATGAAGATTGTTTTTAAAAAGTTTTTTGACCAGTAAAACTTATTATATGTAAAGTCTATATTTGGATCTGCTGTGAAACCATGTGCAATTTGCACAAGAAAAAATATTTTGTAAGAACTGAAAGTAATGTTTGTTTGGTTTTTTTTTTTTAACATTTAAGAAAAAACTTGTACAATTAATTGCTCCTTTCCAACAATGTTTTTTACCAGGGCATAAGCAGTTACCCTTTACAATAGTTTAACCCTTTCCCAAACAACAAATTTTGGACTGGTCCAAATTGAAAGAGTTTGCAGACGACAATTTTAAATTTGATGAAAATGGCAGAAAGGTCTCAAAAAGGGTAGAAAACACTGTGGGAAAAGGAGAAATTGCTCGTTACGAGCAATTTCTCCTTTTCCCACAGTGTTTTCAAAAGACTTGTACTGCAGACACGTGAAAACCAGGGCTTGTTCGGGAAAGGGTTAACAGGTTATCAGTCAAGTACATGTACTGGTAAGTATACCAAATTTTAGGTCTAAATGTTGAAACAAGTATTTTTAAGAAGTCAAACTAAATCATATATGGATATTATAGAATCAGAGTATTATATCTTAAGTTTTCCCGCAAGTCACAATAACTGAACAGGTGAATTTTTCTACACGATAACTGAATCACATATGGCTTACCATTTTAATTCAAAGTTTTCCATAAGCAATTCGAAACAACGCCAGAAATTAAAGCTGAGTATGAAAGATCAATATGACTACATATAATTTTCTGATATTTTCTTTTAACTATAAAGCCCAAGTGTAACATAAGATTACAGTAACAAGACCAAAAATGGGAGAAAATGGAAAACAATGTATCAATTCTGAACAACAATGTAAAAACAACAGTGAACTGAAATAGTAAAACCGTGAATTTCCTTTGGTGAACAGCTAAAAAATGCTGAAATTTCAAGTGAAACCAAAACAGACAACCAACAAGAGATGCCTCCACAAATATTTGAGAATATAACCCACTGGTACTCAGCTCTAAAAAAATCATCTTAATATTTCTTACTCTTGTAGCGTAAGAGCAATCTCAGAATTGTTCAAAAACAACAAGGCAAAATATCATTCCCATTTGTGAAAGAAGTGCAGTTTCCTTTTTTTCATTTTATTTCTATTTCACTGTTCTACTGATTTGATTACATTGCAGTAAAAGTCCATTAGACTAATTAACCCTTTACCAAACGACAAACTTTAGACTTGTCCAAATTGAAAGCATTTGCAGATGACAAAATAAATGAAATTTGTTCTGGGAAGGTTAGAAAACATTGTGGGAACAGGAGAAAATGCTTGTTACCAGCATTTTTTCCTTTTCCCACAATGTTTTCAAGTGGCTTCTTCTTCATGCAGGGTTGTTAAAACCAGTGATTGTGTGTTAAAGAGTTAAAATACTGATACTAAAAATGACATGACTTTCCTCATAGCATTTACAATACATGTAGTATTAATTTTCACATATGCAGGAATGGTCTCAAGAAACAATTATCAAAGAGGAAAAGAAGTCAGAAAAGCAAGATTAAAAGAACTGACTAGAATATAGTTAAAGTTTTCCCACATACATGTACATATAATGATATGTTCAAAGCATAGAGATGGAAGGAAACTTTTCCTGCCAGCATACTGTACCCAGTAACTGATTAAATAGTTGTGAAGACAACAGGTGTATATTGTGATATCAATCATAATTGTTCCCCAACTTTCTTCAGAGGAGATTCTTATAAAAGCATTAAATAGTTTCTGACTTGCTAATAAAGTCCTACCTCTTTTAAAAAAAAAATGAGCAATTTAAAGTAAAAATAGCTGGCAAAAGTAAACAAAGCACGTGTTAAAGTGAATTTAAATTTAAATCATACCATTTAACCCTTTCCCAAACGATAAAATTTACACTGGTCCAAACTGAACAAGTTTGCAGATGACAATTTTAAATTTGATGAAAATGACAGAAAATTCTCCAAAAGGGTAGAAAACACTGTGGGAAAAGGAGAAAGTCCTCATTACGAGCAATTTCTCCTTTTCCCACAGTGTTTTCAAAAGACTTGTACTGCAGACATGTGAAAACCAGGGCTTGTTTGGGAAAGGGTTAAAAGCATGGAAATTATTGTGACGATGACAATTTGTTATTGTACGGTCAGTCTTAACCCTTTCCCAAACAAGCCCTGGTTTTCACGTGTCTGCTGCTAAGTGCAAGTCTTTTGAAAGCACCGTGGGAAAAGGAGAAATTGCTCGTAACGAGCAATTTCTCCTTTTCCCACAGTGTTTTCTACCCTCTTTGAGTACAAAATTCTGCCATTTTCATCAAATTTAAAATTGTCATCTGCAAACTCTTTCAATTTGGAGCAATCCAAAATTTGTCGTTTGGGAAAGGGTTAAGTGTTGAGTAGCTGGCAGAAAAAGCAATTTCAAAGGTTAAAAGTTGCCAGGTCACTATGTCTTTTGTTTACATTTTGCCTGATTTTGAAATTGATTTTTCTAACACTTGCACCAACCAAACAATAACAGATTGTAATCTGCACAATATTTTCCACTTTTACATGGTGTGATTTGAAGTTAAATGCATTTTAACACCTGAATCAAATTTTTTTTGCAGCTATTGGGCATTTAACCCTTTCCCAAACAAGCCCTGGTTTTCACGTGTCTGCAGTACAAGTCTTTTGAAAACACTGTGGGAAAAGGAGAAATTGCTCATAACGAGCAATTTCTCCTTTTCCCACAGTGTTTCCTACCCTTTTTGAGACCTTTCTGCCATTTTCATCAAATTTAAAATTGTCTTCTGCAAACCCTTTCAATTTGGACCAGTCCAAAATTTGTTGTTTGGGAAAGGGTTAAGGTGGTTAATCACATGATTTTGTTTTGATACATTGCATATAAAACTGGAGAAATTTTGAAAAAATGCTGAAGTAAATGACTGTTTCTGTCTTTTGTGCTTAAAGCTAAACATTTCTAAACTTATCTCTTAACCCTTTACCAAACAATCCCAACTTTAAACGACCCTGACAAATAAAGCCTTTTGAAAACATTGAGGCAAAAGGAGAAAATGCTGGCAACCAGCATTTTCTCCTTTTTCCACAATGTTTTCTAGTCTATCAGATACAAATTCCATCATTTGTGCCATATTTATTTTGTCGTCTGCAAGTGCTTTGAAATTGGACAAGTCCCAAATTTTGTCGTTTGGTAAAGAGTAAACCCTTTAATACACAATCCTGAATTTTAACCACCCTGAATAAGCCTTTAAAAACATATTGTGGAAGGGAGGAAAATGCTGGTTACCAGCATTTTCTCTTTTTCCCATGATGTTTTCTCCTTTTTCTAGAGCAAATTCCATCTTTTAGTGGAATTTAATTTGTCATCTGCACATGCTTTTGATTTGGACAAATTTTGAATCTTGTTGTGTGGTTAAGAGTTAACCCTTTACCACACAATCCCGACTTTTAATGACAGTGTGAAAGAAACCTTTTGAAAACCTTGTGTGAAAATGAGAAAATGCTCCTTTTCTCCTTTTCCCACAATGCTTTCTACCCTTCCCAAAACAAATTTAAATTTTTTAATCAATTTTATTTTGTTGTCTGCAAATGCTTTCAATTCTGACCAGTCTAAACTTCTGTTGTTTGGTAAAGAGTTCAAGCTTCATGACAAGGTGTTTTCAGACAGTCTGAGTTCATGGTTCATACAAAATACTGATAGAAAAATTTAAGGGTTTTTTAAGGATTTTTTAAGGACTCAAACTTGAAATTTAAGGCCGACAAAACACTACATATGCACAAATATTGGTTTTCATACAGTTTATTCCCATGGTTGAAGATATTTTTCCCTCGCAGACGATCGCCGATTACGTATTCAAAAGAGCTGATTCATGCACTCAACGTTTTTGAAACGCTTATTAATCATCAATAGTAAAGCGTCTACGTTCTGTGATCATGTATAAAACTACGTCTTTAGTTCCGATCGTCGCGGAAAAATCGCCAATTTCAACTTTTATTATATTAGTTTTGATGAAGCATCTAAATATCCATTTTCTTCTCGTTTTCAAAAGAAAGTTAAATCCAAATGATAGTTTTGTGAGAGAACTCATCGTGATTCTGTTTTAATACATTAGATTTTTCCCGAAAACGACATAGAAAAGGGTCCGTATTTTATTCCGTATCATTGTGTGGTATCCCGCTTTCCATTATCGAGTATTTCTGCTACCATTAGGACGGGTACAAGTATATATGCATGTCATAATAGACTGGTACCCATTATCTTTGCGTGTACACTAGAAAGACCTGATTTGAGGCTGGCCAGCAATAAAACTACAGCTCACTCGCGAAACAATTTTAAAGGGTTTTTTAAGGACTTTCTGTAGTTTTTAAGGGTTTTATAAGGCTGTTAATCATTTTTAAGGGTTTTATAAGGCAAAGATCAAATTCAAGGGTTTTTCAAGACCTGTGCGAACCATGGAGTTTATGTGACATAATTATGACATTATTATATAATCATTTCATGCCGATATAAGTTTGCTAGAATACTATAGACTATACGCAAGTCAATCAACAACATTAAGCACTAGAGGGGGGAAAAAAGCCACTAACTAGTGCTGCAGCATTTGTCAAAAAACACCATTTTTCTGTGCAATATATTAAAAAAAAAAAAAACATGTGATTTCACAACTATATCTGTTTTAGTCTTCTTCAAGATAAAAAAAGTTGTCTATGGGTGGTTATACATGTATGTAAACCCATTACAAACAATCATGTGTCTTGACTAACCTGATGAATAAAGACTTTTGGAAACTAACGTGAAGGAAGAAAATGCTAGTAACCAGCATTTTCTCCTTGTTCCATATTCTTTTATACCCTCTGACAGACAAATTCAAAATAATGGTGTCTGGTAAAGAGTATAGACAAAACTTCCTGTTACACAATACACTGACAATTTAACACACTTTACGGTCAGTGAAATGCTCATGGAAAAAAGAGCCCATCAGGTAACAAAAATAGGCACATGACCATCAATAAAACTTACCCCTGGCCATCCAAGGGGAATAACTACAAGGCATTCTATAACTACAAAGGTTTGTCTCTCTCTTTACATGCAATGTAGCCAGGGTCTGTATTCACCAACCATTATTCAGAACAATGTTGGTCTTATTATGGATTTTGAAAGTTACACAACTTCTGATTGGCTTAACCATTTGGTTTAGCCAATCAGAAGGCATATTACTTTCAAATTTAGAAAATTCTTGAGAATAAGACTAAGAATGTTCTTAAGAATGATCTGGGAATACGGCCACTGGTCTTGTATGAGTTGGCACAGATACAATCACACTAAACAGTTAGTTTTTGTAGCAATGAAGTCAAGTTCTTGTTTATGGACCATGAGGCTGTGGGCTCGATCCCTGCCCTGAGTAGGTTATTTATCAGCCTGTTGCATAACATTCAGTTATTATTAATTTTTCTTTAACAAAAAAAAAATTATTTCAATAAAAAAAAAATGCTAAATACTATGTGATAGATATACTGGGGTTTTTTATATAAAAGTGGTATTTTTCACTCCTCATCAGACAATATAGTTTTAGACCCCTTTGTATTGAAAGAACTTGTAGAGAACAGCCTCAGTGTGTCTAAAATGACAGGATTTGACATTGAAAGGGAAGCAAACATTTTGGGAATAGGAGAAAATGCCCTCATTCTCAAGGTAACTAAGACAAAGGATTGTTTGGCAGAGAGCTGAAAAATAATTCGAGAAAAAAAAAAATATATATATGTGCCACGCTCTGTGAAAAGGGGGCTAATGCATCTGCATAAATCAGTCCATGTAAGCCTGAGCAGTCCACACTAGCTGATATGGCTGAAACTCTTTGCTATCTTTCAACTGTCTGCATGTCAAAGGACCATCATAGTCATGATTCAGTTGCTTGTTAAACAAAATAGATTTCATGGATCCAAAATTATGTGATGGCTTTCTTGATATAACCCATCACAGATATGTATTAAACTCCCTTTAGCCAGAGCATGGCTCATATATGGCGTGCAACACACGAAAAGGGGCCTTCAGACATATGCGTAAAAGTGTGTCATCCTAGATAATGCTTATGCAGTCTGTGACTAATCCTAGACGACACTTCCCATTTCTGTGCGAGTTTCTGTTTCACGAAAGTCTACTGTATGAAAAAATCTTATGTAGTCATAAAGTGCCGTCTCGGATAAGCCTGCGCGGACTGCGCAGGCTAATCCGAGACAACACTTTACGCAAATGTCTGAAGGCGACTTTTCGTGTATTGCACGCCATATGGTGCTAAGTATTATAAGAATATAGGAAGAGTTTAGAAAACCTATTGCCTAACAGAGCAATTGCTATTTACAAGCAATTTTTCTGTTTTCAAGGATGTTTTCAAAGCTATCTAAGTTAGATTTATAATAATTTGTCTAAATGAAATTTAGAGTTAGCACTGATTCGGAGATTTAATCTTAGAGCCCTGAACCCTGCTAACTTCTTTTGCAGACAGTGTAGATCATGCACAGGCTGCTGAGAATGTAGCGTCAGACTCGGTCCGCCAACTATTCTTAACTCTTTACCAAACGACAAAATTTTAGACCTGTCCAAATTGAAAGCATATGCAGACGACAAAATAAATGTGACTGAAAAATTGAAATCTGGTTTGGAAAGGGTAGAAAACATTGTGGGAAAAGGAGAAAATGCTGGTTACCAGCATTTTCTCCTTTTCCCTCAATGTTTTCAAAAGGCTTCTTTCACAGGGTCGTTAAAAGTCGGGATTGTGTGGTAAAGAAAAATTTCATTCTAAGTCTAATTCTTGATTTAGAAAGCTTTGCAACATCTGATTGGCTAAACTCTTTGGTTAAATTATTTGGCTTAGCCAATCAGAAGTTGTGTCACTTTCAAATTTACAATATTCCTCAGAATAAGACCAGGAAATTATCTCGGAAAAGGACTAAGCATGGTTGGTGAATACATATTCTAGTCTTGGATCTACACTGTCCGCCATTATGCTATTGCTACATATTATGGCCAAAATAATCTCAAAATATCAGTATTCCAGCTGTTTTTTCCTCTGTCAGAAAAGTCCTTTTAATTAATTCAAAGCTCTAAGGATTAATGTAATAGCAGTGTGTTGTAAAGTTACCTTAGAATTAAACTATAAAAAGGAGAGAAAAGAAAAGTTGTTCATCCAAATGGAAACACAACAAAAATTTACCATATAGATAAACCTTTACCACACGGCAATATTTTAGACACTTCCAGATTAAAGCATTTGCAGATGACAAATAAATATGAATCAAAAAATGGAAATTGTTTTTGGAAGGATAGAAAACATTGTGGAAAAAGGAGAAAATGCTGGTAACCAGCATTTCCTCTTTGTCCAACAATGATTTCAAAAGCCCTCTTCATCAGAGTCGTTAAAAGGCGGCATTGTGTGGTAAAGGGTTAAACCGTGATACAGTGACACCTAGCAAGGTTAAAACCAGTCAGTCTTTAGATACACTAAGTATAAAATGTTTAATCTTTTACCAATAATCCCAGGTTTTAACCACCCTTAGGAAAAGGCCTTTTGAAAACACTGGTAACCAGCATTTTCTGCTTTTCCCAAATGTTTTTACCTTTCTAAAGACAGATTTATATTTTTGGGCCACAATCATTTTGTCGACTGTGAAAGCCTTCAATTTGGGCACGTCTAAATTTTTGTTGTTAGGTAAAGGATAAATTAATTTTATAAACAATGCATCAATATTCCTAAATATTCACATACTAATTTTCAAAACTAATGCTTTCATAGCAATTCCACGTTTCGACCTTTTACGTGTAAGAAGTCTCACAATATCACCGTTTAAGAATAAAATAAGAAGAAACCCAAGTTCTGAGTGCACTAAACAACACAAAGGAAAACATGATAAATATTCTGAACTGATTGTAAAACATGCCAGAGAGACTTAAACACTGAGTTGAATTACAACTGCATTTTATGTTAATTTATGTGTTTAGCCTATAGCCCATATTTCCAAGTTTTAACAACCTCAAGGAGGAAGGCTTTTGAAAACATTGTGGACAAAGAAGAAAATGCTGGTAAATTTTTGCCTTTTCCAACAATGTTTTCTACCTTTTCAAAGACAAGATAAATCCAATTGTCTGAGCCTTACCTTATTCCTTTTCAGTGATTGATGTCAAATGGACTTGTCAAACGTTTTGTAATCTAGTAGAGAGTTAAGTATCATTTTTTGAGGTATTTTCGTTCTACTTTGCCCAACACACTTTCCAAGCCACTGGCTACTTTCCTACACAAAGGTGACAACAAAATTTGGTCATGCAAGAAGACTGATTGATTGACTGATTGATTGACTGGTGTTTTACACTGCTTTCAACATTATTTCAGTAATATCACGAAGACAGCTCACAAATTCATGTATTTCCTGGGTCATGCAAGAACGCTGTTGCAATGATCTTGTTAAATCTAGAGGAGAATAGTAAATTATTTTCCTTGATAGCCATAATTGTTTGATTGGACAGAGAATGGAATAACTGAGTAGATCAAACAAGAGGGCCATTGGCCCCATAGTGCTCACCTGAGTAAGGTCATCTAGGACTGATAAAGTTGAAGACATCATGGTTGTGACTGATGTAAACACATGAGTGTTTGTGACCTACTTTTTGTCCAACATGACCCAGCTTAGAACTTGGTGCAATATATTATTAAGACAAACTTTCTAAACAAATGTCTTGATTGTCAGACTGAAAAAGTGGCCTCAGGAATGCACACAAGGTTTTACTGATATTTGTCCGAGTGACAAGCACTTTGACCCGACATGACCAAATTTTGAACCTGTCCCAGAAATTAACAGAACAAACATTCTGACCAAGTCCTATGAATACATGTCAGATTGAAAATGTGGCCTGTAAGTGCACACAAGCATTTTCTAAGATTCGTCCCAGTGACATTGTTCTTCACTTGGCATGACCAATTTCAAACTTGTCCCACATATCATCAGGATAAACATTCTGACCGAGTCTCATGAGAATCATTAAAAAAAAAAAAAAAAAAGGCTTCTAGAGTGCAAACAAGGTTTTTCTGCATCTTGTCCCATTGACCTACTTTTTGAGCCAAGATGTCCCTATTTTGAACTTGTACTTGGTATCATCAAGATAAACATTCTGACTAAGCTTCATGAGTATCAGACTGAAAATGGCCTGCAACATGCGAAATGAGACCTTCGGACACTTGCGTAAAGTGTCGTCTAGGATGAGCCTGCACAGTCTGGGCAGGCTAATCCAAGACAGCACTTTACAACTACATAAGATTTTTTCATACAGTAAACTTTCGTGAAACAGAAAATCATACCAAAACGGGAAGTGTCATCTCGGATTAGTCACAGACTGCACAGGCTGATCTGGGAAGACGACACACTTTTATGCATATGTCCAAAGTCCCCTATTTGTGTGTTGCACGCCAAATGTGGCATTTAGAGTGCACATATGTTTTTTTTGCATTTGTCCCTTTGACCTACATTCAGACCTAATGTAACCCAATTTCCAACATGATTGACTGATTGACTGAATGGTGTTTTACGGGGCTTTCAACATTATTTCAGTCATATCACTGCGACAGCTCACATATTCATGTATTTCCTGGGTTTCGCCAGCTAGGGCTCTGAAGTGTCTTGCCCAAGGACACTCCCATGAAAAACCCAGTGGATCAGGTGAAGCTCGAACCCAGGACCTCCACATTATGAGTCCCACACTTTACAACTGAGCCACACAGGACATTTCCAACATGACCAAGATATAATAAAGACAAACAATCTGAGTAAATTTCATGAGTATCAGACTGAAAATGTGGCCTCTAGAGTGCACACAAGATTTTTCTAAGATTAGTTCCAATGACCTACTTTTTGACCCAACATAACCCAATTTAGAAACTGTGCAAGATATTATCAAGACAAACATTCCGACCAAATTTCATGAATACTGGACTGAAAATGTGGCCTCTAGAATGCATACAAGATTTTTCTAAGATTTGTCTCACTGACCTACCTTTTGATTTAAAGCGGACCAATTTTAACCTTGTATAAAATCTCATCTGAATAAACATTCTGAGCACATGTTAAGAGTATTGCACTGAAAATGTAGCCTCTAGAGTGCTTACACGGATTTTCTAATATTTGCCACCATGACCTACATCTTGACCTGACATGACTCAATTTCAAACTTGACCAAGGTGTCATCAAGACAAACATTCTGAGCAAGTTTCAAGAGTACTGGACAGAAATGTAGCCTCTAGAATGTACACAAGGTTTTTCTACTATTTGTCCCAGTGACATACTTTTTGACCCCGAAGTTGTCTGCGATATCATCAAGACAAACCTTCTGACCATGTTTCATAGGTAACAGACAGAGAATCTCTGGAGGGCATACAATGTTTTTCTAAGATTTGTTTCCTTACCCTTCTTTTTGACCCGACAAATTGAACCAGTTTTAAACTCGTCAGAGATATTATCAAGACAAACATTCTGACATTCATGAGCATTGTTGCCTCTAGAGTGCAAACAAGGTGACTGTTGACGCCTTGTCGAGGATGGCGCATGAAGGACACAGCACAATCACAAAAGCACGATCACCTTGATCACATTGTGCTAAAGTTGAGCCAAAAAAATGAAAAATACATGTAGATACAAGTGTGTGAAACAATATACAGAATTAATGCAACTGTTGTCTAAAATGAAAACACTTACTCTAACTTTTTGAGCTGTATTTGCCTGCATGCGTGGGAAGAGATAGAAATATAACAATGATGAGCACATAAGAAAAAAAATAACAAATCCGTTATAAAACAGTCCCTATGAAAAATATATGAGGCTGACCTAGGCCGAAACTTTTTGCTACTGGTCAGTTTTCTGCATGTTTACCTCTTTACCAAACAACAAATTTACCCCTCCCAAATTGAAAGCATCAGCAGACGACAAATTTGAAAGTGGTAAAAATGAACTTAAGGTTTTTTGACAGGGTAGAAAACATTGTGGGAAAAGGAGAAAATGCCGGTTACTAGCATTTTCTCCTTTTCCCACAATGTTTTCAAAAGGCCTCTTCCTCATGGACGTGAAAACACGGGATTGTTTGGTAAAGGGTTAAGGACCATTCTACCTCATGATTCAGTCGTTTGTTAGCTAACATGGATTTTATGGATCCATAATCATATGATGACCTGCTTGGTATAAGGGATCACAGAGATGCATCAAGCCCCCTTTTGCCAGTGCACAGCTCATATATGTCCGGAGATCTGATAGACAGGACTTAAATGCAATTTCATGACCCATCATACCAAGACAGTTGTCACATAGTGTGGATCCATTAATTTTGCATAAAACCTAGTTGAATCAAGATGTACACTGGTCCTCACCCTCTTTAACCCATGTGTGAAGTATTACCATTCATCACCCCAATTGCAAAACTGTCATTTCTATGAATATTCGTAAGATTGCGAATTACACCCAATAGCCAATTAAATTATCAATGACATAATGATACTCTCTTGTAGTGGAGGATAATCACATTTCTTCCGTTGTTATGAATAAACCGGGTAAAACCCACATCATTATCAACGAATATGGTGACCGCTGGTGGGCCTTCCTTTTGTGGCATTTGCCTTATGACAATCCAGGGTAGACATTACAAATCCTCGTATACAAAGGCAAATATTCAGAAATACAGCGTGCTCTTGCAGTCCATAGGGGTATGTAGCAGGGGTGACGTCATCCTCGTTGACTCAGTTCCGATGTATTCCGTAAACTACATTCATCAATTTGATTGGTTGTTGACGAGGTAAAAATAGAAATGATGGCGTATGGTTGATAAAAATAGATTAAATTTTCTCTCTGAAAAGCTGAGATTACCAATCAAAATGCCTCATGAATACCGGTAATTCATGAGAATGAGAAAACGTATGAGAGATAACCCAGGGCGATGAATGTAGTTTACGGAATACATCGGAACTGGGTCAACAAGGATGACTGGTCCTCTGCCATGCACAAAATTTAACCAATAGCAAAAGGTTTTGACCACGGGCTGATCAGGCTGACAATGGTTAACACTTGTTAAAGATGCATTAAACCAACTTAACACAGAGTATGACTTGTCTATAAATCTTTGACACAATGAAAAGAGTAGACTTTGAAAACATTCTTATAAAATTATGTATTGATACATTGATATGTGAATACATTGTGACACCAGGAGAGATTTCCTATAAGAAGCAACTGCCCTATTTTCCATGATATCTAGCATGCATTTCTGAAAAAGGAAAAAAAATCCTTCTTATGATGCCAGTTGCTCTAGTTTTTTTTTCTTTTCTGCTTGTCTAACCAGGGACGAAGAGCTGTACCACATAATATGAATCAATCTCTCTTTCTCTCTCTCTCTCTCTCTCTCTCTCTCTCTATAAAACACAGAAAATTATTACTAATGAAAAAAAAAAAAACAAATGCAACTATGCAAAAATACAATACATGTAAATATGAATACCATAGGTTTTTTATGATAAGATGAACACAAGTGATCAACACTTTCAGAAATCATTTTTGATTAACCTTTAACCAGACAATCCTGACTTTTCGACTTTTAACAACTATGAGGAAGAAGGCTTTTGAAAACATTGTGGGAAAAAGAGAAAATGCTGGTAACCAGCATTTTCTCCTTTTCTCAAAATGTTTTCTACCCTTTCATAGACAAATTTCGTAGTTTTGGTTACCTTCACTTTGTAAATCAGTTGATGCTTTTAATTTGGAACAGCCTGAAATCTGGTCATCAGGTAAGGGGTTAATGTCTGTGGCCTCATCTCCTAAATTTAGCAGAATAATTCATAAACACCAGCTAGGTTTCAGAGAGCTTCAATCTTTGATGTCAGGTCAGGAATAATGAAAGCAGATTAAAGTAAATAGCTCCAGTAAGATTCTCTTTCCACCAGTGTTGTTTTCCATATAATATTATGTAATTGCATGATCAGAAAGTGTGAAATAAATGTTTTTACACACCAAAAATAACATGCAAGTCTACGGAAATACAAAAATTCATGAAATATTTTTTACCACTAAATGCAGGTATGTTTTTTTTTTTTCAGATTATAACAATAATTATTCAATATTTTTAAACAGCTAATTATATATACAAATAGAAATGAGCCATGCTTTGTAAAAAGGGGCCTTACTGTATCTCCAAAAAGTGTCAACTCATATTAGCCTGAGCAGTCCACGTAGGCTGACGTAGGCCTCAACTTTTTGCTATCTTTAGATTTGCTGCATTTCAAAGGACCAGTCTACCTCATGATCCAGTCAGTAATGTTAACTCTTTACCAAACGACAAAATTTTAGACTTTTTCGAATTGAAAGCATTTGCAGACGACAAAATAAATGTAAGTCAAAATTTGAAATTCGTTTTTGGAAGGTTAGAAAACATTGTGGGAAAAGGAGAAAATGCTGGTTACCAGCATTTTCTCCTTTTCCCACAATGTTTTCAAAAGGCTTCTTCTTTAGGGTCGTTAAAACCCGTAATTGTGTGGTAAAGAGTTAAACAAAGTGGATTTTACAGGGTTCCTAATAATGCGATGACTGCTTGGAATCATGTATAACAGACATGCATTAACTCTTTACCACACAACAAAATTTTAGCCTTGTCCAAATTGAAAGCATTTGCAGACGACAATTTCAATGTGACTAAAAAGTTTAAATTTATTTTGCGAAGGTAGAAAACATTGTGGGAAAAGGAGAAAATGCTGGTTACCAGCATTTTCTCCTTTTCCCACAATGTTTTTCAAATGGCCCCTTTCTTGGGGTTGTTAAAAGTCGGGATTGTGTTGTAAAGTGTTAAGCCCCCTTTTCACAGAGCATGGCTCATAATTATATTAAATAAATATTAGGTGTTTTTTAAGTACTGCAAAATAAACAACAATTGATAGATTGATTGTGTGGTGTTTAACAGCGTTTTCAAAATTATTTCAGTTATATCGCGGCGACCAGTGAACCTATCCATGCTTTTCTGGAGTTTCTTTTACCAGTACTCTGCACATTATTCTTTCCAAGCCACTGGCTGCTTTCCCACATAACCATCGGCAAATAAACAATAGTCATATAATTCCAACATTACACTTTGATCTCTATGAAGCTACCATTTCAACCCTTAGGGTGCAGAATAAACCCAACAGATACTTTAACCCTTTACCACACAATCCCGACTTTTAACACCCTTGAGAAAGAGCACATTTGAAAACTTTGTGGGAAAAGGAGAAAATGCTGGTTTACAGCATTTTCTCCTTGTCCCACAATGTTTTCCACCCTTTTAGAGTCAGATTTCTTTCACTCTTTACCACATGATAACGACTTTTAAAGACCCTTAGAAAGAAGCCTTTTGAAAACATTGTGCGAAAAGGAGAAAATGCTGTAAACCAGCATTTTCTTATTTTCCCACAATGTTTTCTGCCCTTCCCAAAACAAACTTCCATTTTTTGGTAACATTTATTTTGTCGTCTGCAAATGCTTTCAATTTAGACCAGTCTAAAATTTTGTCATTTGGTAAAGGGTTAATTGAGCCACTGTTAATTTGTTGTCTGCAACACCTTTGAAATTAGACAAGTGTAAAATTCTGTCATTTGGTAACGAATTAAATCTAGGAAAAAGACCAAAATAAATCCAATGTCAAGATCGATTCTGTCTAGAATGATGCAGCAAAGCCAACAGTGTAGATCAAAGATCAGACTTCACCTATCGTGCAGTCTTATCTTGATCTATGATGGCCACAAAAGGAATCATAGCTGTGAAAGGCACTTCAAGGGTTAGCTCTTTACCAAATAATCCCTGGATTTAAATACCCTAATTGACAACTTGAATTATATATAATGTCAGTGGATGTTAGCTGTTATCAAGCACAAAATAATATTCAGTAGCCTGATAGATCAATATCTAAGACAGATCTGGGTCTGTATAACTCACCAACTTTTCTTAAGAACATTCTTGTCTTATTCTTCAGAATTTTCTAAATTTGAAAGTAACACATCTGACTGGCTAAACCAAACCAAATGGTTTAGCCAATTTGGTTTAGCCAATCAGAAGTTGTGTTCCTTCCAAAATCCGTAAGAAGACCGAGAATGTTCTGAAGAATGGTTGGTAAATAAGGACCCTGTCTATATTTACATGTGACTCTTTACCAGATAACAACATTTTAGACTTGCCCATATTTAAAAAATCACAAGCAGCAAAGTAAATGTTGCTAAACTTATACCATTGTCCTTTCAAAGGGCAGAAATCATTAGGGGAAAAGCAGAAAAGGCTGATGTCGACTACCTGCACTGAAAACATTTCTAAACTTTATTTTCTCCTTGCCATTGTTAACCCTTAGGCTGCTAAGCACGACTCATTGACCCTTTGCGGACAGTGTAGATCAAGATCAGACTGCACAGAACGTGCAGTCTGATCTTGGATCTACACTGTCCAATAAAGAGATTTTTTTTTCTCCAAAAATTAAGTTTGCATTTTTCTGGTTTAACCCTTTCCCAAACGACAAATTTTGGACTGGTCCAAATTCAAAGAGTTTGCAGACGACAATTTTGAATTTGATGAAAATGGCAGAAAGGTCTCAAAAAGGGTAGAAAACACTGTGGGAAAAGGAGAAATTGCTCATTACGAGCAATTTCTCCTTTTCCCACAGTGTTTTCAAAAGACTTGTACTGCAAACACGTGAAAACCAGGGCTTGTCTGGGAAAGGGTTATACTATCAGTTTGGAAGTAACATTTAACTTTTCAGCCGGATAAGGGTTAAAAAAGACACAGTACTGTTCAGTACCAGGATTTATAAGTATTAGTATATTATGAAGGTACATGGTTATCAAGCTCTATGATATTCAGTTACCTGAAATTTTGACATATACATTACATTTCCATCCATATAAGTGTCACCTACTTTCAACATCCAAATGATATTTGATAGAGCAATGCAAAAATCAAAACATTTACTATTTTTAAGTTGTAAGTGATAATTGCATGTGCCTAATATTGAACCAATTATCTACATCAGGTTTCTATAAATGTTAGCTTCTTTCAAGTTCTAAATTATATTTAGTAAAGCGAATTGGAACATTTGCAATTGCCAAGTTCTAAATCATATCCAGTTGCCAGAAAAATAAATACATGTACCTACATTAGATTTGTAGGCTAATTTCAAGTTGCAAATAATATTTAACTCTTTACCAAACGACAAAATTTTAGACTTGTCCAAATTGAAAGCATTTGCAGATGACTATATAAACATGACTCAAAAATTTAAATTTGTTTTCGGAAGTATAGAAAACATTGTGGGAAAAGGAGAAAATGCTTGTTACCACCATTTACTCCTTTTCCCACAATATTTTCAAAAGGCTTCTTTCTAAGGGTCGTTAAAAGTCAGATTGTGTGGTAAAGGGTTAATAAAGCATTTATGCAAAGACTTATTAACCACAAACATTTGGCATGTTCCAGTTCTTTAAAATTAGATTAATTGCCTGATAACTCAATACCACTTTTATCCATTAACTAAACAATCCAGAATTACAACCCCGAAGATTTTGAAGACTTTAACATTGTCAGAAAAGGAAAAATCCCCCTCCATGCTTTTTACCTGTTTCAAGACCAATCCCACAATATGGGCCAATGGCCTGATAAAGCTCCTTAGGTGTTTATGGAAATTACTTATTTTCAATACATGACAGTATTTAAATTAGATGATATTACAATTTAGCCATTTTCAAGGTCTGACCAAAGTCAATTGCCTGTTAAAGCTGCTGCTACGCTGCTTTTTAAAACTAGATATTCTAAATTCTGACAGCCTAATGGCTTGATAAATCAGTACTTGTTTTTGATGTCAGCCATTTTTTTTTTCAATTTCTGATAATATCTAATGGCCTAATAAAGGAATATCTCATTTAGGTGTCAAAAAAATTCAACCACATTCAGTTTCTGACAATGGCCAATGGCTTATCAAGGCTGCTTTGTAGTGTGATGGCTTGACAAATTAATATTCAAATTTGATGTCATTAAAATTATCTATTTTTAATTTCTGACAATATTCAGTTGCCTGATAAAGTATTGTATAGGTTAGATGTCATTAGGAGTTTGCTATTTTCAAGCTCTGATAGTATTCTATGCTCTGATAAGGCAAACTTCAAGTTAGATGTCCTTTCACATTTTACCACAATCCAAAAGTCATTATCAATCCTACTGAAACAGGTCTTTAAAAACAATGTGAGAAAAAGAAGAAATGCTATTAACAAGCAAAATGCTTTCTACCCTTTGAAAAATACTGTTCATGTTGTCAGTAAGATTATCTCTTAAGCAAACGACAAAATTTTAGACTAGTCCAAGCTGAAAGTATTTGCAGACGACAAAATAAATGTGACTGAAAATTTGAAATTTGATTTCAGAAAGGTAGAAAACATTGTGGGAAACGGAGAAAATGCTGGTTACCAGCATTTTCTCATTTTCCCACAATGTTTTCAAAAGGCTTCTTTCTCAGGGTCATTAAAAGTTGGGATTATATGGTAAAGGGTTAAACAAGTGCACCACGATATGACACTAGGTCTAACACACAGCTGCAGTGACTGCTGATACAGTTACATCTGAAGCTGCTCTCTCAGGGGAATTTTTTTATCAAAAAGGGGCATAACTGTGTCATAATACTCTGAGGTTACCTGCCTTTCTGGTATGTGCCCCCAATTTAATATTTAACGACCATCCAAGTTTGAAGTAGATATCTTCAGAAATGGCAGGGATATAAAAAATGGTAGAGATATAAAAAATGTCAAAGTTTTCAGAATTTCCGACCCAGACGACAATGGGGCTGTGACAATATCTTAAAATTCTCTTCCACAACAGCCTAGCGAAAATAATCTGCATCCAAAAAAAAACTGTGTCTGTTAGTAAAAGCAAGCAATACATCTGTTTTTGTTAGTTGTCTATATAATACAAAGGAACTCAAAGTTTGCAAACCAAATTAAATTCCCACTAATCTGTGAGCAAGCTCAATATGGAAACAAATAGAATGATGGGAATTTTTTTTCAGATGACCAAGATTGAAATCAGGCTGCAATGAATGTCTACACAATCATATATTTTGGTACACATTTTGGTAAAAGCAGCTGGATATGGGGTTTTCTTATTGGTGGAATAATTGTGCATTATTTACACATTGTTCTATGAGTAACCTATGCTTTGCCTTACAAATAAGTGTTTTTAAAAGTAAAAGGTTTTAAAAAACATTGTCGAAAAAGGACAAAATGCTGGTAACTAGCATGTACTCCTTTTCGCATGTTTTCTACCCTTTCAAAGAAAAATCCTATTGCCACCTGATAGAGAGCTGCAGGTTACCAGCATTTTCTCCTTTTCTAATAAAGTCTTCAAAAGCCTTTTGCTTCTGGGTTGTTAAAACTCGGGAATGTACAGTAAAGTGTTAAACGTTTTTCACAACTAGGCACAAAAGTGCCATCTGATCTTTGATCTACACAATATGTTTTGCTAAAACAGTCTGCAGACAAAAGCAATCTAGATATTGCATTTCACTTTTTACCAAACGACAAAATTTAAGAAAGCATTTGCAGATGACAAATATTGTTCATATGACTAAAGTTTTCCGTGAAAGGGAAAAGAACAAAATGCTGGTTACCAGTATTTTCTTCTTTTCAGGCAATGTTTTCAAAAGGCTTTTCCTCCAGGGTAGTTAAAACTTGGTATTGTGTGGAGAAGGGTTAATTAGCTCTTATTTCTAGACTGACAATGCCTGTGGTGTTTTGTTCTTTTCTCCTTTTCCCACAATGTTTACAAAAGACTTCTTTCACAGGGCCGTTAAAAGTCGGGATTGTGTGGTAAAGGTTTAAATGGTAATTGCTATGCAGTCAGCACTGACTAACATCCCTAGGGTAATGTCATCGATGTCTGCGGAAAGTTCTATGCTGTTTTAACTCTATCAAACACTCTATCGGAAAATGTAACCACCCCGATGGCGTCAGAAAGGGACAATACGGTACTAAGCAAACTTTGAGTTAGTGCATCTAAAGTGCTACAAGGTTTACACTGTGGCACCCACAAACAGATACATGTGCATTTTACAGACAGAGGCAAACAATAAGTCAATAGTACCATGCTATTTGGGCCCTGTAAAGAAAAGATAATTGGTGTAAGTGATCAAGTGATTTTTAACTCTTGCAGCATCTATCACAACTTAATTTGCTTTAGCAGACAATGTACATGTACATAATAATGAAGATCACATATATGTAGCTTTAGTTGCATGGTATGTATCAGGATAATTTTTCTCATATGGGAAAAGTCTGACTCCTCTCCAATGAAATAAAAGAAGACAAAACTTTTTTTTTTTTTTTTTTTTGGGGGGGGGGGGGGGGGGAGGGGTCAAAATTTAAAGAGACATGGGGGTCTGGGAAATTCCTGAGTATTCAGTCTGCAATAGCATCTTATGCTCAGTGCCCTACTGCATCAAGGAATGCATAATGGCACATAATTGTAAAAACATACATATATATATATATGTATATTTACAAAAAAAAAAGAAATTTGATAATGAAAATCATGAAAATCTGGAAAAAAAACAACAAGGGATGGATCATAAGATCATGACAATGAAACACCATTAATTCCTAAACTCTTGACTAAACGACAAAATTTTAGATAGGTCCAAACTGAAAGCTTTTGCAGACGACAAATTAAATGTGGCTCAAATAATCGAAATGGTGTCGGAAAGAGTAGGAAACATCGTGGGAAAAGGAGAAAATGCTGGTTACCAGCATTTTCTCCTTTTCCCACAATATCTTTTTAAAAGTGTTCTTTCTATGGGGTCGTTAAAAGTCGGGATTGTGTGGTACAGAGTTAAAGAATTAAACATCAGATGATAAATCATCATAATGGAACATCAGATAATGCTTTACCAGATGACAAAATTTTAGCCTTGTCCAAATTGAAAGCATATGCAGACGACAATTTCATTGTGGCTCAAATAGTACAATTTTTCTTTGATAGGGTAGAAAACATTGTGGGAAAAGAAGAAAACGCTGGTTACCAGCATTTTCTCCTCTTCCCACAATGTATTTAAAAAGCTTTTTTCCCAGGGTCATTAAAAGGCGGCATTGTGCGATAAAGGGATAATGAGATGTAAGATAATGCATTTATTTCATGCTTTCCGGTAGGATATCGAGAAATAGCGGTGAAATATTTTTCGATATTACACGGGTACGATCAGTGAGAATACCGACCACGGGGAGTTTGTACTGATTTTTATGGAAATCTCAACAAAAAAAGGGTTTAGAAGCATGAAATAAATAGAACATTTGTTTTTTTCGGTGAAAGATCGAAATTTATTTCATCTCGTGAACATCATCGGTAATATTTTGACTCGTGGCTGCGCCACTCGTGAAAATATTACCGATGATGTTCACTCAATGAAATAAATTTCGATCTTTCACCGAAAAAAACAAATATCCTCTATATCAGCAGATATAAACAAGTGATAGCAAACATAGGAATAATGGAACATAAGATAATGCAAAAGTAGATTAAGAAACTCACTTAGTCACAATGATAATGTAAAATAAGATAATGTAACACAAAATATAATGGTAACATAATTATGATAATGAAAACACAGAAATAATCCCTGTTAAAATCTGACTAAAATCATTGGATTTGTCAATGATAGGGTAGAAAACTGACGGAAAATGAGACATAGCTGGTTACCTTAACTCTTTACCTAACAAAACAATTTTAGACTAGTTTAAATTGAAAGCATTTGCAGACAACAAAGTAAATGTGATTTTAGAATTGAAACCTGCTTTGGAAAGGGTAGAAAACATTGTGGGAAAAGGGAGAAAATGCTGGTTACCAGCATTTTCTCCTTTTCCCACAATGTTTTCAAAAGGCTTATTTCTCAGGGTTGTTGAAAGTTAGGATTGTGTGGTGAAGGGTAAACTCTCTCATTTTTTCATCATGTTTTGCTTATGTGTCGATTCTAGGGGCAATACATGATTTATTCATTGACTGAATGATATTTAACACAGTTTTTAACATTATTTCTGTCATATCATGATGATAGTTCACATGTTCATGTAATTATGTCCTGGGTTTCACCAGCATAAGGCTTGGGCTCTAAATTGTCTTGCCAAAGGCCACTACCACAAAAACTCAGTGCTTTAAGTGAAGATTGAAACCAGGGCCTCCATGTTACATTTACATATCCCGCACTCTACCACCAAGCCAGGCTGGACTTTTTATTATCAATTTTTGTTATATATGCAAACAGTTTAAATTTGGACAAGTCTAAGCTTCTTGTTGTAGGGTAAATAATTAAACTGATTAAAGATACATCCCTACATCCAGAGTAAAAAAAGCTGTCAAAACTTGAATGTGTGTAGAAAGGCTCAGAATTTAGTCAGTTGTGTAAACATAGATAAATTACCAATATACACTGTATACGGTGTAAGGCATAGAGAAACTGAAGGCATTTGTCCTCATTTAAAACCGGAAAAGATAACAGTTATTTCTTCGACAGCTGCCAGAAATAATGAAAAGCATTTTCTAGCTTTCATAATCTGTGCAACCCTGCAGCCTTCAGGGGCACAATTTGGAATGAAGATACAATCATAATTATAGTTTCATAAAATGAAGATGAAATGGGTTAAAAACTGGATGAAAACGAGTATAGATGTGTCTTTCAGAAAAAAAAAAGAAATGTAGAGGCTACCACAAAAAGCCAGCAAGACTATAGAAGATACAAAAAATGTGAAATTTAATATGTCTCTATGAAAAAATGTGCCCCCCCCCTTAACCCTTTACCAAACCACAAAATTTCAGACTGGTCGAAATTGAAAGCATCGGTAGAGGACAATTTAAATGTAACCCAAAAACTGTAAGTTTGCTTTGGAAGTGCAGAAAACATTCAGGGAAAAGAAGAAAATGCTGGTTACCAGCATTTTCTCCTTTTCGCACCATGTTTTTAAAAGCTTTCTTCATTGAGATTGTTAAAACTTGGATGTGTGGTAAAGAGTTAAAACAACATCAACAACAAAATAATGATACCTAGAACAACAATTTACACTTAACCCTTTCCCAAACAACAAATTTTTGACGTTCCATTTTCAAAACGTCTCAAGACAACAAAATTTGAAATTTATATAAATTAGCTTAATTTCTCTGATAAGGTAGTAAATATTATGGGGAAAGGTAAAAATGCTGGATACCAGCATTTTCTTCTGTTCCCAAAATATTTCCTAGCCCCCTACCCCCCTCCCAAAAAGTGGTCAAAACTCAGAACTGTTTGGTAAAGGGTCAAAAATAATTTCAACAGTTTACATACATTTTCTTTACCCGAGTCTGTGTTCATTTTCTGTAATAACATGATCTTTGTAAATTCTTTACAAAATAATTCAAAGTTTTAACAACCATGAGAAAGAAGGCTACTAAAAACATTGTGTGAAAATACGAAAATGCTGATAAACAGCATTTTCTTCTTTCCCCACAATGTTTTTATTTAGTTTTTTGTTTACATATGTCTCTGCTTGGAAAAGTCTAGTGGTTTGATCCTGACTCTTTAAAAGAAGACAAAATCTTAGATTTGTCTAAAATGAAGGCACTTGCAGACAGTCAAAACAAATCTGGCTGAAGTAATGGAATATGTCTTTGAAAGGGAGAAAGACGTCTGAAAAGGAAAAAATGCTGTTTACCACAATGTTTTCAAAGGGCTTTTCCTTGGGGGTTGTTAAAACACTGGATTCTTTTGTGAAGAGCCAAAGTCCAAATAACTCCAATGCACATTTTCAATCATAAACAAACAAACACAAAAATTAATACATTATCATGGTTCCTTTTGTCCTGAATGTCTCAACAAAGTGGACAGTGTATATCCTGCATTCTGAGTCCAATCTACACTGTTTGCAGAAGCAACAGATGATGGGCCCTAAGGACTCAAAGGCTGATTGAATGATTAATTCATTTATGTTTTTAGGAAGATGGTTGAACCTTAAAGCCCAAGGATTAAGTTTTGTTGTTTTTGCAAACAATGTAGGACAAGACAGACTGCAATCTGATCTGGGATTTACATTGTGAGCTACTTTGAGAAGTGCTCTGGCAAAATATCAGTAGAGTATTTCCTTCATCTTTTACAAGCCTATGACTAGATAAAGTCCTTTCGATTTTGTGCTCTAAAGGGGTCAGTGACAAAAGATGCAAACATGCATGAAAAGCAATCCTTTTATTTCTAATGTGAAACCATTTTTATTGATGTTTGTTACCACCTTTTTTTTTAATATTACTCTTAAATTTCTTTCAAGTAATGCATGTTTTGAATCCTAAAAGTTATATGCATGCTAAAAAATGACATGCTCTAAAGCACATGTACTCTGCCAGTCAAAGGGTAGCCCCAAGGCCCCACCCCACCCCCCTAAAAAAATGGTAGTTGTGTAAATCACTTCAAATTTTTTTGTGTCTTAGATTGCATCATTCACACACATGTTTAACTCTTTACCAAATGACAAAAATTTTAAACTGGTCCAAATTGAGAGCAATTACAGATGATAAATTCAGTGTGACTCAAAAACTGAAATTTGTTTTGGGAAAGGTAGAAAACGTTGTGGGAAAAGGAGAAAATGCTGGTTACCAGCATTTTCTCCTTTTCCCACAATGTTTTCAAAAGGCTTCTTTCTCAGGGTCGTTAAAAGTCGGGATTGTGTGGTAAAGAGTTAACCGTGAACCAAATATTCCTGTGTTACAATGAACCTGTGGAAGAAAGCTTTTGAAAACACTGGGGGGAAAAAGAGAACATGCTGGTTACCCACATTTTCTCCTTTTCCAACAATGTTTCTGCCAGAATAGAGAAAAGTCTCAACAGTTAAGCTTCTTTTACCTTGTCCTTTGTACATGCTTATATAGGGAACAAGCTAAAATTTTGTTGTCAGAAAAGAGCATAATCACACAACCAGCTAGTGGTACCCATTGATCAAACAATCTATTTTAACAACTGTGACGGAGACAGCTCTTTGAAAGATTGTGAAAAAAGGAGAAATGCTGAAAAACAGCATTCAGGGGTGTGGAAATACTATGCCCGACTCGTCCAACTCGGGAAAATTCAGCGTCGGACAAATGACTTTTTTCAGTCTAGTTGTCCACGGACAAGTAGAAAATATGAGAAAAATTTTGAAACAAAAATCTGTTGTACATACATATCTAGTGAAATACATTATGCCCTCACTTTGTACTAAATGACATTTCGAATGATAAACAGTGTCTTGAGATGATCCCTGATTTCTGGAAAGCCAAAATACACATTTGGTCCACCTCCGCTTTCACCGCATATGACAAGATCGGTAAAATATGTGGCTGTGTTTGTACGTCAATTTTTTTTTTTGAAAATGTGTAAACACCATCAAGATCATCATTATGGATTAAAATAATTTTATTAGTATCATTTTAATACCGATTCAGAGATCTTTGATGACAATGTCGCACATGTGAAAATTTTAACCTTTAATCTGATTTTAAACAGCTTCAGTGCGAAATGGGCTGACTTAACACCTCTGCCGGAGGCTGTCTCAACATCCAAAAGTTTTCGATTCAGCGATCAATTGGTTCGTAAAATCGGAGAAAATGTTTGTTTTTTTTTTTTATCAAATTTGTGATGCAAACGGAAGTGGGAAGTCTGAGACTCCGAACCATTTGGAGGCTCCAAACATAAAACGGACCATGACAAGAAATATGACAAGAACTTTTTTTTTAACCAGAAGTGCTTGAAAGAATTCCCGTGGTTGAATGCAGACGATCGTAACAATAATTTTTAAGTTTCTCAAGAGTATCCCCATGTTGCGGACATGTCACTTTATGTGTACCTTTTAAAATTGTTTTGTTTTGGACAAGTGAGCCACACTGGTGGACAAGTAGATTTTTGTAATTTACTTGTCCGCGTACAAGTAGAAATTTCTAAGATTTCCACACCCCTGATCATCTTTTTCCTTTTCTGACAAAGTTTTCAACACTGACAAGGACAAATTCCACTATTTCAGCTACATTCAACTTTCTGTCTGCAAATGCTTTCAATTTGGACAAGTCTAAAATTTTGTTGTCTGGTAAAGACTTAACCCTTTACCAAACAATCCCATGCTTCAGCGACCCTGCTGAAGAAAGCTTTTGAAAACATCATGAGAAAAGGAGAAAATGGTAGTAACCAGCACTTTCTCCTTTTCTCACATTGTTGTCTGCCCTTTCAAAGGCAAAAAAACACACACTCTGAGCCAGAAGTAAGTTGTCCTCTGCAAATGCTTTGAATTTAAACAGGTCTAACATTTTGTTGTTCAGTTAAGAGTTAAGCACACTGGTTAGGTTAGAATGAAAAACTATACTTTATCAATCTAGCATTCTGATTGGAGAGTACAATGTGTTAAAGCCAATCAGGGACTTGGATTACAAACACAAATGGGTACAAATGTTATATAATTAGTTTGGATGGGTCAATGATAAACACACAGTATAGTAAGAATGCACATGTTTCAAAGGGAATTCATTGGAACTTGAAACTCAGTTTATCTGGTTTGTAACATCTTCTTCTATACAAAAAAAAAAAGACAATTTTTTTTTCTAATTCTTTCATGGTAAACATCTTTTGAAAGAATCTCGAGTGAGTTTTGTAAACTATTGCACACCCTTTTTTTTTTCGTAGCGTTATTAAAGCCCTGTTTTTTATCACATACGTATTATGGAGCATACTGAGCATGTACAAGAATTGAAGCCACAGAAAAAATTGTGCAATTTTTTTGCCTATTTAGAAACAATTTTAGTGAAACAGGCCTTACTATTGTCAGGAAATTTGAAACTTTTTTAGTGAAAGAGGCCTGAGTTTTATCAACATATTTGGCAACATTTTAGTAAACCAGGCCTTACTTTTGTCCAACAGGATAACAGTTTACTGGACATTTTCGTAATCATCAACAGTACTGTTGATAAAAAGCACTCCTGTTCCAAACAAGTATGTATTAATAAACTTAACCCTTTACCACGCAATCCCAACTTTGAACGATTCTAAGGAAGGTGGCTTTTGAAAACCTTGTGGGAAAAGAAAAAAATGCTGGTAACCAGCATTTTCTTCTTTTCCAACAAGGTTTTCTACCGTTTCAAAGACTGAAATCATCATTTGATCTACACTCAATTTGTGGTCTGCAAATGCCCACAAGTTGGACCAGCCTAAAATTTTGTCGTGTGATAAAGGGTTAAGACAGCATTATCAAATCACATGGATGAGGTGCAGGTCTAGTTTAAAGTTCCAAAAGATTGCAGCGTGTTAGGATAAAGACTTATTTGTTTACCTGACCATCGTTGTCGAAGGAATCAAAAAATACTCCAAGACCTTTCCAGTAGTCATTGCTTCCAAAGACTGGCCCCTCGATTCCTTTGTTTTCTGTAAACCAGACAGCCTGCAAATACAATAAACATACAGAATGTAAGGTAAGGTTCTCAAAACTGATCAAAATTAGTGGCACAACCTTAGGCACTGTTCCTTAGTAACCAGCATTTTCTCTTTTTCCCGCTCTTGTTTTCTTCTCTTTCAACAACAAATCCAATGATTTGAGCCACGTTTCATTAAAAATTTTGCAGTCTGCACATGCTTTTAACACTTTACCATACAGTAAACCTTTTTACTTTTCAACATTAAAAGCAGTTGCAGATAAATGTAGCTATAATGATGGGCTTTGCATGTGAAGGTGTAGAAAACTTTGTGGGAAAAGGAGAGAATGTCGAATTTTGCTGGTTTTCTCCTTTTTCAACAATGTTTCAAAAAGACGCTTTCCTCAGGGACGTTAAAACACAGGATTATGTGGTAAAGGGTAAATACTGATGAGTGGAAAATTTTGTCATCAAAATAAAAGATTTAACCCTTTCCCAAACGACAAATTTTGGACTGGTCCAAATTGAAAGGGTTTGCAGACGACAATTTTAAATTTGATGAAAATGGCAGAAAGTTGTCAAAAAGGGTAGAAAACACTGTGGGAAAAGGAGAAATTGCTCATTACGAGCAATTTCTCCTTTTCCCACAGTGTTTTCAAAAGACTTGTACTGCAGACACGTGAAAACCAGGGCTTGTTTGGGAAAGGGTTAAAGGGTTAACTCTTTACCACAACAAAAATGTAGACTTGTACAAACTGACAACATTTGCAGAGAGCAATTCAAATCTGGTTCAGACCATGGATTTGTCTTTGAAAGGGGTAGAAAACATTGTGGGGGAAAAAGAGAAAATGCTGGTTTCCAGCATTTCCTCCTTTTCCCACAATGTTTTCAAAAGTCATCTTTCTCAGGGTCATTACAAGTCAGGATTGTGTGGTAAAGGGTTAAGACCTGAAACCAGCTACTGGTTGATAATGAGAACCTGGTAACATGAAAAAAAACAAAATACCGGTACTTATTTTTGTTCAGAAAATCATAACTGATCATCACATATTACAAATTCTGGACTTCTAGGTTTTGATTCATCTTACAACCCTTGTGCTGTCACTACTGTCAGCCTCCAAGCCACCAAATAGTCGTTTGGTTCAATTTACCCCCATCAAAATGGGAAGGATATTGATTGATTCAATGTTGCTTTGCACTGCTTTCAACATCACTTCAGTCATATCATGGCGACAGCTCAGATATTCATGTATTTCCTGGGTTTTAACCAGTACTAGGCTAGGCTCTGAAGTGTCTTGCCCAAGGACACACCAACAGAAAACCCAGTGGATCCAGCAAGTCTTGAACCCTGGGCCTCCAGGTCAAGAGTCCTACAATTTACCACCTAGCCATGCAGGACCCCTATGAGGAGAGTAACTCTTTACCAGATGACAGAGATACAGACAGTTCAAACTTGAAAGCATTTGAAGACTGCAAATAAAATGTGGTTCAAATCATTGTATTTGTTCCAGGAAGAGTAGGAAAGATTGTGGAAAAAGGAGAAAATGCTGGAAACCAGCATTTTCTACTTTTTCCATAATGTTTTCAAAAGCCCTCTACTTCAAGATCTTAAAATTCCAGATTTTGGGGTAAAGGGTCAACCAGGAAATAGAGTGACTTGCCTCGAGGCATAATTTCAAATATAATATGAAAGAACAAAGCTTCTGTCACTTTGATATTTAATGACTTGCAAGTTATGTCATTTTGACATTTAATGGTTTGGTCTTTTTATCCCACTGTATAGCAAGAAGCTTTTATTCTTTATCAGATGATTCTGCGTTTTCAGCAACCCATTGGGGAAAGATGTCTTTTAAACACTGTGGATATATAGGAGGAAAAACTGGTAACCAGCATTTTCTCCTTTGTCCACTATGATTTCTAACTTTTTAGGACTGTTACCCGTATGAATATGACTAACACTGAATTTGTCATCTTCATATTCTTTCAATTTGGAAGAGTTAAAATTTTGTCAGCTGGTGAAAAGATAACCTTTAAAGCATACCTTCATATAATTTCAATTAGTAAAAAATCCTAAACACTCATAGCTAAAGAATGTTTTTTACAACAAAGTCTGAAACAAAAAATCTGAGAATGTAGCTTCAAGATCAGGCTACACATAACACATTCTGCGCAGTCTAATCTTGATCTACATCAAGCACTGAGCTTTTCACCGATGGATTTTCCTAGGGCCCCCTGTTTCTTTGAATTTTCTGCAAGTCCCCAAAAGTTGTTGAGCCATGCACTGTGAAAAGGGAGCTTAACACATCTGCAAAAAGGCTGACCTGGGCAAAGCTTTTAGCTATTGGTCTATTTTCTCCATGTCAAAGGACCAGTCTACCTCATGATTCAGTTGGTTATTAGTTAAAATGGATTTTATGGATCCATAATTATGTGATGACTTGCACAGTGTCCTGCATTATGGAAATGCATTAAACCCCCTTTTGTCACAGCATGGCTCTTTTACATTTTTGTCCTGTTTTCAACTCTTTACAAGAAGACTTTTAAAAAAACATTGTGGGAAAAGAACAAAACATGGGTAACCAGCATTTTCTCCTTTTCCAACTATGTCTCCTAACCTTCCACCATTTGTCATCTGCATGTGGTTTGAGATTTGTCAAGTCTAAAATTTTGTTGTGGGATATAGGATCAATTTATTAGAAGGGAACCAAATGACCCTTCCAAGGAAAAAATCCTTTGAAAACATTGTTAGAAAAGGAGTAAATGCTGGTAACCAGCATGTTCTCCATTTTCCCACAATCTTTTCTACCCTTTCATAAGACAAATCCTTTCATATCAATCACATTTTTTTTTGTCTTCTACAAATGCTTTTGCTGACTCACGATAGCTCAGTCAGTAGCGTACAGGACTTGAGAACAGGAGGTTGGTGGTTCAATCCCAGGCTCAGCCAATTTCTTTCCGAGGATTAAAGATAGTCATTGAGACAGGATTCCTTGGTCTCTCAATGCTGACCACTGCTTTGCCAATGGTTATGTGGGAAAGTAGTCAGTGGCTTGGAAAGAATATAGTGCGAAGTAATGGTAAAAGAATTTCCTGGAAAGCATAGATAGGTGCATAAGCTGCCATGATACAACTGAAATAATGTTGAAAACGACATTAAACACCATAATATTAATCAATCAAGCAAGAACTTTCAATTTGGACCATTCTAAAAGTTTGTGGCCTTTTAACTCTTTACCAAACAACAAACTTTTACACTTGTTCAAATAAACAGCATTTGAAGAAAAAAAAATTGATATGAGTCATATGACGGGATCCGTGTCTAAAAGGGTAGAAAACATTGTGGGAAAAGAAGAAAATGCAGGTTACCAGCATATTCTTCTTTTCCCACAATATTTTCAAAAGGTGTCTGTCTCTGGGTCTTTAAAACTGGGGATTGTGTGGTAAAGGGTTGGAGGGTTAAACCCCTGCAGTTATCATCAAACAATATTGATCATGTCATAGAACTGACAGGTTGTCTTCATTGCAGCTGTCAAACTTTACTATTTACCTGCAAAATCCAACAATCCTGACTGCTAAAAAGAAAAGATAGTTGCTTTTCATGCTTTTTCTTTTAACTCTTTACCAAACGACAAAATTTCAGACTAGTCTGAATTGAAAGCATTTGCAGACGACAAAATAAATGTGACTGAAATTTTGAAATTTGTTTTGGAAAAGGTAGAAAACATTGTGGGAAAAGGAGAAAATGCTGGTTTTCCCACAATGTTTTCAACAGGCTTCTTTCTCAGGGTCATTAAAAGTTGGGATTGTGTGGTAAAGGGTTAACCATAAGGTTATATTTAACCCCATACAGCACAATAACCTTTTCAACTCTTTACCAAATAAGCAAAATCTGGACTTTCCAAAATTGTGAGCATTTGCAGTCGACAATATAAATGTGGCTCAAATGATGGTATTTGCCTTCGATGGGGTAGAAAACATAGAAGGAAAAGGAGAAAATGCTGGTTACCAGCATTTATCCTTTTCCCACAATGTTTTCAAACAAAATCCGCATTCCTCAGTGTCGTTTAACCCTTTACCATACAATCCCAACTTTTAACGACCCTGAGAAAGAAGCCTTTAGAAAACAAATTTCACTTATTGAGGCACATTTATTTTGTCGTCTGCAAATGCCTTCAAATTGGACCAGTCTAACATTTTGTTGTTTGGTAAAGAGTTAAATTCAGGTTTGTGTGGTAAAGGGTTGAATGACCTTGCATAAAAAGGCTTTCAAAACATTGAGGGTTGACTGATTGATTACATGGTGTTCTCAGCTGCTTTCAACATTATTTCGGTCATTTTACTGCAACAGTTCACATGTTCATGTAAGTCCTGGGTTTCTCCAATACTCAGCTAGGGCTCTGAAGTGTCTAACTCAAAGACGCTCCATGAAAAACCCAGTGCTTCCAGTGTGGCTCAAACCTGTAGCATCCAGGTTTCACATCCTATACTTCATCACTGAACCATGCAGCAACCAAAAAACATTGAGGGAAAAGGAGAAAACGCAGGTAGCCAGCATGAGAGGCTGGCCCTCTAGCCCTATGTTAACAATCAACAAGATTTACAATGCCCAGTCTTTGTTGAAAAAATATGAAAATGTTCATACCAAACCATCTGCACCAACCCGACCTCTTCCTGTGACTTTGAAGACAATTTCAATTGAAAAGTGCTCAAATGTCACTGGTGCCTTGTTCCATACAGACCCTGCAAAATACACAATACAGAATAACTGAAAAACTTTCTCTTAGCATTTAACCCTTTACCAATGGTCAAATTATGGACTCTTCCATATTGAAAGCATCTGCAGATGAAAAATTTGAAATTGGTACTTAAGAGCTGAAATTCTCTGATAGGGTAGAAAACATTGTGGGAAAAGATTAAATTGCTTGTTCTTATTTTCCCATGATGTTTTCAAAAGCTTTCTTCTTCAGGGTCAATAAAACACAGATATGTTCAGTAAAGGGTTAACCCTTTGCCATTTTTAACCATTTGCCATTTTAACCCTTTGTCATAAATCCCATGTTTTAACGAACCCGCTGAGGAGGAGCTTTTGACAACATTGTGGGAAAAGGAGAAAATGCTGGTAACTGGCATTTTTCCTTTTTCCTAACAATGTTTTCTAACCCTTCAAAGACAAGTATGATCATTGGAGCTACATTTCATTTGTCTTCTGGAATAACTTTTAATTTGACCAAGTCCACCAGGGTTCCCATTCACGCACATATGTGCATGATTCACGCACATATGTGCGTGATTCACGCACATATGTGCGTGATTCACGCACTGAATTGAATAATCACGCACAAAAATATGAAGTGAAATGTGCATGCACGCACAGGTTTCAGGGCTCCCATTGTCAATCACCGGTGGCGCCAGTTGGGACAAGTTATCAAGTGTGAAAGTCACTGTTTATCACCGCTAATCAAACTTGGTATCAATCCGCTTTTCTAGTGTAAAATTAAAGGTTTTCAAGTTACATGCTATTCTTATTGACAAATCTATGTCAAATCATGTGGAAATACTACTCCAAAACTTAACAGGCATGAAAAAAAGATCGCTGCAAGAAACACGAAAACCCATGAGATAACAAAAATTGGTTTGACATCGTCCGATCATAGGCTTTTCAAACTGTCTATTTAGCTTCATCAGTGACTTTGAACAGGAAATTTACATAAATATCTCTATAAAACAATAAGTGAAAGCTAATTAGTTTCTGAAATTGACAGCGAAATGGAAAATTCTACTGGCCGTCAGGCTGTAAGTTGTCCCTCTGAAACTGGTCCTGTGAGTAAGGAAATTATGACCAGCATCTTCTTTTTTTAAATTACCCATAATGTTTTCAAGAGCAGCCGACTGCAGAGTTAGACTCATCAAAACAAATTTTCAATGCAACAGACCCTTACTTTTCTCCATAGATGCTCTATAATTGCCAATATTAAGTGCACTCCTAGAATTTCTCTTGCACTCCCAAACTTGTATTCCGGGGAGCGCATGCACTCCCAAAAAGAGATGTGAGTGGGAACACTGTCTACTATTTTGTCATCAGCGAAAGGAATATAAGCAAATACCACCTTCTGAGGCACTCTCAGAATGAGGTAGTCTAACATTTTTTTTAATTTTAGTCTGGTAAAGAGTTAAGTATTACATGATCATCCCACACAGGTTCTTGTTTTGCCAAAATGTTTCCTAACCTGTTCTATTGGAAGATCAAAAATGTTTCCTATGGCAATTCCATGCAGCTCCAACATTAACACTTAAGCTGCTGAATAAATGAAACCCAAATTTCTACTCAATACTAAAAACCCAACCATTGCAGTTTCGAAGTTGATTTCACCACAAAGAAAATACTGTATCGGACTGTGTAGATCAAAGATCAGACTGCAGTCTGATCTTGATCTACACTGTCCGCAAAAGGTCAGTGGGTCGTGATCAGCAGCTTAAGGGTTAATGCAAATACTTATAAAACATTTTTTTCCCCCAAGCGAAAATAGTTGGGCTTAAATTTCTGAGAAAAGGACAGAAATCTAGTAACCATACTCAAGGAGCTGACAATTATGACACTTCAGACAGAGATAGAGGAGGAATAAGAGAGTATAAAAAAAATAAAATTCTAATAGAGCAAGAGAAAAGAGAAGAGCGAGTGGGAAAAAGAAAGTAAGAATAAGAGTAACAGTAAAATGAATCCTGCATCTTCAGAGTCATATGACTCTTAACTTACCTTTTTTACTTTTCATAGATGGTGTAATACGGATGTTGTCATCACTTGCAATTGCATCTGAAAGTATAAAAACAATACACATCTTCTTCAGATCCTACCCTACTATGAGTTATTGCAGCCATGGCATACCTATATCTGTAAACTGCTACATTACTTTAGTTATGTCATGTACATCTATAACAGTTCTACCTCTATTACAGTTTAATCTTGATCTACACCTTCCACGAGAGCAACTTAAGTTGGATCCACCGCTTGAAGGGGAAATTTACATCTAAATATACTGTTAACAAAAGAAGAGACACTAGTAACTAGCATCTTTCTTTATCTCAAAATGTTTTCTAACCTCCTTCATACAAACCCCTTCATTTCTGCCATCTTTTTTGTCTGAAAATATTTTCAATTTGAAGTAGTCCAGAATTCTGTTGATATCAATATTGGGCTTTGTAAAACACCCTGTTTCAGGTATTTACTAGAAGAACGAAACCATCTGAGAGAAAGATCCTACACAAGTTCAACTACCTACAGACTCAGTACAGAAGAAATTGAAAAATATTTAACCTTTACCACACAACCCCGACTTTTAACGACCCTGAGAAAGAGACCTATTGAAAACATTGTGGGAAAAGAACAAAATGCTGGTAACCAGCATTTTCTCCTTTTCCCACAATGTTTTCTTACCTATCAATGACAAATGTCATCATTTGGGCCACATTTAATGTGTCATCTGCAAATGCTTTCAATTTGGACCAGTCTAAAATTTGTTATTTGGTAAAGAGTTTAATGGCTTATAAACAGTGAATTTAAATAAATCTCTATAAAAAATAAATGAAAGCTACTAAAAGTAAGAAACTGACTGAATTGGAAAATTCTACGGGCCATCAGGTTGTAATTTGTCCTGAACCTAATCCTGTGGGTACAGAAAAATTACAAGCAACTTTTTAAATTACCCATGCTGTTTTCAAGAGCAGATGACTGCAGAGTAAGACTCATCGAAACAAATTTTCAATACAACAGAACCTTAATCTCCTCCATAGAAGCTCTAAAGTTGTAATTATTAAGTACACTACAAGAATTTCTCTTGCACGCCTAAACTTGTATTCCAGGGAGTGCATGCAATCCCACAAAAAGATGTGAGTGGGAACACTGATATACAACCCTGGAGCAGATGACTTTTGAAAACGATGTGCACTGCTATCCAGTGTTCCCTTCTCTGCAAATGATGCTGTCTACCTTTTTAAAGGCAAATGACATCATCCAGTTTGTCAACTTACAATTCTTTCAGTAGGGATTCAAATAATCTTTTAAAAACTTTAAAGGATTGCATATTTTAACAAAAAGTCAATTAAGTGGTATAACCAGTGGAAAACAGTCACGATTACTAAAAAACACGTTCAACAGATACACCATATGCTTGCAACCGGCAAGCATACATGTACATAGTTTTACACGTGTCCTAAACTTCACCTGTCAAATTAAGTTTTAACTTACCGCCAAAATATTCCCAAAATGGAATGCTTCTGTCCTTCTGCACCAAATGTGGTCCTTTGAAACTTGATTTATACTCAAATCGAATCTTTGGCAAAGCTGCATTGATGCAGAGAACTGCCGAAAACACGCAGAGCAGCTGAATCTTCATCCTTGCAAATGACAACCGGAAGTTGTTAATTCTACGTCAACATCCAAAAAGAAGGGAGATTACTCTTAAGGATAAATAAATTTATCAAAGCTCCGAGAGTATTGATATCAAAGGACTGATAGTCCTGAGAGTCGCCTGGATGGTAATGGGTTAGAAGTTTTCACCCTTTTTTGTTCAAATCTATTAAACGCATTCGAGATACAAAATAACTTAACTATAAGACAGTATTATATGCAAGCATATTTCTAAGTTGTCATCCTAAAATTACAGACATATTAAAATTTACATTAAAACAAATATATGTGGTGAGAATTAAAATTTAGGCACAAGGAACAGGTTTAAAAAGTTCAAAGTCTCTTACCCCAGGCGACTTCATTTAAAAAAATAGTTTTCAAAAGGTACAATCAATACAAAACAAGTCATTTCGTTGAAATGATATCCACCTCCGAAAAAAAACTTTTTTTTTATAGAAACATAATTATAAGAGGTATTTTGTTTTGCATGTAAATGACCTTTTTTTGTTATTGGTGAAAATATACATTAAGCCCCCTTTTTCCATGATAGGGAATTTCATTAAATAAAAACAAATACTGATTGTCTGTGGCTTATGATAAACAATATAAATATGAATTTTCATAAAATTTTGTCCAGTAGTTAAAGAGATTGGTCCAGAATGGAAATATACATCAAACCCCCTTTTGCTATGACACCGCTTTAAAAACAAAAACAAAATACAACTGAAAGACATCAAGCGCCCTTTTTCCATGACAAGGCATTACATTTTAAAAAAAAAAGTGTATCGGAGGACTATCATGAGGACCACATGTATGAAGTTTCATTAACTTTCGTCAATGATTTTAGAACATTTCTGTCTGAATGGACGGAAGATCGGACAGACGAACAGACAGACGGACAGACAACATGAAAACCATATCTCCCTCCCCACCCCGAAATTCAATGGGGCGTAATAACAGTCTAAGTTAAATCAATATTTACAGTTCCTCCCTAGCTTGATAATGCCTGTAAAGAATGTGGACAAAAATTATGGTTCTAGTTTGATAAAAATGTTTTTCTAGTGCAGAATCTGGGTGACTTAACTTACATGTATATCTTCATTCTTACACATTTTGCTAAAACAAGCATTCTAAATAATTTCAGTAGAATAGGGAATACATTTTCTCCCCAGATTTAGAGCAAGTTGTTTTATATGACACAAATTTTCTAAAATTGGACAACATGGTTATACATATATCGTTTAATTTCAATAATTGTCCTTTCCAAATACAGGATGCTAGATATGAAATTTGGGTATAATTGTTTTATATAGTTTCAGAGGCTGTTATTTTGAAATGTTACTACTCAGTTCTGAAGCTTCTGTGAAGTTTATAGAAACAGAGCTGAACCACTTGAACAATTTTACAAGAGGACCATTTAGGCAACATCAGTATGGAACTCAATTGAACTTTGTCTTCTGGTATTGGATCTAGTGACAAACTTTTAGGCCAGAAATACTCTTTTGCAACTCACCCATATCTAATCTAAGCCTGACAAGTTCCGTGAGTACTGGACTGAAAATAAATGGATTCTACAGTACTAGATCTATTACGGTTCTGTCTGATATGACCTAGTGACAACCTTTTTCTTTTAACCCCTGGTGACCTACTTTTTAGTTTTGTCAAAAAATATTATTAAGACAAACAGCCTGGCAATTTCATGATCATAGGACTAAAATGTCTCTGGAGCACACACCAATATTTGACTCAGTAATCTACTTGTCCTTTGGAAATAATTTGTATTTGTTGCTATCTGGGTTCAATTTTTGTCCACAGTGGACTCTAAGAATGTGGCTGCTACAGCTCAAGAAAAACAATATAACCCAATGGCATGATCGTCAGCCTTTTAACTTTGTCTCTGTTTTATAACGTCCCAGGAATTAGTACTGCTTCCACACCAATTGAAAATTTTAGAGATCTACATGTATACTGCTTTGGCTTAAACTAAATGTTTGCGGTTCGCTCTAAATTACCCTTTACAACAACCCTAGACAAGATTACAAACACGCCAATAAAGAACTTGTTCGAGTGGGTTAACATTAGTATGTTCTATTATATTTGAAATGTAGTGGAGTAAAAAGTCAAGTTCTCAGATTGCTGGTTGTTAGAACTGCGTAGTTTCAAGTCGAATTCTCGTCTGAATTCAGATTTTGGCAGTTACGAAAGCACCTTGCATACTGACACCCGCACTAATAAATTGTTGTTTCATAAATACTAGATCTAGGTTAATCGCACATTAAAAAAAAAACAGCAGAGTTTTACAAATTCACCTCTTTAAAAACGAAAAACAATTAATAAAAAAAAGTATACTTTAAACACTCTCTCTGCATGGATCGTTAAAGCTTTAGGTCGGTGTACGTTGAAAATAAGGGCCGCTTTGAACAGCGACTGATTCATAAATATGTAAATTTATAAAGAATTCCGTGGTGCAAATGACGTTACACGTCACGTGATTATAAGATCTATATTTGTCGCACAGTTACATTCCAGAAAGCACCTGCTAAGCGATGACTTGGTACAGCCTAGAACCGTGCGCATTACATACGCTATGTACGATCTCTGTGCACCTAGAATATTGGTGTGCAAAGTATTTAAAGTCTAGAATAAAAAGCTCTGAAGAAGCAACGTGTAAGAATGTTTAAGAAGGCAATGCAATCATTCCAAGTCGTTATAAATTTGTTTTAAAAAAATAGCCAACTGTTGAGAAAAATCTCCATTGAAATCTTCAATGTCAACTCGGTATCGCCTTTCTCTTTCCGACCGTAAGTTGAGTGTTGAATTGTAATGAGACTTTTAACAATTAAGGACAGATTGTGAGATTCAGAATGTACTTCTAATGGGTAATTATCGAACCATTTTCACTGAGAACTGTCCACAAATAAAAGCGTGTCGTAGTAAAGACGCTTGTCGTCGTAGAGTATTTTTCAGCGTGTCCGCAAACTTTAGGTCACGACGTCTATTTTTAGATATATACATAATGCGCTATATTTAAAGATGACGTCTGTGTAAGCGATAGGATATCGTGTACCCATGTGGACGAAAAGATTGTTTCAAAGGTTTAAACCGTTAAAAAGCTAAGTCTTTGTAGACATATTCATTATCACAAAGGCACAATTGTAAGTTATTTACGACAGAAACTGGGTTGTTTACCGAATAATTAGAAAACTATGTTTTATCTCGTAAACCGGAACTCGGCCAGGAAGCAGTACAAGGCCGGAGGTATGCCTACGTCACCCCATAGATCAGGATGATAACAATGAGAGCCTGGTTGCTACGCAACCAGGCGACTCAAAAAATTAAAACGTCCCGAAGAAGAGGACTTTTGAAAACATTATGGCAAAAGGAGAAGATGCTGGTAACCAGCATTTTCTTCTTTTCTCGCAATATTCTCTACTCTTTTAAAGGCAAAGTTCATCATTTGATCAACATTTCTGTTATGGTCTGCAATGCTTTAAATTAGGACTAGGCTAAAATTTTGTCCTGTGGTAAAGGGTTAAGTTCGAAAGAAAAGGGGGGGGGGGGGGAATTAACGAAAATCGACTAATTATCAAGTGAAGCATTGAAACGTGCTAATTCGACAGATGGTGTCACCTATTCTACATATGCCTTGGAATGTAGACAATTTTGGAGAGCGGCAGCTTTTTTATAACAGCTAAGCCTTAATCAAATCAAAGCGTTCAAAACACTGGTGTGGCATTTGTCAAAGAAGCCATTGTGTGGAATTAATGATTTGAAATATAAACAACAGAAATAGTTTCAAAATATTTTTATAGTCAACCTACTATATAGTTATACAAAATCCAATAGAGAAGGCTGCAATCTTGTGGGACGAGCAAGTCCGGGCGAACAAGCCCTGGGACGAATAAGCCCAGGAACGAACTGGTTTTGGGACGAACAAACACAGTATGTGTGTATCATCACGCCGCAGGGGATCAAGTTATTTTCGGTAAAAAGGAAGTATTTTCACGATCGATGGTCTAATCCAATTTATTGTAATACGCCATTTTCAATTTCATATCTGAGTGCAATCGTAACACTTATTTGTCTCAGAAAAATTGATTTTAATTGGGTTTACTTCCTTCGGTTCTGCACAAACTAGGATACATGATTTTCAAAATGCCGTATTGAACTCATAGTGGCATTGTCTTCGACAAATGCCACAAAAATTATATGTTTTCATGATCCCAAGGGGCAGAAGGTATTGAAATGGTTACGAGCATCTCTTCTTTTCCCACAACGTTTTCCACCCCCTTAAATAAGATCTACCCCCTTAACAGGGATTTTATATACACATGTATCCTGCCCTTAAATAAGATCCAATAGGGTCCAAAAGTGAACGACATGAATGTTAAAATGCATTTAGATTTAAATCATACATTATGGTTTAAAAACAGATTAAAAGTAAACAAAAGATAGGGCTGCCTGGCAACTTTTACCCCAGTTTTAGAATTCAGTTTTCTGCCAGAGACTAACCCTTGGACCGACCGAACAACAACAATTTGTTTCACTTGCAGTTAAAAGCTATCCGTGTCATGGTCGTTAAATTCGTCAACACTCGGAAGTGTTTGGTAAAGAGTAAAGAGCCTTCTCCGTCGAAGTCGTTTGAATTCGTCAAAACTCGGGATTGTGTAGTAGAGGACCAAAAAGTTAGTGATAATGTCTCGGATCTCTGCACGTACTCTTCATAGAAAGCAAACCACCGAAGAATACAAATGAGCCATGTTCTGTGGAAAAGGGTGCTTAATGCATCTGCAAAAAGTATCGATTCATGTCAGCCTGCGCAGTCCGCACTGGCTGACATGGGTCGAAACTTTTTGCTATTTGTGAATTTTCTGCATGTCAAGGCATCATTCTATTCTTGACCCAGTCGATTGTTACACTTGATTTTATGAATCCATAATCATGTGATGACTTGCTTGGTATAATGACATGGGAGCTATACGTGTATCCTGTCATATACAATAGCAATGACAGACACAAACTACGGACAGTAAACCAAGAGCACTAACTGTTATATACTAGTATAAGACGTAAAGAATCTACTCTGTATTTAAAGCGGTTAATTTCTTATGATCTTATCTTTACATGCATATTACTTATGTCTCAACGTTTTCAAATTACCTTGTGTAGATATGCCTTCCTTTGTCTTGTTTCGTTGATTTGGAACCAACTTTTGAGAGTGAGTATAACTATTGTTATCAACTCCTAAACTGCTAAAAAGAAAAGAAGAGCAAGAAAATTGGAAAAAAGAAATCAGCAAATAGTAATCAAAGCACTGAAAGTACTGACGGACTAGCGAATTTGATTGATTGATTGATTGATTGTATGGTGTTTATAAACCCTGTTTTCAACATCAGTTCAGTTATGTAGCGGTGGCCAGTGCACATATCCATCTTTCCTGGAGTTTCTTTTACCAGTACTCCGCACAATATTCTCTCCAAGCCACTGGCTCCTTTCCCATATAACCATCGTCGAAACATGAGAGAGAAATGAATCCTATCGCAATGATTATCATCAATCCTCAGAAAGAAATTTGTTGGGGATCAAACCAGCGACCTCCTGTTGTCAAGTCCTATACGCTACCGACTGAACTGCCGAGGCTATATGTGCTATTGGTTAACTATAATCGAATTTAAGTTTAACCCTTAACCTGCTATAAAATGTTAAATGAAACTTTCAAGCTGATGGTAAACACCTGAATACTGCTATTTCACAGTTACATTTTGGAGAAAATCTATCCTCTTATCGGACAGTGTAGATCCAAGATCAGACTGCACACACTGTCTGCAAAAGGTATTGAGTCGCGGTAGTGCTGGTAAAAGAAACTCGAAGAAAGCATGGACAGGTGCTCTGGCCGCCGCAATATCACTGAAATAATGTTGAAAACGGCGTTAAACACCATGCAGTCAATTAGTCAACATCCAAAAGCACAAGATGTAGATAACTATTTAACTCTCCTTACAAAACGAAAAAATTTACATCCGTCCAAATTCAAAGCTGTTGCAGATCATAAATTAAATGTGGCTGAACTGATGAAACATGATTCCAGAGGGGCAGAAAACAATGTGGGAAAAGGAAAAAAAATATGGTTACCAGCATTTTCTCCTTTTCCCGCAATGTTTACAAAGGGATCCTTCCCCAGGATCGTTAAAACTTGGGATTGTTTGGTAAAGGGTTAATAGAATAACAGTGTAACATAACAGTTTAACTGTACACAATGATCTAAATAATGCATGACTGAAGGAATGACAAGGATTCCCTGTCCAGTGGGGGTTAATATAGCTGGGATTTGCTACAAGTTAACATAAGTGTATTTATTAATAGATTCATTCATAATGTTAAAGCGGTGTAGGAATAAGTGATTCTCTGCTTTGCATAGGTCACTCAATTTACATATAAGCAAAGATCTTGTACCTTATAAGGTCCGTTTATACAGAGCGCGAACGCGAACGCGTCCAACGCGAACACGAACGCAAACGCGACTTTTGAGCAGTTTTGCCATTCAGATAGAGCAGGAACCCGAACGCAGAAAACCGTCGACGGCTTTCGAGGCGGCTCGTCTTTTTCTTGCTGTGAGAGATAAAATTTGGTCATTTGGAATCATGGCGCAGGTAGAGTCAGACACGGAGGAGATCATAGTACTGTATTTGTACTCAAAACAACGGAGGAAGAGAAAGAGGCGTGTGTCAGTGCACGAAATTTTACAGAGAAGTGAATTTGGAGAGTACCACCACCTCGTACAAGAACTACATTTTCATCCTGCATGATTCTTCTCAATTTCAAGAATCATGGCTTCTGTCTTGTCCATTGTCTTGTCCATTCTTCTCCAAACTTCACAAGCAAAGTAGACTGACGCTAGTGCCTAGCTTTTTCTTGGAACGGTTAGGCGTACAAGTTTCTATTTGTGGAAATGATGCAAGGGAAGTACCTGCTGATTGGTTGATAGCAAAAAAGCCGCGCGACCTTCTCAGAAAATTCGGTCTGGGGGCAATCAAGGCGGTCGTTAGCGTGAACAAATATTTGTTCGCGTTCGCGTTCGCACTCTATTTGAACGGTTCCTCTACAAATGACTAAAATATTCCAGGACGAAAAACCGCGTTCGCTTTCGCGTTCGCGTTCGCGCTCTGTATAAACGGACCTTAAATGTCATCTTGTTCAGTTTATTACTTTGTAAGATGACATGTTCAAATCGGAGAGGTAGATATTTAGTGGTTTTTGTCTAAATTGTCATATATAATAGAATTAAGATTTCGAACAGAAAGAAGTATTTTCTGTGTGGCAGTATTTGGCAACTGTGGGATTTTTTTGTATACTTTGAATCTAGATCAGTCTTAATGCCTATAGACTAGCTTCGCTAGTCAAAAACTAAATGTTGCAGTTTGATGACTTTTTTTTTTTTTTTTTAATCAAGTAATTAATACAAACTTAGATATATAATGCAAAGGCGATAATTGTGGTATTTGTTTAGCAAAATACTAGCTCATTCCATGTTATTGAAACCATAACACTATTTTAAATACAGCGCAATTTAATATGATTTGAATGCGTAGAGAGCTAATCGACAGTTATCCGATAATTTACCTGTATCACCCCTCTTTGAATAGGGTCTATCGATTGATACAGGTGAATGTCAAATTTATCGCATTCAGTTTATATATGTACCATAAATTGTCCTGTGTATAGACCCTTTTACAACGCCGTTCGTTGCCAATGAAATACGATCCCAGAATTCCACTTTCCGAGCATGTGCACTGTTTGCAGGGCAAAGAGTTCAATATCGCCACTATTGAAAGCTATTTTCACACGTAATGTTTGGGACTTTTCGAAAGATTTTATTGATAAAACTGTGAAGATATAACCGTGTTACACGATGCCGTTATCATGCTGTGTACCAGGATGTACAAAAAGATTATTAAATTAGTATCTGGCTTAAACATCACAGAGTCAAAACGTCCTACTTTTGGTTAAAACGTCCATTCCGAGTTGGTTAAACGTCCCCCTAAAACGTCCCTGTATATTTTATTCAAATTGTTTGTTTGATCTCGTATGTTTTTTATAGAGATTTTTTACCGTCTATCTTTTGTATTTTATTGACCATCATTTAATGTTATTGATTTTTGACCCATATCCCGCCGTACTTAGGTATATTTCTGACCAGCACAAGAGGAATTCGCGTTAAGTTAGTTTATGTCATAAATCTTAATTAGTATTACTTAAACCATAATTAGGATTTGTAACATTGTATTTTACGACCACGCTACCCCCATGTGCAAACAGATCTCTCATTATGCTTTTCGCAAAGTAAATTCAAGATCACCGTCATGTAACGGGGGCTAAGGGTTAAGGCTAAGGTCCATATTGTTTCCCTACATTATCATGTATATGACACGCTAAAATGCCTCCCCGTATACAATGTGCTCAACTAATTACTGTCAAATTTCCATTTAACTCTTTACCAAACAATCACAAGTCTTAAAGACCAGGAGAAAAGAAAGCTTTTCAAACATTGTGAGAAAAAGGAGAATATGCTGGTAAACATTATTTCAACCTTTTCCAACACTGTTTTCGGAAAAGGAGTGTTTTTAAAGTACATGTTACATACATTCCCTGGTGGAAAGCAATTATGGATTGGAAAAGAGCAGCCACAGACGACAACAGGTTATTATACAGTTGTTCGATCGTTCTTGGTTCGTGCTTTAGTTCATCCATCCATCCGCTCGCACGCTCTTTCATTCATTCATGCATTCATTCATTCATTCATTCATTCATTCATTCATTCATTCATTCATATGTTTTCAAATACGTCTGCGCCAAAATGTGTTTCGTGGTGAAATTGTTCACAATACACTCTCTAAACTATTAGAGGTAACAGCATGTTATGCCGATCTCAACCTACACTCTCCGCCATTGAAGTTAAGCTAAAATATCCACTGTATTGTCGATTAAACTAACAAATATGTGATATATCAGATGGCTACCCTTTGTAAACCCTTTACGTGTCTCACACTCGTCTTAATTAACGACCCTACACCAATGGGCTTGTGGAAACACTACGGCAAAACGTAAAAATGCTGGTAACATGCATTTTCCCATTCCCGCAGTGTTTCATGGGCTTTGTCTGTTACTGCCTGGGATCGGTTAACATTTCCTTTGATGATAACGTCAACCCACAACAGTGACACGGTTTTTGACGTCTACGTCTTATATTGTCATTAATATACGGATCGTTTTCTTTCACGTTACTGAACCCTTAGCAAATAAGTCAGTCTGATTATCGTTTCTTTGCCTCTGGGGGGCAAGCTTTTCACATAATCGCTCATAATTTAACGATTTTGTGTACACTTTCAATAACCTGCACTGTTTTATTTTGTCTTTTTGCCCCACACGAGTGCGCATGCGCAGTTTTCCGGTCTCGTTACCAGGAAGTGGTTACAAAAGTGTATCTGAATAGTACATATAAAACAGATAAGAAAAAAAAGTTAAAGCCTGTACATATGTGATCTGCGTGACATATATAAGATTTACAGTTTTCTTTCTTTCTAAAGTCACTTTTGGTTGTGCCTTATCGGAGTTTAATTCAGGGAAGTCTTTTTAAACACTTTCGCAGCAAATAAATGTGCCATGTTTTCAATCCTTGCATAAAGAATCATATGACAAAGATTTGATTTGTCGCTTGCAAATGTTTGCAATATGGACGAGACGACTGTAAAATTTTGTCGTCTGGTAAAGTGATTACTGTTTATCAGACGAATTATACTTGGGCTCTTTCAATGAAAAGCAGTTGCAGGTGACACATTAAATCTGCCTGAGCTAATATTTCGAAAAAGGGTAGAAAACACTGTGGGAAAAAGAAGAAAATGCTCGTTACTAGCATTTTCTTCCTTTCTCACGATGTTTTCAAAATTCTTTTCTTTTAGGGTTGTAAAATGCGGGAAAGTATAGTGAAACGTTAAGAAGAAAATCACCGTCTGTTACCCACGATACTCTGATTATGTTACGCTTAATCTTTGTACCGTGTAGTCTAGTATGGATTACCAGCCCCTAACAATACGTTAGCGTACTAAGGAAGTGAGGCGGGGAACCAGACTAGGTACTTGGTAACACAATATTCTCATGGGTGATTTGTGAAGCTTTTCATTGGTTCCGAAATGAAATTACTCTCAGCTGCTTGACATGTAGATTTACGTGACACATCACTAGTATAAAATGATTTCTCTGATCTAATTATTACTAATGAAATCTCCATTTTTAGTAACAGAATCCTTCATTTTAGTGGCAAAGTACCCAGTTTGTTACGTCATAGCTATGTTTCTTTCCAAACACGTCAACTTTTTCTTTTGCAGGTTTTGTTTAAATTTTAATATTATCTAAACTTTCGTTTCTTTCTTCATGGAAGTGGACGGTGTCGGCAGTCGAATTTCTTACGGCCTGGAATCGAAAAGCAAATGAGTCTTTCTCTAGCAAAAGGGAGCTTAATGCATCTCCGTGATGCATCATATCAAGCAAGACATCACATAATTATGTCTATCAACCGAGTGTATCATAAGGTAGACTGGTCCTTTGACATACAGAAAATTGACCGATAGCGAAAAGTTTCGGCCCAGGTCAGCTTGCGCGGAATGTGCAGGCTGACCTCGGTCGATTATTTTCGTAGATGCATGAAGCCCCCTTTTCACAGAGCATGGCCCATAGGTAGGCTTTCCTTGGACCACACTGAATGATGACAGGCTAGATGACACCCTTTAGTAACGTTTATCTCTTCTTTACCACAGGATTACATAGCTAAGATATTTATCACTGATAGCCTTCCATTTCAACGGAATGAACTTATAATAATATTGTTTTTTTTTTATTTTGTGAATTTTACATATGAGCTATGCTTTGTGAAAAGGGGGTGTAATGCATCTGCAAAAAGTATCGATCCACGTCAGCCTGCTCATTCGGCGCAGGCTGACATGGGACGAAACTTTTTGCTATTTGTAAAACTTCCGCGTGTCCATGGACTGTACCTCCTCATGACTCACAGTTGTTAGACAAAACGGATTTTATGGATCCATGATTATGTGATGCCTCGGTTGGTATAATGTATCACGGAGATGCATTAAACACGCTTTTCTCAGAGCATGGCTCATGTGCTACTTTTATGTTCTTAATAACAGATCGGTGGGGTGGTCGACCCTTAGAGTGCCGGGTAAAAATAACAACGTTTTTTTAGTCCAAGACCTAAATAATTGCAATTCATGTTTGCTGTTGCCCGCAATCTTTCAGCAAGGCGGACGGTGTAGATTAAATAACAGACAGGACTTTTTTGTACAGTCTACTCTTGATTTACTCTGGCCGCAAAGGGAAGTTAACTAAAAAAGGCGTACAGATACATCCTTACAGCCAGAAAAAAAAAACTCTGTCAAAATTTGAAAGTGTGTAGAATGGCTCAGAATTTGGGTAGCTGAGTAAACATAGATAAATTACCAATATATATAGGGTAAGGAATGGAGGAATTCAAGTGATTTGTTCTCATTTAGAACCGGAAACGACAACGGTGATTTCTATTTAGGCTGCCAAAAAGTGAATTGCACTTTCTGTCCGTCGTAATCTATACATCCTTGCAGCCGTTGGGGGCAACTTTTGGCATGAAGATCCGAGAATGAGAATAGTTTCATAAAATAAGGATGAACTGTGTTAAAAATGGCGGAAAACGTGTAAAGATGTATCTTTAAGGGAAAATGCTGTGACTGTCTCTTCCACCTATCCTATACATTCGACCTTTTATTCCTCCTACAGAAGACACATGCTTGATAGTTTATTGACTTAACTGTAATTGAGCTATGCTCGTGCCAAAAGAGGCTTAATGCGTCTCCTTGATCCATGATACCAAGCAAGTCATCACGTAATTATGGATCCATAAAATCCATTTTTTTTTTTTTTTTTTTTTTTTTAAGGGGGGAGAGAGGGACTGAATCTTAAGGCACACTTGTTCTTTGACATGCAGAAAATTTACCAAGAGCTAAAAAGTTTCGGTCCAGGTCAGCCTGCGCGGAATGCGCAGGCTGACTAAGGTCGATACTGTCTGCAGATGCATTAAGGCCCCTTTTAAAAGAGCATGGCGTAATTGTGCTTTATTGATTTCAGCCTATCATGCTTTAGTTCTGTGACTAAACTTTAACCTTTTCTTTTATTAATTTCAGGTAGTTTTAATGCAAAAAAAGACATAGTAACGTAAGGCTTAAATGAAAGAATTTGTAAGATTTCGCGGTATACACATTTTTTTTTGAAATTTTGAAATTAAGAAGACAAGAAAAAATGCGGGAAAAGTCGAAATTGCTTTTAACAAGTAATCCCTTTCCCACATAAAATTCCAGGCAGACAATTTTTTCTAAATTTTTTTGTGTGTTTGTCAATTGGGTCACTTGAGAATGTTACAAAATTTTACAGTGAAGTTTACATTAGCTTTCGCCAGTCGATCAACCCTTTTTCACACAATCCCGAGTTTTAGGGACCCTTACAGAGAAGACTTTTGAAAGCATTTCTGGAAAAATGGGAAAATGCTGGTGTTCAGCATTTCTCCTTTTCCCATATTTTTTCTGCCCTGCTATAGGTCTTTAACTCATTCGTAGCATTTATGAATTTGTCAGCTGCAGATGTTTCGAATGCTGAAGAGTCTAAAATTTGTCGTTTGAGAAAGGGTTAACTCTTTACCACACAATCCCGAGTTTTAACGACCTTGGGGAACGGGCCTTTTGAAAACATTGTGGGAAAAAAAGAAAATGCTGGTAACCAGCATTTTCTTCTTTTCCCACAACGTTTTCTACCCTTTGAAAGATAAAATTTGTTTTAAGTATAATGTGATATGTTGTCTGCAAATGCTTTGAATTTGGACCAGGCTAAGATTTTGTCGTTTGGTAAAGACTTAAGCACGTGCCAGGTTCGTACCTCCGCCTAAACATGGCTCTCATTATGCCAGTAAGTCCAGCCATTTGCGAGTTGTAAAGCTTTTAGCTACAGACATAAACTGAGACTGAGGAATCTCTTTAGAAATGTTTTTTTTTTCCAGTATCTTGTGTTTCACCCATCAAGTACACTTCTACATGTATCACATACCATACATGTATTATACACCGATCTATCTACCACTCAACAAAACTTGTAAAAGGCCGATTTTAAGCTCAGTTATTTGTGATTTTTTTTTTTTTGACCTCTTATGGCTGACAGACACCACGCTTGCGCAAACCATGTGTTTGCCCTTTTTTTTTTGAAGGAGAGATGCCTTCTGTTGGAAAAATCGAGAATCTTTTCATCACAATACCATGGCTACGTCCAGATATATGTTACGACTTGTTTTTGTTTACCTATCTATTACTTAGTCAAATTAACAGGAGAAACAAAAATGGCGGGTTTGAAGTTTTGCTGAGTGTATGTAAAATACACAACTGCTTTCCTGTAAAATAATTGTGTTCTTATTTCAAAAACGAATCACCCTCCCTCCCCCTTTTTTTTTGTTAATCAAGAGAGATGCGCTGATACGAACCAAAGCCTTTGCAAAGTTTTGAAAATGAAGCCGTATTTTTGTTCGGATTTACCGGCTATCAAGTATTGCCCGAAGTCATGCAACCGATGTGGTTAGTATTTTTTTCCCATTTTTTTTTTTACACGGTTTCCACATTATTACATCACTTTATTTAAAGTTATATTAAGCAAATGAGTTTAATTGGGAAAGAGCTGCAGAATATTTAAATGTAGATAAGAGCTTAGCGTTCTTTAAGAGTTCGATTCTCACAGCCAGCCAACTAAAATTTATAATTAGTGTTTTAAATGAGACGTTATGGTATTGGTCTCGTGTGACGGTGTCATGAACCGAGTTACGGGTATGTGAAAGAAACAGGCCTAGCTTAGGAAAGGTTAAGCCCGGTATCTTTCACTTCCCACCTTTCTTTCTTTCTTCCTTTCTTTCTTTCTTTCTTTCTTTCTTTCTTCCTACCTTTCTTCCTTCCTTCCTTCCTTTCTTTCTTTTTTCTTTCTTTCTTTTTTCTTTCTTTCTTCTTTCCTTTCTTTCTTTCTTTCCTTCCTTCTTTCTTTCTTTCTTTCTTTCTTTCTTATTCCTTCCTTCCTTCCTTCCTTCCTTCCTTCCTTCCTTCCTTTCTTTCTTTCTTTCTTTCTTTCTTTCTTTCTTCCTTTATTTCTTTCTTTCTTTCTTTCTTTCTTTCTTTCTTTCTTTCTACGCCTCAATACTTTCGATGCTTTTTTTCTTTTCCAGAGTCGTGTAGAGATCGAAGGTGTAGAACAGATAATCTCCCGTATTTAGGAATGTGTATTAACCCTTAGGCTGCCAAGCTCGACTCAATGACCTTTTGTAGACAGTGTAGATCAAGATCAGACTGCATAGAACGTGCAGTCTGATCTTGGATCTACCCTGTCCGATAAAGAGATATCTTTCACCCAAAAATACTTTTGAAAAAGCAAAATTTGAGTTTTCACTATCGTCTTGAAAGTTTCATTCCACCTATTTAGCAGGATAAGGCTTATGGACCCCCCCCTCTCTCTCTCTCTCTCTCTCTCTCTCTCAATACATGTTTTTAAATCTTTTTAGGGTCGTGTAGAGACAGAGATCCAAAATGCGGAACAGCCAATCTCCCACATACATCATGTAGTAACGGATATGTTGCTATCCTTCTTTGCGCCAGGACGTGCCATTTTTGTTGAATAATACTGATTTAGAATGATACTAACTTGTCTTATACTTTTATCATTCACTGACCTTCTGGGTGTTTACAGTGTAAACCTTTACAGTAAACACACGATTTTTCTCCTTCCTTTCTACAGAATTCATTTTGAAAACATCTACTAGTGTATGAAAAAGAGTAATTGTATGTAATTTAAGCAACAACTTTCGGTTAGACCCACCTTTGTAATAAAACACCGAAATGAAAAATAATGAATATCGAAATATCTATATGTGCCACGCTCTGGCAAAAGGGGCTTAATGCATCACCGTGATGCGTGATACAAAGCAAGTCATCACCAGTATTAAGGATCCATAAAAAATCAATTTTGTAAAACAACCGACTCAATTATGAGGTACACTGGTCCTTTGAGCTGCAGAAAATTGACCAATAGCAAAATGTTTTGACCAAGGTCAGCCTGCGCGGACTGCGCAGGCTGACCTGGGTCAATACGTTTTGGAGATGCATTAAGCCCTTTTTTCACAGAGCAAGACTCTTTTTTTTCTTTCTTTTTAATTCCAAATTCATTCAAAAATATATTTTATCTAAAAGAAGCATACACTCAGTTCTATTTTGAGCAATATCAATTCAAACTGTCAAGTCGTACAGACCATGTTTTTAACTAAACACCAAATTGTAATAAAGTATTTAGATTAAAAAAGTTTCGTCCTGCCCATCCAAAATGTCAATTTAAGCCTCCCCAAAGAGCAAAACCTCTTTCCGTTCAATCCAGCTTCCTGAAATTTTCACGTTTTCGGACATGTTACATTTTCCGAACATTTAGTCTAACAATCGACTAGATCTGGGGGTAAACGGTCCTTTGAAATGCTGCAAGTTTACAGATAGCAAAAAGTTTCGACTCATATCAGCCTGCGCGGACTGCGCAGGCTGACATAAGTCGATACTTTTTGCAGGTGCATTAAGCCCCCTTTTCATAGAGGATGGCTCATATATGTTTACACTAATATTAGACCATATCGACAAATATTGAATATTGAAGATTTCCCGAGAGTTTGAAAACTTACTTATGTGCCATAGTCTGGCAAAAGGGGGCTTTTAGGCATCTCTGTGATGCATGATACCAAGCAAGTCATCACAGTACATCCCTAAAATCAGTTTGTATAATAACTTACCGAATCATGAGGTACACTGGTCTTTTGACATGCAGAAAATTGACCGAAAGCAAAAAGTTTCGGCCCAGGTCAGCCTGCGCGGACTGCGCAGACTGACTTGGGTTGATTCTTTTTGCAAATTCATTAAGCTTCCTTTTCACAGAACATGGCTCTTATAATTTTGAGTTTTATTACAAAAATAACTCTGACATGGTCCCGTTTACTGCAAGTGCTATCAATTATCGATTTTGTAGGAAGGATTTTATTGCTCTAGTAAACATTTTTTTTTTTTTTTCGCGTACCAGTCATTAAAATACCTTATCCTACAAACATAAAGAAAGCATGTTGTACCATACATTTCAAAAAGGCATATTTCATGAATCTAAAACATACTATAACACTTTTTTTTTTTTTTTGTAGAAAAGCCATATTTTAACTCTTTTTTTCGCCATTTTTACATCTACGTGAAATACTTTTAACAAATACAAAAGTTTCAATAAGTCTTTTTTTTCTCATTAATTTTCACAAGATGCAGTATTTTCGACATGTATTCTGCATGACAGCCATTAAACAGAAAATCCGATATGACTCTTAAGTCTTAGGCCATAGAATCAGGTAACAAGACAATAAATTTGTGCCCAAAAGTAATGACTATTTATTCCACATGGCTTGTGTCATTTTTGTTTGACCCCAAACAGGATCCTGTAATATATGTACTTTGTCGTTCAAATGAAATTGGTACGTCACAATCAACTTTAAATTTACAACATGAAAACTGAAGTGGGTTTCTATTCTTGGAGTGGTCTTATATCGTTTTTCGATTTAATGTTGATATTTAACCATTTTAGAAAAACAAAGGCAAAACCTTGGGTAGCCATTTGGCCCTTATCCTGCCAACTATGAATTGTTTACTATTACAAACATAGATTTCGTTAAGTTTATTGGAACCGGATTGGGTTCACATGACCAAAAGTGCTGATAGAGCGGCGGAGAGTGTGATGCAACATCAGACTGCCCATTTGTGCAGGCTGATCTTGTTTTAAACTCTCAGCAAAATACATCCGTGGTCGCGAACGGCGGGAGAAGAATTAAAAGGTGAAATGCCCAACGTTAAATAGTGACTGTTTTGCCACCAGCTATTACTGATTTCTTGATTATTTATGTCACTGTAGACGACGAATCACCGAAATGCTGAAATGCCACCGAAACACCGAAAAACCCCATTTTTTTTAGTTTTTGATTTCAGACAACTGCAGTTGTGGTTTTTAACACAAATTGTAATCATATTGATGAAGGAGGGCTAGTTTAAAACATAATGACAAAATAACAACATGCCGTTGAGGCCCAACGTGAAGAATGTGCACCGGAAAATATCCCACCCGTACTGTAAATGTTCACCGAAATACCCGCTCGGCGTAGCAAAATTTGTCGATTCAGGGATTCTACATCCGCAATCTCACTACAGTAGTCGTACTTTTGTACAAGGCTAATGTGTCTGAGTTTTGCCCATAACTATGCTAGCAAAAATAGTTTTAATTTTTTTGATTGGGCATATGAAATTAATCAAAGTACTGATAGTACTGAAGGCCAGGAAATCTAGTGATCTGTAATCTCTAAAGAACGAAGGATACGAACTCACACGAGACCTCATTTTCTAATTATCACTACCATACAGACAGTCAGGCCAATTCAATAATGCCAAAAGAATTCATTGGTAAAGGGGTACTGTCACGCATAATATGGAATAATACAATAATCAACAGGAAAAATTAAATTAATGCAAAAAAAAAAGCAGTGCTCAGAAGCCAGATTCTGTAATTAAACCAAAGCAACGTAGTGGATACCAACGCTCGGCTATAGGGTGCATGATAATGGCTTTAAAAATTTCTAAGTCGAAAAGGGGCTTAAATCAAGCAAATTTATTTTTGAGTTATTTGCCTTATTGGTTAAGGTTGGTCTTTATGATAACGCACATATATTCCAAGTTTCAAATAAATATCGTCAATGATAAGAAAGATAAGACACAATTTAAAATTGGACACAACGCGAATACCAACGCTTAATATCGCGAACGCAGGGCAGGGTGATGTCAATACATCGCAGTTTTGTTTTCAAACAGTCGATCTAAATCTATTCTTTTGACTATATCATACAAAGACGTCCACTAGCCCTTCTCGTTCCATTAGAGAGAGAGAGAGAGAGAGAGAGAGAGAGAGAGAGATTCCAACGACGGCTTCTGGCGCTTAAAATGAATTTGCACATTCGGGATGTATTTCAAAATAAATATTCTTAAACTTTCATTTCTCCTTTTCAAACAATGTTTCGGAAACTACCAGTTATGTGAATGAAACTCTAGGTATGTATATGTGATGAATAACTGATAAATTAAAACCTAATTTTTTAATTACACCTTTTATTTTCAAATTATTTTGTTTGAAAGTTAAAAAATGTCCAAGGATCGCACAACACTTTCATGATTTCTAATCAATCAACAGTCGTCACAAAAAAATATAAGCAGATAACATGGTTGATTATCGGAAAATGTAGATAGAACAAAAAATTCTTATTTTTCCATAATGTTTGCCTATTCTTCTGACAAAAAGAGAGATGTTTTAAATCGATTCACACAGAAAAAAGAGAGTATAATTTCTTTTAATTTCTGCATATTTCTTAATTCTATCGATTTTTTTTTTTTTTCTAAACATATAGAGAAAATCAAGTTCAGTTCTAAATGATTAAAAGAAACTGATAATAAATGCACTTAATACACCAATAATCTCATTCAGCTATCGACATTTCCATGGAAAATCGTATATCTCAATCTTTTCACCAGGCAGTCAAAGGAGATGCGGCGTGCGGTTCCCTTTGATCTTTACTTGAAACGCGGACAGTAACTAGCAAGTGACAATGGAAACTAAAAATAGAAAACTGGTTCTCGGGTTTTTCCCTCGCGCTAGTACACTAGAAAGTGATATCAGGAGCTGTAATCATGTCTATAATACGAGAGGATTTCAGTATCCAATCACAGTGATGGAAAAGTTGGTAGAGGTTAAATGTACACCGAATAAGTCTGATGTCAGTCATAATACGGCAACGCCTTAATGCACAGTTCCTGACAAGATTTGTGTAACTATAAACTCCGCCCATAGGCGGTATCGGATAAAAATAGACATCAGACTTAAACGGTGTACAGACTTATTCGGTGGACGTTTAACTTTTACCTGGAAAAGTTATTGACCGTCTGTTGTGTATTCAACAGGGACACAACCCTTAAAACACACTCGTTGGTTATTAAAGGGCTGTAATACCCTTGCGATTCCATAGCACTATGCATATGTCGGAAAGCTTTGAGGAAAGGAAAACATTCACGCCGTGTGATAAGCGATCTCTGTACTTACGAAACTAGTTGTTTTGGCGGACTCAGCGATAAAGAGTGGACACACCGTTCAACATTTTGTCTGAAAGTAGTCCGGAAAAGTCAGCTTACGATCGCTATAGGCAAGGGAATCCCTTGAGAGGGATTCCCTGGCCTAAAAATCACCAAATCAGAAAACCGGCAGCCATTTTGAATCTGTGGTTAACACGTTACCAGGCGTAAATTGATAAGATAATTATAATTCCACCGATAAGATTATTAATTATAACCATGTCATTTTAAAGATAACAATGACAAACTTACACATCAAATAAGATGGAGACCTATATCATGCAATGTCTTATCTGGGTCTACTTCGTCTGCAAATGATTTTGTGTGTGTGTTTATCATTCAAAGAAATAATAAGTTCATGTGATCATGTGATACTGATAATTCTCTGGTCTAGATTGGCGTAATCAAGATCGGGTATTTCGGTGTGTCCACAGACCAGACATGCAGATGTTTCGGTTATTGTTCTCCACGTAAATCAATGATTAGAATTAAGTAACAAAATCATTCTTCTAAACAATGATTAATACTTTGATTGGGGGCATTTTCAGTTAAAAAAAAAAAAAAAGAAAGAAAAATACTGCAATTATCTGAGCTTAATAATTAAAAAATAGGTGTATTTCGGTGTTTCGGTAGAATTTCGGCATTTCGGTGATTCGTCGGACCGCTGTTTAAGTATTCCCATTAATATCATTGTCACCCTTGGTTTAGAAATTATTTGTGCCATGCTCTGCGATCTTAATTGATCTGCAAAACATATCGACCCAGGTCAGCCTGCGCTGTCCGCGCAGGTTGACCTGGGCCGAAATTTTTTGCTATTGCTCTATTATCTGCATGCAAAAGAACCAGTCGCATGTTAGACAAACTGGATAAGTAACTCTTTTGTCAGAGCATTTTTTCATAATGCTTTGAAATTGATAATTCATGATGACGAAGTTTTGACCTTTCAAGGTCTGGCAGTGTAATAATTTCCCAGCAATTTGTAACGTGTTTTAGCAGCCGAGACTTTCTGAAAATGCTCTTGAAATTAGCATCTTATCAAAACGGAGGAACCAAATAGTTTTCCATTTCCAAATGCGATTCAAACATTTATATTGGGATGTGTTTGAAGGTAAACAGGTCGCCGCGGTAAAAATTGAGACACTATTATGAAAGCAACAGAGGAACCAAATTGTTTTCCATTTCCAAATGCGATTAAAACATTTATACTGGGATGTGTTTGAAGGTAAACAGGTCGCCACGGTTAAATTGAGACACTATTTTGAAATATCAACACACACACAGAAAGAAATAACACACACATACATATATGTACATTCAAACATCTTTATACAGAGTGTCGATGTCTGGATATAACTTAATATTACATTCATTCTTTATACAACAGTATGTGCATTCAAAGGACAAGGTAATTATATTATCTTCCACAAAGTTCTGGCATTTGTCGCTGTCGGAAGAGCCTTGGAACCATTCACGATAGCACGTTCGGTGATTTCCGCACCTGCGACGGAAATTAAAAAAATATGCGTTGGTTGTACTTCTCAAAGGTAGTTACAAGGAGGTAAAGTTTTTCTTTGTTTGAATCGGGTTCAAACCCGCTTTCAAAACTATTTCAGTTAGATCACAGGGACAATTCACGATTCATGTCCTTACTGGGTTTGACCATACCTTGGCCTGAAGTGCATTGGACAAGGACAGTTTCACTTGACTAGCGTCGCTAGGGTAGATCAAGCTTGAAGTTAGAATTTAGAAAAAAATATCACAAAACTATTTAGCCACGGAAGACTTCCGGCTGTGAAGGAAAAGCATTTTCTATGCGAGCTGGACAAGTCACTGCATAGCATAACCAAAGTGTATAGAACAAGCACCCTTTCGATGTGATCAGGGACCATACTTATCACCCATCAACCCAGTTCTTTGAAAGAATGCTAAATTCATAGAGCTAGTATCTGGTTGTCTGAGACAGAACGTGTCGGACAATAAAATGACAAAGTTATTGAACTGAAAGTCGGACAATAGCTAAAATAGTTGGTGAATGCGGCACTTGCTTCAACGGATAGCATTAATATTGGTATGCCTTTGCCCACAATTTAACTTTGCAACTAGTCCTGAACAAATAAACGTCATCTTTAAATAATCAAAAGATAAAACAAAACAAACAAACAAACAAACAAAAAAAAAAAAAAAAAAAAAAAAAATGCTGATACGGGGTAAAAAGAGCTTTGGACAATAACAAAGTTAGTGTTGTTGCTACAATAAGAAAGCCTGATGTTGCGGGGTAAGTATTCCTAACAAAGCTCGACAAAATCAATTAGTAAAATAAAGAACAAAAATATAAACGATCCTTTGGATTTAAGAAAAAAAAATCACCACCATATAATCGTGTGTCTTAACACCCCTTAGGCTTTTGAAAACATTGTGGAATAAGTAGAAAATGCTTTTAAATACATTGCGTGCTCTCTTTCCAAAGACAAAACTCTATCAATTGAATCATATTTGATTTGTCATATACAAATCCGTTTGACTTGGACAAGTCTGTGTATAAGAGAATTAGGTTAGTGTCCCTTACAAGAAATGCCAACTTAATTCACGAAGGAAAAGACTATCAATAAAAAAATGGTCCTTTTCTTACGTGCGAACAATGTCCCTCGAGCCGTCTTCATAGTTCTTGACGTGGTTGATACAGTAATTATTGGGTGGATCACATGTCTGTATTTCATACAGTTGGTCGCATAACTCAGGTGGACCGACACATACTGCACATTGTGCTGAAATTCAATTGACTTTGTATATCACACAATGTGGATGATTTATTTTACTCCCTGGCTCTTCCAAAACAAAGCTGACCCATATTTTGCCATAATGCTACAATAGATATGAGCCATTCTCTGTGAAAAGGGGGCTTAATGCATCTGCAAACGTATCGATCTAGGTCAGCCTGCGCAGTCCGAGCAGGCTGACCTGGACGGAAAATTTTCGTTATTGGTCAATTTTCTACTTGTCAAAAAACTAGGCTACCTCCTGATTCAGTCGATTGTTACAGAATGCGGCTACCATGGAACCATAATTATGTGGTGGCTTGGTAGGTACAATGCATAACGGAGATGCATTAAGCCCCCTTTTGCTAGAGCATGATATATATATATATATATATATATATGTGTGTGTGTGTGTGTGTGTGTGTGTGTGTATATCACATGGGAGAATATAAAAATAAGATTTATTGCCGACCGGTTTCTTCCATTAAGGAATCATCAGGGCAATCTCTGCAATCTCTAGATTGCCCTGATGATTCCTTAATGGAAGAAACCGGTCGGCAATAAATCTTATTCTTATATTCTCCCATGTGATGTTATTCTTGTTGAACAGATACCAGTTGAACTTTCCACACACACACACACACACACACACACACACACACACACACATATATAAAAGCCATGCTCTGTGAAATAGTGATTTAATATATCTGCAAAAAGTATCGACTCACGTCGGCCTTTACCTTTAGAACATAACCCAAGTCATTTGTAAATGAGCCACGCTCTGGCTAAAGGGGGCTTAATGCATCCCGATGATGCATTATACTACGCAAGTCATCACATAATTATGTTTATCACATAAAACCACCTCCAGCAGTGTATTAAACCTATGACTTATTTTCTATAATACACTAGTGTATTATCGTTTTTTGGGTCCCGGGTCTGTAAAATCTGTAGATATGAGCGCTTGAAGCCAGTGAAACCAACCACAGCACGTGCCGGAATTTGTACCACTTCGCCATTTCGTGGGAAAATGACGTCATTGTTACTAAGGCATATACGCGTGAAAAACTTTATGTTTTCATTTTTAATAACAACAGAAAATGCGGAGAAACGTATATAAATCCACTAAATTGTTGAAATCTTCCGATTTACTCTATTTTGACTGTTTCATTCAATTTTCGGTGTACATGTCAGATCTATGTTTTTATGTATGTGCCCAATTCAAACCGAACTGCATTTTTAAAAATGGACCCGTGAACGGTATGTAAGCTGAGGGTGATGTGGCAGGATAGTTGTTGGTCATTCGTTTTATGTGATAAATAGAATCTCACATTTGTGTTTATGTATAATCATTTTTATCAAACTCGTTGACTAAAATGTATTTGACGCTCGCCAAGGCTCGCGTCATACATTTTTAGTCAACTCGTTTGATAAAAACGATAATACATAAACACTCTTGTAAGATCCTCTATATCCAAGGTAGTCACTTTTTTTAACAATTCTGACCAAACGAGAAAAGTTTTCACCCAGTTCAGCCTGTGCGGTGTCTGCAGTCTGACCTGGGTCGATACTTTTCGCAGATGCAGTAAGCCCCCTTTTCACAGAGCATGGTTCAAGTATTTTACAATATCTTTAAAATGAAATGGTAAAGTCATTACTTTTATCGTGGTCTGGGACGATTTGGTACATGGAAAGGAAGACAGAGGCAGATATTTGTTTTTCTCTTCCCACCTTGAAATGGAAAGTTTAATATCACGGTAAATAGATTGACTGAATGTGACTGGTCAATGAAACTTTAGCTATCGGCTTCCGAAATAACTGCGAGCTGCTAAAAATAATACTGACATATTCACTCTCATATGTCTTTGGTTATATAGAGGGCAAAGTTTATCAAAAACAACAGCCTGTGCCATGCACTCAGATAATCTTTACCTGTTTAATTCATTTGCATAATGTACGAAATGTAGAGAGAGAGAGAGAGGCCATGGAAAGTAAAGATCTGGTGTTGATCGGCAGTTCCTATACCACGATCAGACTATAATTTTAAGTCAGTTGACTACTACTTACATATACTTTATCCTTAATCAAACTTCCCAGTGTTTGTTTACAATTTGAAGGACAAAAGGCTTTTGAAAGGCAAAGAATGCAGGTTCTCACAATTTGTTCTGCACATTCAAAGAATCCATTTCTATCAATAGTGCCTAATTTTTATTGTTATCTACAAATGCTTTCAATAAAGTCTTTTGTTTTTCAAGGAGATAAATGTCAATGGATATACTACTGAACAGGTAAACCTACTTGGATCTGGTGAAATTGTATGTCCTCCGCCTCCAGCACGTGTTGTCGACGCCGCTGTTGTTGGTGGAAATGTTGTAGGGCGAGGTGTCGTCGGCGGAATTGTTGTCGGTGTATTCGTTGTCGATGGATGTGTTGTTTTAAGTACTGTTGTCGGTGTATTCGTTGTAGGTGTATGTGTTGTTTTAAGTACTGTTGTCGGTGTATTCGTTGTAGGTGTATGTGTTGTTTTAAGTACTGTTGTCGGTGTATTCGTTGTAGGTGTATGTGTTGTTTTAAGTACTGTTGTCGGTGTATTCGTTGTAGGTGTATGTGTTGTTTTAAGTACTGTTGTCGGTGTATTCGTTGTAGGTGTATGTGTTGTTTTAAGTACTGTTGTCGGTGTATTCGTTGTAGGTGGATGTGTTGTTTTAAGAACTGTTGTCGGTGTTTTCGTTGTCGGTGGATGTGTTGTTTTAAGTACTGTTGTCGATATATTCATAATAGGTTGAACTGTTCTCGTTGGAACCGATGTCTTTGAAACTGTTGTTGGTGGAAGTGTTGTTTGAAGAACTGTTGTCGGTGTATTTGTCGTCGGTGGAATTGTTCTCATTGGTATTGTTGTTTTCGCTACTGCCGTTGGTTTATCTGTTGTTTTTCCAACTGCTGTTATTGCATTGGGTGTCACTCCTGTCGTAATTTCAGTTGTCTTCGTTCGAGCTGCCGTGGTCTTACCTATAAAATAATTTTCCATAAAAAAGTCCTGAAAAAGTGTGGAGTCAAGCTTATCAATGTGATATAATTGAAAGTTAAATATGACATTGAAAAAAATCAAGTAAGTCGCTCTTTCGTAATATATTACACTACGAAATTCATTGAAACATATTGCAGTAAGTCAAGTATATCGAATCATTTCAATGGCAAAAAGGGTTACAGTCCAAATATAGTTGCGACAGATTTAACTGTAACGTGTAATTGGATAAACATTGGTAATGTTTCTAGATAGATCTATGTCAAAATAATTACCAGTACTGATTGTATCTGTATTTTGTTTTTGTGTCGATGTAAAACCGACTAGAGTTAATGAAGATGAAGGATCTGGAGCTGCTGTCTTTGTAAAAGTTGTTGAATCCGGTTTGTTTGTTTGCACTGTTGTAACACTTGAAGACTTTGGCAAAGTTATCGCTGAATTATTCATTCCATCTGTGGTTGAAGTCGTCATAGGAGTAAATTGTCCATCTTTGGTCGATAGATCTGTTGTAACAATAACTTTTGTGATTTGTTCTATCATGGTAGTACTAATATCTGGTTTAGATGTTGTAGACACTGTAGAGGTAGAAGCATCTTGACTATTTGGATCATCTGTGCCTACAGTAACTCTGATGCTTGTCTTATTAGACCCATTTGTTACTGACAATGACGGTGATGTGGTTGTCCCCAGGCCCTTTGTTGTTATAAGACTTGTTTTATCTTTATTTACAGTCGTTATACTTGTGTATGCAATTTTAGAACCCTGTCCGGTTGCAGTAATTGTGGTGTTTGGTGTGAGATGAGCAGCAGTCATAGCAAAGGTAGGATTTATAGGCCCAGGTGTACCAACAGTGCCGGTTGTTGGTTTGGGTTTTATTGTGGTTGGAACTGTTGATGGCATGCCGCCGTCAGGTATAGCTGTAATTTCAGGTGCCTTTGTGGTATTGATTGTAATGTTTCTTGCTGTCAATAATAAAATGATAATAATAATAATAATAAATGATGAAATAGTATTGTAATTGTGAAAACCCGTATTTGCTCAAAATGCTTCTCTAGAACTGGAGTTACGAATTCCTAGGAATGCATTACCTTTTGTCTAAAGTCTAAGCCTATATTAAATCAAGTTTTCTGTACCGCTGTTGTTGACGTTTTTTCTTACAGATCACACATTTTTATTAAAATGTATTTTTCTTTTACTGTTTGAATGATGATTTACGGTACATTAACCCTTTCAATGCCATCGGCAAAACACTGGCTTTGACGGACGGCATAGGTCAATATTAGACTGCACAGAACGTGCAGTCTGATCTTAAATCTATACCATCCGCTTGTTTAGGCAAGTCTATAAGATAAACACCCGTTTGAGTTTCAGTGGGTTTTTATTTTCAGCCAGAAATGTTTGATCTCATGTATCTGGCGCCGAAAAAAGTTCAACCATATCTATCATGGGTTTCATCCATGTTAGGAAGGAAGTAGGTCGTGACTTTTCCCTGTCACATTCCCCCCTGATAAGCGTCTCTGGTACCAGAATGTCTTGATCTCACTCCATCAGCATAACAACATACCCTGCAACATGTTTTGGTTGTATCACATCAGCACACATGCATACCAGATTCGGGGATTCCCTTCGATATACTGACAACCACATAACCAGGCCACTCATGCTTGACCATGGTTTCAATAAAACACTAATTGAACACGGTATGCTTGTTGGAACCAAGCTGGTCGTGTGAAAGTCTCTTTTGGCGGGACAATAGAGAGTTAATAGTTCAGAGAGATGGTTCACATGGAGAGAGAGACAGACAGAGAGACAGAGAGACATAGGTAGTGATAGAGACAGCCAGTCTGCTAGACAGACAGACAAACAGACAGGGAGGGGTACTAACTACAAACTCCACATCTGACCGGACATAAGGCCTCGAATTTCGGATCATTGCAGACCAAACTTCCAAGTTCCTCACTACACCGGGGAGCATCCTCGCATTTAACAGGAGCTGACAAATAAAACACACAAAACTTGCAGTTTTGAAAAGAAAAAATCACATCATGTTTGTTTAGCATGTCCTTGGTACAGTTTTTAAAATGTGTTCACTCCTTGTTCTAAGACATTGATAAGAATACAAGTCGGAACGGATGATCCAATTTCGGTCAGTTTCTGGCGAAATTCATTCCTCCATTATTTACGGGATGGCAAGTGTAACTTGACAAGTTATATATTGGGTCTGATAGATCTGTTTATGGCGAGATGAAATTTTAGTAGAAAGTCTAGGAAAGTTTTAAGAAGATAGCGTTTGTCAAGGTCGATGACACATTTTCTAGAAAATCTTTTATCACATAGCCTCCCGTGTTGTCAGTGTAACACAGCCTTTACGTTTATTTTTTATCTTACACAATCATGTTGAGATATGATTTTGTGACACTTTATAGAAACGTTGTGTGAGTTATTTGCTAGAAAACGTATTCTTGCTCGTTTTTCACCAAAAACAACGTCCGACAAAATTTTTCCGGTCAATTCAACTGTGAAACTGATGATTGTGAGAAAGCTAAGGTTTGTAATATTTCCATATTTAAGATCAAGTAATTAAATATCAGCTTCTCTGGAACTATTTTACGATCCGAACGTACACTTACTTTAAAGCAGTGTCGGTCTCTTTCATGAATATGTTGGTTTCTCATTGAGATCGAACTATTTTTCAAGTAGTTCTCTAGAAACGTTATTAGATCAAAAGAATGTGACATTCGCTGGCATTTGAGATAAAAATTAATTTAACTGGTATAGTCCTTGAAACTCACGGATCTCTTGTTCGATTTTACAGCTCAACCAAAGTCTTTTGGTGGATCGATAATAGCGATTGTGATAAGATTCATTTCTCTCATCGCTTAATAACGTTGCTGCGATGTTTATTTGGGAATACAGCGAGTGGCTTGGTAAGAATGTTGTACAAAGTACTGAAAAAAATCAAAGTGTTGAAAGCACTGGTGTGGCATTTGTCAAGGGAGCCACTGTGTGGAATTAATAATTTGAAAAATAAACAAACAATAATGTTGGACGAACAACCCCGGACGAACAAGCCAAAGGAAGAACAAGCCCATGGACGAACTGGTTTTGGGACGAACACAGTCAGGAGACAAAGGTTGTGTGCATCATTGCACCAGTAGAAGGCCATAGCAGGTATTAGATACTTTCAATAAAAAAGAAGTATTTCCATGATCGATGCCCTAATCCAGTTTATTTTAATACTCCGTTGTTAAATATATATTTGAGTGCTATCGAAATGCTTATTTGTCCTAGAAAAATTGAATTTAATTGAGTTTACTTCCTTCGGTTTGCACAAACTACGATACATGATTTTCAAAATACTGTATTGAACTCATAGTGGCATTGTCTTCGACAAATGCCACAAAAAAAGGAAGCATGGATAGGTTGACCTCTGCTTTAGAACTGAAATCACCACCACCACCACCACCACCAACAACAACAACAACAACGTAAAGAACGATAACGATGACAACGATCACGACACCGCCACCACCACCACCACAACAACAACAATAATAATAATAATAATGCCTAATTACTTACTGCAAAGTCCGCATGCTACTGGACATAATATACTTGTTGCAGGATCGTTACAGGCAATACTTTGTAGCTGACTGTCGCAACCTGAGCCGTCTCGACAGGCTGCCTGGGGGACTATAAGCAACGAAAATCAAAGAACATTCAAGGCACATAACCCTTGACGTGAGACTGAACCCCAGGATTTGGGAGAGAGGATATTTCGAGCAAAGAAATTATGACTGGTAGCAAGCATTTTCTCCTTTTTCCACAATGGCTTAAAAAGCCACTTTTTTTTTCACTGTCATAAAACACGGGATAGTTTAGTGAAGGTCTAGCTGTTTAGAATCTATGGACGAATTTTTGGCCTTATAGCGGATGCTTTTGCACACTAATTTCCCGCTCTTTCATGGAATTCGATACTACTAAGTCAGACCCTTCAGTGCCTTGCCAAAGGACACTTAACACTAAAAACAGACTGTTTGACTCTTTTCTTTCTTTTTCACTTATAGAGAGAATAAGTAATGAAGCCCCTCATGAAAATTTACATAAATACGTGCGTTAAGATAAAAGGTAAAAAAAAAAACAAAAAAAAAACGGTTGAAATAAGCAAAAGTATACTTCTATTCATCAGTTTTTGTCAACCTTTTTCTAGAAGCATTATCCACATTTTTACCTCAATACAAGTTCAACTGTAAATTCAAAGGCTGTTTGCAGCTTTAACCCTTACCCTTGGTAACCAGCATTTTCTACATTTCACACAATGTTTTCCACCCTTTCATAGACAACTTTCATTTTAGTTGAGCTAGATTTATTTTGTCATCTGCAAATACTTTGAATTTGGACAAGTCTAAATACTTCTTGTTTGGTAAAGTTAAGATGAACGTTAAGTTGGTTATTAATGGTAATGTTTATAATTCTCTAACCGCATAAGTTACACGTCTTTTGACAGTGTCGTTTGGCCAGGTTCGTATCTTTGCACACGATGGATTGAAATGTCGCGTCCTTACATTGAACAGTTACATCGCGGCAGGTATCCGTAACTGAAAATCACACACACAAATAAAAAAAGAAACACGTCCTCTTTTTTGCTGATATTAATTTACGTTTTTATAAAATGACACCGTCTTAAAGTGTTCAAGTTACAGTCGTGAAAAAAGTCTTAGTTTTTCTGTCAGTTTTACATCTGTGAAGGAGCGGCATTTTCTCCAGTTATCAACAACGTTTTGTTTTTTTTCTTATTTTAAATAAGTTCATATCTAAGAAGTATGATAATGGGCTAATCTCTTTGTTATCCATTCATGTCCCAGTGTCTGCCTGCATCTATCAGTCAATGCCACGGCGACTTCTTCATGTATAACATAGGTTTCCCTCGGACTATGCTTGCCCAAGAACATTCATACGAAATATCGAACGCTTTGGACGAGAATCGAATCCCCGGGACCACTGAAATATGAATATTACATTTTCACCACTGGGACCCAAAGGAACCTAGTTTTTCGCACCGACTCAACAAAGATGATTATTGGTAGTTTGTTGTTCTTGTTGTTTGAATACGGTTTAAGAGCGTAGTAGTGGAATAAGAACACAAGATTCCTTTCTTTCAGTTCACGTTCATATATGACCTTGACCCTGTTTTAAATTTGAACAAGTCTAAGATCTTCTCTACAATTCAGTAGGCAGAGTGCGTCTTCTGGAAAAATCTTAAAATGGCCTCTTTATTTGACCCTTTAACAAACAATCCAGTGTTTTAACGATCTAGGGCAAAAAAAAAAAAAAAAAACATTGAAACCATCTAAGAAAGGGAGGACATGCCAGTATGGAGCATTTTTGTTCCTACATCGAAATTGAATTAGTTGAGCCAAAATCTATTTCTTGTCGTCTTCAAATGTTCTCAACTTGGGTCAGTCAAAAGTTTTCTCTACTGCTTGAGATTTATGAAAAGAAGCAGACGACATGTTGACACTGGAACGTTATCTTAAGTTGAAATGAGATTGTCTGTGATATATTGTTATTTGGTGCTGTAGTAAAAAATCAGGATCATTCTTCCTCTGTTTGTAGGGTACTGTAATAGCTATAACGTTTTTATCACTTTTGGTGTAAATTCAACCATTTCGTTGAGTTTACTTATCATGAATGTTGCCGTTTTTAATTTCCTGATTCCTCTCAATCATTCTGTACTATAACGATTATAAAACTACCTATTTCTTAAGTCCAGTTGGTATTTTTTTTACAATTTATGTGTCACAAATCGGTTGTCTGTAATTATAGCATTCGAAAAGAAGTGAACATATTTCCAAGTTACAATGTACATGCATTTATATCAAAAGTAAAATAGACTGATTGAATGGTGTTTTAACGCCGCTTTCAACATTTTTTCAGTCATATCACGGCGACAGCTCACATATTCATGTATTTCCTGGATTCCACCAGTACTAGGCTAGAGCTCCGAAGTGTCTTGCCAAAGGACAATCCCTCGAAAAACCCAGTGAGTCTCAAACCTAGGGCCTCCAGGTCGCGAGTCCTACATTTTACCAGTGAGCCACGCAGGACCCAAAAGTAAATAGAAACAAATTTTTCAAGATAATTCTTCACTTACTACTTATGTACTACCACGTATAATTCTAACGTTTTTGCTGCGGTCGACTTTGTAAAGACCCTAATAAACTACAGATAGTTAATGCGAAATAAATTCTAACATATAAATAATACGGAAAATATTGTGAGAAAAGGAGAAATTGCTCATTACGAGGAATTGCTCCTTATATCAAAAAGTTTTCAAAAGACCTAAGCTAAAGACGCAAAAAGTATTTTGCATGGGAAATGAATTAATGAAACGAAACGATACAAATATAACACATCGTATCAAACATCGGGCTTATATAGGCTCCCCTAAGTCATCATGTGACATCTCTTGTCCAACGAAAATACTAGACAATCTTGCTGGATGTCAATAAAAGAAACATGCCCTACCAGTAGTGGAGCTTCCCTGGTGCACTGTGCTTTCCGTTGACAACACGGTCCCTGAGGCTGAAGGAAGTGGCGGAATTGGGGCAGAAGATAAACCCTTGAAACAGTCTGTCAAAAAAAAGGAGCTTCATGAAATATAGGATGACAGGTGAAGGTGAGAAATATAATAGTGTATACTCATGCGAAGCTTCTGATATGAACTGACGGATTGAACTTTTAAACCATTTTGACACGACTGAAGTCACACAGATACATAGATTTATTTTGACTTACAGAGACAGAGAGAGAGAGAGAGAGATAGAGATGCCCAGAATGAGATCGAATGTTTTCAGAGACAAAAGAAGAGAAATCCATATATATGAACAGAAACCATTAACTTTTAAATGAAAATGACTGCTTGAAAAAAAGGAAAACAGACATGTCACTAAATGGGGACGTGTACGCCGATTATCGGTTTGCACTTGCAAGGAGAAATCTATGTTTAGGTTGGGTTTTGCAAATTACTGGGCTAAATTCAGCGCTAACATTTTCTGTCTCCACTGTTGAGGCCTAAACGCAGTGTTTTGGTTCCAAGGACAAATCTCTGAAACGAACTCATACTCTAGGACCATAAATATCGGTGATTAATGCATGTATACAGTAATACCTAACTTCTACACTCTATCAAACTTTATAGGTGTTAGTCAGTATGAATGCAAGGCTGCAACTTTGATCTCCGTTTTTGTGTTAGGAACAATTTAGGTTTGCATATTTATTAATTGCATAAATACCTGGGGCTCTACTGAAAAGGATTATTCTGATATTTGACTGAAAAGAGAAAATAAAATAAATAATAGTAACCCACCAACCTGGACAAATGCTTTGATTGCAATAGATCAACTCGTTCCTGTCTCCTTCACATCCGGTCGAGTTACACTTCCTGTGACGAATTTGGAACGTTAAACCAAGTGCAGTGGCGCACTCCCAGGATGTCCAAGGGTACCAGGCAGGCACTGTTGGGAAACATCATTTTTGCTCTACTTTATTGGTGTTTTACACCGCATTCAACAATATTTCAATCATTTCATTGGCGACAGCTGACTCATGTATTTCCTTCTTGGTTTTCAGTCGCACTAGGGTGGACATCTAGAGTGCCTTGCCCAAGGGTTCTGCCAAATGATTTGTTTCACATGCAAGAATTGCTCTCACTATATCCTGAATTTAACAAGCCTTAACTAATGAGCAGTGGATTACCTTTTGAGAAGATGAAATTACGTCCAAACGATTGATGATTTTAATCAAGGTTTCGCAGAAGGTTTCTACTACACTTGAAGATGACTTTGGACATACGAAGTGGTTTAGCATTAGAATGCAGACGGTGTAGGCCGAAGATCAATCTGCAAGTTCTTTGCAGTCTAAGTCCGTATTCACCAACCATTCTTAAGGGCATTCTTAGTCTTATTCTCAAGAGTTTTCTAAATTTGAATGTAACACAAGCACTAGTGAACCGAATGGTTTAGCCAATCAGAACTTGTCTTACTTTCTAAAGGTAGAATAAGACAAAGAATAATCTTAAAAATGTGAATATGGGCACTGGTCTTGATTGATGCCTTCTGAAGCAACTGAAACTGCCAGTAACATTAGAAAAGTTAGAAAATTTAACGCAATACATAGAGGATATTTGTTTTTTTCGGTGAAAGATCGAAATTATTTCATCGAGTGAACATCATCGGTAATATTTTCAGGAGTGGCGCAGCGGGATAAAATGAATTTCAATCTTTTACCGAAAAAAAAAATCTATTTATTTCATGCTTCTAACCCCCTTTTGTTGGGACTTTCATTAAAATCCAGTACAGTTGTTTTCGATGATTCCCTGTGGCGTACACCGCTCATATAAGAACGCATCACAACATTACGTAAAGCGCAAGAAATATAGGATAAATTACGTCATATTTCCCTCCATTTGAATGGCACAAGCCGATTACCAAGGTAACTAGTGCGCGGGAACTACTGTTTCCGCCTTTAATTGAAGAGTTAGACTATATAAAATCGGTATTTTCAATGGTCGTAACCATGAAATATCAAACCATAATCCACCATTATTTCTCGATAAACTACCGAAAAGCATGAAATAGTTGCCAGTATTTTAGCTGTACCAAGAATGCGAGAACATCCATTCATGTTTCCATGGCGTTTTTCAAAATAGTTCTCCACACATTTCATTTTTAGAATCATTCACTCCTTTTCCACTTAAAAGAAATCGAAGTTTATTTGACAGCTTTCAAACACCTGTTGGGAGAGCTTAGCCATCATTATACATGACTTTCGTATTAGGAACAATTCAGTTTTGCAGGTAACGTCATAATACCATGTTCCAGACCGTATTTAATACTCTTAGATACAGATTTGTTTTCACTTTGCTTCCTGCTAATCCGTAAGCCATAAGCCAAAACAGTGAATTTTGCAGAGAGCAAGATCAAGATCAGACTGCACAAAACTTGCAATCTGATCTTGATCTGTACTTTCCGATTGTCTAGTCAAGTTATCGACAGAAAAACTATTTCTGAGTTTCAGTTGAACGTAATTTCGGCAATTGAAAGCGGTCGCGTTTATTTGAGCCATGCTCTGGCAAAAGGAGGCTTAATGCATCTCCGTGCTGCATGATACCAAGCAAGCCATCGCAGAATGATGGATCCACTTATTTCATCCACTTAGCCACTTGTTTTTTTTTTTTTTCAAAATTTGACTGAATCGTGAAGTAGACTGGTCCTTTGGCATACAGAAAATTTACCAAAAGCGAAAGGTTTCGGCCCAGGTAAACCTGCGCGGACTGCGCAGGCTGACCATGGTCAATACTTTTCGTAGATGCATTAAGCCCCCTTTTCACATTTCTCATTTGATTTGCACTGAAAAAGTAACAAGTTCGTGAAAATTACTTACCACAACGCTTGCATGTTTTTCGACAATACTTTTCCGCCAATTCTATGTCTTTACAAACGATGTCCTGGAAATTAGTTTCATCGCAATGAATCTCATGTGCATCTTCACACGGTTCAACTAAAAATTATGAAAATAGTCATTAACATCAAACAAGCATGTGTTTTAACGAACTAATGAAGTAATCAGCAATGTCATTCACATGGTGTCTAGAAAAAGGACAAACGAACGATTCCGATTAGTGCTCGGCAACAGCACTAGTCACAACTCGGTTGATTGTGTACCTACATCTAAACATTTGATCAACGATCACCCGATGTTTGCCAACTGTTTCTTTCACTGTTAAGCGCACGAATTCGCAGTTATGAATAAGCTCATCAGGGCCCAAAATTCTCAGTCAGCACTTTCGTACGATTAAAATCGCACATCCATCAAAGTTTGTTGTAAAATTAAACCTTACTATGATGTTCAAATCGAAATATTTTTATTGTTTTAAGCGGTCGTCTCTTTCAGCGTAGTGAGATGGATTGCAAGCGGTACTTTGCACTTTTACGCGGGTTTTTCCGTAAATGCTTTGATAGGGTTGAAATTTTGGTATACGATTCCTCTGGCCTTGGGCTTGGCAAGCCAAGCCTAGGCCAAAAACCTATTGATTCTAGTCTTTTACATGCGACTTAGTATTTATTATATACCTGAAAATACATGCGTTGCACGCGGATAAGATAACACACGACAGAAACAAATCCATATCTACACCCTGTGAAATACGGTTCCAAATATGGTATTAATGATGTAACTCACGCGCGGATAACACACGTACTGATTGCGATTCGAATGGGCAAAATGTGCGCAACGATATTTATCCACCATTCATAAAAATAACGTCACTAGCTACTACACCATAGTTTTATTTTGTTCAACAATTTACGATTAAAGAGTCAAGAACTTCAAAATTTTCTTATTGAAAGTTGTAGGTATATAATAAAAGGAATATTATGTTGTAGTAACTTTCCTGCTGCTTGTATTTACTTCTAGCTGCGTAAGAAAACTTTGACATCTTGCTCGATCTTCGGTCTCGCGCGACACCAAATTTTCTCACGCTAATCGAATTAAATACAAGCACCAGGAAAATTACTACAACATAATATTCCGTATGTATTTAGCTTCTTCAAAAGCTGACTCTGTAAAATCCTCATGAAATGAATCTAGTTATCTAAACACGTAGTTTATCTAAACACGTTGTTTTTCAATATCTTTTATTGTCTCCTCAAAGAGTTTTGATACGTTTAATACGACTAGAACTCCACTACTGTTATGCAATATGACAGACTTATATACGATTAAACCTGTATGTTCTCGTTGGATTCAGTTTTTCGAAACTCTTGAAAAAGGCAACAGCAGGAATATTTGAAATTAGAGTGATTTAATTTATAGTGCTTTAAAAGTTTGTTATTATTTAACAAACTCTGTTATTGCATTTATACGACGAAACGATGCCTTCAAGACCAAATGGCAAACTGAACTAGTATCCGCAAACTCGGAAAGTACGAGAAAAACCCGGCGAATATAACTCGGTCAAATATCAAGTCAAAAATGGAGAACAAATCCCGATCGTTGATTAAAAGAAATACCATCTATCACTTAAGTTCGTGTCGAAAGAGTTACAGGTCCGAGGTCTGCAGTGTTAGTCCTCAACGGGTTAATACCACAAACCCCTGACCTGTATCTCTGCGAAAACAAAATTACTCGATATATTGGGTCTGGCGTGTAAAATGTGGGCCGAGTCCCGGTTGTTGTTCATGGATGTATCGGTTGTCGGGATAACTGAAATACTGTTGGAAACTTAGTACCAAACAAAACGAAGAGGTTTTAGCCCTTGACGTCTCGGCATATGTAGAGTTTGAGAACGTTGAGATAAAACTGAAAATAATTCATAAGTTAAGAAAGGACAAGAGGGCCATGACGGACCTTGGTGACCTAGCTTTCAAACTTAGCTGAGATATCATCCAGACAAGCATCCTGTACAACGTTTACGAGTACTGGACACAAAATATGGCCTCTAGAGTGTATAAACGGTTTTTCTAAGATTTAACCTGGTGACCCAGTTTTGACCCGAAGTGACCCATTTTCGATCTCAATCGAGATATCAAGACAAACATTGTCACTACCTTTTCATGAGAATTGGACACAACATGTGTCCTCTTGAGTATACGCATTTTTTTTTTCTGAAATTTGACCTGGTGACCTAGTTTTTGACTTGATATAACCGATTTTGAAACTAGTCAAAAATATGATCAAGACAAAAATTCTGACAAATTTTCATAAGTATTGAACAGAAAATGTGGCCTCTGGAGCGCAAAAAGGGTATTTCAAAGGTTTGACCTGGTGATAACGTTTTGAACCGATATGTGCCATTTTCAAAGTCATCTCGGATGTTATCAAGCCAAACATTCTGACCAAGTCTCATGAGTATTGGACTGAAAATGTGCCCTTAAGAGCGTACAAAAGTTTTCTTTCTAAGATTTCACCTCGTTACATTGTTTTTGACCCAACACGATTCTTTGTCAAACTCATCCTGAATATCACCAAGACAAACATTTTGCCCAACTTTCATGAGTATTGGGCTGAAAATGTGGCTTCTAGAATGTGCACAAGGTTTTTCTAAAAGTTGACTTGGTAAACTAGTTTTTGACTTGATGTGACCGATTTTCGAAGTCGTTTGAGATATCTAGACAAACATTCTGACCAACTTTCGTTAGTACTAGACTGAAAATGTGGCCTCTACAGCGTACTTAATGTTTTAATGTTTTTGAAAAATTTTACCGGGTGACTTAGTTTTTGACGCAATGTAACTCATTTTCAATGTTTCGAAAGATATCACGCAGAATAAATATATAAGAAACTTTCATGATTATCGGGCTGAAAATATGGCTTCTATAGAGTACACACAGTTTTTCTATTATTTGACCAAGTGACCTAGTTTTTGAGCTGACGGTCCCCTTTTTGATCTCGTCTGAAATATCATCAAGGAAGATATTCTTGCCTCTAGAGCGTACACAAGGATTCTCTAAGATTTGACCTGATGTGACCCATTTTCAAAAGCTTTCGAGATATTATCAAGACATTTTTTTCACTAACTTTCAAGAGTTTTAGACTGAAAATGTGGCCTCTAGAGTGTACACAAGGTTTTTCTAAGATTTGACCTAATGATCTAGTTTTCATCAGACATGACCCATTTTCGAAGTCCTTTGAGATATCATTAAGAAAAACATTGTGACTAAGTTTCATGAAAATGGGATTAAAAATGTGGCCTCTAGAGCGTACACAAGGTAAAAGTTGACGGCGGACACACCACGCTCACAAAAAGCTCACCATTAGCATTTCGTGCTCAGGTGACCCACGGACTACTACTATATAAATATTTCCCAATATCTGCACTTTTTTCTTTATCAGAGCTTAATTTTTAAATATTTCATTTTAAGCAGTATTTTCATGGCGATTACTATTTGTTTGTATTGGAGCTTAACGCCGTTTTAACAGCTTAGGTCAGTGCACCTACCCATGTGCTTCTCACACCAGTTTTGACACAACTTTCTTTCCAAGCCACTGATTACTTTTCTCACATGCATCAGAGGTGAGTTGCGAAAGATCGCCGGTAAGAAAGTTTGCCTCAACCAGGTATCAAACTCAAACAGCAGGCTACGAGTCAGATACGCCAACCAACCACTGCATTACTCGGTCAGGCTGACTATTACTATTATTTTTACTATATTATCATTATAATTTTCATTTGCCTATTCATTTTTATTTGCATAATATTATCATCATTTTTGGTAATTTTCAATTCTCTTTTTTCAAAAATCCCCGAATTCCAACAGTTTAATCAAAAAAAAAAAAAAAAAAAAAAAAAAAAAAAAAAGTTAAACTATAAGTCTTACCCGTAGCAGTTGTAGTGGGCTCTGTTGAAGCTGTAGAGAAGTTCAGGCACTCTGAAATTATGAACTTTACATAGATGTTGTGGACAGCGTAGATCAAGATGAGGCTGCACAGAACGTGCCATCTTTTATCTACGCCGACGGCTAGTGCTACCTAAACGAAGATCGAAATATCTGTTAATTTCAAATTGCATATTAAATCAATTAACAGCCGTAGAATTAATCTTTCCAATTTTAACTGAAATCGAAATACGTAATCAGTTTACAAAATGATCAGGCGTTTTAGAGAAGAATATTTGTTTTCAGTTGTGTAAAAATGAAAACATGCTGGTATTTAAAATACATCCCACAATGTTTTCCACCTTTCCAAGCAAAAGAAAGAATTCACCATTTGAGTGACTTTGGGTTTGTTGCCTCAGATTGCTTTCAATTTTGAGTAAGTCTGAAATTTTGTAAAGTATGTTTAATCGAATTGATGGCCACGGACACCGGAGGCCAGGTACCATGTCTTATTCTTTAAGCTGCTCGGTAGCGTTTTGTGAACAGATTGCAAAAAAAAAAAAAAAAAAAATACCCAAGAGGGCCAATGGCCCTAAAGCGCTCACCTGAGTAAAGTCATCTACAGTTGATAAAGCTGAAGAGATCTTGGTTTTAATGATGTAAAACACATGAGCGTAAGTGACCTACGTTTTGAACTAGTGTGACTAAATTCCATAGTTGTCCAAGATATTATTAAAACAAACATTCTGACCAAGTTTCATGAGTGTCAGACTGAAAATGTGGCCTTTACGGTGCGCACAAGGTTTTTCTAAGATTCGGTCCAGTGACCCACTTTTTTACCAAATGTGACCCACTTTGAAACTTATCCAAAATATCATCAAGGCAAACTTTCTAACCAAAGTTCATGAGAATCAGGCTGAAAATGTGGCCTCTAGAGTGCACACAAGGTTTATCTAAGATTTGGTCATGTGACCTATTTTTTGCCCCGACATGACCCACTTTCAACCTTGTTCAGATATCAACGAGATAAACATTCTGATCAATCTTTATCAGTATAAGGCTGAAAATGCGGCCACTATGGAGCACCCAAGGTTTTCCTAAGATTTGGCCCAGTGACCTACTTTTTCACCCGACATGACCCAATTTCAAACTTGTCCGAGATATCATCAAGACAGACAATCTAGTTTCATGAGTATTCGATTACAAACGTGGCCTCTAGAGGGCACTCAATGATTTTTTTAAGATTCAGTCCAGTGACCTATTTTTTGACCGTACATGACCCAATTTCGAAGTTGTCCAAGAAATTATCAAGACAAACATTATACCTAACTTTCATGAGTTTCAGGCTGAAAATGTGGCCTGTGCACACAAGGTTTTTCTAAGATTTTGCCCAATGACCTACTTGTTTGACCCGACATGACCCAATTTCAAACTTGTCCTAAATATCATCAAGACAAACATTCTGACCAACTTTCATGTGTTTCAGGCTGAAAATGAGGCATCTAGATTGCACACAAGGGTTTTTTTTTTTTTTTTTTTTTTTTTTTTTTTTTTTTTTTTAAGATTTGGCCCAGTGACTTACTTTTTGACCCGACATGACCCAATTTTGAACATGTTCAAGATATCATCAAGACAAATATTCCGACCAAGTTTCATAAGTTTCAGGCTGAAAATGTGGCTTCTAGAGTGCACACAAGGTTTTTTCCTGAGATTTGGCCCAGTCACCTACTTTTTGACCCGACATGACTCAATTTCAAACTTGTCCATGATATTATCAAGACAAACATTCTGACCAAGATTCAAGAGTATCAGGCTGGAAATATGGCCTCTAGAGTGCACACAAGGTTTTTTCTTAGAGTTAGGCCAGTGACCTACTTTTTGACCCGACATGACCCAATTTCGAACTTGTCCGAGATATTATCACAGCAAACATTCTGACCAAATTTCATGAGTATATGATTGAAAATGTAGCCTCCAGAGTGCACACAAGGTAATTGTTGACGCCTGGACGACGCACGACGGACGACAAACGCCGGACACAGCACGATCACAAAAGCTCACCTCGAGCACTTCGTGCTCAGGTGAGCTAAAAACCAAGAACAACAATAGCAGCAACAACAACAACAACATTATCCGGGAAACTTTACCTGGGCATTGCTCATTAATACACAGACTGAACTCTTTATAATCTCCATTTGGTACACAATCTGAGGCGTTTCCAGTGGAACATTCACGATACCGTGCATGGAAGTAATTATTGTCCTTAAATCCACATTGCCAACTCGACCACTCTAGCCACCTTGCTGAAATAAAATGTGCCATCCTCAGTGAAAAGGGGGCTTAATACATCTGCAAAAAGTATCGAACCTGCCAGCCTGCGCAGTCCGCGCAGGCTGACACGGATCGATACTTTTTGCTTAGTGGTAAATTTTGTGCTTGTCAAAGGACGATCCTACCTCCAGATGCAGTTTATTGTTAGAATGGATTTCATGGATCCATAATTGTGTGATGACTTACTTGGAATAATGCATCACGGAGATGCATCAAACCCCCTTTTGCCAGAGCATGGCTCAAATGTAAAAGAACATAAAATCTAGCAGTTACTGTCCTTAAACCCACATTGCTTTCCCGATCACTCTAGCCACTTTACTGAAACAGAAAAAAATGCGATGCGAGGTAGTTATTATTGTCTTAAACATTAATTGCTATCTCGACCACTCTAATCACCTTTCTGAAATAAATAAATAAATAAATACCGAGGATGGAAATAATAATTGTCCTTAACCTGACTTACCAATTCGACCACTCCAACTATCTGACTAAAGTTTGATGTACATGTAGCATTCACAAAATCGAACATGGAAGTGATTATTACCATTAAACCCATTTCACCAACTCGACTACCATAGGTATAATTAACACAGTTTGAGATTCCATAGATCAGACTTTATTTAATTACTTATGTATATTCTAGATTGGTTACCTCCCCTGATACAGCACGCGTATAGGGATCGATATTGGTTACGAATCAAAGCGTTGAAAGCACTAGTGTAGCATTTGTCAAGGGTGCCATTGTGTGGAATTAATAATTTGAAAAATAAACCATAGAAATAATTTCAAAATATTGGCTTGAAAGTCAACCTACTATATAGTCATGCACAATTCAATACAGTAGCGTGCAATCTTGTATGGGACGATCAAGCACGGAATAGGGCGGTCAGGAAACAAGGGTTGTGTGTATCATTACGCCACTAGAAGACCATAGCGGATCAAGGTATTTCGATAAAAAAAGAAGTATTTCCATGATCGATGGCCTAATCCAATTTATTTTAATACGCCATTTTCATTTTCATATCTGAGTGCAATCGAAACACTTATTTGACTTAAAAAAAATTGAATTTAATTTGGTTTACTTCCTCTGCACAAAATACGATACATGATTTTCAAAATGCCATATTGAACTCATTGCGGCACTGTCTTCGACACATGCCGCAACAACGGGTAGTATTCTGCCCGTCTATTTTTAGAACATCGCTATCGCGAGATTTAAGAGATTCAGTGAAGACCACTCTCGCTTCCTGTACACTGTATTTTTCGAATTTTTGACCGCTGAAATAAGTGTAATGTACACATGTCATCACCATTTAATATTAATTTTTGCTAAGATTCTTTTAGTTTCGATTACGAATTTCAAATTGTGCAAAAAATCCGCTATGTTAGATATACATGTACTTCCAAACTCGAAATGTGTAAAATGTTACGATTGGCTATTTAATGATATTCAGGTGACCCAATGAAAACTAATATCACAACAGCTGTACAGTTGTAGTATGTATATCTACGACGGGGACCAATTAATGTATGTTCAAGCATTTAGTAGTATACAGATACATGTCAACAAATCAATGTAAGGTAATTTCTGGCAATTACTTGTCAAAATCAAACGACCAAAATGAAAGACAGGAAAACTGAGTAAATTGGGAATGAGAACTAAAAAGAAAGTTTTGATTTTAGATACAGCAATAATCATATACGTTTCGCTTTGCAAATGAAAATAATTAGATTGCTAAACTGTCGATCAATTTGTTAGCCATAATTTATAAAGTGTGAATATTTTGGTTTTAACCATAGAAACAGACTAGTTAAATCATAAAAGAAAACACAGGTCTAAGAATGTTAAGCATAAAAGAAAAAAAAAAAAAAAAAAAACAGTTTACACAAGCGAGCTATGAAAAAAGACGTGACAACAGAACCTTTAAATGTATTAGTAACAGCAAACTCTGGCACAGTTGTTATTTCATAACGGAATGTGTTTATGGTGTCTCAAATAACTCTGTACAGATTGTGAAATATAATGAGTCGTGCTCTGTGAAAAGGGGGCTTAATGCATCTGCAAAAAGTATCGACCCACGTCAGCCTGCACAGTCCGTGCAGGCTGACATGGGCCGAAACTTTTTGCTATCTTTAAATATCCCGCTTGTCCAAGGATCAGTGTACTTCTAGGGATAGTCAATTGTTAGACTAAATGGAATTTATCAATCTATAATTATGTGATGACTTGCTTGGTATCATGCATCACGAGATGCATTAAACCCCCTTTTTACAGAGCATGGCTCATATCTATGGAGGAAAACACTACACATGTATGCATGATCACTTGCTTACAACACAGTTTTACCCTTTACCGCACAGTCTCGAGTTTTAACGACGACAAGGAAAAAGACCTTGGGAAAAAAATGTGGAAAAAGGAGTAAATGCATTTTCTCCTTTTCCCACGACGTTCTCTACCCTTTCAAAAAAAAAAAAAAAAAAAAAAAATTTAGTTTGTCGTCTGCAAATAAAGCTTTCACAGTAGAAAATGTTGTCGTTTGGTGAAGAATTAAAAAGCGAACGTTTAAAATTGTTCTTTCTTATATAAGCCATGCTCTGTGAAAAGGGGGCTTAATGCATTGAGAAAAGTATCGACTCAGGTCAGCCTGCGCAGTCAATTTTCTGTATGTCAAAGGACCATTCTACCTCATGATTCATTTGGTTGTTAGACAAAATGAATTTTATGGACTTACAATCATATGACAACTTGCTGGGTAGAATGCATCATGGATATTTATTAAGCCCCCTTTTGCCAGAGCATGGCTCAATTATTTCATGGCTCATATATTTTCAAGCAGTTGTGCACTTGTTTATTTTCGTGAAAATATTTTTTTCAATATATTTTTGACGAATATCGCTGTATTCCTCTCAAATCAAGACAAAATGGTACTCATGTCATATGTCTGACTTACTTGAAAAAAAAAAAAAAAGTCAGTGAGCCATGCTCTGTAAAAAGGGAGCTTAATGCATTAGCAAAAAGTATCAACCCAGGTCAGCCTGCGCAGTCCGCGCGGGCTGACCTGGGCCGAAACTGTTTGCTTTTGGTCAATTGTCTGTATGTCAAAGGACTTCTACCTCCAGACCCAGTCTGTCGTTAAAAAAAAAACAAAAACAAAAAAAACAAAAAAAACCGGATTTTATGAGTCTAAAATTATGTGATGACATACATAGAATAATGCATATCGGAGATGCATTAAGCCCCCTTTTGCCAGAGCGTGGCTCAAATATTTTCGTTACGCTCAATACGATTTCTTCTATACCTGCTCGACCTTATTCCTAAATAGATAAATAAAGACGATTCAACATGCTTCTTAAAATGTATTTAGTTGGTACCTTTTGGATAAAATGTTACAAACCAAATTTCGGTTTCAGGTAAAGGTGCCAATGATTTAATAGAGAGTTATTTTGTTTATTAGACATCCACGATTGCTTGAAACATTCAAACAACTAATTTGATACTACGTCAATATATCACACATATTGAACGTAGCAAATAGGGATAGTATAGCACATGTTCCCCGGATATGAAGTCCCCCTCCCCTTATTTTGTTAACTATTACAGCTCAAAATGTGTAAAATCGATCTCTTTGTATTGAAAAAGATACAATAAAACCGAGACTGAGAAAGGCGTTTATCTTATAGGGTTAACTCAACAAGGTGACGTTATAAATCCGAGATTCGGCTGCATATTCTGTGAAGTCTAATGTTCATCTATGATATTTGCAAAATCCCATTTTTCCCTATGTCTCTGAAAGTATTGCGATGTATTCTAACTTGTGGATCACTGCTTCATAAGTTTCAGTGTTTATGTATTCGATTTCTCTCCTGGTGCATTACAATTTGTTTTACTTGCGCTTTAGATTAAATTTCTAGCTTCTTCATATGTATCTTGAAAATAATCCTGGTTCAAGAAGACATACCACAATACAATCTAACAACGTCACTATCAAAGGTAGTTTGTGACGTAACCTTGACTTCCATTTTGCCAATTTGAAGACCTCAACTAAAATGAATATTTCAGCATGATGATGTAAATATAATTTGCTTTAACCGTACAATACTACATGATCGACTTGAAGGACACTACACGAGGTTATACAGATAAGTTCGTATATTTCAAGTCCAAGACAATGAAAGCAGTATATAGAAGAGTTAAAAGGTCAACTCCAAGGAAAAAGAATGAAATGTGTTTTTTAAGTCAAATGCAATGCAAAAAGCAAAAAAAAAAACTCTTTTAAGCGGTGAACTCACAGAAATAAAAACGACGCCACCAAACAAGAGACAAAACAGGTATTTATTTTAAGTAGAAGGCAACGTAAGTATAAAGAAGAACTGAGATGCACACTCCGACTAAGTGAGGCCCCAAAACACGACACAACACGGGCGTGTGTTTTGAGTTTAAAGCAATGCAACAAGCATAGACCGCCTTTCTGGTGTACATGCTTTCATGGCCTGGATGATTTATTTGTAGCGATGTGGAAAACTCTCCGTAAATATATCTCTCTATCTCTCTCCAATCTATTTACACATTTTCGAAAATATATAATTTCATACTTGGAGATGACAGGTTTTAAAAACATTGAAAAGGGGTACGCTGGCAATAAGTTATAAGCAACTACCTTCTCTTTAACAAATATCTTTTTGTCGTTGGGGTGAAAAACTAAATTTTCCACCATATCGAAGTCCTTCGTATTGCTTAATTTAATTGTATGCTGTATCTGAAAATATGGGTATTATATTGAATAAATTTTTTGCCATATGACAAATAATGTAATTTTACCCATATTTAAAGCATAAATTTACAGACGGAAAAACGAACATGGAAGTGATTGGATATATCAAGAAGGAGTATAAAGGAGCAAAAAGTTTTATGTTAAAAATAGTCTTGGTTCCTGATGTTTTCTCCGTTTTCTTTTTCAAAAGTCCTCTAGCTAGAGTCGTAAATACACCTGGTTAAACAGAAATGCATTAAGCATAGCATAGCATAATGAACCCTTGACCTGCTGAATAAGTTAAACGAAACTTTTAAGCCGATAGTAAAAGCCAAAATGTTGCTATTTCAAAGTTATTTTTGGGGGTAAAAATATCTCCTTATCGGACAGTGTAGATCCAACATCAGACTGCACGTTTTGTGTAGTCTGATCTTGATCTACACCGACTGCAAAAGGTCATAAAGTCGCGTTTAGCAGCCTAAGGGTTAAGCAGAGCCTCCGGATGAAAAGAGTATGTGAAGCTGAAATCACGTGACCCACTGAAGCACATTTCCTACCTGTGGGTGAAGTGGTAATTGTTGTTGCAACGCTTGTCATTTCTATCAAAAATAACAGTAAGCATTGAGTGATGTAAAATCTAGGCGGAAAATGCACCGGAAGAAAATATTTTGGAAAAAGGTGAAAAAGTTTTATCCGGAATCTGCTTCTTTTCTCACAATAATTTCAAAGGTACTTTTTCCTGGTTTGTCAAAACACTGTTGATCTGTTGGTTTTGGTAAAACATTTTTTTTTCGTACAGAAACTTATTTTTTTTTTAAGATAATATCGGTAGAGTTTGCAAGCTTTCTCCCAGGGCGAAGGTGGTGAAACAATATACACATAAGAAACATGCCGTAATCTCTCATGCACGTGATCCCCCACTGGAGTCTGCATAGAAGTAGCCATCCGAGTAACCCGAATAACGGCTATGTTTAAAATAAATTTTTACCTATTTACGCAATAGCAACTAGCTCACGAATAATGGATAAGGAACTCCCTCTCCCCCATTAGATATACGAAAACAAACGAAAAAATAAAACACACGCAAACAAACAAAAACAACAACAACAAAGAAAAAACAAAACGAAAAAGAAAAAATAACTGGATAAATAACATACGAAACTAAAGAATGGAAAAAAAAAAGGAACACGAATAAGTAAATAAAATACAAAACTAAAGAAAAGAAAGAAAAGGGAACAAAAATGAATAAATAAAATAACAAACGAAAAAAAAACATCCATAGTGTTTTTGATGGGTACTTTCTGGCCATTCTTCGTGTAAAAGCCGCACTGTCAGTAGGATAAAAACATGTAAAAAGTGGGACTTTTATTCGCCAAAGATTCTAAATCAATTCTGATTTTAAATTCCAAACATAACCACGTGAATGATTGATACAGAACGTGTCCAAAAAACATATGTTTAGCCTCGAAATTAAAAAGTCAAATGAATGAGCATCAGAACAATTCAAATGAAGACTACATATTCATTCATACCTTTGGATGTTGTATGGATGTTCCATGGTAGATTTTGAGGTCCCTTAAATATACATATATTTTTTTTTTCTCTTCCACCCACTTTTTTTTATTACAAAAATGTCTTAACAGAAATTTCTATCTAGGTGCAGTCGCTTTACAGGTACCAAACGTAAATTTCGTAAACTAAATAAATGTGTATGTGACATACTGTCGCCCCATAAAAAGTAAGTTTTTAGGAAAAAAAAGGACCGTTCACTTGAGATAAAAAACCGAAAAGTTGACATTATCTTTTTCCGAACGGTGAGACATTGTTTGTTTTGGTGATAGGGAAAAAAAGAGATAAAAAAGGAGATTTTTTTGCGCGAAAGAAAAGTGCTTAAAGTTGAAATTTATCAGCTGGTTTTGTCAGCTAATACTGCAAAAAACTACAAATGTTCCAAGGGTTAAAGGCTTCCTTGATCAAAATATGTAGGATATGATCTGAGTTGGGGTTTGTGATGAAATTTTATTAAACAAGTCCACAAAATAAAATGTTAATAAGTAAGCCTAAAGTGGGCTTTATATTGTTTGTTGATAAACCATATAAAATTTTACCTCTAAAGCTAATAAATGTCAGATTTGTTTTATCACTTAAAACCTCCTCCGCTAGTGTATTAAACCCATGACGTATTTTTGATAACAGATTAGATTTTATTAATTACTTATGCATACACATGCATTTCGTAATATACTCATATATAATACAAATTAAAGATCACTACAAGTGTTGAAATAGATAATGAAATGACGTAACAAAAAAAAAAAAAAAAAAGAGAGAGAGAGAAAAACAGAACAGAGAAAGGAATCAGGAAATAGAAGGTGGAGAATGAGTACTAACAATTTCAGGTTCGAATTACAGTACAAGTATGATTATACATGTTCCTTGCAGGTGGCAATCGTAAGAGTTGCTTCTGCATTTGTCAGACGGTCAAATACATAAGCAGCTCCATCGACCAGCCACATTACTAAAGTATGGATACTTTGGGTTAAACACTCAACACATTATTCTATAGATCGTTTCGGAAATAGACCTGTGAAACCACTAGTGTATTATCGTGTTTTGGGTCCCGGTTCTGATCACTTTTTAGCCATGAGCGTGTTTTAGTCATGAGTGCGTGAAGCCGGAGAAACTAGCCACAGCACGTGCCGGAATTTGTACGACTCCGCCGTTTCGCGGAAAAATGATGTCATTGTTGCTAAGACGTATACGCGTGGAAAGTTTTTGATTTTCATGTTTAAAGAAAAAAAAAAAAAGAAATGCAGCGAACGTCTTTTAAATCGACAAATTTCCGGGAACAGGTGGACCTACCCCATCTGAAAAGTGTTTCATTCAACTTTCAGTGTAAATGTCAAAGAACTATCTACCTGTGTATGTACACATTTGAAACCGAACTACAACTTTTAACATGGACCCGTGCATGGTAAATAGGCTTAATGTGATGATGCAGGATAGTTTTTGCCTGTCATTTGCTTTATGTGATAAATAGAATCTCACATTCCTGTATATGTATTATCAGTTTTTATCAAACTCCATGACTAAAATTATTTGACGCTCGCCAAGGCTCGCGTCATACATTTTTATTCAACTCGTTTGATAAAAATGATAATACATAAGCACTCCTGTAAGATCCTCAATTTATCACATAACTGTATTTCAAGAATTACAGTTTATGATGTGTTAACATAGGCCACATATGCCTGTGCATTAAAATTAAAACGAAGCCTAATTGTTTCTTTGACAGACGTGTACATCATAGTCGAAAAATAGTACCAAAGAAACTTGCACATAGTGGGGTTTTTTTTACGTCTGAAGGTGCTAACATTTGCAGCTTTGCAACAATCATCAGTTTTGACAGTTAGTTTCACATAGGAATCTGGGACAGCAATGTTTTAAGATTGAGGATTGAGGCGTATAATTACACAGCGTTGGTCAAATATAGCACTAGTTTCTTATCTCAGACGTGTGTAAGATAAGAATATTCATAATGGGTGTATTACATTAAAAACAACGGAGGTTATGTGGTAAAATACAATAGCCAAACAACAGGCTATGTTATTATAAAGGAACGATAACCGAGAGCGTGTGAGAGAATGTCGGATGCTTACATTACAGCGGTTTATGGTTGTTTAATGACTCTATTGATAGACGGCGACAAATGGTCAATTACATGACACGAACAAAGAGGCTTACCTGTCGATACAGACGATGTCATGTCCTTGTAACACTCTGTAAAACATAATTATGGTGCTATCAGTAAAACACAGTATAACCTTGATTATGCGTAAACCAGCAGATCCTTGAAAGAAACTACTGTATTTATTGTATATCATGGTTCTTTACAATCGCGAAGGAATAAGAAATTAATTCAAAACTTTGTACAGCTTGCCCAAGTTTTTTTAAGAAGCACAAGGGATTTAGAAATTGAAAGGGACTAAGAAATTGGACAGTTTTATGAAATATTCAATTTAAAAAAAAAAAAAAAAAATGAGATAAATAAGTGTGAGAGCTTAACAGTTCAAAAAGCGTTTTAAACAAAGGAAAAGAGAGAGAGAGAGAGAGAGAGAGAGAGAGAGAGACTTAGCAATGGATTCGACAATTTAACCTGCGTCTGTATTCACCAACCTTTCTTTTTTTCATTCTGAGTCTAATTCTAAACTTACAAAGTAACACAACTTCTGACTGGCTAAACCATTTGGTAGACAAAATTTTATATATGAGCCACGCTCTGTGAAAAGGGGGCTCAATGCATCTCCGTGATCCATGATACCAAGCAAGTCACCTCATAATTATGGATCCATAAAATCCATTTTGTATAAAACCCGACTGATTCATGAGGTACACTGGCCCTTTGACATGCAGAAAATTGACCAATAGCGAAAAGTTTCGGCCCAGGTCAGCCTGCGCGGATTGCGCAGGCTGACCTGGTCGATACTTTTCGCAGCTGTATTAAGCCCTTTGCGCAGAGCGTGGCTCAATTATTGTATTTCAGGTTTGGATGGATGGAAACTGATCCGACAATAAAACGTAGATTTTGGAAAAACGAGAGACTAAGAAATTTTGAAACAAGTTTTACCAGAATATTTTGAAAGCAGAGGTGACCAAGATATCACATGTAGTTCAACAGTTAGCTCTTTATCAAACAATCCAGAGTTTTAACGACCTTAAAGATATTCCTTACAGCCAGAGAGTAAAAAAGGCTGTTAAAACTTAAATGTGTGTAGAATGGCTAAGAATTAGGTCAGTTGTGTAAACATTCATAAATTACCAATATAATACGGTGTAAGGGATAGAGAAACTCAAGGAATTAGTCCTCATTTAAAACCGGAAACTACAACAGTGATTTCTTTGAAGGCTGCGAAAATATGAAGTGCATTTTCTAGCCGTCGTAATCTGTGCAACCTTGCATTGGTCGGGGGTAACATTTGGCATGAAGATACAAGAATGATTATCTTTTCATAAAATTATGATGAAATGGGTCATACACGGACTAAAAACTGGCTGAAAACGAGTATAGATGTATCTTACAAAAGAAAGGAGAGTTTTGAAAAAGGAGAAAATGTTGGTAAAAAGCATCTCCCTTTTCTACAATGTTTCGTAGCTTTTCAAAAACAAACCGCAATTTTTGAGTGAAAATCATTTTATCGTCTACAAACGCTTTCAATCCGGAAAACTCTAAAAATGTGTTGTGTAGTAAAGAGTTAGACAAGGATATTTCGAAGATGTTTTTATATATTAGTCTGTATATCCTGTATGTTTCAAAAGCAAGACGGACAAAGAATTAACCCTTTCCCAAACTCTTTCATTTTGGACTGGTCCAAATTGAAAGAGTTTGCAGACGACAATTTTAAATTTGATGAAAATGGCAGAAAGGTCTCAAAAAGGGTAGAAAACACTGTGGGAAAAGGAGAAATTGCTCGTTACGAGCAATTTCTCCTTTTCCCACAGTGTTTTCAAAAGACTTGTATTGCAGACACGTGAAAACCAGGGCTTGTTTGGGAAAGGGTTAAGTTTACTGCATAACAAAAAAGGACACTTGTTCAAATTGAAACTATTGTCAGAGGACAAAATAAATGTGACTGAAAAGTCAAAATATGTGTTTTAAAGGGTAGCAAACATTGCGGGAAAAGGAGAAAATGCTGGTTATCAGCATTTTCTCCTTCTCCCACAATGTTTGCAATACGTTTCTTTCGCAGGGTCGTTTAACCTCGGGATTGTGTAGTAAATGATTCAGCAGCTTAAAGATCCATCCTTACGGAGAGAAAAAAACGCCGTAAAAACTTGATAGAGGGTAAAATGGCTCAGACTCTAGTCAGCTGTGTAAACATAGATCAATTACCTATATTTATGGTGTAAGACATAAAGAAACTCAAGGGATCTGTCTTCAGTTTAAAACCGGAAACGACAACAGTGATTCCCTTGAAGGCCTCCAGAAAATGAAATGCATTTTCTATCGGTCGGACCCGGTGCAATCTTGCAACCGTCATGACATGAAGATACAAGAATGATTATAGTTTCATAAAATGAAGACGATATGGGTTAAACACTTGCTTAAAAAAGGATATTTCAGAGATGAGAGGGGTTGGGATTGGCGGCTAAAAAAATTATTACTCCTTAACTCTTTACAAAACGTCAAAAATTGTAGACTTTTGTTTAAATTGAAAGCATTTGTAGACCACAAATACAGTTTTAGCTCGAACGATGGCGCTTGTCTTTGAAAGGGTACAAAACATCGTAGGAAAAGAAGAAAATGCTGGTTATCAGTATTTTTTCTCCTTTTCGGACAATATTTTTAAAAGCTTCTTTCCCGGGATCGTTTAAACCTGGGATGGTGTGGTAAAGGGTTAACCAGACAGCTCCGTATTTCGACAACCCTAAAATCTTGTAATCAGAATATTTTCTCATTTTCCTACAATGTTTCGCATTCCATGGATAAAATAATTCGAACAATGTTTGCCCCTTACCACACAGTCCCGAGTTTTAATGACCATGAGAAAGAAGCCTTTTGAAAACATTGTGGGAAAAGAAGAAAATGCTGGTTATCAGTATTTTTCTCCTTTTTCGGACAATATTTTTAATAGCTTCTTTCCCGGGATCGTTTAAACCTGGGATGGTGTGGTAAAGGGTTAACCAGACAGCCCCGTATTTTGACAACCCTAAAATCTGGTAATCAGCATTTTTTCTCATTTTCCTACAATGTTTCGCATTCCATCCGATGGAAACATAATTCGAACAATGTTTGCCCCTTACCGCACAGTCCCGAGTTTTAATGACCAGGAGAAAGAAGCCTTTTGAAAACATTGTGGGAAAAGGAGAAAATGCTGGTTACCAGCATTTTCTCCTTTTCCCACAATGTTTTCTACCTTATCAAAGACAACTTCTACCGCTTCAGCCACATTTAATAAGTCGTCTGCAAATCCTTTCAATTTGGACCAGTCTGAATTCTTTTCGTTTGGTAAAGAGTTAAATCTTTGGTTTGCAAACGCTTCCAAGTTGGACAAGTCTAAAACTTTGTCCTTTGATTAAAGAACTACAGATTTATCACATACCGGGGCATTCTGTAGCGCTACATATCGCCAACAAATAAGGCCTCCCGTCACAGTCGTGATCGTCTCCAGTCGAACAATTCCTAACACGTCTTGCCACAATACTTGTTGTATTATCTAGACATTCCCAATGCGACCATTCGAGCCAAGAACCTGTTTCAAACAAGGCAAGAAAAAAAGGGGGGTCAAAGAATGGCAAGTTAAGAGTAACAAATTCACATACCATGCAGCAAGGGTATGCGGAATAGCAGGTTGCAGCGGCCTTCCCAGTGCTTGTATATGAGTCATGCATCCGCAAAGAGTACCGGCTCATGTCAGCCTGCACAGTCCGCGCATGCAGACAAGGGTCGAAATCTTTTGCAAAAAAGTGATCAATTTTCTGCATGTCAAAGGACCATTCTCTCCCACGATTCGTCGGTTGTTGGACAAAATGACCTAGAAGGATCCATATCTATGTGAAGGCGTGATTGGTATAGGGCATCGGGGAGGTACATCAAGCCCCCCTTTTGCAAGCGCATGGCTCATTCGCATCGAGCTGCGATAGAAAAATTTGATATCGCGCCAGAACGAAATTCGAGAGAGATGCCAATACCGTCTTACGCAGCGAGAATCAAATACAAGTACAAAATTAATGTACAATATAAGGTTACTTTTATTATCATTATGAACGTAAAGCTTCAAAGTTTAACAACCAGATATTGCAGTTTTGTACATTCTATTCGAAAATAGTAAGCAGTTATGAACAGTTTCTGGTTAACTCTTTACCAAACGACAAAATTTTAGACTTGTCCAAACTAAAAGCGTTTGCATACGACAAATTTAATATTGATCGGATGGTTAGATTTGTCTGTGATAGGATAGAAAACATTGTGGAAAAAGGAGAAAATGCTGGATACCAGCATTTTCTCCTTTTCCCACAATGTTTTCAAAAGACTTCTTCCTCAGGGTCGTTAAAACTCGGGATTAAGTGGTAAAGAGTTTAGCTAGTAAAAACCTTTTTTCTTTTATTTAGAAATGGTGGGGGAATATTTTTGCGTTTTGCTGGAAGAGAAATAAGACGACAACAACGTGGGAAGGGGAGAAATTCTTGGTAACCAACGTTCTATCAAATTTTCGGAAGTTTCATTTTTCTAGGTAATCGAGACAATTCCTATCGTTGGGCTTATGGGCTTCATTTTCTACGTCGTCTGCAGATGCCTCCTTTTTGGTCAAACGTTCTGTTGGCTGGAAAGCTTGGGGCTCATTAAGTCAAAACTCCTTAAGTCAGCTTACCTTGAACAGGCTTAGGTGTCGTCACGATCTGACACTCTGAAATAATAATAATAGTAATAATAATGATGATAACAACAATAATAATAATAATGACGATAATGATTATAATAATAATATGGGGCGTTTTTTACGAAATGCTCTGATGAATGGCCTTCAAATTTCTACTCAATACTAAAAGCCCAAACATTGCGGTTTCAAAGTTGATTTCACCGGAAAGAAAATACCGTATCGGACAGTGTAGATCAAAGATCAGACTGCACGTTCTGTGCGGTCTGATCTTGATCTGCACTGTCCGCAAAAGGTCAGTGGGTAGCGATTAGCAGCTTAAGGGTTAATGCTTAATTTCACATAGTTATTTAAGCATCATAATCCAGCGAACTTATGCCTGCTTTTAATGATACTACAGTGGCGTCATAAAAAACTTGCACTCTTTGCAGACGCTTTGGTATGAAATTCTGTCACGAATATCGAAAGTAGAAAAATGATCTATGCTCTGTGAAGAATGTATCGGCAAAAGGCATCGACCCATTTAGGGCCTGTGCAGTCCGCGTAAATCTACTTGAGTCGAAACGTTTTTGCTATTCGTTAATAATTCTCTGCATGTCAGATGACCATTCTACCCCCGGATTTATTTGGTTGTTAAGGTAAAATTGGTTTTATGGATCCATACTTATGTGATGACTTGCTTGGTATCATGTATTACGGAAATGCATTAAACCCTCTTTTGTCAGAGCATGGCTCATTAATATGACAGACCGTTTGCAAATATTATGAATCTTTATGACAACGTTATATGGCCCGCGAAATGCGAAATGAGACCTTCGAACATTTGCATAAAGTGTCGTTCCGGATTAGCCTGCGCAGTCCGCGCAGGCTAATCCGAGACGGCACTTTACGACAACATGAGATTTTTTCATACAGTAGCCTTTCGTAAAACAGTAAATCGCACAAAAACGGGAGGTGTCATCTTGGAAAAGTCACGGACATCACAGGCTGATCTGGTACAACACACTTTTACGCGTATGTCTGAAGGCCCATTTTCGTGTATTGCACGCCATATACTAACACGGGTTCAAGATACAAGTTCGCCTGAATATGATGCATAGATCGACTGATAAAATTGAATGAGCCGTGCTCTGACAAAAGGGGGCTGAATGCATCTCCGTAATGCATTATACCTAGCAAGACATCACCTATTTATGGATCCATAAAATCAGTTTTGACAACCGACTGAATCATGAGGTAAAACTATCCTTTGACACACAGAAAATTTACCAATAGCGAAAAGTTTCGGCCCATGTCAGCCTGCGCGGACTGCACAGGCTGACATGGGTCGATACTTTTCGCAAATGCATTAAGCTCCCTTTTCACAGAGCACGGCTCAAATACAAAAGAAAGTAAAAGCCATTCACCTTAGCATTTTTTCAAATACAACAATTTTACCTGTGCGTTATTCACGGAAAATAGCATGCACTTTGAATGAAAATAATTTCTGAGCCTGTATTCACCGACAGTTCTTAAGAATATTCTAAGACTTATTCTCAAGAATTTTCTAAATTGAAAGTAACACAACTTCTGATTGGCTTAACCAAATAGCTTAACCAAACAGAAGTTGTGTTACTTTCTAAATCTAGAAAAAGATTAGGGGGGATAGTAAAAATGCTTAGGCCTGGTTTGGCTGAGTAGCGTAATTATTTAGATGCAATTCTAGACTGCATACTCTTGGTAGTCTGATCTCGATCGATGCCGTCCGTAAAGGCTTATGTCGTACGAAAGGCGTCGGAAAGATTAAAAATGCTTACCGGGACATTCGACAATACCACAACTTCTGATTGGCTTAACCAAATAGCTTAACCAAACAGAAGTTGTGTTATTTTCTAAATCTAGAAAAAGATTAGGGGGGATAGTAAAAATGCTTAGGCCTGGTTTGGCTGAGTAGCGTAATTATTTAGATGCAATTCTAGACTGCATACTCTTGGTAGTCTGATCTCGATCGATGCCGTCCGTAAAGGCTTATGTCGTACGAAAGGCGTCGGAAAGATTAAAAATGCTTACCGGGACATTCGACAATACCACAAGGCATAGAGTCATACGGATATCCTTCGCAGTCATCGGCTCTGCCCGTGGAACAATGGCGTATCCGATTGGCTATGTACTGGCCATGTGACCGTGAACATTCCCAGTGTGACCACGCTAGCCAGGTGGCTGTGAAAAGCGAAAATAAGCCATACTCTTTGAACGGGGGTGGGGGTGGGGGGCTCTTAATGCATCTGCAAAAAGGCTCAATCCATGTCAGCCTGTGCAGTCCGCGCAGGTTGACATGGATCGAAAATTTTTGCAATTTGGAAATTTTCTGCGTATCAAAGGACCAGTCTACCTCCAAATCCAGTTGATAGTTACACAAAATGGGTTTCATAGATTCACATTTATGTGATTTCTTGCTTGTTATAATGCATCACGGGGATGCATTTAACCCCCCTTTTCCAGAGCTCGGGTCAAATGTATTGTTTAAATGTTACATTCAAACTGAATTATTTATCATCGATTTCATCCGCTGGATAAATCTTTAATGGGTCCAGCAAGGGGTTGCATAGATAAATGCAGTCGGATATATCAGACGGTAAGACTTACTAGATGCCAGATATCAGTTGAGGTTTTTATTTAGCGTAAAAAAATCCGAATTTATCGTGATTCGTGGTAAGTAACTGTTCTAACTCACTTAAAAGGTTAAATTTTCGAATTTCTTTTTATAAGTTGCTTCTTTGATGTGCTGAATAGTTGCTCATAAGTGCAAGTAAACATTGATTGTAAAAACAGTTTTAAAACTCTATCTATTTCCCTAGGCACCTCATGCCATGAGCGGTTAGTTCCCAGAGCCGATCCTGTTTATCATGGTTTCGGAACAGAGTTTCTTTAAAAATAAGTTTGCACCCCGTGTGTGTGTGTGTGTTTTTTTTTTTTAACCGGGTTTGATTTTTTGACGTGAGTAATATAAAATGTGGAAATAATTAGAATCCGGCAGCTGCATACAACAGCAGACCAGTCTTTTGTCTATGAATTGAACTAAACTGATGTATTCCTGGACCTCATGATCAGTTTTTGCTTAGATATTGCTTTCAAATTTAAGAAAAAAGGAGATGCTTTTGAGATTGGTTAAAACTGGGAATGTCGAAATAAAACCTGTGAGAGGATGAAAGTGACCTGCAGAGAATGGGCACAAAAAATCAGTCAATATAGAGTACTTCCGCCCAGGGCTTGCAGAACAGCATACAGTCTTCGTCTCAGACCTTTCACAAGAGGTTGAAACAGCTCGATCAGTAGCCGCTGCCAGGAGGTCAGAGGATACCTCAGTTCAGTTCATATTAGAGGCAACAGACTGGTTTGTTGGTGTATGCAGCAGCCAGATTCTAATTTCTACCCAATTCTATATTCGCGCCAGAAAATCAAACCCGGTAAAATTACAGGCGTTGCAACACTATTTATACTATATATAGATGCAAGACGTTGACGATTGATTCCTATACTATTGCCGCCACTTTTCTGCTTAAACCTCCACCAGACGATCTCGTGCTTTAACGACCCTGAAGATTGGAAAAAAAAAAAAACTGCAGAAAAAGAAGGAAATAGTGAAGAACAGCATTTTTTCAAGACACATTTCAATATGTGTCACAGCTGATTTGCTTTTAATTTGGACATGTCTAAAATTTTGTCGTTAGGTAACAAACAAACAAATGAAGGAACCAAATTTTGACAAGTACCTTTACAATCATTTACACCGCACGGTTTAATATCAATATTTCGACCAATACAGTGACTGTCGCTCCCAGCTGAACAGGTCCGATTGCGAACAATATAGCAACCACCCGAGTCATTAAAACAAATCGGTGTGGTCCATTCACTCCAAACGGGCTGAAGGAAACCTGTTGCAACATAACGAACGATATCATAATAATAGTAATAATAAGAATGATAAAAATAAAATGTTTGTGAACTTGAATATCACAATGAGAAATAATTCTGCTGGGAACTAAAGTAGAATATATCGCTTCGCTTTCAAGTGAATTATAGAACCGTTACTGACTTTTCTTCAATACCTCGATGCAAACTAGTCTAACCAAGCCATTGGCTACGGCAGTATTGAGAGGACACGCAAGAAAGGAAAATGAGCCACGCTCTGTGAAAAGGGGGCTTAATGAATCTGCGAAAAGTATCGACCCAGGTTAGCCTGCGCAGTCCGCACAGGCTGACCTCAGCCAAAACTTTTCGCTATCGGTCAATTTTCTGCTTGTCAAATGATCATTCTACCTCATGGTGAAGTCAGTTGTTAAAAAGAGTGGCAATTATGGATCCATAAGTAACCTATGTTTTGCTTGGTATCACGGAGAAGCATTAAGCTCCTCTTTTGCCAGAGCTCCGCTCAAGTATATCTCGTGGCAACGACTTAATAACTCGTGGTCACGACTTTGACACCTCACGAAATAATTAAGTCTTGGTCAGGATCTATCACATGGCGGCTAGGAGATGTTCCTTCATTGTCACGAAATACTTGTCACGTGAAAATGAATCTCAGACTCTCAGACTCTCAGACTCTCCATAAAATTTGTTTTCATTAGATGTTTACCCAGTGGCCACAAGTTATAAAGTCGTGGATACATACATACATACATACATACCCTTACAATGCTCCGTGGTACAAGGAAGAGTCTCTGACTTTTCTCCCCGACATTGTTTTCGATCAAGTCCAACATAGCATTCCCGACTTCTGTATTGAACACAGTGGTCATACTGGTCAAGATGACATGTCCAGTTACTCCACATTGACCATTCACTGGTGTTGCAAAAGACGGTCTCGGTATCACGGGAGGCACAGCTGGGGGCGGACGGGATTCCCGTACAGTTTCTCTCACGTTTGTGTATACATACATCATTATTGTCCTTCCCCGTTGTCCATTCGGTCCAAATCGCTGCAAAGAATGTCTATGCATGTACAAACAAGGGTAATGTAACTTGAAAAGTGATCTAAATAATGACGCGTGCACCCCTGCTTCTTTCTATGTTTGGACATTTACTTAGCACTGCACCGTCTCAAGTCCATCGAGAGTGTTCTGATAGCAAAGCCACAGCGCTGTATTGACTTTCTGTATCGTCGGTTTAATCTGTATTGCAGCGAAATGCAATTAATTTTCAGTAAAACTTTGTCCAAGGACAAATTATTAAACGTGTCATTACCCAAGGCGATATTAGAAGTCGTTTATTACATGTAATATCGCAAAAAAAAAAAAAAACTTAGGAAATCTACCGTGTTTGGCAGCCATTTGTTATCGTTTAGGTGAACGTATCCAGCGACAGATGAATTAAACTTTTTTTTTCTTATGCGTAGCATTTAAATTGAAAATATTTGTGTTTGGAACGAAGGATTATGGACAACGTAAGTAACAGATATGTCCAAATTCTAGTTTTGTCCTCTATTTGTGATAATAACAGGGTTTCAAAGTGCGCACAAAATCTGTGGGCAGATTTCAACTTCTCTTTTCACGATCGTCTCTGTGCCCTGAGGCGACCAGTCAAAAACTAAACTCGCCTTCGGGGACAGTTATCTGTATTACCTGACAAGGAGTTTTAGTTCTTTGGTTTACTCTTTCAACACACGTGATTTCGTGTTTATACGTTGTCCTTAAATGTGAGAAGTGAATGATTCCAATAATGGTGTTATCATTATTACTATATCCAAACTTTTTTCAGTTTAAACAATTTCACTTTTATTATCTTTTAACACAGATATGCGCGCTAAATGACCAAAGCTGTCGATGCGCCATAAAACAACATTCATTCATTCATTCCAATAATGGTGACTAAATTGTGCACAGAAAGTGACGTCTGAACATGCCACATAGATACCTTGCTGTTCAATGTGAGAAGTAAATGACTCAAATAGTGGAGGCCAAGATGCATAAAAACTGAATTCTGAAAATGACGCCTATGTCTTGTCCTTCAATATAAGAATCGATTTTACAACTTTGTCTTGTTATCTGTATTTTTTTTACCACTGAATGATTGCAGGGTGCTGAGAAAAAAGACAATTTGATTTGTGATAAACTCATATATTATGCAATGTCCTCATGTTATTCAATCATCGACGAAGTGCATATACATGAATTTAATAATATTTTAACAGATTGTGTATAGATATAAACACGGAATCATGTCTATGTAGTAACGTTACGAAACAATCATTATAATCAACGCACTGAAAGTACTAATAGAAGGTGATGGTAGCATATTACTATCAAATGTAACATTTCATTGAAGATTTATTCGTCTGACGGTTGACATCTTTTTTGCTCTAAGATTGATGGCATTATTTCATGACTGTTTGCATAAAATCGTGCATTTAAACATATCTATGCGGTTTTAGGTGTTTCGAAAGTGATTTGGAATGTAATGACAGCGTTTTTTTTTTTTTTGTGGGGGGGGGGGTAGTTTTTATTAATCCACGATGTAGAATTTATAAACTAGGCCATGTCAAAGCTGCGAACCGACGAGGCCAAATCCAAATCTAGAGCTATTTCTATGCCATTAAACTCTACAGTTCATTGTATCATTGGCTTGCACATGTTTTTCAATCCGAATGTTATTTTCCATATCAAAAGTCACTGACGCGTCTGTTGATTGATCTATAAGGACCCATTTTTCTTGAAACAGCGTGTGATTCATCGTCACAAGACTTAAGGTTGACGGTTCACATAAGTTGTGAGATCTGAAAGGTAATTACTTTTTGAAAACCATGTAAAAGTGATTAGGACCAATGTAGTACTGGAGCAGAAACAAGGGAAACAACCACGGAATGCTCCCCCATCCTAGGACAGGTAATTAACTCAAGTATTCTACGGAAATTTAAAAACATAATTTGTATTTTCGTTATGTCTACATCAAGTTTCAATCACATCTGTACTTGGCATTACGAGATGCTGACAATATGACAACTGTCCTGTTTTCTACACCTTGTAACTCATAACATGCAATCTGGGTCCGTATTCACCAACCATTCTTAAGAACATTCTTAGTCTTATTCTCTAAGAGTATCTAAATTTTAAAGAAAAACAACTTCTGATAGAAACGCTTGACCAAATGGTTCAGCCAATCAGAAGTTGTGTTACTTTCAAATTAACAACAACAACAACAACAAAAAAAAAAAACGACAACAACTATGTGTGTGTGTGTGTGTGTGTGTGTGTGTGTGTATATATATATATATATATATATATATATATATAATAAGACTAAGAATGTTCTCAAAAATGGTTGGTGAATACGAACCCAGATCTTGGATCTGTACCGTCCGTTTGTTAAGTCAAATGTTTAAGATATGTAAAAATCAGATGTCGAAAGAGGTTAAGTTTGTATATTTCGATTGGGAACTCAACACACTCACCGGGACAGTTTTCAGCGGTACAGTTGATCAGGTAGTAACCGAAGCCAGGACAATCATCGATAGTAGAAGTTGTATTGCATGTCGCCAAGACGATAACAAAACAGCCAGAATCTGTTATCGTAAAAAGTAGGGATGGAAATAACGCGTTACCTTCAAAGATCATCACACACACACACACACACACACACATATATATATATATATATATATATATATATATATATATGTGTGTGTGTGAGCTGTGCTCTGTGAAAAAGGGGCTTTATGCATTTATGCATATGCGAAAAGTATCGACCAGGTCAGACTGCGCAGTCCGCGCAGGCTGACCTGGGCCGAAACTTTTCGCCATTGGTCAATTTTTTGTATGTCAAAGGACTAGTCTACCTCATGATTAAGTCGGTTGTTTAAAAGAGTCGCTATTATGGATCCATAATGATGTGATCGCTTAATAGGTATCACGCATCACGGAGATGCATTAAACCCCCTTTAGCCAAAGCATGGCCCATATATACGAGCGGCGCTCTGTGAAGAGGGGACTCAATGCATCCTAATAATGCATTATACCAGACTAGTTGTCGCATGATAATGGATCTATACAATCCACTTTGTCTAAGAACTGACAGAATCATGAGATAAGATGTTCCATGGTTATGCAGAAAATTTACGAATAGCGAAAAAAATCGATCCATACATGAGCCGATACTTTTTTGAACACATTAAACCCCGAGTTTACAGAGCATGACACATATCATGTTGTTATGTAAAAATATCAATACTATCTATAACGAAGTTGGGAGAATTCATTATGGCGACGTTTGCTAAGTCATGATGCTAAGTCATGATTTTTTGTACAAGCCTAGTCAGATAACATTTGTTTTTTTTTACACTTACACAACTTTCAATTTATCTTGCAATGTGTACGGTTTTGGATTAAAATACATATCATTATGTACATGTAAGCACACTTTTAATGCCACTTTGAGATTTCGAGATATACACAACACGCAAAGGAAGGACATAGTCAAGGGGCAAACTCCGTAGTACAATATACGTGGCGTCATAGAAGAGTACATGACGTCGCATGGCTCTATTCTGTACTTTTCCTATATATACTACAAGAAAATATTGATGCTGAACATCAATGGCGCCGCAAACTAGTTGTTTCTGTAACAGGGCACAATGCATTGGGTTATTTCCTAATACGCATCTCTTGCACAATCTTCGTAGAGGTCCAAGTGGTGATACTGTATTTAAACTCTGGGCCATCTGGTTTTTGACAAGATTTTTAAATTTCATATCATTGAACGCTATTTGCAAACTTCTTATCCATGGACTGGGCCATTTCTTTATCCACAGGACATCATTTGGACACAATTGGTAGATAGAAATGTTAGAGCTGTTGACTTTCTGATATTTGATAGAAGATTTTGAAAAGTGTGCAACAAATATGGCTATGCGCAAATTTGTGACATCTGGGTGGAGGGGAGCATATGGCAACTTTTGACCCGAAGGCCACCATTTGAACATACTAGTACTTGGTAGAGGTCATTGTAGCGATACTACACATGAAATATCAAAACTCTCGACCGGCTGATTTTGAACAGGAAGATTTTACATTAACGAAAGAAAAGTCTGTTATCGGATTGTGCTAAATCTGACACTCCAACACATATGTCTGGTATCATACAACCCCTCTTTATTATAGATATAATAAAGACTTGAATGAAGTCCTTATATCTATATAGACTAGAGGGGTTGTATGATACCAGTCATGTTAGGCGCTCCAACATTGATTTACGGATGTTTCGGTAACAGACGAGTTCGGTAAATTGGACTTATAGAGTAAATTGATTGGATGTTTCGGTAACAAGGCAGTAATATAGTGCCGTGACGTTTTTCACACCGATGGCTTCTGTTTGTGCAAACGTTTTTTCTTGTAATTTGCAATTCTCACTCGTTTTCTGACGTAAATATATTTGTTGTTCTTTCCATGCTGTATAAATAAATACCTGAAATTAGTAAATTTTGATCACCATATCTTATTTTCGTTTTTCACCCATAGCTGATTCATGTAATGAATAATATACGATCCCTGATAAAACCCAGCCCTAAGCTTGTACCCGTATTACTTAATCGTCCTACAGATAACAGACTCCAACTTTAAGCCAGTCCTCAAGTTTTTTAAAAATGTTTTATTAAAAATGACGCTATTCTTGTCAACGTTTTCTGTGTGAAAAATAATTTCTTCCGGAAACAAATTGGTCAACTTCCAAACCAGCCATTTACCCTCAGAACACCTTTCACTCTTGTTGCCCTTTCGACCGATTCAGACAAAGATCATACTGCAAAGCAAAAAAAGAAAAGAAAAAAAAAAAAAAAAAAAAAACAGAGTCTGATCGTTGGTTTACGCTGCCAGCTTTTCTAAGACATTATGAAGAAGGACAACTTTGCTTTGAAATAGCTAATATTAGACCAGGGATCGTATATTGTAATATACGTATTGTTCTGTTTCTAAAATGAAAATAGCCTTTACTTTTTTCGATGCTCTAAGGGTTAAAATTATGGATAATTAACGTGAATTCAGAAATAAAGATAATACATTTGAAACATTGTGGCAAATGAAGAGAGGGAGTGAGAGATAGAGAGAGAGAGGCCTTGACAATAATGCTTTCGTGCATACTTCTTGTGATTTTGACCATGAACATTTGTGCCCATCTAAAAGATATCTGTTCTGTTTTGTTCCTCTGCATTTTCCACACAGTTTTCAAATCTGGTCTGGTGCACAAAAATCGGCGTCTGCTGGTTTTAAAGTGCGTTCATCAATACAACACTGCATAAAAAAATCATATGCGTACTATTTGAGAGCGAAGGGAGTACTGTATATTGTATATAGACGCGTTTACAGCCTGTTTTCACACCTCCCATTGCCAACAAGATAAAGAAGTTTCCCGTAGATCTTAAAGATTAACCCCGGTTTATGAAAACCTGAAACACCAATGGTCAAGAAGAAACTCGCAGATCAGACTGCATGTAAAAGTTATGGGTATTGGGCATGTTTAGATCACACACTGCTCGTGCAGTTTGAAAAAAGTATTTGTCAAAAAAAGTATTTGCTACTATCTATCTCTCGCGCTCGCTCTCTTCTTTTGCCACAATATTTTTACCTGTATTACCTGTGTTTCTGAACTAAATTTAACTATCCATAATTTTAAATCTAAGAGCGTCGAATAAACCCAACAGTCATTTTCATTCTAGATATAAAACCTATTTTTAGCAGTGTCAAGGTTTTCTTGTTCTGAATGTCTTGCAAAATTGACAAATGAAGATCAAAGATCAAACTCCGTGTTTGGTGTACTCTGATCTCGATCTGCACCGGCCGCAATGGCAACAGCAGTAATGACAGACGCTCTAAGGGTTAATGGCTGTTTTGGAAGTCTTTCAGTAATATTTTCACATTGAAAGGATTATAAAGCATTGATTTAAAAGGAGATACAACGTGTTTCAAGTTTAGGATTGGGTGTTGTTATTCGTTACCTCAACTTTGATTCGGGTATCATTTTACGTACAGCATAACAGTAGAAACATAACAAAAATATTATGTCTTAAAGTGTGTGGAAGAAAAAAGAGAAACATTGAACGAATCAGAACCAAGACTTTATTTGGTGTGAAAAACGTCACGGTGCATTACCACTATATAATTACCTTGTTACCGAAACATCCAATCGATTTACTCTATAAGTCCAATTTACCGAACTCGTCTGTTACCGAAACATCTGTCACCCCCAACATTGACCTAGTTACAGTTAGCTGGTCTTAAAAACACGATCTCGGAAGGAAAACAATATTTCTACAATCCATACAATACTAGAACAAAAATATAAGTGGGGTCACAAGTACCACATAGGGTGCTCTAGGGTCAAAGAGCTTGAAAATGCCTCTTAACCTTTTCCAGCGTAAGATATCTAAAATGGCGGCTTCGAAAATTTGTGACAGATAATTTTTGATCACGTGAGTTATTATTCGAAATGCATTTTTTATTTTTCGAAAGGAAAATATTGATATATCTACGATCCGTGTTTTTAATCCATCTAACAATGAAAGTGCAATATACAAAAACAAAAAAATAAATCCCCACAAATAAATAAAAAAGTTATTATGGACCCCGATCTGGTAATCAAAGTACAGTAGATATAGGTGGATGTTAAAACAAAGCATGGAACCAGTTCAATATGGCTGCCTCCATAGGCACTTTACAAAACCGAATAAAAATATAGTGCCGCCGCTCATGCGGCGCCACAATAATTGAATAAGGTATAAGTACGGTGGCACAAAAGTGACATGGAAGATATATTTTATACTACGTGCGCACGTAATAGTTATTACGTGCGCACGTATTAGTTAATACGTGCGCACGTATTAGCTACTGCGTGCGCACGTACTAGCTACTGCGTGCGCACGTAATAACTAATACGTGCGCACGTAATACTATTGCGTGCGCACGTATTAGCTAATACGTGCGCACGTATTAACTAATACGTGCGCACGCAATAGTATTACGTGCGCACGTAGTAGCTAAGACGTGCGCACGTATTAACTAATACGTGCGCACGTATTAACTAATACGTGCGCACGTAATAATCGACCAATCAGTTTATAAGGAACAGAAGCCATACTGTTGCGAGGGAAGGGCAAAATTACATTGGTCCAACATGGCAACAGATGTGCATACATCTGACACCCAAGTAAAAAATCAAGTAGAGCTATTATTTCTTAAATCGTTTAGGCATACTGCGATTATTTTAAGTATCTGTACCTTGGTACGGTACAGTAACTATTAATACTCTAGCCTACGGTCCATCGAATTACCCCAAACCACCCCAAAACACCCCAAACCACCCCAAAACATCCCAAACCACCCCGAAACACCTTTTATATGATATAAAATTATTAATACAGTAAGGGTTGGTTGAATTGTTGGGTAAGGATCACTTTTAACAAAAAATATCTATATTACGTCCTGTCACGTTAGCCTAAGGATAAAAGGACTACATGCATTACATGCGCTAGAGACTTTTTGGCCCCACTGAGATCTGGGACCATAATGTCTGACTGTCTGAAAAAGTTCGTTCATGCCTCCAAACTATATGTAATCAGAATGGCAAACATTGTGGACCCGGATCCGACTGCCCCTTGAAAGAGCAGTCTGATCTGGGTCCATTATGTTTGGTCATGTCTGACTGTCTGAAAAAGTTCGTTCATGCCTCTATATGTAGTTAGAATGGCAAGCATTGTGGACCCAGATCCGACTGCCCCTTGAAGGAGCAGTCTGATCTGGGTACATTATGTTTGGTCATGTCTGACTGTCTGAAAAAGTTCGTTCATGCCTCCAACCTATATGTAGTCAGAATGGCAAACATTGTGGAACCAGATCCGACTGCCCCTTGAAGGAGCAGTCTAATCTAGGTACATTATGTTTGGTCATGTCTGATTGTCTGAAAATTTTCGTTCATGCCTCCAACCTATATGTAGTCACAATGGCAAGCATTGTGAACCCAGATCCGACTGCCCCTTGAAGGAGCAGTCTAATCTGGGTACATTATGTTTGGTCATGTCTGTCTGTCTGAAAAAGTTCGTTCATGCCTCCAAACTATATGTAGTCATGCTGTCAGAATGGCAAACTTTGTGGACCCAGATCCGACTGCCCCTTAAAGGAGCAGTCTAATCTGGGTACATTATGTTTGCTAATGTCTGACTGTCTGAAAAAGTTCGTTCATACCTCCAAACTATATGTAGTCATGCTGTCAGAAAGGGAAACTTTGTGGACCCAGATCATGCGCGGATCCAGATATCTTTCTCGGGGGGGGGGGGGGGGGGGTCCCCACCGCAAACGCACTCTTCTTATTATATGATACTTTGATTTCGGATTTCAGTGGATGTAAGTCAACGTTTCCAGTTCTAACCATGAGGAGGTCTCCACATTTAGAACCGTTTATTTTTTATATTCATGACTGTATTTTACATAAATGCTGTGCAATATCAAACCAGTACCATTTCACGAATCCGATAACCACATTTTTCCAAAATTCCAGGGGGGGTCCGGACCCTCGGTCCCCCCCTCTGGATCCGCGCATGAAGATCCAACTGCCCCTTGAAGGAGCAGTCTGATCTGGGTCCATAATGTTTGGTCATGTCTTGACTGCCTGAAAAAGTTCGTTCGTGCCTCCAAACTATATGTAGTCAGAATGGCAACAGATACCGTAATTTATATAAGTTTTAGGGAAGTTAGATATATGCAAACATTGTGCAGCCAGATCATCAGACTGCTACTAAAGTAACAGTCTGATTGGGGTCCACGGTGTTAGGCATTCAAACTACATCTTTTGAACCATAGATATTTCAGTTTAAGGAAAATTAATTATTGTGTATGCCATTTTCAATTTGATTTATACTGTTCCTGCATCTTAAACCGTTATAAAATGATATCACTTTAAACGCCTTTTTTGTTTTCTTGAGGTGTTTTGGGTAGTTTTCGGTGACAAAACTCCTTGTATAGCTCATCAGTCTTTCGTACCCTACAAATCATTCCACCCCCAACCCCACCACAGTATTAATTTTATATGATAAAAGGTGGTTTGGGGTGTTTTGGGGTGGTTTGGGGTGTTTTGGGGTGGTTTGGGGTAATTCGATGGACCGTAGGCTAGAGTATTAATAGTTACTGTACCGTACCAAGGTACAGATACTTAAAATAATCGCAGTATGCCTAAACGATTTAAGAAATAATAGCTCTACTTGATTTTTTACTTGGGTGTCAGATGTATGCACATCTGTTGCCGTGTTGGACCAATGTAATTTTGCCCTTCCCTCGCAACAATATGGCTTCTGTTCCTTATAAACTGATTGGTCGATTATTACGTGCGCACGTATTAGTTAATACGTGCGCACGTATTAGTTAATACGTGCGCACGTATTAGCTACTGCGTGCGCACGTAATACTATTGCGTGCGCACGTATTAGTTAATACGTGCGCACGTATTAGCTAATACGTGCGCACGCAATAGTATTACGTGCGCACGTATTAGTTATTACGTGCGCACGCAGTAGCTAATACGTGCGCACGTATTAACTAATACGTGCGCACGTAATAACTATTACGTGCGCACGTAGTATAAAATATATCTTCCATGTCACTTTTGTGCCACCGTATATAAGGCTTGTAACCAATATTTCTCTTTCTAAGATGCTTTAAGTCTAATGTTTGTCGCCTGATGAAAGACTTATGATTCAAACTGCTTCATTCATTTAACGGATATTTCCAGCCCATAATGCAAAAAAAAAAAAAGATAAAAAATGCGATTTCAAAATTATTTTCCATGAAAATTCTCAGACTCCGACACTGCAAACCCAAGACCAGACGTCGTATTGTTCTAAATTGTCCGGAATTTACCGAATTTGAGTCACGTCAAGCCGACTAAGGAATAGCATAATTGATATGAGCCATGCTCTGGAAAAAGAGGGCTTAATGCATCTTCGTGATGCATGATACTAAGAAAATCATCACATCATCACGGACCCATAAGGTCCATTTTGTTTAACAACCGACTGAATCATGAGGTAGAATGGTCCTTGGACATACAGAAAATTGATCAATAGCGAAGAGTTCGGCCCAGGTCAGCCTCCGCGGACTGCGCAGGTTGACCTGGGTCGATACTTTTCGCAGATGCATTAAGCCCCTTTTTACAGAGCATGGCTCATATATAAACACCCTTTACCTGAGAAAGAGCAAGGTTGATTTGTCCACTCAGTCCAGTGTCCGATAATTTGTTCTTGTCGCTTCAGGTTTGCCCGACTTCCGGATTTAGATAGCTGTTCGGATTGTTCATCATAGTCTGTAGACAAAGCAGGTAAGCAAAGAACTCAAAGTCTTTCGACTTACAACTTTCGACCCGTACTTTAATCTCGCTGAACATTGTATCGATAATGTATTTGTGGGATAGCAGTAAGTGGCTTGGAAAGAATGTTGTTCGAAGCACTGGTAAAAGAAAAGCATGGACTGGTGCTATGGCCTTAACGTTTTAACTGAAAACATGTTGCAAATGTAGTTACAAATTAAACAAACATTCTCCATTATAGACGGCTGCTTCCTTCAAAATTTGAATGAGTATATACACCTTAATGTTACTATGGCTGACTTCTTATCACCAGAATCGAACTCGGAACTCCTGATGTAAGAGACCGACGCTCGACAACGGTGCCCATAATTGATGGCGATGTTCTCATTACTTTTTCGCCATTAGATGAATAAACTCAAATATTTTGATGAAAAAAAGGACCTAAAGTCCTGAAAAGCAGATTTTTTAGAGCAGCATTTAGCAATAACATATGGAGGCATGAAAAAGTTTCTCATCACATGTCATACACGTTTAAGAAATTGCTTCGTGTGAAAAAGATTTTTTTATGTGAATATGTTACAAACCAAAGGTTTACTGCAATCATCAATTTCACAGTTGAATCTGCCGGAAAATATGCACCAGGCTCGGTTTTTGGAAATAAGAGGCAAGAATGCAATGTCTTTATAAATGATGTCATAAAATGCTCCTGTGACGTCAGAAAATCATATTACAAACTGTGTAAGATAAATAAATTCGTAATGGGTATACTACGCTGAAAACAAGGGATTTTTTTTATTGATGAAGTATGAGCAACCCTCTGGGAAAATGGTATTTAATGCATCATAAGAAGAAAGTGATATACCACGCAAGTGATCACATAAATTTAGGTTCACAAAATCAAATTCGTCAAGGACACGCCTGGTTGAGGTAGAATAGTACTTTGAAATGCAGAACATTTACAAATAGCTATAAATCTAGACACGGACCGCGCAGGCTGACAAAGCCGGATGCTTTTCCAGATGCATTAAACCACCGGTTCACAGAGCACGACCCAATTATGTAATTATTATGAGACGTTTCCTATATGGCGTGCAACACACAAAAAGGGGCCTTCGGACATATGCGTAAAAGTTTGTCCTCCCAGATCAGCCTGTGCAGTCTGTGACTAATCCAAGACGACACTTCCCGTTTTTGTGCCATTTTCTGTTTCACGAAAGTCTACTGTATGAAAAAATCTTATGTAGTCGTAAAGTGTTGTCTCGGATTAGCCTGCGCGGACTGCGCAGGCTAATCCGAGACAACACTTTACGCAAATGTCCGAAAGCCCCTTTTCGTGTGTTGCACGCCAATTATTAAGTACATGTACGTGTATTTCTGTTTATATCTTAGTTTTAAGGCAAATCTTTTCATGCGTATAGAAAATCCACAGTTTTCATGTTTTTTTCCTTATAAAACTTAAGAAATGAAACGTAGTCGTATGCCATCTTAACTCTTTACCACACAATCCCGACTTTTAACGACCCTGAGCAAAAAGCCTTTGGAAAACATTGTGGGAAAAGGAGAAAATGCTGGTAGCATTTTCTTCTTTTCCCACAATGTTTTTTACCCTATCAAAGACAAATTTCATCATTTGAGCCATATTCAATTTTTCGTCTGCATATGCTTTGAATTTGGACAAGTCTGAAACTTTATCGTTTGGTAAAGAATTAAGCCTTCATGTAACAGTAAGCCTTTGTGTAACAGGGAAACCATCCCATTTTCTGTGAATGCGCGCTGTTAAACGCAAGTCCTGAACCGTACCTTTATATACCAACAATAACAGTCCAAGTATTCCAGCAGCAAAACCAAATACTGCGAAACCTGAAATAACATAAGACTAGTAATATTTATTTGAATTTCTCTGTTGCTTCAAAAAAATTACTACGTGAAGAAAAGAGGGTCGAGATTGAACCGGATGTATTTCTCAAAAGTAAATGAATTTTTAAACATGTGCAGATGTCACCGCCATCTTGTGAAATAAGAAAAAAAAAAAAGCTACTATCGAATGGACGTTTATTTCTTCATGAACCGCTTATCTGCAGTGTTTTGATTTTTATTCAAAGAAGTACCACATTTATTGTGGGGAAAAAAGTCGTTAGCATAATGGTATCGTAACTAGGTTATAAATTGTGGTAAAACATGGCAACTACCATTGGAGAAATATGTATGGATATTTAAGTGTGAAATTAATCACATTGGAGCGGGCGTAAATATATAAGCCGCGCTCTGGCAAATGGGGCTTAATGTGTCTCCGTGATGCCTTATACCATGAAATTCATCACATAATTGTGGATCCACAAAGTCCATTTTGTCTAACAACCAACTGAATGGTGAGGTAGACTGGTCCTTTGACATACAGAAAATTGACCAAAAGCGAAAAGTTTCGGCCCAGGTCAGCCTGCGCGGACTGCGCAGGCTGACCTGGTCGATACTTTTCGCAGATGAAGTAGGCCCCCTTTTTTCACAGAGCATGTCTCATATTAATGTTTCATATTTCTGCATTTTTTTGACCTCTTATCATATACAAATAATTTTTCTTTGAAAAAAAAAAATAACCAGTCAACGCTGTAGACAACAAATGATTTCACAAATGGTGTCCGCTTTCAACAAAGTTATCTCCCTTACTTTTGTTGTACGTTTGACAAATTTGCGAACATTGTATAGGCTGTAAGAATTGACCTGACAGGGCGGAATTATTTACAGTTTACTGCATTTTAGGTTTCTGGTAAGATAGGTTATTCGGATGTCATCGTAAGTAACCGTGAAGGATCGATAAAGAACTTTTATGATGTATTAATTTCCGTAGATTTACGGCGAATAATTCCGAATTGGCTCCAGGCCACTAAAATGAAATAAACTGGTCGGCTTATGTTAAAGGTTAGTCACGCTTTGCCAGGTCAGTTCTTACAGCCTATATGGTATTTCCCCATCCCTGTCTTTAGACGATCACAGAGAGACGAGGTGGTGCAGAAATGAAGTGCACAGAAATCCAGGACCCCCTCTTTTGTATAGAAACCTTGGAAATAAGAACCAATCGCAAAGAGTACTTCTAAGATACATAAAAAAAATGAGCATTTCCAAGCCATAGAAAAAAGCCAATCATTGCGATTTTCAAATTTCTTTCGCTGAAAAAAATCAACGTACAGGACAGTGTATATGGAAGATCAGAGGACATGTTTTATGCAGTCTGATCCTTATCTACGAAGTCAGCGAAAGAACTTTCAGTCTCAATGAGCGGGCTAAAGGGCTGACGATTTGCTAATACTAAAGAAAATGACTCTGTTAAACGGGCGCCATGATCTGTTAAAATGGGGCTTAATGCATCTACTAAAAGTATTGACCCACGTCAGCCTGCGCAGTCCGTGCAGGCTGACCCGGGTCGAATCTTTTTGTTATTGGTCAATTTTTGTATGTCAAAGGACCAGTCTACCTCAGGATTCAGCTGGAGTTGAACAAAATGGATTTTATGGGTCAATAGTGACATGACGACTTGCTTTGTGTAAAGCATTACTGAATTGCATTAAACCCCCTTTTGCCAGAGAATGGCTCAAATGTATATCGGAATCCTTCTGTATGGCAAAGGAATGTCTTTCAAATATGTACATATCCTGTAACTGCTACGGATTATAATTGGAAACGCTTCTAATCGTCGTCAAGAAATAAAACCACGATTTACTACACTCGTGTAAAATTAACCTTTTACCACACAATCCCGACTTTTAACGACCCTGAGAAAAAAGGCTTTTAAAAACATTGTGGGAAAAGGGAAAATGCTGGTAACCAGCATTTTCTCCTTTTCCCACTATGTTTTCTACCCTGTCAAAGACAAATTCTATCATTTGACCCACATTTATATTGTCGTCTGCTAATGCTTTCAGTTTGGACCAGTCTAAAATTTTGTCGTTTGGTAAATAGTTTATTAAACTAAAACTGTCCTGTGTGGTCCAGGTGTTTATTCCTACGGGTCTGCAGCAGCTTTTTCGGATTTGTATAAGACAATAAATGTTGCAACACTTTTATGCATGTCGTCCTTTGGTTCTACAAAAGGGGCATTCAACTCAAATTCTATATGCAAATTTTCAGAACTCTTTCGTAAGTAGAAAATGATAGTTCATATAATAAATTGATACTTCTATAAAACGAAACTATGTATTATTTCAAAAGGAAGAAATATTTCGAAATTATTTTGAATTGGAAAAAAATAATAGTCGGTCTAAAGTTCACTTCTGAAGTTCTATACAAACGCATGCTGTATGTAGTAATCAATTTCTTAGTGCATATTTGTAATGGCATGTAGGGTGAATTCAAAGCGTTTGCTTGGGGACTTGGCGGGGTAAAGTTTCGTATGCTTACCGTATGCAAACTTTCTACTTGCCATTTAACCATGTAGCCGTATTTAAGTTGCACGTTGCTCTGTTTCTATATCAATTGTTTACCTGGAATTAGAAGCACCGGACATATTTTGTTTTGCGTTGGTTTTGACTGATTGATTGGTTGATTGATTGATTGATCTAAAAAAAAAGCATTTAAAGGTTTCTTTCATCAAAAGATTTTATTACAGCACATAGTGTATATAAAAAGGGCCTTCTGATCTAGTATCACACTTTCCTAAAACCTACATTTAGAAATGCCAGACATTGTTTTGTACGTTTGGCTTATAATCGCTGACGTAGAATTACCCATTACCACTTTTCTGTGTTAATTACACATATCAAACTAGTTCCAAGCGCGGGGGTGGGGTGTATTTTGCTAATTATAACAAGAGAAATCACTCGTATATGGGTCACGCTCTGTGGGAATAAAAAGGGGGGAGGGGTTTAATACATCTCCGTGATTCAAGTCATTATATAATCCATAACGTTCATTTTGTGTAACAACCCACTGAATCTGGAGGTAGAATACTCCTTTGACATGCAGACAATTTACGAAAGCCAAAAACTTTCGACCCAAGTCAGCCTATGTGGACTGCATAAGTTGATATGGATCGATACTTTTTGCAGATGCATTAAACCCCCTTTTCACACAGTTGTGCTTACATAAATGAACAACAGGCTCTAAAGCAAATACACTTTAACCAATGACTCGTCCACCGTAAAGGGGTGTTAAGGGATAGTCACAAATTGTGTCTCCTTTTCAACTTAAAGCACACGCGTCTTGTTTAGAAACATTTGATGTCGTAGAATTAGTTCGATTCCAGTAAAAAATATTTATCAAATACCTGTTCTAGCTATCAAATTAACTAGGAAGAACATATTCAGTTTTGTACTCTCTCTCTCAGCTTCTCTCTCTCTCTCTCTCTCTTATATCCCGGGTAAGGCAGAGAGGCGGAATACGACAATTGCTAAAACGCACGCATCTCGGTACGTCGTTACCTGACCCACGCTATAAGTGAACGTATTTATCGGTCGATTCAAATATAAAAACCACATCATATCCATCTTTCTGACTCTCTCTGTTTCTATTGTAGTCTCTTTCTCGTCTCTGTCAGTCTGTCTCCCGCCTCTTCCTCGCTTCGCATAAAATAAAATGCGAACTTACACAACGCACTTACCTCGGTACGTCGTTACGTTATCAGCACTCAGAGTAATCTAATTTCCGCCGTATATGTCGACTTTAAAAGGAAATGATTAACCAATGTACACAGACTACAAAAACTATAGATATGCCAAGTCACTGTAATCTTTCACTGTCAAAGACAACTTAGGAAACGTTGGCGAATAATGTTGATCAAGATCAGTCTGCACAGAACGCGCAGTCTGGTCTTCCATCTACACCTCCGGCCACTTGATTCTGAATTAGAATCAAACAGTCCCTTCATTTCTGGTAGATTTGTTCTCTAAAAGACTATCTGGTTTATTTTGGGGGATAAAAGAGTTAACCATTTACCAAACTATTATGTCCTTATAGGAACCTGAGCAAAGGTACTGAAAATATTGTGGGAAATGGAGAAAATGCTGGCTGCCAGCATTTTCTCCATTTCCCAAAATATTTTTTTTCCCTTTCAAATGAAAACCCCACAATTTCAGAATTATACAATTTGACGTCCGCAAACGCTTTCAGTGTGGACAAGTCTACCATTTTGTCCTACAGTGAAGAGATAAAAAGAAAGCGTCAACTAAATAAAGGGTTTAATTCACGAAATCGCGACGAAAGGTCGAATAGGAAGACAGAAAGTCAAACGAAATGCCGTATACAAAACTAGCTTATCTTTGTCAGGGTCTCTTCAGTTTTAACCTTTGGGCTGCTAAGCGCGACTCCCTGACCTTTGGTGGACAATGTAGATCAAGATCAGACTGCACAGAACGTGCAGTCTGAACTTGAATCTGCACGGTCCGATAAGGAGATATTTTTCGCCAAAATATAAGGTTGAAATAGCATTATTTGGATTTTTACTATCGGCTTAAAAGTTTCATTTAACTTATTTAGCAGGATAAGGATTTAAAACAGTATTGCTCTCGAAGATGACATGACAAAGTTCTATAACTCTTTACCAAACGGCAACATTTTGGACTTTTCCAAATTGAAAGCATTTGCAGACGACAAAATAATTGTGACTCAAAAATGGAAATTTGGTTTTCGAAAGGTAGAAAACATTGTGGGAAAAGGAGAAAATGCTGGTCACCAGCATTTTCTCCTTTTCCCACAATGTTTTCAAAAAGCTTCTTCCCCAGGGTCGTTAAAGTCGGGATTGTGTGGTAAAGGGTTAAATTAATGTAGTTGGGGCTTGCTAAACATTTTCAGGGCCATAGGTGTAAAAGGGTTTTTGCAGACGCGGTTTATCAAGATCAGACTGCACAGACCGTGCTGTACGATCTGGAGTTTATACCAGTCCGCTTTTCTAGTCAAGCCCAAAAGATAAAAAGCTTTATGAGTTTTAGAGGATTCTGTTTCCAGCTGTGGAACCTTTTCCCCTTTTCCAAAGAAAAGTATTTATGAGCTATGCTCTCTGAAAAAGGGACTTAATGCATCTCCGTGATACCAAGCAAACAATCACATAATTATGGATCCATAATAGCCGCTTTTTATGAACAACCAGCAGAATTATGAGGTAGAAGAGTCCTTTGACACATAGAAAAGTGACCAACATCGAAAAGTTTCGGCTCAGGTCAGCCTGCGCGGACTGCGCAGGCTGACCTGGGTCGATACTTTTCGCAGATCCATTAAGTCCGCGTTTTCACAGAGCACGGCTGAAATGAACTGGTCTTTTGACATGCAAAACGTTGACCATTAGCAAAAATTTTCAACGCAGGTCAGCTAGTATAGAAAATACCTCGTGTCCAAAGACACAGACGGAAAGAAACTGGTCGAGCTGTGGTTTCAAACCAGACCCCCCGGAGTTTCAAGCCCTGTAAGTCACTCACTGAGCCATCGAGCTTGTGTAGTATAGGGTTCAGGAAGCAAGAAGGTAACTGTGTCAAAATCGTCTTATCTTTCGCACAGCAAAACTTGCGACGGAGAACTAGTTCAGTTAGTCCTTTTTTCGGGCCCTTTCTGTTCCAGTGGTAGCCCGGGTCCTAATTTTGTGCCATGCTCTGGTAAACGGAGCTTAATGCATCTCCGTGATGCATAATACCAAGCAAGTCATCACGTGATCCATAAAATCCATTTTGTCTACTAACCGACTGAATCTTGAGGTAAACTGATCCTTGAACACGGAGAAAATTGGCAAATAGCAAAAAGTTTCGGCCCAGGTCAGCCTGTGGGGACTGTGAAGGCTAGCCTGGGTCGATACCTTTTGCGGAGCCCCCTTTTCACAGAGCACGGCTCATTTGTTTTAGTTAATTTACCGTCGCCATCGATGCCAATATATGGAAAGAAGGCTGCTAGTCGTTTGATGCTCTCGGGGATAGTGTACCTGGTATGTGACGAAACCCATTATAAGTTACTCCTGTTTCCTTTTTTAAGTGCTCGCTGTATATCAGAGTCATACGGGACAGGTCTATACTTTAAAATCCGATCCGTTGATTATAAGTATTATCAGTTGGCCAGCTATGACAATCGAACCCACACCCACAAGTGTCCCGAGATAACAAAACCCGTGTTCTGCCACTTTACCTGATTCGGCTGACTGCCTGGCCTTAAACTGTTGTTTTATAATAATAATAATAATAATAATAATAAAAAGTCATGCTTTGTGCAAAGGTTGTTTAAAGCGTCTGCAAAAAGGATCGACCCACGTCAGCCTGCGTAGCCGGCGCAGGCTGACATGGGGCGGTCGTTTTTTGCTATTAGTATTTTTTCTTGTGTGTCTAAGGACTATTCTACATCATGATGTAGCCTGGACCATTTTACATCATGATGTAGCCTGTCTTTGTACAAAATGGATCCATGCTATGCAACATACCCCTTATTATAATGCGTTACCAGGTTGCATTAACCCCTCCTCCCCGCCCCTCCTTCTTCCCAGAACGCCATTCAAACGTATACGAATCATGCTCTGGCAAAAAAGAAAGGGGATGGGTGGGTTACTGCGTCTCCGTTGGGGATTGTAACAATTAAGTCATCACATAATTGTGGATACATGAAATCCATTTGTGTAACAACCGACTGAATCAGGAGGTAGAATGGCTAAACGGTCCAAGCGTGTGGAAAAATTTCCATTAGCAAAATGTTTCGGTCAAGGTCAGCCTGCGCGCACTGTGCAGGCTGACCTGGGTAGATACTTATTGCAGATACATCAAAGCAACTTTTCACTGAGCATTGCGCGGCGCGTGATGAGAACAATGTGTCGTATTGGAAAACATTTTGTGCTTAAACCGGATATGGCGTCATGAGATTAAAACGAAACTTTTAAAGTTATGCAAGAGGGATCATTGAAACCATAAATGGACGGTATGCAGAATGTGTTCAAGGATTGGTATTTAAAAGCAAACAATTCGCAAAAGAAGTTTTTTTTTCAGTCAGCACTTTTTATACCATTCTTGTACAGCAAATCCGCTTACTGTGATCGTCCTGACCGGAACCAAATACATCATGCGTAACGACGCATGCGCGCTCACACTGTTCAATGATATCGGTTTGACCTCAACCAAACATACTGTCATTCACGCTTGCGCCCATTCTACCTTCAGTTTTAGCTCATACACCTCAGCCTCGCTTTTATCACTACCGTATATACTGTCCTACATGTGTATACATATTTATTCCGAAATCTAAGACCAGCAAAAGGCGGCATAAGACTGGCGGATCAAATGACCACTACTTCAACAGTAATAGAATAAGTTAGTGTGCGGCCCGCTCGGCAGAACAATTTTGACTTTGCCTGCTCTTGTTAACTCCATTTTTAAATGATTGCACATGTGTTGCATATGATGTTATTTTTTTATTACAACATATTACAGCTTTATGCTACTCCACAAATCCGCCTTCCAGGACTTTGAGTCCTTTGATTTTTATCATATCGTTGTCTATCGTTATGCCATAAACCGTCAAATAAACCAACCTGACATTTCCAGTCAAAAAAAAAAAAAAAAAAAAACTAAGGCTGTCGCAGGAGCACAATAGCTCAAACCTTGTGCCTTGTCACTGAATGACTGCCACTTACCAAACCAGAAATGTAAAATAACAAAGGGCAATAACTCCACAAATTCCAAAAACAGAGTTCAAGATCTTGTGCAGTGCATTCGTCTTCAATGTGATCTTTCTGTGTTTGAAGTTTCTAGCATTTATACTTCGGAAGTTATGCTCCAGACACAAAGAATACTTAAGGGCAATAGCTCCAGAAATAATGAAGACGGGGTTACAGATCATGTACATTGCAGGTCTGTATCTGAAGTATGAAGTCGATAGATTGAACACTTTGGAAGATATGCTGCGGACAAAAACCCAAAATGTAAACTAACAAAGGGCAATAACTCCAAAAATACGGCAAACAGATTAACAAACTTTGTGCACTGTAACTGTCCTCAGTGTGATCTATCTGTATTTGAAATTTGAGACAAAAGCTATGATTCTTTAGAAGACATGCTCCAGACACAAAATATAACTTAAGGGCAATAACTCTAGGAGTAATGAAGTCAGAGTTAGGGATCTTGTGCACTACACTTGTGCACAATGTGACCTATCTTTATCTGAAGTATGAAGTCAATAGCTTAATCACTTTGAAAGGTATGCCCTGGACAAAAAATCATCTAGGCCAATGACTCCAAAAATAATGACGACAGAGTTACATGTACATTGCACTTGTCCTTTATGTGATCTATCTTTATCTGAAGTATGAAGTCATCTGCTTTTATAATTTGGAAGTTAGGCTCCGGTCAAAAAATAAAAAAGTTAAAGTAACAAAGGGCAATAAATTCAAAATTGATGAAGACAAAGTAACGAATCTTGTGCACTGGACGTGTCCCCAATGAGATATATAAGCATTCGAAATTTGAAATTAAAAGCTTTGATACTTTAGAATTCATGGTCTAGACACAAAATCTAGGGCAATAACCCCAAAAAACTGAAGACATAGTCACGGATCTTGTGCTATGTACTTTTCCTCAATGTGATATACTGTATCTATATCTGAAGTATAAAGTCAATAGCTTTTATACTGTGAAAGATATGCTCTGGACAAAAAATAAATAAATAAATAAAAATAAAAAAGGAGCCAATAACTCCTAAAATAATGAAGACATAGTTACGGATCTTGTGCGTGCACCACACTTGTCCTTAATGTGATTTATCTGTACTTGAAGAATGAATTCAACAGCTTTTATACTTTGAAAGATATGCTCTGGACAAAAAAAGGAGAAAAGGCCAATAATTCCAAAGATACTTAAGACAGAATTACAGATCTCATGCGCTGCACTTGTCCTCAATGTGATCTATCTGTATTTGAAGTGTGAAGTCTCGTAAATGGAGTTTGAAGTCAATAGCTTTTATACTTTATGCCCGAGGCAAAAATCCAATATGTAAAATAGATAAGGGCAATAACTCTTAAAATTAATGAAGACAGAAATACTGATCTTCTGCAGTGCACTTGTCATCAACGTGATCTATCTCTATAAATAGTTTGAAGTCAATAGCTTTTATACTTAACAAGTTATGCTCCGGACAAAAACTGAATATGTAAAATAACGAAGGCAATTTCTCCAAAAATAATGAAGACAAGAGTTACAGATCTTGTGCACTGCATTTGTTCTCAAAGTGATCTCTCGGTATATGAAGTTTGTAGTCAATAGCTTTTAATCTGGGAGTTATAATCCGGATTAGATTTCAGCAGGTGCAGTGATACACGGACGGACGGACAAGGTGACTCCAGCATACCCTCGCCCCCCGGGAAAAAAATCGTTTGTCATTTGTTGGGTTATGAAGAGACAACGGCAATCTGAATTTTGCTTTTATCCAAAACGTATTAGCAGAGCGCACAGCATAGATAAAAGACCATTCTCCACGTGCTGTGCAGTGATATAGACCTTCACCAGCTGAGAGACACCTGAAATTGTTAATTTGTGAAAGCGCTTGAATTTTTAAAATGTTCGTCCTGCACTACTTTGTTGAGGTAATACAGCCGAATAGTTAAATGAGTCATGCTTTGTGATAGGCGGGCTTAATGCATCTGCAAAAAATATCGACCCATGTCAGCCTGCACATGCTGACCTGTGCCGAAACTTTTTGCAGTTGGACAATTTTCTGTAGCTCAAAGGACCAGTGTAGCCTACCTCATGATTCAATTGGTTAATATACAAAATGGATTTTATGGATTCACAAAACAGTTTTGACTGTCTTGTTATCATGTAATACGGAGATGTATTAAGCCCCTTTTTGCCAGAGCACGGCCCATATCTTAGTGTGATTTTACTCAAACGGGCTCCAAGCACAGCACAAGTTGTTTTCCTCACAATGTAGCTCATGACCAAACAATCCAGAAAGCGATGTCTACGGCGTAGTTTTGCGTCATGAAATCATGAAATTTGTCTTTGAAAGGTAGAAAACAATTGAATCATGCTCTGTGAAAAGGGGTTTGATGCATTTGCGAAAAGTATCGACCCAGGTCAGCCTGCGCAGCCCGGGCAGGCTGACATGGGCCAAAACTTTTCGCTATCTTTAAATTTTCTGCATTTCAAGGGATAATTCTACCTCATAATTCAGTCGGTTGTTCGACAACGTGGATTTTGTGGATCCATGATTAGGTGCTGGCTTGATTAGTATAATGCATTACGGAGATGCATTAAGCCAACTTTTGCCAGAGCACGGCTAAATTCTCTTTGATAAAATAATGTTTTCGAACACCTTCATCGCTAAGGTTGTTAAAACTTGAGATCGCGTGGTAAAGGGTTAACTCTTTACGAAACGAAAAAAAATCCATTCTTGTCCAAATTGAGGTCATTTGCAGACGACAATTTAGATATGGCTCAAATGATGGTTTTTGTCTCTGCAAGAGCAGGAAGCTTTGTGGGTAACGGAGAAAAAACTAGTAGCCAGCATTTTCTCATTTTCCAGCTAGGTTTCTTTCTCAGGTCATTGGTAAAGAGTAAACAGCTGTAGGCACTTTCGCCAAGATTGATGGATCGTATTTAACGCCACTTTAACGTTATTTAAATCATATGGCAGCGGCCAGTGCACCTGTCCATGCTTTTCTGGAGTTTCTGTTACCATTACTTCGCACAATATTCCTCCCAAACCACTGGCTGCTTTCTCAAATAACAATCGTTGAAACAATGATCAGCTCTGAGAGGAGAATGAATCCTGTCGCAATGACTATTATCAAATCTTCCGAAAGAAATTGGCCGAGCCTAAGATCCAAACCAGCGACACCTGTTCTGAAGTCCTGTACGCTACCGACTGAGCTACCGGGGCTTGGCGCATTTCCGTCGAGACACAAGTAGTAGAATACCAAACTGTTGATATAACTGATCGATTAAATGTTTTATACCACTTTCAGCATTATCTCAAGTCATATCACGGCGACAGGTCACTTATTTATACTTGTCATGGGTACCACCAGTACCAAGATGGGGCTCTGAAGTGTGTTGCCAAGGGAAATTCTCACAGAGAAAAAAAAAAAAAGTGTTTCAATTAAAGCTCGAAACCAAGGCCTCCTGGGTTAAGGGTCTTTACCCCCGAGCTAAGCAGGACCGAAGGGCAAAAAAGAAAAATATTAATTGTACGGTGTTTTATGCTGTTTTCAACATTATTTCAGCTATATCGCGGCGGCCAGTCCACCTTTCCATGCTTTCCTAGAGTTTCTGTTACTAGTACGTCGCACAATATTCCTCCCAAGTCACTGGCTGCTCTCTCACATAACTATCGTTAAAACAACGATCGGCGGTAAGATAGAAAATGAATCCTGTCCCATTGACAATCATCAATCTTCGGAAAGAAATTGGCCGAGTTTGGGATTCAAACCAGCGATCCCAGCAGTTCTTAAGTCCTGCACGCTACCGACTGAGCCACTGGGGCTTGCCCCATTTCCGTCGAGACACAGGTGATAGAATAGCAAACTGTTGATATAAGGCGACAGCTCGTTTATTCATGCGTGTCCTTGGTACCACCAGTACTAGGCTATGGCTCTGTTCAAAGTGTTTTGCCCAAGGACATTCCCACGAAAAGATCCAGTGAGACACGAACCTGGGGCCTCAAGGGTGAGGGTCCTTACCACTGAGCTATGCATAGGTAAAAATGAAAAGACAAACAAAAGAGTACTTGCGAATACATGTACTTCAGAGGTTTGGACTGGCTTGGTGGACAGCATTTGCAATTGGCAAATCATCTTTGACTGGGAGCATGGAATTGTGTTTCACAGGGAATAAAGGATTGTGGGAAAAGGAGATAATGGTGGCTTCCAGCATTTTCTCTTTTTCCTACAGTGTTATCAAAAACTTTTCTCATGGAAGCCCGGATTTCAGGGTAAAGTTTTCATACAACAAAATAAGTATACATGTTAAATCATTAAAATATGATAATAATGAGTTTAGTTTTACAAAAATCAAATTCAATAGGGCTATAGTACTAAAGGAATAAATAATCCCACCAAGTTTCAAAGAAATAGGACAAGGAGGGGAGACAAAAACAAGGATAAAATCGTCTAACAACTGTTCAGTAGACTTCAGCACTTGATAATAGTATAACCTTGGGCTGTATTTGCCTCCCTCATAGCAATGCCTTGGCCGCTTACTGAATAAGATCAAGTGCTATAGTTTGAACTGACATATTTGTGTTTCATTATCAAATTGCTTTGGGACGCTTTTAGCCTGTGTCCTTTAAGACCTCTTTTTACCCATCCCCAAACGACAATTTTAGACTCTTCCAAATTGATAGCATCTGCAGATGACAAATCTGAAAGTTTTCTAAATCAATAACAAATTTTGAACATCATATTCATTTAAGTAAAAACAATATAAATCCTTTCCTTATAAGCCTGACACAATGTTGCATTCTGTATCACACATTAACCATTCAGTCACAAGACTGTTCACCTAGGCCGGTGTGGCCAATACATGTATTTTATATAATATATCTCAGTCATGTTAATGGTCATTTTCTACAGCTGCTCATGTTGGTGTCAAGCTTTGTAATCGCCATGCTACTGTTAATTTGGTGCAACAATCAAACGTTTTCAAACATGCCCTGATCTAACAGTCTTTTACAGATTAACTCATTGTCATACATATACGTATTCAGCCACTGCAAGAAAACAGCATTATTGGTGAAAAGTAGAGTTTACAATTAACAATTACTCCCTTTCTCCTTTTGTTTTCCTTTTTGTTGACCAAAACATGGTTAACAAGAGCACCGCATGCATGTGCTAACTCTCTGCTGCAAATTCCTTGACTTTAAGTGAAAATTCTAAGTCGAAAATGGGGGCATAAATGTACCAAAAATATGTTGATGGTTACATGTTCCTATACATGGATCCGTGGCGATGACATAAACCGACTTCCTTGGTTACCGTCGCGAAGGGCTCACAAACAACCGCAGTAAATATATATACAGTATAGCAGAAAGGCTACTTAAATCGTGCTGTCATGACTGTTTCTATCAATTAAATTCCGGAAAAATATTCCTTTTCATATGTTTCTGCCGATGATGGATTCTCGGCAAGAAATATATGGATACTTGAACTTATTTACACAAGGATTTGTACAAAAAGTGTGAAGGATTTGTACAGAAAGTTTGACAATGTTATAACTGTGCCAGCAAAGTTTTGAACTTCTACGAGAAAGAATGAAACACCCGATAAACCTAAGTTTTGCTTAAAAATAAAAGAATTAAAGATTATTAATATTTTTGTAAGGCTTGTTAGGTTGTCTGAACATCGTATTCGATAATAAATTACACTAAATTACAAGCATTTTGAAATACTTATAGATTGTCCCATTCAACGGGAAAATGGTTGCCTGATGATTTTAAAATGTGTAAAGTGTGCTGTCAATTACCGAACCTGTTGATATCATTGGCGGTAGTTTGTTTTATCTTGTGATATACTGAAGACAACGAGTTGTAGAGAGTGGATTACAGCGGCAATCAAACGATCCTATCAGTTAACAGTTTACCGACATACCCTTTCAAATGGCATAATTATGTGCTAATCCACCTAAATATGGGTAAGTCAAAAAAGCTGATTTAATTAACATAAGTTGCCTTTTGAACTAAACTTCCAAAATTGTACTGAACGGAACTTAGTCTGTTTCATAACTGAAATCTACATGTACGTTTAGTAAAGAATACACGTAAATGTACGTAATTTAAGTAGCAGATGGTTTGAATCCAAGAATAAACTGCATTTTTTTTTTTCTTTTGCACTCTGATCTGTATCTACACATTCAGCATTTTTACGCACCAAGCGTTAATGTCAAATTGAAACATTGATGACACGTGCCCCTTTTTGGATGTGCAAAGGTTATCAAACAAGGTTGGCTGTTTTAGTGAACGTACTTTCTTTTTATTAGTATTTCATATATTTTACCTTTGTTTTCCACTGTAAAATGGTTTATGTCTTTTTTTTTTTTCAGAAAGTTTCAGAAGGGGGGGGGGGACTAAGATTAATTAATCCATTCCGTAATATAGCGTTGATCGAAACTCTTTGCTCATGCCCCATTGTCAATCATAATCATAATGGAAACTTATAATCTCTTCGTATATCTCACGTAAGCCGTACACGTTCGCAAAGCACATCTTTTAAACCTCTTCCTAAAATTCAAGCGTTGTAAACACACATAATATTGCACTTCTCCAGCATTAACAGTTGCTTGTTTGTGAGCCGAAATAGCAGACATCGGGCCAAATAAATGCGATGGCCTGATTGGTCAAATATCGATTTCCACGGATCCATGTATTGTAAGAGTCCCCATTCAGATTGTTAACAGCTTGTCCAACTTTGAGGTAAATATCTTCAGTAATAACAGAGATATCACAAAATGTCAAAGTTTTTGCACAACGTAGACGACGACAACGACAGGGCTATGACAATAACTCGTCGTTTTCTTCAAAAACAGCCAAGCTGAAGAAGCTGAAGATGTTTTCTCCACTGTATCCCTTTGTCTCACAGATCAAAAAAGAGCATGTAAGGTAATGAGTGGAACTCATTACCTAATAATATGCGAACACAATCTGATATGTTTTATTCACACCACAGACATCAAACAAGACTGTCCAAAATCATTGCCTTCCGCTAGGTGGCATTTTTCAAATACGTCACATTTTTGAAGACTATTGACATGCGCACACAACAAACCCAAAAGATCGTCGATATATATACACCATGTAATGCTAGTCGTAGATTCGTGTCAGGTACACACCATATAACGCGAAATCAAGACGTAGCTAAAGAAATTATTGGAGTCGAGAAATCTCGTTCGCCATTCCTGATTGGCTAAAAAAAAAAAAACATTGCGTTTGCACACCATTGAATGCAAATCATGCGTTACGGCAATATGGATGGAAAACACCCAGAAGAATGTGCACGCCTTAGAACGCAGGTCTAGATTACACTGAAAGAAAGTAGGGAAAGAAAACATCCAACATAATGTGCACACAAAAGCGTGCATGTATAGGATTCTCGAAAAAGACATTTAACACCGAAGAGAATGTGCACGCCATAGAATACAGGTCCAAGCTTCTTTGGTAGGGTTAGAAATATCCCAAATAAAGTGCACATCATGGAATGCAGGTCTAGGCTTCGACGGTAAAGACAAATAATGCAACACAATAGTGCACACCATACAGTGCAGGTCCCTCGTAAATGCAGTAGGGGCAGAATACGCAAAAAACTATGCATACCCTTGAATGCAGGTCCCTTTTTAATAAATGTGGAGACTTAAAAAATGCTTTCAATAATGTGCACACAAAACAATGTAGGTCCCGGTTTCGGCAGTAAGGAGAAATAACACCGTAAATACGTGTAATGTGCACAACACACAATGCAGGTCCTGGTTTGCAACAGTCAGGAGAGAAAACGCCCTAAATAATGTGCACACCATATAACGCTGGTCGCTTCTAAAATTATGCAGAAGGGACAATAGACGCGAAAAACTGTGCACACCATAGAAAGCAGGTCCCCTTTAAGAAAACGCTTTCAGTAATGTGCACGTCATACAATGAAGGTCCCTTGAAAGCGCATTAGGGACAGAAAAGCTCAAAATAATTAGCACACCATACAAGGCAGGTCACGCTTACGGAGGTGAAGAGAGAAAGGACTCAAATAATGTGCACACCATATAATGTAGGTCGTTTGTTACTGCAGTGGGGACAGAAAACTCCAAAAGAAAGTGAACATCATAGAATGCAGGTCCTGGTCACCACATTGAGAGAAAGCACCCTGAATAATGTGCACACCATTCAATACAGGACCTGAGGTGACAGGTTACGTCAGCAGAAACAGAAAGCACTCTAAATAATGTGCACACCGTATAATGAAGATCCCTGGTTACTACACGAAGGATAGAAAACGCCATATATAATGTGCACACCATATAATGCAGGTCCCTTGTAACTGCAGTAGGGACAGAAAACGTCAAACAACTGTGCAAACCATAAAATGCAGGGCCCTCGTACGATACGTAGGAGAGAACATGCTCTAAATAACGTGCAAACCATATGATGAACGCTCCTGGTTACGGCACCAAAGAGAAACAATAACCTGAATTATGTGCACACCATAGAATGCAGGTACCGGGTAAGATACTTAGGAGAGAAAACGCTCTCAATAATGTGCACACCATTGAATGCAGATCCCTCGTTTCGACACCAAGGAGAGAAAACGCAGGTCCCTTGTAAAGACAGTGGGGATTGATTAATTAAATGGTGTTTTACGCCGCTTTCAACATTATTTCAGCACGGCGACAGCTCACATATTCATATATGTCCTTGAACTGGTTTCACTAGTCCTAGGCTGGGGCTTTGACGTGTCTTGCCCAAGGACACTCCCACAAAACCCCATTGCTTCCAGTAAGGATAGACTCAAGGTATCAAGGTTGCGAGTCGTACCTTTTTCCACATATCCGCAAAAGGAGAGGAGGCGCGAAAAACTGCGCACACGATATTCTATATTGCAGGTCCTTTGTATCTGCAGTAGGGACAGAAAACTCCCGAAAGAAGGTGCACATCATATAATGCAGATAACCGGGTTACGACAGCAAGGAGTGAATACACTCTAAATATGTGCAGACTATAATGCAGGTCCCTTGTAACTGCAGTAGGGACAGCCAAACGCGGAACAACTGAGCACACCACATAATGCAGGTCACAAGTTACGTCAGTCGGGACAGAAAACGCTCTGTCCCGCGAGATAAATTATGTGCACAATATACAATGCGGATCCGATGAAAGTGCAGTAGCGACAGGAAACGGGAAGGAGAAGAAGAAGGAGAAGAAGAAGAAAAAGTGCACATCATAGAATGCAAATGTGCACACCATAGAATGCAGGTCCCTGGCGACTGCTGTAGGGACAGAACACGCTCCAAATATAATTATAATGATGTACACACCATTGAATGCAGGTCTCTAAAAATTAAGAACAGTAGGCTATGAACAGAAAACGCTGTAAATAATGTTTACATCATACAGTGCATGTCTCTTGATGGTGCAGTGGGGACAACAAACGCCCAATAACTATGCACAACAAAGAATGCAGGTCCCTTGTAATAACAGAGGCAGAAAACGCTTAAAATAATATGCACACCATACAATGCCTGCACAGGTCCCTTGAAAGTGCATTAGGGACAGGGAACGCCAAAAACTGTGCACACAATAGAATGCAGGTCCTTGATTACAACAGTAGAAACAAAAACCGCTCTAATCAAATGATGTGCACACCACTGAATACAGGTCCTAGGTTATGGCACTTGGCAGTTAATGTGGTTGTCACTCCGTGTAAATACGAGTATGTAAAATGTCTCGTAATAACTGGAAAACATTTGGGAAAATAAGTAATTGTAGTAAATATTATGTATTAACATGTTCCAGACACTTTTTATGGAAAAAGATTATCAATATTTTTGTGTATTGGGCATCTTGAAGTGTCTTTGGGTACTTTGGGGTGTATAGACAGAACCCAAAAGACGTATCCTTACGGCTAAAGAGGCGGAGACCTATCCGTATACAGTAAAAGAGGCGTGACCAAATTGACTTTTGATTGATTACCATTGCATGGTGTGTATGCATATATGGTGTGTAACTAGAACCAATATTGGAACCTAGAGTTACCTCTCTTCCATAAAACTCTTCATTTTGGAGTATTTCCTAACAATAACAGCGTTTCATGACTCATTTCCTACAACTTTATTTTTCAACGATTTGTGTCATCCACGTATACTGACAGGGGTGAATAACATTGGACAGGTAAAATACAAAAGTTGGTTGATTTGAAACCACTAGCTTCATCCGATAATATGTTTCTCAGAGGATGTTATCATCCCTTGATATGGTTGACTAATGGCAACTTGGATCTTTTGTTAGGCTCACGTCAAGTTTAATCCTTTACCAGACGACAAAATTATAGCCATGTCCAGATTGAAAGCATTTGCAGACGGCAATTTCAGTGTGGCTCAAATGGAGGAATTTTTATTTGTTATGGTTTAAAACATTGTGGGAAAAAAGGCTTCTTTCCCAGGGTCGTTAAAAGGCGGCATCATGCGGTAAAGGGTTAACTTACAGTAGTGCGAACATTTAGACATATACATGCTTATTTACCTTTCAACATTTAGAGCATTGTCAGGTATATTGGGACAGCTAAGGATTTGTTTTCACAATTATTTTAATTATGCGCAAAACGGTTTTAACTATGAAAATTTAGAAAACCTTACCGTATCCCGTCGTTTATTTTGGGAACTCGGCATTAGCATAACTAAAATCATTGTAATATAAACTAGCTTAAAGGTGAACGTACGGAGTTAGTTTTGGGACATGTCTGGAATTTTCGGACATGATGGAAGGTATATTCGGACACCTTGTAATTCTTTAAAAAATAGTTATCATGAAACTCTTAAAGGGGTTAACCTCCAGATTTGGGGTCAAATTTCAAAAAGTGTAATTCCTAGTCCATTAATTATAGAAGTGAAAGGATGCATATATTTCTGGCAATATCTAATGCGGATACTGTCTGCAACAAAGTACTTTCACATGTAGTTTTGCATCGCCAATTTACTCCACTACGCAACGGGGTAGACTTTTCTCTTATAGGTACGTGTATTTCTGAGTCACTCTTGTGATCATTTTTTTACGTCAGAAATATTACAATATGCTTCCTTTCACTTCTATAATCAATGGACTAGAAAGTGCACATTTTGAAATTTTACCAAAAATCTAGAGGTTAATTGCTTTAACAAAATTCTAAACGAGAATGCTTAACAATGGTTTTCTGGACTCAACAGGGTTGTTTCAACACCATACTTCAAACCATTACTTTAGTTAAAGCTAGTAATGAGACAAAGTTAACAGTAGTCGCATTCAAACTCCAGATCAGCAATTTCAACCTCACTCATGGACAATAAGTTAATAGGTTTAACACATGCTCGGTGAAGCCATCTGCAGCATGAGTGACAAACTATCCAGTCTTCAGTTTTGTTGTCATATGGGGATTCACCGGCATAACAAGCTTGCTTGATATTAATGGCAAAGTCGGCTGAATCATCATCGTCCAAATGAGCTTTATTAAAACCCATATGAATCAGTATGGTTTGGAAAAATGAAGGACAGTCATGATTTTTGCATAAAAAACTATGCAACATGATTTCTGGTTCGAAAATACCTGATTCCATTAAAATTATGTAGGTTGTTTTGGAACCACTTAGGAAACAGAATCGAGTCTAGCTAGAAGAATGCAGACGCTCTTCAACTGTTCTAGGCATGTTTGTATCTGGTAAATATCACTTTAAAATGGCAAAGGGCTGCTTTTTGTTGACTTATTGTATTAAGAATTAATCATATTTTTTAGCGATGTACTTAAAAAAAAAAATCTACATTTATCTTTATATTATTTTGTGAAAATGTTGATACATAAATGGACGTGCAGATAATGGATCAGACGCTTGAAAAAAAGGATGGTTCGTTTGTGTGTTCCTGTTCATCACGTTAATCGAACAATGCTCATAAACGAAATTATACGATGTGTCCCAAAACTACCTATGGTTCGTGAATACCATACAATGCTCTATCTATTGGACATTTCACATTTTATTTTTCTTTTGTGTGCAATGTCTTAACCCTTTCCCAAACAAGCCCTGGTTTTCACGTGTCTGCAGTACAAGTCTTTTGAAAACACTGTGGGAAAAGGAGAAATTGCTCGTAACGAGCAATTTCTCCTTTTACCACAGTGTTTTCTACCCTTTTTGAGACCTTTCTGCCATTTTCATCAAATTTAAAATTGTCGTCTGCAAACTCTTTCAAGTTGGACCAGTCCAAAATTTGTCGTTTGGGAAAGAGTTAATAAAGTTCCCATTCAATGACTCAGTTCTATGTACAGCAAATTCAATCTCCATGCTTCCCAAATCTCCTGATTTTATCGGGAGTCTCCCGATTCAAGACAAATTACCTGATCACCCCGACAGATAATTAAAAAACCCAATATGAAAAAAAATGTAATATAAGGGTAAAAAGGGTGTGATATACAGAGAATGGATGGTTGGTGCCTTGGATGGGTTAAGTTATCGGGCAAGGCGGAGGAATTTATCTGGTGAGCCGAAGGCAAACCGGATAAATCCAGAACCGAGCCAGATAAACTTAAACCATCCAAGACACCAACCATCTATTTATCCTGTCATGCACTGTAAAACAACAAAACAAAACTAAACAGTCCTACGTACAAGCCCACTTTCCCTGAAAATCCAAGATTCTGGTGGAACAGTTACCCTGTCAACCACCCTGATAGGACAGTATAATTTATTGCATGTAATTAGTCCCAACCAGTCTGACCAGAAACTCTATTCTCAGGGTCATTGTGTGAAACTTGATCCTAAAACTGATAAGCCCTGGAGAATCGTGCATTTATAGAACTTCAAATCTGTGCTTTCTTCCAGGGAGCAATTCTGAAAATATTTCAACTTCTATTGTGTTAGAGGGATGTGAGCTTGTAGAGTGTGTTAACCTTTTTACGTATCAAAAACTTTTGCAGTTTGCTTTTGAGTGTTGAATCAGGGGTTAATATTGCAGAACTTTGAGGACCCAAGAAAATGTACATGTACTTAAAATGTTTTTGGTTCAAGTATTTTAATATATCATTATTGTCTAAAGCACAATGGAAATTGGAGAAATTTAGATAAAGCCCATGCAACATGAACTTCTAAGTTGAAATAAGCCTGTCTTTCAAATTATAATCCATCTACATTTCACTTGTGACTTCTTTAGTATATGGTTGCTTTTGTGGCCAGAATAGGTCAAGATCTAGCTGCACAGGATATGCAATGCAGAGACATTCTTTCCAAATGAATTTTGTCATCAGCAAATGTTTTTCTTCAAATTAAATGTAACTCAAACATGAAATGTCTTTCATGGGGTAGAAAACATTGTGGGGAAAAGGAGAAAATGAGGGTTACCAGCATTTTCTCATTTTCAAAGGCATTTTTTTTCAGGGTTGTTGAAAGTTGAAGTTGTGAGGTAAAGGGTTAAGGGAGACCTCTATGGCTCTGTCTTTAGGACCTTTGACAGGAAATCATGAAGTCTAGGTTTGATCCCTGCTGATGGTCCTGATAAAGTAGTAGTGTCCTTGAGCAATACATCACAGAGTCTCGGCCTACTGCTAGTGGAACTCCACCTTCAGTAGCCAAGGATGACAATCAGCATGTTGCTCTATTCATTTTTGGTCGATCGAGTTGAAATCTGTATTTACCACAATAGGCCAACAATTGGATTTTGAGTGGTGCTTTTACAGTAGACTGCAACCAACAATTACATGTATCGTGGGGATTACGAATTTCAACTGGATCAGCAAAGATTTCCACAATGTAAACATTTCCGGTTTTACAGTATACATCATCTTCTTTGCTGTTAGTTTAAACATACTCATTTTACGTCGATTGAGAAACAAGTTCTAACAACTTAAGCTAATCTCTCTTGATTCTGCTTCCTGGGTACTACACTAGTACTTGCAGCGAATGTGTGGACCAATAAACAATCCCAAAGTTGACACCTGCTATGGGTATCAAACTTTGGACCTAATGGTTATGAAGTCGATGCTCTCCTTCACAACCACAGACATCACTTTGCTGTTAGAAAGTCTGATTATCAAAATCTCATTTTTATCAATATTCATGAGCTGAAAGAATGACTTTTGAAACAGCTTTTTGTTCCATTTAAAATTCTTCATCTTGGAGTCTCACTATGATTACTATTTGGAGATTTTATGGCAGAAATAGGTGATCTTTTGACAAAAATTAGGCCAGGAAAAGCCTTTATTACAAGTGATTTGTAATGGATGAGTTGTAAAATAATCCAAGTATTGTGGATAACTGATGATGCCAAAAATGCAATCTGAACCTATGTAAGAACTGTCTGGAGTGAGCATACTAATATAAATCAAAATTTAGTGGAGAAGAAGATCAGAGAAATCTTTTTTGTTTTGAAACTGAGTAAGATTACCTTGTTTTGCACCCTACATTCATATTACAACCTCATATGATTTGCTTTATGAGGTGGCGCCTCTGAAAACATGTGTTCATGATTGGGTATAGTAGCTACAATGAAATTTGACCTCATGCTTTCTCAATCACTGTCACAAAATATAAGTTACAGAAACAGAAGGGCTCTGAAAGTCTCGAATATTACAACTTGACAGCTAATTAGCACAGAGATGGCGAGCACTTTGGTGATATGTGTGTATATGAAGAAAAACATGTTAACAAATTCAATTGCATACATAGTATCTATTGATTCAGCCTAGCATGGACATCCCCAGACTATCTTTTTACTTTAGTATAATTATGGACCTCTCACCTGAATTTTGGCCATATTCAAACTCAGTTAAGATACCAAAACAAATTGGGTGTGAAGAGTTTAAATTTTGACCAATTGGAAGTAGCCCAATAGAGGTCACTTAGTATTAAAATTCTTGTTGCAGAGTCTGGCCTCTGGAAAATGATACCGAAATACTAGATGTCACTCTTTCTTCATGATCCGGACTAGATTGTGGCCTCGAAAATTACTTTTTTTCAAGGGATCAATCCAACACATTTAACTTTTATGCGATCATTCCAACTTTTTCAACAAAGCATAGTTACATGTAAATTCATGTTGCAACTTGACATCAAGAAATAATCTGAACAGTCAGAATTTGAACAGAATTGTAGTCTGCAAACTGACCCTGCTGTAATAAAGTACCTAGATGACCTAGTCTCTACTTTTCTTACAATGGAGGGCTTGGCATCAACCGCATTATCAAGTAACTGTAACCAGTATTAAACCTGGAGGGCATTATAGTGTCAATGACTTTCATGAATTGTAATGGCATTGTATTATGGGCCAAAAGTGCTTCCTTCTTTAGACAGATGAAAGGGATCAAACTGGCCTTATGAGGCAGATTGAATACTGACAAAATGGCATTTTTCTATATGATTCCTGGGTCACCCACAAGCACTTGGGCTAAGAAATGGTCTCTTCACTAGTAGTGTATTTATTCCTTTTTTCGAATCATTTAAAAATATGTAAATGGAAAAACTGATGTAGTTTCAACTCCCAGCACTGATAAGGTTTCCTGAGATTGGACTTGTTAATCTGGTTTTTAAGGCAAACAGCATTGTCTTTAAAGCTTGCCAAACCAAATATGCAGCTTGAGTGTGATCAAAATTTGATTATAGAATTAAAAAAAAGGCTTGTGTGGTGAACTTTTCAAGAGTTTAAAGGGAACTTTTCAGATTCTTAAAACTTCCTAAACATTTAAAAAAAATGATTCATCACTAGGCAAGGCAATAGATAGCAAACTATCAAAAAAGAAGAAAGAAAAATTGTAAGACAAAAAATCTAAGGTATTTCCTTGGCTATGAAGCCTTATAAGTTACTTATAGATTTGCAGCAAAATTTCACAAACGCTTGTGCAATTGGCCTATGATCAATATAACATATGACGATTATGCCCGACTGTATTCCAAATAAGTGCAATAATATAATTCTGATCTCATGAAAACAGACACAGTTACTGATTGCAAAGGGACTAACCCATCATTTTACCACCAAATTTGCACCTTTTTCCTGAATGTAACTCCCAAATTTCTTTATTTTTGCACAGAAAATAATATTTGGTAACTCTTATTAGTCTTTCACAAGAAAATTGATTTGCAGCAAAAAAAGGCCTCTTTCACCTCACGAGATAGCCTTAAATGCCATATTAAACACTGTCCAAGATCATCAAAACAAATTTTCAGAACAAGTTTCTCCATGGAAAAAGGGACAACAGTTATTATATCCTCTTGAGGATTTGCAGGGAAAATGTTTTCAATAGAAGATGAACAATGAAGCAAAGTAGCACAAAGCCTGACCTGAAGCTTTTACGCAAATCTGCTTTTCAGGACTTTCAGTCCTTTGATTTTGCAAAAAGTTATCTACAGAGAAGTTGTAGATGAAAAACATTTATTTCTCAATCAAACAGTGTTTTCAAACTCTTTCTTGGTATTTTTTTGTATTTTCATTAAACATGTAAATAGGGCCTTTTTTATTTCTAAATTTTTTATCCCGACTGGTTTTGTTGATCTTTCTTTTTTTAGACTTTGAAAAGTCCTAAAACAGAGACAAGTTTTACAGGTAAAAAAGGGTCTGTCTGCAGTAATGCATAGCCCCAGAGTTGTTCATCTTATCTTCAAATATCTCCCAGGGGATGGGGGTCAGAGACAGGGCTGTTAGGATTTTGGGCTGACCAAGACATTAATGGGCCATTATAGTGATTATCAGGCTATTAACATAACAGTTTCCAAAAGTACTGCTGTCCTCAAATCTGAGGACGGATTTGGGCTTGTACGTAGGACTGTAAAAACAAACATTGATATATAGGACATACCTTTTATTCAATATTTTATGGTACTGACAACATTCTGGAGCCGAGCCAGATAAACTTTCCAGTCCAAGACACTAACCATCTATTCTTCAGCTTTCCAAGTCAAAGAAACTATTATATTTATTCTGTTTCTCATTTACAATCCAAAATCTGACTAGATAGAATATTTCGCTCGAAATTAAGGCACGTGTTGACATCTTTCTTACTTTGAGTACAACAGGAAAAACAAAACACAAATGGCGAACTGTGTAAAGCACTCTGGATATGCAGCTGCAATGATGACATGAATGATATTGACTACGTCATAAATGTGACATTTACCCGCAGAAGGAGTTTGCGGTGAAGAATTTTATAACATCGTAGATAATAAGAAACATCAACATAGGCGTTGAATTTTAAGCAATAATTATACTGTAAAATATTGATTATGTGTACCAGCACCTAAAAAAAAGTTGTCTCGGCTGGTCACATGACCAAGTAGCCTAATAAACCTTGATCATGTGACTAACTGACATAATAAACCTAGTCACGTGGTCAAGTAACCATATATCACCAAGTTTATATGACCCCATGTTATACGACGGGATTTATAGGAGCTGACAGGATAAATTTGTACCCAAGGTACATATATATCCAAAGTTGACAGGTAGATCAAGTTGACGTCATAAGTGTATTTCACGGTAAATTAGGTTCGTTGTCTATACTATAAAATAGAAATCAAGATACTGAGGTTTAGCGATCGATGATCGTGAAACAATCAAATTTGGGAGTGGGCCAAGGTTCTTTTCAGCGCAGAAATGAATGATGATTTATGCAGACAAAAATTATACTAAAAAGATAGTTACCAGCAATTCGAGTCAGATTATAAGGTGTTGAATTGAGACATCTGTTTGCTATAAGGAGTACCAAAGAGAATGAATAATGTTACCATAAAATGTGGTACTATGTAGTCTATTTTTAAAGCTAAAAGATTATTGGTACACTATAAAATGGCAGAATATCTTTTGAAAAAAATAAGATCTATGTCAAAATTATATGATATACTTAAAAACAGTGAAAACGCAATAGACAGCGTAGAATTTGATAATCAACATTACCATAGTCATTGCTTTCTATGTATTTATGACTTTAATTTTAATCTCTAAATATTCACATACATTTGATAAACAATAATATTTAATAAAGAATAAAAAGAAATAAATCATAAACCAGACTTTTGCTTAACCCTTTCCCAAACAAGCCCTGGGTTTCACGTGTCTGAAGTACAAGTCTTTTCAAAACACTGTGGGAAAAGGAGAAATTGCTCATAACGAGCAATTTCTCCTTTTCCCACAGTGTTTTCTACCCTTTTTGAGAACTTCCTGCCATTTTCATCAAATTTAAAATTGTCGTCTGCAAACTCTTTGAATTTGGACCAGTCCAAAATTTGTCGTTTGGGAAAGGGTTAATTATAAAGATATTTGACCTAGAATGGTTTAAAATGATCTTTAGAGACACCTTCCGGTATGCCTCAAAAAGTCTCCCCATTGAAACCCCAAATCTCCCCCCCTTTGAAACTCTCAGGAGCCCCTTTTGGTTTTCAAAAAAGTTGGGAAGCATGGATCTCTCCAAAACCAGCATTTTTACGAAAAAAAACTTGATTTACCTTTAGGAGCAACTTGATTTGAAAATATTCAGCTGCTGTCTAAATAAGCAACGGGCAGATTCGTTCAGAATTCAATCAAATCAGTTTCATGTCGGATTGCCGACAGAGTAGCTGCCACGTTTGCAGTCATGCAGACGGTTGCATAACAAACCAGAATTCACTAGAGATTTTTTAATGAAATCTATTTCAATAATCAAACAAGACCATGCTAAATAAAATTTTGTTTTAAAAAAAATGTTATACAATTCTGTAAGATGCATCACCCTGTTTATGGTGGTTCATTCGGAGTGATCTAATCTCTTCCACAGCAATTCATAACAAAATGGAGTGGTGTTGAATTGGAATCGATTTAGTTCATAAATTGGCAAGTTTTGTACAAATATCCCTTTTCAGTTGAGAAATTATTCATTAATCTTACTTGTAATTATTTAATTGAACAAGTTCAGTTAACTTTTTACTAAACAGCAAAATTTTAGACCAGTCCCGATTGAAAGCATTTGCAGACGACAATCTAAATGTGGCTCAAATGATAAATTTGTCTTGGATTGGGTAGAAAACATTGTGGCAAAAGGAGAAAATGCTGGTTACCACAATGTTTTCAAAAGGCTTCTTCCTCAGGGTCAGTATGACTTGGGATTGTGTGGTAAAGGGTTAAAAGTATCCAAATTTGCTGTTCAGACAGCGACAAAATTTGACGTCAGAGTTTGTGAAAGGAAATTATGAAGGATCTGATAAGACCCTACGTACATGATGAATGTCAAAATAAAAAATAACGTATGTAGGGGCTTATAAATTGCTAAACCCTTAAGCTGCTAAATAAATGAAACGAAAATTTCGACTCAATATAGAAAAAAACAAATATTGAGATTTCAAAGTTGATTTCACACAAAAAAAAAAACCTATTCAGACAGTGTAGATCAAAGATCGGATTGCACATCCTGTGCATTGCTTGCAGATGCTCTATTTTAGAGATGTCCAAAATATTGTCATATGGTGAAGAGTTAAGATCACTGATAAAAACCGTATCACAATATTAGGGTTTGTCTTTGAACAGGTGGGAAACATTGTGGGAAAAGGAGAAAACGCTGGCTACCAGCATCTTCTCCTTTTTCCACAAAATGTTTTTAGAAGCCCTCTTCTTCAGGGGTTAATACTTGGTATTGTTTGGTAAAGGATTAAAGCATGTTTTTCCCAATTCCTACAAGGCAGCAGTAATGATTAGCACATAATCTATAGCCAGGGCATTAATTTTGCTCTTCCAAGGACTTTTTATGGACAGAAAAATAATTTATGTTCTCTCAAGGCTTATGAGTCAGTCTGAATAAAATAAGGAACATTTCCTAACTTGGTTCAACTGACTGAATTTCAACTTTCATTTCTGGAAAATCGGACGAAAAAGAAAAGTTGAAGTTACTTTTGCCCTATATCACACAATTCCAACTTTGGAAAGAAAGAAAGAAAACTTTGGAAAACACTGTTAGAAAAGGAGAAAATGCTATTAATCAGCATTTTCTCCCACTATGTTTTCTACCCAATCAAAGACAAGTTCCATTATTTGAACCACATTCAAATTGTCATCTGCAAATGATTTCAGTTTGTAAAAGTCTATTTATCTACAATGTATATATTTTGTTTGTGTCATAAAGGGTTAAAGGCCCAATAGCAACCAAAAAAGAAATGCAGGTGTTTAACCTTTTACCACACAATCCCGAGTTTTAACGACCCTGTAAAAGAAACCTTTTGAAAACATTGTGGAAAAAGGAGAAAATGCTGGTAACCAGCATTTTCTCCTTTTTCCACAATGTTTTTACTCGATCAAAGACAGATTCCATCATTTGTGCCACACTGAATTTGTTGTCTGCAACTGGTTTCAATTTGGACCCGTCTGAATTTATTTTGTGTGGTAAAGAGTTAAATGCATTTAAATCATACCATTTAAAAGTGTGGAAAATATTGTGAAGATGACAATCTGTTGTTTTGTGGTCAGTTCAAGTGTTAGTTGCTGGCAACGAAAATGAATTTTAACATTAGGCAAAAAGTAAACAAAAGATAGAGTGACCTGGCAACTTTCAACCTAGTTTAGAAATTAATTTTTCTGCCTGCGACTAACACTCAGGTCGATTGTCAACTTCACAATAATTTCAGTGCTTTTAAATGGTATGGTTTAAATCTAAATGCATTTATACACCAGCTTTTTTGACTTTTGGCAGCTATTGTTACTTTAACCCTTTACCAGACGACAAAATTTTGGCCTTGTCCAAATTGAAAGCATTTGCAGACGACAATTTCTATGTGGCTGAAATGGTGCAATTTTTCTTTGATAGGGTAGAAAACTTTGTGGGAAAAGGATAAAATGCTGGTTACCAGCATTCTCTCCTTTTCCCACAATGTTTTCACAAGGTTTCTTTTCCAGGGGCGTCAAAAGGCGGCATCGTGCGGTAAAGGGTTAAGGTAATACCACTTTTCGTTGATGAAGAGTATAATAATATTTTTTACTAGCATATTAATTACCTGGTACATTTTATAAGGAATAACATTATTATATTGTCCATTTACCTTAATTGGAACCCCACCTTCTGATGAACCTTTTCTACTTCTGGAAATGATACACAGTACTATTATTCAAGGGTCTGCAATAACTAGAAACCAATATGCAGCCTATCAAGTTGAAGTACAGAAAACTTTATCAGCCAACTGATTGGTTGATTAATGAGACCTGGCTGGGTTGCTCTGTGGTTAGTGTATCTGACTCATGACCTGGTGGTTGCCAGTTCGATACCTGGATGAGGCAAACTTTCTTTACAGTGGTTTTTCACCTCTCACCTCTGATGCATGTGAGAACAATAGTCTGTGGCTTGGATAGAAAGTTCTGTCAGTACTGGACTGAGAAAGCCTGGAAACATACACGTAGATGCATTGACCACAATGACCTGACCTAAGCTGTTAAAGCCTCATTAAACTTCAATTTTATCAAACAAATTTATTGACAGTATGGTGTTCAACACCCTTTCAAAAGTTCAATTATCTTCGGTGGCCGATGCACCTATCCATACTTTACTAGGGTTTCTGTTACCAGTACTTCACACAATATTCATTCCAAGCCACCAGCAGCTTTCTCTCATAACTATCGTCAAAACAATGATCAGGGCTGACAGAGGAATTTGATCGGCCAAGGATGTGTAAATGAGTGCAGTTGGGCAACATGCTTTAGTAGTCAAGAAAAACTATATTGTATACTGCAGACCTCAGATAAAATGGAGTGATAGTACTCTAAAGCCATTATTTCTCTTCCAAACCCTATGTTGTGGGTACTCATTAGAATCGTCTCGATGAGACAATTCTAATGAGAATCCATAACACATGGTTTAGTGGAGAGCAGTTAATATTTTCAATTTTGAAATCAAAATCACTCCCTCTGTCTGGAGCTCTGGTACTATACTGCTATTTCTTACAGACTTTTACACAGAGAGATGTCTTTTTTGTCAAAGTTAGAGATGTATGAAAACCATCCACTCTACAGAGAGATCCTAAAAAACATCTTAAAGTCACAAATACAGATTCTGGTAAGTTATTTTTTATTTATGAGCCATTGGAATGCCTTGAACAACAAAGTAAAAAAAAGATAGAGCAACTTTTAACTCTTTACCAAATGGCAAAATTTTACACTAGTCCAAATTGAAAGCATTTGCAGATGACAAAATATATGTGACTAAAAAATTGAAATTTGTCTTGGGAAGGGTAGAAAACCTTGTGAGAAAAGGAGAAAATGCTGGTATCCAGCATTTTCTCCGTTTCCCACAATGTTTTCAAAGTCTTGTTTCTTCACGGTTGTTAAAAGTTGGGATTGTGTGGTAAAGAGTTAACCTAGTTTAAAATTCTTACATCTGCCAGTGACTTACACTAGGGCCAAAATAATTGTCATCTTCTCAATAATTTCCATACTTTTAACCCTTTACCAAACAATCCCTGGTTTTCACGACCCTTGGAAAGAATACTTTTGAAAACATTGTGGGAAAAGGAAAAAATGCTGGTAACCAGCATTTTCTCCTTTTCCCACAATGTTTTCTACTCTATCAGAGAGCTTAAGCTCATTTGTACAAACTTTGACTTCGTCAGCTGCAGATGTTTTGAATTTGAAAGAGTCTAAAATTTGTCATTTGGGAAAGGGTTAAATGGGATGATTTAAATTTAACTCGTAAGCTGCTAAATAAAAATGAAACAAAACTTTCAAGCCGATTGTAAAAACTCAATTTTTGCTATTTCAGAGTTATTTGTTGGGGGAAAATATTTCCATATCGGACAGTGTAGATCCAAGATCAGACCGCACGTTCTGTCCGCAAAAGGTCAGTGAGTTGCAGTCAGCAGCTTTAGGGTTAATTGTGATTTAACTCCCACATTGTCTAATTTTGATTACCACTGGGCCTTTATCATCAGATGAAGTGTTAATGTTCGTTTAGGTTGACCAGCTATCAACTAAGATTGGGGAAGAAACAGTGATACTGACTGCTAGTCTGGACGATGGAAAAATTACAGACATCGGAACAGAGTGTGGTCGAGACTTTCTGAAAGGTCACAATGATATCAAAGTTAACTTTTTAGGATTTTGTATGAAACGTAAGCAGTCTTTATAGATCCACAAAATTAACCGTTAATCCTTTACACAATCCTGACTTTTAACAACCCTGAGAAAGAAAGCTTTTGAAAACATTATGGGAAAAGGTGAACTTTTTCCCACCTTGTTTTCTACCCAACCCAGAAGAAATTTAAATTTCTTAGTCACGTTTATTTTGTTGTCTGCAAATGCTTTCAGTTTGGACCTGTCTTAAATTTTGACATGTTGTGAAGAGTTAACCTGTTAAATTTAGTCTGAAAAAAAATATTGCTATTTCAAAGTTTTGGGGGGGGGGGGGAATATCTTCTTGTCAGACATTTTAGATTCAAGATCAAAGTGCACTTTCTGTGCAGTCTGATCTTGATCTACCCTGTCCACAAAAGGTCCTTGAGTCAGTGTTAGCAGCCTAGGGGTTAATATTGTAAAGGTAAAACTAGAATCAGCTTGTGTATTCATCTGTATTTGGTATGCAGATAGGTATGTTGGTAGCTCAAATATTTTTGAAAAAAGGACGGATGTAATATTATAACCCTGTCATTGTCTGCCTCAGCATTTTGTGAAAACTTTGACATTTTCTTACATCTCTGTTGACAACTTAAACCCTGAAAGCGCCTTTTTTCACTACCATAGTTGCCTTTGCGGCAAGTATAGATCAAGATCAGCCACAAAATGTGCTGTCTGTTCTTTGATCCACACTGTCTACTGTGCTGAAACAGTACAGACATAAGGCTGCCACAACATGCAATTGACTGGGTATTATTTTACAATTAAAATGTCCATTTGGTTTATTCAGAAATCTAATGGTTAACTCTTTACAGCACAATGCCGACTTTTAATGTGCCTGAGAAAGGAGGCTTTAGAAAGCATTGTGGGAAAAGGAGAAAATGCTGGTAACCAGCATCTTCCTCCTTTCCCACAATGTTTCCTACCGTATGAAAGACAGTTTTTATGTTTTGAGTAACATTTAATTTGTTATCTGCAAATTCTTTCAATTTGGACAAAGCTAAAATTTTGTTGTCTGGTGAAGAGTTATTTTTGTTTTAAATATATTCATTGGTCTGCCAGTCACTGGAACCCTTACTACCTTCCTTTCACAGCCAAGCCCCAGTAGCTTAGTCGGTAGCATACGGGACTTTAGAACAGAAGGTCGCTGGTTTGATCCCCGGCTTGGCCAATTTCTGGTTTTGAATCGTAAATTTCCTGTACATGTCCATAATACCCTTGGAATATTGCAAGATAACTGTGCAGTCTATGGCTGACTGTATTTGACCTATGCCTTTTTTGTAATGGGGTAAACAAAGAAAATAGATACTGAAAAAGGTGGTAGGACAAAATTGTATGAAAGTTTACAGTCGACTGTAAACCAGTTTTCCACTCACCAAAGTTCTATTCCTTGGATAAATCTCTTTGGTTTCTTTATCCCTTACACCACATATATTGGTAACTTATCTCTGTTTATACAGCTGACTAAATTCTGAACCATTCTACAGTCTCTTAAATTTTAATTGCAGTTTTTCTCTGTTGCTATAAGCATGTATCTTTGATCAGTATTTCATACACAGAACTGTTTACTTTTGGTGACTGACAGGCCTATAATGATTTTAAGTTATCATCAAAATAAAAAGAATATTTTCTAACATGCTGGAAGTTCATGATCTGTTTATTATACTGTTTCAGGCTATTTAGAGAATCAAACAAAAGGGAGAGACACTGTATTAAGACAAAGTAAATCCAGTCCAGACAAATCCAGCAACAACACAGGTAAACATGTTAGAATCTGTTTTCCAATATTAGTTGTTTGGTCAGGTGGCAGGGCACTTTGGAACTTGTTCACAGCTGTGACTTAATTTCGGCTCTTGGCAACATGATTTGCCACAGTTGTGAACGAGTTTCAAAGTGCCCTGCCACCTGAATGGACAGCAAATATATTATACTGCAAAATTTCCAACATGTAGTCAAGTTTCCTGTTTTATGGTCTCACGATCGAGTATGCTTATGAAATTGAATTTACCATTACAGTGCCCAAACACACTGAAAACTGACGTCACTGAAAACTGACAGCACTGAAAATTCTGTAAAACATGCAGTTCGGTGTATGAAGTCACTGCGATTAAAATCCCAACTTTTGAGAACCCTGAGGAAGACAGGCATTGAAAATGTTCTGGGAAAAGGCATTTTCTGCTTTTCCCACAATGTTTTCTACCCTATGAAAGACAAATTTCATGTTTTTAGCAACATTTCCTTACATGTCTGCACCACATACATTCCTTTGGGATAAGACTAAAATTTTGTCATGTTGTGAAGAGTTATACTGTTTTTTTTAAAACATGGAGGATGATATGTTTTCAAAAAAGGCTTTGAAATTACCAAGAGTTTTTTGAATTTAGTTATCACTACACCTGGGCCTGTATTCGCCAACATTTCTTGAGAAAATTCTTAGTCTTATTTTCCAAGATTTTCTAATTTAGAAAGTAACACAACTTCTGATGGGCTAAACCGTTTGGTTTAGCCAATCAGAAGTTGTGTTACTTTCAAATGTAGAACGTTCTTAAGAATGGTTGGTGAATACAGACCCTGGATTAAATGAAGTGAAGTGAGGCTAGGAAATCATGAAATGTTACTGCTAGCGGATTATGACCTAAAATGAGGGTAGAAAATTTTCAGTGCCCAAAGATAATATGGAAGTAATTTAGCACTCAATACGCAGTGCTATTTTCCAAAACTACCTCAATTTATTGACTGGAATGAGGATAGGAAATTATCAGCTTGCACATAGATTATCAAAATGATATGAGCCATGCTCTGGCAAAAGGAAGTTTAATACATCTCCCTGATGCATTATAACAAGCATTTATCACATAATTATGGATCCATAAAATCTTTTTGATTAACCCTTTACCACACAGTCCCAACTTTTAACAACCCTGAAGAAGACGTCTTTTGAAACCATAGTAGAAAAAGGAGAAAATGCTGGTAACCAGCATTTTCTCCTTTTCCTACAATGTTTTCTTCCATATCAAAGATGGAAATCATCATTTGTCTACATTAATTTTGTCGTCTGCAAATGCTTTCAATTTGGTCAAGTCAAAAATTTTGTCGTTTGGTAAAGAGTTAACAGCCAACAGAATCATGAGGTAGACAGGTCCTTTGACGTGCAGAAAAATTGACCAATAGCAAAAAGTTTCGACATGGGTTGCGCAGGCTGACCTTGGTTGATAACTTTTTGCAGTGCACTAAAACCTCTTTCCACAGAGCATGGTTCATTTACATGCATCAGAATACCTTGATTATTTGAACTAGGAAAAGGCCAGAAAATTATCAACATAAACAAATTAGGTGATTTCACTTCTATTTGTTTCATTATGTTTTGAGAAAGATTTCTGTCTTGAAGTTTTTAACAGAAAGTCTCGGCCAATGAAATGGATTACATGCATCTTGGAATTTAATTTGAATTAATAAACATCAGTGAGCGATATAGCTCTCTATAAAGTCTGATCATGATCAGCACTCTTTGCTAGATCACCAGGTACTGTGCTCTACACTTTGATCCTATACCAAACGACAAAATTTTAAGACTTGCCGAAATTGACAGGTTTTGCAGTCAACCGAATAAATGTGACTCAAAAAATAAAAATTTGACTTTGGAAGGGTAGAAAACATAACGGGAAAAGGAGAAAATGATGGTCACCAGCATTTTCTTCTTTTCAGTTAATGTTTTCAGAAGGCTTCTCCTTCAGGGTTGTTTGTGCTCGGTACTGAGTGGTAAAGGGTCAAAGACCAACTGAGATTTATTGCTAGGAATATACATCTGTTCAATTCACAAAATTGCATAGATGCTTTGTTTTGCATGTTCTGTAGAAGCCGAAATCCATGAGTGCTCACCAAAGACTGTAACAAACAAGCACAAGGTCAACAGAAATAAAGAAGATACATGCTCTGAGGAAACTGTGCAAGAGAAGAAGCCAGTATCTACAAACAGAGATATGCTGTCAGACATGGAGATACATCAAGGAAACGTCGACATAGACGTAAAACAGGAAGAGTTCGCACAAGATGGCTATACTGAAATGAGTACCCCTGTGAAGGATATGACCAAGGATGAACAGAGGAGGTTGTTCTCAAAATTGATCCAGGTTGATGATAATGACCCTGTCAATGGTATGAAGTATTTTATGAGCCATACTCTTTGAAAAGGGGGCTTAATGCATTTGCAAAAAGTATTGACCCATGCCAGCCTGCACAGGCTGACATAGGCCAAAACTTTTTGATGTCTTTAAATTTTCTGCATGATTCATTTGGTTGTTAATGAAAATGGATTTTAGGAATCCATAAGTATGTAATGACTTGCATGGTATAATGCAATACGGAGGTGCATTAAACCCCTTTTTCCCAGAGCATGGCTTAAACTATACGCTCTATAGTTCGACGAACTGTGTTACAGCGTTTGAGCCATGCTCTATGAAAAAGAGGCTTACTTCTTCCACAAAAAGTGTCAACCCATGTCAGCCTGTGCAGACTAATCTGTGTCGAAACTTTTTGCATTTGGTCAATTTTCTGCGAGTCAGAGGACCAGTCTACCTCATGATTCAGTTTGTTGTTATACAAAATTGATTTTATGGAACTACAATTATGTGATGACTTGCTTGGTATGGCTCATTGTGGAGATACTTTAAGCCCTCTTTTGCCAGAGCATGGCATATTTATATGACAAAAACAGTCGATTCAATACCAAATAACAAACCTGGCCAATTTTCTTGGACAATACAAAAAAAAAAAAAAGGGAATAAAACCAAGGCCAACATGACTTGGTCAATATCAAATTCAAAATGGATGTCAAATACAGGCAGTCAGTTTATAAAGATGTTATCAAGTATTTTTGTTTTGGATGATTTACAGTTCCGAGGTCTGCAGTATTCGCCTGAAGCCTTTTATCTGCAATTTGACCAATACCAAGTTTGTAACCCCATTGTATAGAAGAGAGTCTTTTATATGTCATACTTCTTTGCAGGGATTTTTCTACTAATCCTTAAGCTGCTAATCGCGACTTACTGACCTTTCGCAGACAGTGTAGATTAAGATCAGACTGCACAGAACATGCAGTCTGATCTTGGATCTACACTGTCCGATAAAGAGATATTTTTTCTCCAAAACCTAAGTTTGAAATAACACTATTTGGGTTTTTACTATCAGCTTGAAAATTTCATTTCACTTATTCAGCAGAATAAGGGTTAATTTTGAATTCGTCTTCATATTAAATATCAATAGGGACAGTTAGTTTCCTCTTCTCCATCTGTGTTATTCAACTAAGTTAGCTGAAACTTTGACAGAAGCCTTACAGACAGCCCCATATCTTGATGACCCTGAAAAAGACCAATATATTCTCCTTTTCCCACAGTGTTTTTAATTCTTTTAAAAAAAGTTCTTGATACTAGCATTTTCTCCTTTTCCCGCAATATTTTCTAAAGCTTTCTTCTTCAGGATTGTTAAAACATGGGAGTGTTTGGTAAAGGGTTAAAAGCATTGAAATAAGTCCGAGATCAATTTCTGCTGGTTCCTGACTTTCTGCATGACTTTTTTTTATAATGAGTGTCTGTCTAATCGGGGTTCATATTCACCAGCCATTCTTAAGAGTATATTTTGCCTTATGCTTTGCCCATTTGGGTAGTCGGCATATCTAACTCGTGACCTGGTGGTTGCAGTTTCGACACGCAGCTGAAGCAAGCTCTCTTTCCGGCGATTTTTCGCCTCTCACCTCTGATATCCTGATGCATCTGAGAAAAGTAGTCGGTGACTTCGAAAGAAAGTTGTGTCAGTGCTGGTGTGAGACAGCCAGGAAACGTGTAGGTGCACTGACCGCTGTGATATGACCTAAGCTGTTAAAACGATATTAAACTCCAATACAAAGGAACAAACAAATTATATTAGTTTTCAAGATTTTTTCATATTTAAAAGTAGCGCAACTTCTGTTTGGCCAAACCAAATGGTATAGCCAGTCAGAAGTTGTGTTACTTTCAAATTTAGAAAATTTTGGGGAATTAGATGTAAAACGCTCTTAAGAATAGTTGGTGAATACGGACCCAGGTCTATTTTTACCTCAAGGACTCTTTACCAGATCACAGAATTTTCAACATGACCAATATTGAAAGCATTTTTAGACAAAAAAAATTTCATGTGGCTTGAATGGTGAGATTTGTCTTTGAAAAGGATAGAAAACATTGAGTGAAAAGGAAACCGAATGTGTCTTGAATGATGAGATTCACTTTAGAAGGGAAGAAAACATTAGGGAAAAACAGAAATTGCTGATTACAAGCATTTTTCCCTTCTCCAACAGTGTTTTTAAAATACTTTTTTCTCATGTTTGTTAAAGCAATTGTTTAACCCTCCCCTCAACCATCATTTTAGCAACATTTGATTTGTATGGAAATGCTTTTAAATTGAACAATCCTGAGTGTTAACAAACGGAAAAAAAGAATTTTTTTTTAAAACATCATAGGAAGAAGAAAATGCTTTTTCTCACATTTTTTACTGCCCTTCAAAAACAGATTTCAATGCTTGAGTCACACTTATTTTGTTGTCAGCAATTGCTTTCAGTTTGGACAAATGTGAAGTTTTACTTTTGTGAGAAATCAACAAACTTTGTGAAGATTTCTTTGCCCAAGTTGTTAAACACTATACATGTGCTGATAGCTGATAGTGTTTACCCTTTCCCACACAATTCCAAGTTTCAATGACCATGAAGAATAAAAGTTTGGAAAACATTCTGGGGAAAGAAGAAAATACTGGTAACCAGCATTTTTTTCCTTTTACCCGCAATGTTTTCTACCCTATCGCTGGCAAATCCAATATTTAGAACCACATTTAGTTAGTCTCCTGCAAACGCTTTGGATTTGGACACATCCAAAAGTTTGTTGTTTGGTAAATAGTCAAGCTGCCAAGATGATTGATGCTCGAAAAAATATGATTGAGGTGTTTAATGCTATTTTCAGCATTATTTCAGTTATGCCATAAGGCATGCTTTCTTGGAGTTTCTTTTACCAGCAAACCACACAATGTTTTTTCCTCAGTACTGGCTGCTTTCCAAGATAACCATAGTCGAAACAATGGTCAGTGGCAAGAGAGGAATGAATCCTGTCTCAATGACAATCATCAGTCCTCAGAAAGAAATTGGCCTAGCCAGGGATCGAACCATGGATTCTCCGTTCTCAAGTGCTCTACACTATCGACTTAGCTACAGGGGCTTGGCTCTTGAAAAAATAATCTAACCAGTTTTAATAGTTAGACCTTGGTTATCGTAAAGCTTAGCCTTTTGAATGCTGTATATACGAAGGAGAGATTTTTAGATGAATGATGACACCAGACTGGTCTTAACCCTTAAGTTGGTTTTTCAGACAGTGTAGATCAAGATCAGACTGCACAGAAGGTGCAATCTGATATTTTATCTACACTGTCTGCTACTATATTGCATATTCTAATGGAAACAGCCTTAAAATAGCAATATTTCGGGCTGCCTTATCAGGCAGGTACAAGTCATCATTTCAGCGCTTTAACCCTATACTGCACAATGCCACCTTTTAACGCCCCTGAAGAATTAACCTTTTGACAACATTGCGGGAAAAGGAGAAAAAGCTGGTAACCAGTATTTTCTCCTTTTCCCACAATGTTTTCTACCCTATCAAAGAAAAAATGCACCATTTGAGCCACATTGAAATTGTTGTCTGCAAATGCTTTCAATTTGGACAAGGCCAAAAGTTTATTGTCAGGTAAAGGGTTAAGGGTCACTGTATATTGGTCGCAATGGCAACTATAGGTGCTTTAGGGGTTAAAATCTTACTACTATTTCAACGACGTTGTCTTTGTACAGGTACAACAATTATGAGAGACAATGATACAGCAATGTCTTGGTTTGATGATAGAGATCAAGCATTTAGCTTGCAGGATCAGATTACTTCAAAAAGGAAACAGAAAGCACCCAAAAGAAAGAAAATTGAATCTACTGGGTCTAATGTGAATGCTGTAGATTTAATAACATGTGAAACTGAGGATTCAGATACTGAGTTAGATCTGAGTAAAAAAGACTTGAATGCAAATGGAGTGGAGTATTTGTGGACAACAGATCAAATCAGAGATTTAAATCATTCTCCTATCAGAGTGCATGAGGATAAGAATGGTTTCAGACCCAGTGGGTTTGGTGTGATATCTCCAACAGGAACATATACTGAATATTCAATGGAAGAATCCCCATTGAGACATGATTTTAGCAAGTACGAAATCCATCACAATTCTAATGTACAAGGCAGCGAGTTGTTGGAAGAAATACCAAGGTCAAACAGAATTCCAGATACACATGGTGCAATACAATACAATTCCTATGCAGCTAACAATCGCCATGAGGTTTATGCAAAAACACACAGTCCGGTACCTCAGCCTGTTGATGGAGTGCTGGTCACCCGTGGAGCTGGACGGTTTGAAAAATTACTGAAATGTGAATTGTGTGGTAAAATATGCAGGACTAGTAACATGGCTCGGCATAAAAAAAGATACTGTCTTGGGGCTTCCAATAAGAAAATAAAGTATGACAATATACCAGCGGCTGATTTGCGTAGTTGTGTTATTGCTAATGAGAATAATTATCCGTTGAAGGCTTTATAGATTAGTCTGAAAAACACATGATCTGTGCTGTGGGAAAAGTGGGTTGCATCTCTAGATCAAATCTTAGAAAAACCATTTTGCCTTACAACCAACTGGATCATGAGGTACATGTAGTACGGTCCTTTGACATGCAGAAAATTAACTAATGGTAAAACTTTTGACTCATGTCAGCCTTAGTGGACTGTGCAGGCTGACATGGTTGGATACTTTTTGCAAATCCATTAAATCCTGTTTACAGAGGATGGGCCACATGTAGTTTCATTAACAGCATTATTGTAAAGGGTATATTTGGACTTGGTACAAGTTACGCCAAACAAGAAATATTTGAAGGAAAGGAAAATATTCTTTTGTAAGGGTTTACAAAGTGATACAAAGATTTCATGACCCTCAGAAAGATGGCTTCTGAAAACATTGTTAACCCTTTACCATACAGTCCCGACTTTCAACGACCCTGAGAAATAAGGCTTTTGAAAACATTGTGGGAAAAGGAGAAAATGCTGGTAACCAGCATTTTCTCCTTTTTCTCACTTTGTTTTCTACCCTATCAAAGGCAAATTCCACTATTTGAGCCACATTTGAATTGTCATCTGCAAATGCTTTCAATTTGGACTGGTCTAAAATTTTATCATGTGGTAAAGACTTAACTGAAGCTGTTGAATTAAATAGTTCAGCCAACAAGTCATGATGAGCTAAAGTGTTTACTGAACAACCGCAAGGTTTTACGTCCCTGTAAAGGACCGCTTTGAAAAATTATTGAGGAAAAAGGAGAAAACATTGATTTACCAGTGTTTTCTCCTTTTCCCTGTAGGTTTTTCTGCCTTTTCAAAGACATATCCCATTGAGACACATTTGTCAGCTACAGATACTTCCAATTCAAATTGATTGAAGAATTTGTCATCAGTTAAAGAGTTAACAATTCTGAAAACCACAGTTTGAGGAGGAACAGTTCCTCTTTTCAAGTAGATCTATGTGTAATTGCAGTTTTTCCCATGATGTTTGTTGAGTATGCAGATTATTGTTGAGTATTTCAGGGTCATGAAATATTGTATTTGTATAATGATGAGTTATGGCCTGTTTTTAGCCAGAATGCCTTAGAAAATATCAGACAGCGAAGATCCAAGATCTAGCATTTGAAGTTGATCCTTAAGCTAAGCTGCATGGTTGCATATACATGCAGTAATATGCTTGTTTTATGTAAAAACATTGGAGTAAAACTACTACATTTTTAGCTCTACTGGCCAATAACCAGAAGAGCTGACATCATGGTGTGGTTTCCATTTTCGATTGTGTAGCTGTCTGTCTGTATATTTATTGGTATTTTTCTTGTCTAAATCTCCATGTGTGACTGGATTTTTCTCGAAAAAAATACAGTTTAGTTACATTGTTGATAGCTTAAACCCTACTGATTTGGAAAAAAATGTGACATTAAAGAAGGCAGAAAGTAGGTATGTAGAGTTGAAATTTTGGGTTTCTTCTCAACTCTTTTACTAGAAGACAGATTTCAACCTTGTCCAGATTGAATGCATTTGCATTTGACAAATGTTATTCAAAACATAATGTTTGTCTTTCATAGGGTAGAAAACGTGCAAAAAGGAGGAAATGCTGGTTACCAGCATTTTCTCCTTTTCCCAAATTGTCTTCTTAAGCCTTCTTTCTCATTTTCATTAAATGTCAGCATTGTAAGGTAAAAGGTTAAATAGGAGAATCAGCTGTATTCATCTGATTCTTTTTAAACTTTTACAGCCCATTTGTATCATCAAGGGTTTAAAACTCATGGAAAGTAAAGATATAGAGAATATTTGTTTTTTTCGGTGAAAGATCGAAATGTAGCCACAAGTGAAAATATTACCGATGATGTTCACGAGATGAAATAGATTTCGATCTTTCACCGAAAAAAACAAATATTCTATTTATTTCATGCTTCTAATGCCTTTTTTTGTCGAGACTTCCATAAAAATCAGTACAAACTCCCCGTGGTCGGTATTCTCACTGGTCGTACCCGTGTAATATCGAAAAATATTTTCACCGCTATTTATCGATATCCTACCAGAAAGCATGAAATAAAATCTAGTCATTCATGTAGGAAGTTGAGTAATCAATTTTATTGATCCATTCTGTTTACATAACAAGGTCCACATTGTCCTGTTTCTTGGAAACCCGCAGGGATAAGATATTTTTGTAAGTACTACAGCACTATTACATCTAGCTTGAATCCAAAATATGAGAAATCCAAGTGCATTTTTTGCTTGTTTTGTTTTGAGGGGGTGCCTCCTTTTTTTCCTCTCTTTTTCCCCCACAATAAGATGGTGATATTTATTATGAAATAACCAAATATTCCTGAAATTATGTTGTAAATAAATTAGCTTCAGATCAAAGTTTGTTAAAAGGAGGGCAGGGGTTTGTCTTCTAAGTCTGTTGTACTTTTATGAATATGAAATCCTACAATGACCTTTTTTATGACATAAGGGTTACTTGAACTATGCTAGGTGAGATTTTTTATTCATGACTTAAAGCTGATAGTTCATAGAAAAGTTTATCATCAATTTTAAATGTTTCCTTCACATAAAGATTTGTCCAGTAACAGCCAGTAGAGTAGTTCAGGCCCTGTTGGACCTCTTGTTAATCTTTATCTTTGTTGAATCTTTTTTACATTCTTTCATGCAATACACATTCTTTGTGTAACAAATATGAAGAAAACTACAGTTTTGAACATTGTATTTTTTTTTTACTCTTTATATTTCAGAGACTTTATACAGGTAGACATACTTAATGCTTCTTTACATTGGCTCCTTTAGATGAAGTTTTGTACCAGGCAGTAGATGTACTTTTGAGAACATTGTGGCAAAAGGTGAAATGGCTCTTAACCCTTTACCATACAGCCCTGGCTTTAGAAGACCCTAATGAAAAAGTCTTTTGGTAAACAACATTTTCTCCTCTATCCCAGAATGTTTTCCTTCATTTCAAAGATATAACTTATCTTTTGTACCATATTTAATTTGTCATCTACTTATGCTTAGAATTTGGTTGAATCTAAATTTTTGTTGTTTGCTACAGAGTTAAATAAGCAGTATCTTCTTTTTCCACAAACCATGTATTTATATAATGAACTGAATTATATGTAGATGACGCATATTTGACAAGGATGTTTTCAAAATAACCAGCTTTGGATTTGTGTAGGGAAGTAAAAGCTTAAAGTCAACTAAAGATTTTTTCAGATCTCTCTTTAACCCTTTACCTCACAGTCCGGAGTTTTAACAACCATGTGGATTCATCACATGGTATCTACTGCAGTTTTCAACATTATTTCAGTTATATTCACAACCCTGTGGAAGAAGGCCTTTTGAAAACATTGTGGGTAAAGGAGAAAATGCTGGTAACCAGCATTTTCTCCTTTACCCACAATATTTTCTACCCCATCAAAGATAAGGTTCATAATTTGGGCAGCATTTAGATTGTTGGCAGCAAAAAATGCTTTCAATTTGGACAGGTCTACATTTTTGTCATGTGGTAAAGTTTACAGATGACAATTTTTAGACCTGGCCAAATTGAAAGTATTTGCTGGTGACAAATTAAGTCTGGCTAACATAGAAAAAAAAAATGTTTTTAAAAGGTTGGAAAACATTGTGGGAACTTGAAAAACTGCTGTTAACCAGCATTTTCTCTTTATGTTTTCAAAAGCCTCCTTTGATCGTTAAAACGGGGAATTTTTCAGTAAAGAGTAATGGAACAATCTTTGTCACAGTGTTTGCACATGTATCATAATTAAACCCTCCACCTCACAATCTCGACTTTTAATGACCCTGAGAAAGAAGCCTCTTGAAAACATTGTGGGACAAGGAGAAAATGCTGGTAACCAGCATTTTCCCCTTTTCCCACGTTTTCTACCCTTCCCAAAACAAACTTCAGTTTTTCAGTCACATTTGTTTTGTTGTCTGCAAATGCTTTCAATTTGGACAGGTCTAAGATTTTGTCATTGGGCAAATAATTTATTTTGATTTTCAGTATTTTTACTGTCACAGGTTTTACAGCTCTACTGGCTGAAAGCCAGCTGAACTTTTGTCATGGCGTGGTTTTCGTCTGTCTGTCCATTAGTCTTCTTCTTGTTTACACGATTAGGTCTGCATTTGTGGTCGGATTTTCATGAAACTTGCACATATTGTTTATCTCATCAATAGCTTGAACACTGTTGATTTTGAAAAAAAAATCTGACAATCAGTATGGGAAAAGTAGCCATTTAAAGTTGAAAATTTACAATTCTTGTTTTTGCGATCAAGTCGGCATTTGCTTTCTGATTTTCATGATACTTGCTAAGTTGCTTCATACCATCAATATCTTCAGTTATATAGATTTTGAAAAAAAATATGACTATTAGTATGGGAAAAGTAGCCTATTAAAGTTGAAAATTTACATTTCTTGTTTATGCCATAAAGTCGGCATTTGCTGTCCGATTTTCATGTAACTTGCCAAGTTGCTTTATATCATCAATACCTTGAACCGTATTGATTTTGAAAAAAAATCCAACAATTAGTATTGGAAAAGTAGCCATTTCAAGTCAGAAATTTACATTTCTTGTTTTCACAATAAAGTCATGAATGCTGTCTTAGTGGGTTCAAGCCCAGTTTCAACAACATCCCCCCTACTTTTGTGCGTCTTTTACTTTTTGCTTTATGCATCATGAATTCATAATGTATGCTAGAAAAAAAAAAAAGCAAAATCAGTGGCAGTAGAGCGATTCAGCCCTCAAAGGCCTCTAGCTTTCAAACCTCACATTATAGAGCCTATTTGTAAAGATCTAAGATCTAACAATGCCTTTGTTAAAATAATTGAAATCGGCTCGGGATATGTTATTTGATACTCAAACTGCTTAACTATCTTTAAGCCTTTGCCACACAACCCTGAGTTTTTATAAATATTGGACAGAGGCCTCTTGAAAACATTGTGAGAAAAAGAGAAAATGCTGGTGACCAGCATTTTCTACTTTTCCCTCAATGTTTCTTTTTTTTTTTTTTTTTTGTTTATAAGAATGAATTCAGTTTTATAGTGGTATTTAGTTTGTTGTCTGCACATGCCTACAACTTAGACAAGTCAAAAATTTTGTCATTTGGTAAATACATGTAGTTGAGCACATTTATGTTCCTTACGAGATGTTTTGATCAAAATCAGACAATAAATTGCTTGCAGTCTGATCTTTGATTTGAACTTACGAGCATGTTCTTTGCAATCTGATCTTGATCTGCACTGTCCTCAAAAGCATGCTAGCATGGTAAGAGTCAAACTATGCTTAAAGGGGCTTATGTATTTGCGAAAAGCATCGACCCAGGTCAGCCTGCGCATTCCAGCGGAATGGGCCGAAACCTTTTGCTGTTGGTCAATTTTCTGCGTGTCAAAGTAGCAGTTTACCGGTTTCAGTCGGATGTTAGACAAAATGGACTTTATAGATCCATGATCATGTGATAACTTGCTTGGTATAATTCGTAACGGAGATGCATTAAGCCCCTTTTTGCCAGAGCATGGCTAATATATATATTTTTTTAATTATTATTCATATATTATACTCAGCTTAGACATATTGTTATGTGAAAAATGCCTCCTTACTAAAATAAATTGATTGGCAAACCCACTCTTGATCACATTTCTTTTCTTTTGAAAGGCAAAGGATAAACAGGATGTGATCTTGTGAAGATTCTTTGACGCGTTAAATGATACTTTAGTCTTATTGCGGTCTTTCCACAATGCCCAAATCTCTCCACGGTCTTTAACTCTTTACCAGACAACAAAATTTTAGACTGCCCCAAATTCAAAGCATTTGCAGACGACAAATTAAATGTGACTCAAATAATTGGATTTGCTTCTAAAAGGTTAGAAAACATCATGGGTAAAGGAGAAAATGATGGTTACCAGCATTTTCTCCTTTTCCCATCATGTTTTCAAAAGTCTTATCTCCTAGAGGCGTTAAAACTCTTCATTGTGTGGTAAAGAGTTAACCAGTACTTGGATTACTTGTCAAGTGCTTCAAGCTGATTTCAATAACATGGCGATCTTCCCCTACTAGAGATCCTGCGTGGCTCAGTGATAGAGTGTAGGACTTGTAACCTGGAGGTCCAGGGTTCTGGCCTTACTGGAAGCAATTGTTTTTTCGTTGGAGTGTCCTTGGGCAGGAAAATTCAGAACCCTAGCCTAGTACATGTGAAACCCAGATCTTACATATAAGCGAGCTGTCGCCGTGATATGACTGACATAACGTCGAAAGGGGATTAAAACGCAATTTAATTTATGGTTCAGACCGTAATGCTGTTTTTGAACGTATTTTAGTGATATTTTGGTGGCCTAGCTACACTTTGCAATGCTTCCCCGATCTGCTTCAAGTAATGGGTATATTTTAGCTCACCTGAGCACAAAATTGATTTTTGTAAGTGTGCTGCGTATCCTGTTGACCGTCTCGTTCATCATCCGTCGTCAAGTTTTATTTTGGTTACGTTTTAAAGGCCACTTTTCCCCCGAATTGCTTACGGAACTTGGTATGTTGTATTAATAATATCTTGAGCAATTTGTAGAATAGGTCACCTTTTGTCAAAATATTATGTCACTTGGTCACTTCTTAATGGTGAAACTTCGTCAGGATTTTGGAACTCAATGTATCGGACGTGTTTGAAGGTTATTACCATGGGTCAAAAACGAGGTGAAAATGTAAAAAAAGAAAAACACCCACCCACACATACACACACATGCGCGCGCGCGTTTACAATGTGTGAGTTTTAGAGCCCTTATTTCCTGTCCAATGCTTATTTTTTTTTTAAAAGGTCAGTATGTTTGTCTTGATAACATTTCCTATGAGTTTCGGAATGTGTCATATCAGGTCAAAAAGAAGGTCACCCTGTTAAATCTTAGAAAATCTCTGTATTCCTATTTGCAAAATCATGGCTCCGGGGTAAATGTCCACCATGATAATGCACGCCTCCATTCTGCAAGAATTACAACACAATTCCTGGCCCAAAGTAACGTCAACGCCTTGCCCTTGCCCGTAGTGTCACCAGATCTGAATCTAATAGAAAGCAAGGCTTGCATGAAGTGGGGCGACGAGTGCGGAACAATTACCAGACCGACAATATCCACACCTCAGACATGCTGTATTGCTAGAATGGCAGGGCATCCCAAACGACGTCATTCGACGGTACATTAGCTCAGTAGGGAGGTGGATCGCTGCTTGCACTGGAAGGGACGGCAGGCATACACGCTACTGAAGTGACATTATGTAGAAATGCACTTCACGTGAAACCGGATAATGAACAAACACATCTTGCAAACCCGTTCACACTTCCCTGAATATTGAAATTGACCCGTATGCATTTTGATATCAAATTATAACGTGACCTTTGGAATGCTTTCATCACCGTGGTCGAGAACTCACAGATATCGGTTCAAAGTTCAAATAACAATAAACTTTACGCAAAATTGGTTGTACACAGATTTATACGCACCAGCATCGCACGTAAGATTTTTTTTAAAATTTTTTTTGGCAAAGTATTTATATATAGTTATAGTAATACTCATGGTCTCGTGTCACGTCATTTTATTAACAGGACATTTTAAGATTTCTTTGCGGTAAATCATTCTTTTCCGAATCAAGGCGGTAATAATCTTTAATCACTCCTGAACGCGTAGCCTTTGTCAAGATTTATACAAAAACTTGCAAAACAACATCTGGTTTAAAGTGCATTTAAGTCATATGACAGTATCTTAACATTGTGGTGAATATAGTACCTTCTCTTTGCTTTTTATTTCCATTTTGCTTTCAAAGCCTGTCAAAAAGTACAACTCATTTGAACAAAGTTTTTCCGCTTAAAAAGGGAAATTAAAGATTGATGTGCTGGCCGCCATGAAATAGGCTAACTGAAATAATGTTAAAAAAAGTTTTCTTTCCTACATGTATTTGATTGATGTGCACAGTTAGATATGTTTTTCGTTTAGAACGTGTCAAAATGATGTCTTATTACAATGGTATATATCACTATTACTGTAAATCATTAATTTCTTTACAAAGATATACTTTTTTTTCAGGTACCAATATGGCCGCATCAGACCTCGTAAAAACTCTGATAATTTTTGCTGCAGTCGGTCAGTTAGGTTTAACATGGGCTTACTTCTATCTATCTATCTATCTATCTATCTATGAACCCACAAACCAAACCCGACCAACCGACCAAACTACCAACCTACTACCGTGGGTCCTTCGTTGCTCACTGGTAAAATGCAGGTCTCGTAACCTCGAGGTCCCGGGTTCGAGCATCGCAGGAAACAGGTGTTTTTCTTGGGAGTGTCCTTCGGCAAGGCACTTCAGAGCTCTAACCTAGTTCTGGGGAAACCAAGGACATACATGAATATGTGAGCTCTCGCCTTGATATGAATGAAACAACCTGGAAAACGTGCCGTCTAATCTTGAATCTACACCGTGCGGTCTCCAATTCTAAACTATATATATATATGGCGCTAAAACGGTGAAAAAGGTTTTTGAAAGTGTAGAAAACATTTTGGGAAAAGGAGACAATGCTGGTTACCAGCATTTTCTCCTTTCCCCAAAAATGTTTTCAAAGGCCTTCATTTTCAAGGTCGTTAAAAATCGGGATTGTGTGGTAAAGGGTTAAAGAAAAGGGAACAAGAGGGCCATGATGGCCCTTGATCGCTCACCTGAGTCAATAGGCGAAATTTCATTCCAGGGTCATAATGACCCAACTTAAAACTCATCTGAGATATTTTTAAGACAAACATTCTGACCAATTGTCAGGTCACTTGAGCTGAAAATGTGGCCTCCGGAGTGTCCAAAATGTCTTTCTTCAATTTGACCTAGTGACCTAGTTATGACCCTATGTGACCATATTTCAAACTGATCCGAAACATCAAAACAAACTTGTTGACCAAGGTTCAGGTGAATTGGGCAAGAATTGCCGCCTCCAGAGTGCCCACAAGGTATTTCTGTATATTTGACCTAGTGACCTAGATTGTGACCCTATGTTACCCAATTTCAAATCCATCCAAGATATCATCAAGTCAAACATGCTGACAAATTTTCAGGTCAGTTGAGCAAAAACTGTGGCCTCTACAGTGCCCACAATACATTTCTTTAATTTGACCCAGTGACCTAGTTTATGACCCTGTGAGACCCAATTTCTAATTGATCCGAGATATCATCAAGTCAAATATGTAGACCATTTTTCAGGTCAATTTAACTAGAATTGTGGCCTCTAGAGTGCCCACAAGGTATTTCTTCAATGTGACCCAGTGACATTGTTTATGACCCTATGTGATCCAATTATGAACTCATCCGAGATATCATCAAGACAAAAAATGTGGCCTCTAGAGTGCTCACAAGGTATTTCTTTAATTTGACCTAGTGACCTACTTTATAACCCAAGATGACCCAATTTCAATTTCTTCCGAAATTTAATTAAGGCAAACATTCTGATAAATTTTCAAGTCAATTGAGCAAAAAATGTGGCCTCTAGAATGCCCACAACGTATTTCTTTAATTTGTCCTAGTGACCTAGTTTATGACCCTAGGTACCGCAAATTCAAACTCATCTAAGATTTTATCAAGACAAACATTTTGACAAATGTTCAGGTCAATTGAGTAAGAAAGGTGGCCTCTAGAGTGTCCACAAGGTATTTCTTTAATTTGACCTTGTGACCTAGTTTATGACCCCAGGTGACGAAATTTCAAACTCGTCCAAGATTTAATTAAGAAAAAACGCTTTGACCAATTTTCAAGTCAATTGAGCGAAAAGTGTGGCCTCTATAGTGTCCACAAGGTATTTCTATAATTTCACCTAGTGACCTACTTTATCACCCCAGGTAACCTAATTTCAATTTCATCCGAGATTTAATTAAGAAAAACATTCTGACCAATTTTCAAGTCAATTGAGCGAAAAATGTGGCCTCTAGAGTGCCCACAAGTTATTTCTTTAATTTGACCTAGTGACCTAGTTTTAACCCCACTTGACCCAATTTCGAACTTATCCGAGATTTTATCAAGACAAACATTCTGACCAAGTTTCATGAGTATCAGACTGAAAATGTGGCCTCTAGAGCGCACACAACGTTTTTCTAAATTTGACCTATCGACCTAGTTTTTGACCCTCACATGACCCAATTTCAAACTCCTCCGAGATTTTATCAAGATAAACATTCTGACCAAGTTTCACAAGTATTTGACTGGAAATGTGGCCTCTAGAGCGCACACAAGGTTTTTCTAAGATTTGACCTAGTGACCAAGTTTTTGACCCCATATGACCCAATTTCGAACTCGTCCGAAATTTTTTTTAAGACAAACATTCTGACCAAGTTTCACAAGTATCTGACTGAAAATGTGGCCTCTACAGCATACACGAGGTTTTTCTAAGATTTGACCTAGTGACCTAGTTTTTGACCCCACATGAACCAATTCCAAACTCGTCAGAGATTTTATCAAGGCAAACATTCTGACTAAGTTTTACAAGTATCTGACTGGAAACGTGGCCTCTAGAGAGCACACAAGGTTTTTCTAAGATTTGACCTAGTGACCTAGTTTTTGACCCCACATGACCCAATTTTAAACTCGTCAGAGATTTTATCAAGACAAACATTCTGATTAAGTTTCACAAGTATCTGACTGAAAATGTGGCCTCTAGAGCGCACACAAGGTTTTTCTAAGATTTGACCTAGTGACCTAGTTTTTGACCCCACATGACCCAATTTCGAACTCGTCCGAGATTTTATCAAGACAAATATTCTGACCAAGTTTTAGGAGGATCGGACTGAAAATGTGGCCTCTAGAGCGTACACAACGTAAAAAGTTGACGACGGACGACGCACGACGCACAACGGACGACGGACGCCGGACACAGCACGATCACAATAGCTCACCATGAGCACTTTGTGCTCAGGTGAGCTAAAAAGTACTAGTACTTAGTATGGTTATATATTTCTGCAGACAATGACTCAGGTTCTACTGCAGATGGGAATGATAATTTACCTAATCCTGTAAGGGTCCGTTCAGATCAAGGTAACCTGTAAACTGTTAAAAAAGAAACGGTTTGAAAGAAGATAGCGCTGATATTGCACTGTTCTTGGACTAGTTTAGTCCTTGGGAAAAAAACAGCCGGACCTGTTAAGATGGCGGGGATAGAGTTGACTATGACATGCCTGTCAGTTTCCGGGGCCCGCATTCACCAACAATTCTTTAGAACATTCTTAGTCTTGTTGCCAAGAATTTTCTACATTTGAAAGTAATACAGTTTCCGATTGGTTAAACTAAATGGTTCTGCCAATCAGAGGTTGTGTTACTTTCTAAATCTAGAATAAGACCAAGATTGAAACTAGGAATGGCTGGTGAATACTGAATGCAGACCCTGATGAAAACATGTAGCTAACTTAACGCGTATCCCTCTACGTCTATAGTAAACGCCCAACGGTTGCTATTTGAAAATTAATTTTTGGGGAGAAATATCTCCCTTTTGGACTGTGTAGATCCAAGGTCAGACTGCACGTTCTGTGCAGTCTTATCTTGATTTACACCGTCCACAAAAGGTCCTTGAGTCGGGCTTAGCAGCCTAGGGGTTTAAGCTGCTGGTTCGAAGAAATGAAACCTCATTGTTATACAAGCCTTTTCTAATTTACTTATTCCAGTCTCAGTGGATGGAGTTTGTGACCATTGTGCCTTCTGTCTTTGAACATGTAGACTATGCGATGATAGTTTCTGGTTAGACGCTGATGAATCCTGCCAGGCTTGTGGACCTGGTTGTCATCATTGCAGGAGTGGCACTTACTGTTACTTTTGTAACGATGGATACTATCATGACAATGGTCAGTGTCTAAACTGTCCCACCAATTGTACTGACTGTTGGTTGTTCAGTCGATGTACGTCATGTGTAGACGGACTCTGGGGAACAATGTGCGATGAGAACTGTCCGGACTCATGTAAAACCAATATTTGTACTGTTTCGGGTAAATGTTTGGAATGTCCAGGTGGATATTGAGGAGAGATTTGTACAAGCCACTGTCCCAATAACTGTGTAAGTAACAAGTGTGACATTAACGGATCTTGTACAGAAGGTTGTCAGTCTGGCTTTTACGGTAGCCGCAGTGAAAGTAGTTGTCCCGTTAACTGTGAACCTAACGAATGTGACAACAATGGTTTGTGTATATCAGGATGCGAAGATGGTTTTTACGGACCTGATTGCGAACTTCCGTGTCTCACCTACACGTGTGTAAAGAACGAATGCTACCAGAATAACGGTACCTGTGTATGCACATGTCTAGATAGATGTTTAACGTGTAGCACACGGTCGAGGTGTACATCGTGTGTGTCTGGATACTTTGGATCGGTTTGTCAGTCTGAATGTCCGATCGACAACTGCTCTGCATGCGAGCAAGACACTGGAACATGCACAAAATGTGATCCTGGCTTTTTTCTTTCTGATACGTCTTGTGTAAAATGTCTAACAGGTTGTGAGCAATGCAATTATTCCGCATTATCTTGTGCTTCGTATTCCAAAGGATTTTATTTAGATAAAACTGTATGTAAAGCATGTGGTGTGGGCTGTGCAAGTTGTTTCTGGTCTGATTTTTGTAACGAATGTTTAGATGGTTATTTTCTAGAAGAGTCTCTCACATGCACTGAGTGTCCATTAAACTGTAAATCATGTGGCAAAGTGAATCAGTGTGTATCATGTAATGACGGTTTTCATGGTAAACTTTGTGACAGTTTGTGTGCAGCTTCATGTAAAACCTGTTCAGATACTGAAACATGCATAACATGTGCTGATTCCAGATACAGTCTTGGAAATGGAGTGGATAAAGGCAAGTGTCAATGTGACGAGCGTAAATGTTTGAATAAGAATGTTCGAATAAACGTTTGTATTAGCTGTACTGACCCTGGTTGGTTTCCATCTGGAGGAGGATGCTGTCCATGTGGTCCGGGTAACTATATAGACAATAGTACATGTATTCCATGTCCAGAACACTGTACAAACCCAGGACAATGTGATATATCTATGGGGAAATGTTCAAACGGATGTGAAGATCATTGGTGGGGAGATAAATGCGACATGGAATGTGATGATGTGTGCTATAGATGCAGTCGTGATGGAACATGTCAAGAGTGTAGAACTGGGTTTTATGGAGATTCTTGTGAATTGATCTGTAGCCCAAAATGTGATGCAATTGGCAACGGACGGACCTGCTACAAAAGCACCGGAAACTGCGATTCGTGCAAAGATGGATATTACGGAGATAGATGTGAAAAACTATGCAACGAAAACTGTTCGGTAAATGGCAAGACGACCGGGGCTTGTGATGATTGCAAAGCAGGTTACTATGGTATGGACTGCAGCTTGGAATGCAGTGAGGGTTGCGGAGAAGGAGGTGGCGGTTTCAGACCTTGTGCGAAGAGTACTGGTGCGTGTACAAATGGGTGTACCCAAGGGTACACAGGACTAACGTGTCATGAAGGTAAGTGTGTCAGGGGTCTATCTTACAGAGCTTAGTACAGATTCTGTTCTCTTGATACAAGAACAGTGATGTAGGTAGCAGTCCTGCCAAAAAAAAAAAAAAAAAAACATACACCATATGCTTACAATAAATTTAACTTTGCAGCAATTCCAAATTACTCTAAATAGTAGTCTGCAGATCGTTGACTTCGTTTCAATAAACGTGAACAACAATCGACTGAGAAAAGGTGCTGAATGTTAATAGTTTCAAAGTTCACATTTTTTTTTTTAACATTTTAACATTTTACTATATCACGATATTTCATACTTTATTGTCTGTCTTTATGTATGTGGTAATACAAACATATATCGAACTTTTCCTAAGAAAGCTCTGTACTCATTGCTGCCCTGGTACAAAACCTCTGTATTATAATCATTTAACCCCTTATCAAATAGTCCCGTATTTTATAGATCCTCAGGGAGCAAGCTTTTGAAGACATCGTCGGAAATGGAGACAACGCTGGTAATCACCACTTGCTCCTGTTCCACAATGTTTTCAACGGCCTCAAAGACATATTCGATCATTTGAGTTACGATAAATTTGTCGTCTGCAAATGTTTTCAATTTTGACAAGTCTGATGTTGTATCGTTATGGAAAGAGTTTTTTTTTTTTGTATGTGTGGTCATTTGTTATATTCATTGTCAATATCATTATCATTGAAAAGCCGTTTTTAAGCTCTTGCAGGAGACACGGACAACCCCTTGTATACAGCAATAATTATTGGTGGCCTTCTTTGCGGTGTCATAGTTATTATACTGATAATTGGTACATTTTGCCTGGCAAGGTAGGTATCACCTAAGGCAAATCATGAGAAATGCGTCAAAGGCATTTATGAAATTTGTTTATCACATGACTATCTTTATTTTCAATGTAACGCAGCCATTACGTTTTTTTTTATCTTACGTATATTTGAAATAAGCAAACAGTCCCATATTTGATCAGAGTATTGTAATCGCACGACTCATTTTTTGAAGATTTACTGAACATGTGTTCGAATACCAGTAAATTTGAATATTCGTCATGAATTTAGATAACATCGCTCACAGCCATTAAAAATTGTGTACGTGTATGTGTGTGTGTGTCCCAAAGAATATATGCAATTGTAGAAGACTGAATGACCTACCATGACCCTAGTAGAATGTAAGGATAACGTATATCGCAGCTTCGAGTGTTTTTTTCATTTTCTCTATACATTAGCAGTTTGGATAAATGTTTTAATTCTTCTGGAATTCGGAAAATAACGAGATTTGTTTTTATTGCCGTTGGCAAACGAGGATGGTAGAACAATCTCTCTCTCTCTCCATAGATTTCAGGAGTCAATATCAAATATTGAGTACTGTATTCATATTCGTCTTTCCACACAGGCGACGGATGTCACTGTGTAATAATAAAGATACAAATGAATCTGCGGCAGATGCATACGGCAATACAGAGATGAGTAAGGATTTCTTTTGATAATATTTCTTTTTTTTTTTTTAAATTGTGGAAATATTGTTTTTAGTGTTTGAAATACCGTCAGTGCATTTCAGATAGATGACAACAAACGCCTTTTAAACTTTAAGCTGCTAATCGCGTTTCAATGAACTTTTGCGGACAGTGTAGATCAAGATCAGACTGCACAGAACGTGCAGTCTGATCTTGGATCTACACTGTCCGATAAGGAGATATATATCTCTCCTACGAGTAAGTTCGAAATAGCATGATTCGGGTTTTTACTATTGGTTCGAAAATTTCATTTCATTTTTTTAGCAGGATAGGGCGTAAATTTAGACTCAATCTTCTCGGTGACTAAATGTTTACAAGGCAAAGGCAGGCCCATTTATTCCACTATATGTATCATGTAACGAAGAGGTGGGTCAGAGTTTCTCTTCATTATTGTCATGTGCCCTATTTGTTGGAATATTAACCCTTATAAGCCTTATCCTGCTAAATAAAAGAAATGAAACCTTCAAACCGATTTTAAACACACAAATTTTTCCTAAGTCAAAGGCATTTTTGGAGGGAAGACATCTTATCGGACAGTGTAGAACCAGTATCAGACTACACATTCTGCGCAGTCTGATCTTGGTCTACGCTGTCCTCAAAAGGTCAGTGAGTCGAGCTTAGCAGCCTAAGGATTAAACCAATCCATGTCTTCGAAGCCTGTCTTATACGATAAAGAGAAAAGGGTTGGAAAATTTTCTGTCAATTTTTCTCGGAAAGAAATTTGTTTTCAAGTCCTGTACACTACCGACAGAGCTTCCGGGGCTCGGCGTCAAAAGGGGATGAAGGACGAAGATTTCCAATCTTATTTAAAAAAAATATACAGAAAACGATCAAGATCTTATAAATACTAACCCTAATCCTGCTAAATAACTGAAATGAAATTTTCAAACTAGTAGTAAAACCCCAAATAATGCTAGTTCAAAGTTATTTTTAGGAAAATAATATCTTCTTACAGGACAGTGTCGATCCAAGATCAGACTGCACTACACTGTCCACAAAAGGTCATTGATTCGAGCTTAGCAGCAAAAGGGTGAAGGATTTTTAAAACATGTCCACTGTAAGAATGACAAAAAATATATTTTAAATAAGACAGACGGCGTAAGAGATATAGGAATATGAATATTGAAACTCTTTTGTAGCTCAATATGAAGTAAAATAATGAAAATTGGTTTGGCGAGAAATTGCCTCTTTTTCCTCACTTTTTTTTTTTTACAAGGAGTACTTATTGGGTTATTTGGAAATGTTTATGAAATATTGAATTTCCAAATAGAACAAAACAGGGACATTCTCTATCACATTTATTTTGATATGGTATGCACCAAGTCTTCGGGGTATTGATTAGCGGTAGCTCGACGCTTGTAAATAGTGTTTTCATAAATGTGCGAGCAAATATGCCAGCAGGGACTTGCGGAATAAAGATGTTCATTTTTTTGGACCCATTGCAAATTACCATCTATTCATTCTTGATCAATACCAATAATCAGGCCAAAAGCCAGCGCACGATTATTTGTGAGATAAAGACATAAAGTAGGTTCCCCCGCACAGTACTATTTTAATCATTTTAGACAGTGTAGCAAGCCAGTATGAAGACTTGCAGAACCAGACCGGAAGTAACCCAGCCTACGGCCAGCCAGAAATACACCCAACACCGTCATACAGAGACTCGGCTTCAGCAAGATATGAGTCTGTACAAGAAACATCGAGACATCCTATCTCGTACAGCTCACTATACACGGAGATCTACCTAACGAGCGACGAGGACCATGAAAGCGTTAAAGATTGAGAGGTTGACGAAGAGAATGATAAACAATGTTAATGTCGTGTGATTAGGAAGTGTACATTCTATGTATACATTAATCTTTTGCCTTCCATGAAAACGTTATCTCTTTACTAGAAGATTAAAATTAAAGACTTGTCCAAATTGAAGGCATTTGCAGACGACAAAATTAAATATGTCTGAAAATATGAAAGTTGTGTTTGAAAGGGTAGAAAACGATTGATCATGGGAGAAGATGAAAATGCTAGTTAGCAGCATTTTCTGCTTCTCCCATAGCTTCTCATTAGAAGCTTACACCGTAAAAATTCAGTGCTTTCAGTGCTTTTATTTTTTCTACACTCTCTTATACTTTGAAACAAATGTAAAAGTTGCAATTTCACGGGGTAAAGAATCTATTCGTGATTTAGCAGGAAAGTCAAAGGTAGTGATAGGGATAAATAAATCAAAAACAAGAAAATCTCGTCAGTTGTCCTCTCGATCTCATAGCAGCAAGATCATTAGTAAGAGACATATTTCCGTAAGTTTTTTAACCCTTTACCACAAAATCCCGAGTTTTAACGACCTCGAGAAAGAAAGCTTTTGAAAACATTGTGGGAAAATGAGAAAATGCTGGTAACCAGCATTTTCTCCTTTTCTCACATTGTTTTCTTCCAATCCGAGATCAAATATCAGTTTTTGAATCGCACTTATTTTGTTGTCTACAAATGCTTTCAGTTTGGACAAGTCTAAAATTTTGTCGTCTGGTAAAGAGTTAAACGTTTAAACATTTTTAAACATTGGTTGTTTGGTAAAGAGTCAAATATTGCGAGATTATAGATCGGAACGAAATACAATAGATTAATGTAATTGAACCCTTGTCTGTATAAAGCGGGTTTAATGCATTCGCTAAAAGTTTCGAACAAGTCCGCGCAGGTTGACCCTGAGTCGAAACTTTTTGCTATTGGTAAATTTTCTGCATGTCAAAGGACCAGGGCACCTCATAATTCTGTTGGTTGTTTTACAAAATGGATTTCATGGATCCACAATTATGCCAGTGGTGACTTGCTTAGGATCATGCATTACGGTGTTGCGTTAAACCCCCTTTTTACAGAGCATGGCTCAATGACATGGTAGAGAAGTGTATACACATAACCTCTTGCGAACGACTCTTTTTCGTATAACGATAGAATATTTTTCATTTGAAAACATTGTGACAAACGCAGGTAACTCTTTAACTCTTTACCAAACGACAAATTTTTAGACTAGTCCAAATTGAAAGCAAAATAAACGTAACTCAAAAATTTGTGTTGGGAAGGCTAGAAAACATTGTGGGAAAGGGAGAAAATGCTGGTTACCAGCATTTTCACCTTTTCCTACAATGTTTTCATAAGGCTTCTTTCTCAGGGTCGTTAAAAATCGGGATTGTGTGGTAAAGAGTTAAAGTAACACTATCTGCCAAAAGTAAGGAAGCTGGTGTAAGATTGCAGTTAAATTTAAATAGTGCCACTTAAGGGTATGGAAATTATTGTGAAGATGACAATCTGTTATTGTACATTCGATCCAAGTGTTACTTGTAGTCGCTGGCAAAGAAATTGATGTCAAAACAAGGGCAAAAAGTTGCCAAGTCACTCTATTTTTTGTTTACTTTTTGCCTGAATCTAAAATTCGTTTTTCTGCCAGCGACTAACACTTGGACCGACCACACAATAACAGTTTGTCATCTTCACAATGTTTTCCATACTTTTAAATGATATGGTTTAAATTTAAATGCATTTTATAACACATACATTTGTTTTTGGGCCTTTAAACTTTTATTGGTGTTTTATTTTATAGTTGTCCCGGTTTCCAATTATGTTTGTGTAAGCCTTTTTTCTTGAGGGTCGTTAAAACATGGGATTGTTTGGTAAGGATTGAGGATTGATTAAAAATTGTCATTTATGAATGGAACGAAATTTAATACGTTCATGTAATTAATACACGATTGGGAGATGTATGTATATACAACTACTCGTGAACGACTTTTTTCCGTATGAAGGCAGGCCACTTTTTTTAAAACATTATAAAGGAGAGAGTGCTCAAATATACTGTTACTTTTTTTAACATATGTTTTTACTTTAAATCCTGAATTATAGTTTTTCCCGCAAATCTCTGAACGCGGGAAAATACGGTATGATCCAATCATTGAAGTTAACATGATGTACAGAACGTGGCTCGATAGAATTTTTCATGTTATGGCCAGATAGCCAGATGCACATGCCTGCTTTCATCCTGCAGACCACTTACGAAAACTTACGTCCCGAGCAATTTCTCTTTTTACCACATGCTTTCATGCAGTTTACCCAGTAACATATACTTGGTTTTATAAATTATCGAATATAAACTCTCTCGAAAAGTGCTTGTTTGCATAAAATTATGCACTGCAAATGATAAATCTTTGTTCTTGCAGATCTCCAAATTCACAGGAAGCTGTATCGAAGGTGCTGCAGCAATTTTTATTTTGGCTTAAATGGATCGTTAGAAAATGGTCTTTTAGCTCACCTGAGCAACAAGTGCTCAAGGTATCCGTCGTCCGACGTGCGTCGTCTGTTGTGCGGTCGTCAACATTTACCTTTGTGCACTATGCAAGCCATATTTTCAGTCAGATACTCATAAACTGGGTCAGGATGTTTGTCTTGATGATATCTCGGACAAGTTCGAAATTTGTTCATGTCCGTTCAAAAAATTAAGTCACTAGGCAAAATCTTAGAAAAACCTTGTGTCCACTCTAGAGGCCACACTTTCAGCCAGATAGTCATGAAACTTGGTCAGAATGTTTGCCTTGATGATATCTCGACAGCTTCGAAATTGGGTCATGTCGGGTTGAAAAGTAGGTTACTGCGTCAATTCTTAGAAAAACCTTGTGTGCCCTCTAAACGCCACATTTTCAGCCTGATACTCAAGGAACGCGGTCAGAATTTTTGTCTTGATGATATCTCGGACAAGTTCCAAACTTGGTCATGTTAGGTCAAAAAGTAGGTCACTGTGGCAAACTTTGGAAAAACCTTGTGTACACTCTAAAGGCTACATTTTCAGCCTGATACTTATGAAACTCAGTCAGAATGTTTATCTTGATGATAACTCGGACAAGTGCGAATTTGGGTCATGTCGGGTCAAAAAGTAAGTCACTTGGCGTAATCTTAGAAAAACTTTGTGCGCTCTCTAGAAGTCAGATTTTCAGCCTGATACTCATGAAGCTTGGTCAGAACATTTTGTGGTGATCATTTCTCGGACAGGTTCGAAACACGGTCGTGTCAGGTCAAAAGGTAGGTCACTGGGCCAAATCTTAGAAAAACCTTGTGAGTTCCCTAGAAGCCACATTTTCAGCCTGGTACGCTTGAAACTTAGTAAGAATGTTTTTCTTGATGATATCTCGAACAAATTGGAAATTGCGTCATGTCGGATAAAAAAAAGAACCTTGTCAGCACTGTGAGGACATATTTTCAGCCTGATACTTATGAAAATATATCAGAAAGTTTGTCTTGATGATATCTTGGACAAGTTCGAAATTGGGTCATGTCGGGTCAAAAAGTAGGTCACTGGGCCAAATTTTTGAAAAACCTCGTGCTCTTTAGAGGCGACATTTTTAGTCCGATACTCATGAAACTTGATCAGAATGTTTGTTTTCATAATATCTTGCACAAATTCTAAATTGGGTTATGTGGGCCGAAAAAGTAGGTCACTTACACTCATTTGTTTTACATCATTAACACCAGGATTTTTTTTTCAGCTTAGTCAACTGTAAATGACTTTACTCAGGTGAGCGCTTTAGGGCCAATGGCCCTTTTGTTTTTTCAAGTAACGTTTCAAGGGATCATATACTGCTAATCGCTCCGATGAACTATTTGTGATATTTGTGAGTCGAAGAAATCGGTGCTAGATGACTGATAAAACACGCGTTTCTGTCAGAATATTCCGTAATTAAAAAAAAAAAAAAGCTTAAGTTTGATAGACGGTCCTAGGAGACGGAGACAGAAAGGCTGTGTTTCTGGCAACCTGTAGATTTGTTTACAACGTGCTATACTTGTATAAGATATCATATGTCATGTAACAAGTTTAGCATACCTTTACTTGGGCATAAAACATGGAACCGATAGCTGTGGGTTTTGACCGAGCGACGAATGCTTGATTTGACTTGCCGTCGATCAAGAATCATGTCGAAGGGAATCGTTTGTTTTGAAAATGACAACGACTATTTTTTTTTTTTTATCTCGTGAGACAGCATTTACTTGCGCAGTACTTGCATATACGCATGCCTGGGGGCAAAATACCTCCCATCTCTTTATTATATATACCTAGTAAAAAAGTGCTGCACCTCCATATTTAAGGTCAGGGCACACTAAATGACAATATTCAGAATCTCAAAATGAACTGTTTTTCTTTATTCTATAATTACACATATAAATGTGAAATATCATGAAGATTTACCATTTCTTTAATAGTTACATTCAGTTTTCGGCCATATCCCCTTTTTCCCGTATGTAGCCAAGTATTTACTATAAAAATAATGGAAAAAATGATTATAAAAGTATCTGACTGAATTCTTAGTTTACTCAATCTACATGCCATGTAGACCAAGAATAAACAAGAAAAATGATGGAAAAGTACTTCAACCAGATTTTATAATTTTATAATCAACGGTATCCCCTTCGAAAGAAGTACATTTTAGTGCTTCCGCAAAACAGCAAGTTAAATTTTGAAGCAAACATTTGACGTTTTCTAGATGAGGCAGCCCTATAAAATAGGTATCAAAATTGTATTAAGGTCTTGCAAACCAAATGTAGAAGATTTAACAACTTTATGATTTTATCAAAGTTCTGTTAACTGCATGTTACAGAAAGCAATGTTGAACGTTTTCTCTGTAAAAGCAATTAAAATCTAGTCTTTTTCTTTACCGAATAAACAATGAGAAAAATGCTATAAAAACTTGTCATTTAGGCATATTGTTATTCAGTGCATGACTTAAAGTAATTTTTGCAACATCATGAAGAGTAACTGCAGCAGTAGCAACAACAACACCAACAAATGCAGCCTGTTTCACGTAAACAATAAATCGAAATTTTGAGCTTCAAATGGCTACTTTTCCCACACTGATTGTCAGATTTTTTTAATTTTATTTTTTTCAAAATAAATAGGGTTCAAGCTATTGATGACATAAACAGACTGTGCAAGTTTCACGAAAATCCGACCACAAATGCAGACTAAATCGTGTAAACAAGAATTGAAATTTCGAACTTTACATGGTTACTTTTCCCGCACTGACTGTCAGACTTTTTCGAAAATCAATACGTTCTGGCTATCGATCAGATAAAGAAACTGTGCAAGTTTCAAGAAAAACCGGCCACAAATGCCGACTTTATATTGTCATCAAGAAATTGAAATTTTAAACTTCAAATGGCTATTTTTCCAACACTGTGTGTCAGATTCTTTTCAAAATCAATAAGGTTCAAGCTACTAATGAGATAAACAAACTGTGCAAGTTTCACGAAAATTTGACCACAAATGCAGACTTTATCGCGTAAACAAAAAATTGAAATTTTGAACTTTAAATGGCTATTTTTCCCGCACTAATTATCAGATTTTTTTTTTTTTTTTTTTTTCAAAATTAATAGGGTTCAAGCTATTGATGAGATAAACAAACTGTGCAAGTTTCACGAAAATACGACTACAAATGAAGACTTTATCGCGTAAACAAGAAAAGGAATAACGGACGGACGGACAGACGAACATAGACATAGACATATGATAAGAAAGGGGGATATTGCGTGTTATTAACTCTTTATCCTTTTCCCACAACCTGCTCAACCTGTGAACAGCAATCTATGAATGAAGTGTAAAGAGTTTCTATAAGGCAAAGGCATCAAACTTTTGGACCATATAAGGAGTAGGGTGCATTCTGTATTATGAGGAAAAAATAGTTAAATGTAAGATGTCTCTAATGGCATGTAATTTTCCTCCGAGAAGAATGTTCACCTTGTTAAACCCACAAAATTGTGCGAGTTGTAGCCTCTTCATCAAACTGAATATAATAGAAGAACGATTAGACTTTTTCTTACAATGTTTTCAACTCAATTTCTAGCAATCCTGTCAAAGTCATAGCTTTTATGTGCAAACTTTTTTTTTTTCAATTCATTTAACCCTTTACCAAATAATCCCAAAGAAGCCCTTCAGGCTTGAATGTTCGTTTTTTTTTTTTTTTTTTTCCTCTCTCTCTCTCATATTTGAGATTAGTATTAAGTGTTAAACTGTTTTCTACATAATGCAGCTCAAATAAGAAGCAGCTACATGTAAGGTATACATGTATATCATAAATATGAGCCATGGTCTGGCAAAAGGGGGCTTAATGCATCCCCGTGATTCATTATACCGTGCAATACATCACATAATTATGGATCCATAAAATCAGTTTTGTTTAACAACCGACTAAATAATGAGGTAGACTGGTCCTTGGACATACAGAAAATTGACCAAGAGCGAAAAGTTTCGGCCCAGGTCAGCCTGCACGAACTGCCCAGGCTGACCTGGGTCGATACTTTTCGCGGATGCATCAAGCCCCTTTTTCACAGAGCAGGGCTCATATGGATTTATATCTTATTTTTCCCCTTATTTTACATCATCAACTAACCCTTTACCAGACGACAAAATTTTAAAGAGGTCCAAATTGAAAGCACTTGCAGACGACAATTTCATTGTGGCTCAAATGGTGCAATTTTTCTTTGATAGATTAGAAAACATTGTGTAAAGAGGAGAAAATGCTGGTTACCAGCATTTTCTCCTTTTCCCACAATGTTTTCAAAACGCTTCTTTCTCAGGGCCGTTAAAACTCGGGATTGTGTGGTAAAGGGTTAAGATTATCAAATCTTTACCACACGACAAAATTGTAGACTTGCCGAAATTGAAAGCATTTGCAGACGAAAATTTAAATGAGGCCCAAAGAATGGAATTTGTCTTTGACAGGGTAGAAACCATTGTGAAAAAAGGAGAAAAATGCTGTTATCAGCATTTTCTCCTATTCCCACAATATTTTTGCTCTAGGTCCTTAAAACTTGGGATTTTGTAGTAAATGGTTAACATAATTAACATAACTATTTTTTACCCCACTGCAGTGCAGATGATGACTTTTGAAAACATTGTGGGAAAAGAAGAAAACATTCGTCATAAGCACTTTCTCCTCATCGCATTCCTCTCTATCATAAAGCTTTATGACAACTAGTCCAGTGTAGATATTTTTTGTAACAACTGCCATCAGGCGAGTCAAAAAACACAGGAATGGGGTTAAACAAGTTGAATTCTGTGAAAAAACGATAAAGTATGATAAAAACACCCACCCACACCAGCCAAATTTGATATTGGTTGCGAAACAAGGCATTCCCCTCCTATTTCATCCAACGGGACACAATAAACTTTCAAACATTCCGATCATAACTCGCCTTCCAATTTTCAAGTCATCACTGTTCGCAAACTGTCGAAGCTTAATGAACAAATTAGAGTTGCAATTCTTTTATGTGCAAACGGGCCATCACAGCCAATTCAATTCCAAGTTTAATCGAGTTCGGCTATCACATGTTTATTCAATTTTCGCATCGTAACACTACGTTTCACTTTTCTGAGGCGTCCTCGGTGATCTCTCAACGCCATTTTGGGTATTACTGGTTACCTCGCTTTCGATCGTAGTATGCATCGAGGCGGGGAAGCAGCGTCTCTCTGCCGATCTATGACGGATTACCCGAGTCTTAGCCGAATCCGTACGAGTTCGGCGATGAAAGGCGATGTTACACGTATCCCATTAGGGTGCCCTTTCCTTAAGCACGGAGAGCAATGAGTCCAGCTCATAATCTGCTGGAACACATTTGGGACATTTTGCCTGATAAAACGTAGGGATCTTTCTCCACAGAACTTGGGGAAGTGGAAACAGCATTGCTCGAATAGTGGCAGCAGTTGCTCCTAGAACGATTTCGACGTCTTGCGAGGGGTATGAAACGATGACTGTAAGCTGTCATCCAAGAAGTGGGCGGACGTTCACGATATTGACTGTATGTGTCTGTTAAGTCTCTTTTTGTCACGTTCAAGGTAATGGTAGCTTTATACAGACTTTTATTTTCCACTTCTGACCATATCTATAACGTCCTCTATCTAAGCGAATTTGAACACTTTACTTGCGCGCAAGATTCTTACATACCATGACGTCAACGGGAACCCGATAACAGCCCATATTTCACTCACAAGACTGGTTTATTGACGTATGCATGTATGTTTTCTTTTCTTATTCCGTTATCTTTTAATCGTGCAAAAAAAAAAATACTTAAAAACGACCACATATTGGGTCTCACTTGTCAGACCTTACTATTGGGTCCTACCCGAAATAAAGGTGTTAGAAGCATGCGAGTCATTGAAAAATTATCTGTTTAGGGCAAGGGTACTATGTATACCTATATATATCGTGAATTCACAATGTATCTTACAAAAAATATGCAATTGTCCTGAGACCTACTTATTGGGTCCGACCCAATAATTAATTGGGTCTTGGACCCAATATTTATATATAGGGTTACATGCCACTAAATGTTTGGCATGGTCCCAATAATTTTGTATACAAGGTTTTATACCACTAAATGTTCAACTCTGACCCAATTATTGAATACATATTTATGAGTGAAGGAAGTGAAAAGGACATGCTATGATGATCATTTAGCTCCAGGTTTGACAATCTAGTGACCAGTAACAAGGTTTTTTCCGTGGAAGCAGGAATATTTTACTATAGCTACCTCATGAAACATCCTTTCCATAGATCGACACATAATATCAAGATGTGTTTTTTGCGTCTTTGCGAATCTGCTCCCTATTATGTTTTCCACTAACATTGCATGAACGCCCATTAAATCCAATAGCAAACAATTATTATAAATCCTGTGTGACCGACAGGTGTGGTGGAATATAGAGCAAAAGTTAAGAGGTAGAGTAGGCCTATCATTTCATGTGCACCGCACTGCACTTCTCCTCAATGCGATCTATACCTATCTACATGTATCTGATGGCCTGTTCTGCTAAGAATGTTGCTAAGAGGTATATGATGGGTGTTTTTAGCAAGATGACCCATGTAACAAGCAAAGAATTCTGCACAATATTTTCAATGGTTTGACTACCAAAACGTCTTGTTTAAATACGGTATGTACAACATACACATTTACGCTTTTTGAAGAGTGTAGCGGCTATAGAAAGTCCTTCCGTTCATCTAGTCAGTGCAGTTATAAGTAGGTTTTGTCCTCGGGTCTGCCTCTTTTAGCCAGTTACAGTTGCACATACCAAATTATTGTCGCATAACCCTTACCAAGCAACCTTTAGCTTTCCGACCCTAGCATAGGAGGCTTTTGAAAAAAAAAAGATGTGGGAAAAGGGGAATTTTGTTGGCCCACAATGTTTTCTACCGTATCAGAGAACAGAAACTTGTAATAATTAGTCATTGTTTCCAGATAAAATTTCTTCGGGCAAAATACATTTAAATCACTACTTCTGATTTACAGTTATCGCTTGTTTTAAAGTTTGCTTGCTTGATTGACTGATTGATTGAATGGTGTTTTACGCCGCTCTCAACATTATTGCAGTCAAATCACGGCGACAGGTCACATTATTCATGTCTTACCTGGGTTTCACCAGTACTAGGCTGGGGCTTTTAAGTGTCTTGCCAAAGGACACTCCCATGAAAATCCCAGAGGATCCAGTACGGCTCGAACCCAGGACCCCTGGATTGTGAGTCAAACACTTTACCACTGAGCCACGCAGGCCTATCTTGCAGAGAGACATAGACTTATCCCCTTTAATTGGTCACTTGCCCCAGGTCTCCACTTTCAGATTTTGTTTGCATTGAATTCCGACATATTGCCCTTCATAACTAAGTGTCCTTGAGAGAGGGTACAAACTGACTAGTTCCCTGGGCTCATAGTCCAGATCTTCGAGTACATGTATTACCAATCTGGATGGTCAATTTCTTGTTAGTAATACAGATAATTGAAACTATAAAACTGCATGCTTTCACAGCATATACCTGGCAGTAAATTCTACACTAGAGGAATTATTCAGCCAAACCCAATGACACGCGTAGGGGTCTTTGTCAGTGATCTACATTTCTGACCCTAAATATGTGTGAATGATTTAAGTGGATATTTTCAGTATTTGTCAAAGCAGCAATTGCTTGCTAGACTTTAACCTCAGACTTGGCTTGGAAAGAATATTGTTCGTAGTACTGGTAAAAGAAACTCCAGGAAAGCATGGATAGGTGCACTTGCCGCCGCGATATAACTGAAATAATGTTGAAACAAACCTCAGACTTTCTTAGTCCAAATAGGGGTTAACCCATTCAAAATCTAGTTGTAGCGAATATAACTTGCCCACAGGCGAGTAGAAAATCAAACAAGAAATTTGAGTAAAAAGCAAGACACCTTTCAAATAATAAGAACATTTTATTCAGATCCCTTGTATATCTGCACAATACTCTCAACATAATAAAAGTAAGGCACTTCGAATGACAACAGTAACAATTAGAAACAAAAGGGCTATGATGGCCCTGTATCATGCCACTGGATAATAAGTGAAAAACTTACACGCCAATATTACAGACTTGGCGAATTGGTCTCAAACTAGAAGACATACACAATTTTCTCTGTAAAATCCCACGAGAAAACCATGACCTCAGGTCAGGGCATAGCCATATTTTACCACAGCGCTATAATTACTTGAATCCTGGTAGAGGTCCACAAGATAAAGCCCAATACGAAAAAACAAGAGGACGATGACGGTCCTATATGGGTCACCTGAGTCTTCTACTGCGTAAAAAAGAACTGTAAATTTTATACTTCAAATAGCTACTTTTCCCTTACTGATTGTGAGATTTTTTTTTTCAAAATCAATAGGGTTTAAGCTATTGATAATATAAAGACAGTGTGCAAATTTCTCAACAAGACGTGTCACTGAAAGTGCCTGATGCCCCCGAAACACCCCCATAAAAAATTTAACTTGGTAGGACCTTGGCTTTTAACCTAGAGACATATCCCTTGCGCATGACAAACCTTCTCAATGTGGTTTACCTTTCTGTCGAGTTTGATTCAATTTGTTTCATCAGTTTTGGAGGTATCGCGGAGGCACGAAACACTTTCCTTAAACAAATATTCCCTTACTGATTGTGAGATTTTTTTTTTCAAAATCAATAGGGTTTAAGCTATTGATAATATAAAGACAGTGTGCAAATTTCTCAACAAGACGTGTCACTGAAAGTGCCTGATGCCCCCGAAACACCCCCAACAAAATTTAACTTGGTAGGACCTTGGCTTTTAACCTAGGGACATATCTCTTGCGCATAACACATTTTCTCAAAGTGATTAACCTTTCTGAAGAGTCTGATAAAATTCGCTTCATAAGAAACCACCCCAACAACTTTTAACTTGGTAGGACCTTGGCCTTTAACCTAGGGACATATCGCTTGCATATAACACACCTTCTCAATGTGGTTTACTTTTATGTAGAGTTTGATTAAATTCCTTTCGGAAGTTTTGGAGATATTAGAGACACAAAACACCCCCAACCTAAATATTCTAACTTGGTAGGACCTTGACCTTTAACCTGGAGACGTATCACTTGGGCATGACACACCTTCTCAATGTGGATTACCTTTCTGTGGCGTTTGATTAAATTCGCTCCAGCAGTTTTGGATATATCACGGAGACATGAAACACCCCTCCCAAACAAATTTGAACTTTCAAGGACCTTTGCCTTTAACCTAGGGACATATTACTTGGGGATGACACACCTTCTCAATGTGGTTTAGCTTTCTGTGGAGTTTGATTAAATTCGCTTCAGCAATTTGGGAGATATCACGGAGACTTGAAATCCCACCTCCAAAACAAATTTTTGAGACCTTGACCTTTTAACCTAGGAACATACCTCTTACGCATAGCACATTTTTTCAGTGTGGTTTAGTTTTCCCTGATCCAACTCTGACCTACCTTCATTATTACTGTTGTTCTGAAAATACGACCTTGCCTGTGCACAAGGTTTTCTTAAAACTTGACCGAGTGACCTGGTTTATGGCCAGATAATTAGGTTTTCACACTCTTTCAAAGTTTTGTCGCGACAAACATCCCGACCAAGTTTCATGAATATCAACTTAAAAATGGCCTATAGAGTGTGCACAAACTTTTTCTAAGACTTGACCTGCTGACCTACTTTTTGATCCGATATGGCTCGATTTCATTCTCGTCTGAGAAATGATTAAGAAAAACATTATGGCCAATTTTCATGAGTGTCAGAGTAAAAATGTGGTCTCTACTGTGTAAAGAGGGTGACCTATTTTCAAACGTCCAAGAAATAATTAAGAGAAACATTCTGACCAATGTTCATGAGTGTGTGACTGAAAATGTGGCCTCTAGAGTGTACACAAGGCTCTTTCAACTTTAACCTAGTGACTTAATTTTTTCCGACATTACCAATGTTCAAAGCTCTTTCGGGATTTTATCAAGATAAACATTCTAACCAAGTTTCAGGAGTATCAGACTAAAATACAAAAGGTTAAAGTTGATGACGCACAACCGGTGCCAGACACAGTAGAATCACAAAAGCTCTCCTTCATTCAGCACTTTGTGCTCAGGTGACCTAAAAAGCAATCTGTACTTCTTTGCTTTCAAGCACACTTACATTTGAATACTACTTTTTATGCTCCGTTAGAAGAAAGCTTTTGAAAACATTGTAGCAAGAGGGCAACATGACATCCAAAGGCCAATATCTTTCATGCTCATTTGGAGTAAGGCTTTTTGAAAACATTGCAATTGATCCTGCTCCTTCTGAGGGAAGACTTTGAAAACATTGTGTTCAATTGTAACATAACATCCAGGTATTACTATTTCTTTTGCTTCTTTAGAGTAAAGCTTTTAAAAACATTGCAAATTTTCATGCTCCTTTGAAGGAAAGCCTATGAAATAAAATGTGGCAAAAAGTGACATATTATACAAAGGTGTATTATATAAAATACTTATTTCTATATTCTCCTACAATTTGCCGTCTTATGGAAACGTGATTACTGAAAATGGCAATGTATCTTAACTAAGTTTAAAATACAAACATTATACAATATGTCAAAATTTTCTGTAAATGTACCTTAACTATAACTAAGTTTAACACACAAACATTATACAATATATCAACACATTTGTTTGAAAAGCAATCTTTGTTTGCATAAAAGCACAAATTTGAATTAACCTTTTAAGTCATGCAAGTTTTTTTATGAAAAAAAAAATGTATATTAAGACAAAAGATTACATTATAATGCTCCTACATGCTAAAACCTTTGAAGACAGTATGGTGTTACGGCATTTTCATGGATATTTCATTATCATCATGAGACTGCATTTCGCCTTAAAACAGTAGCATGATTAATATATCTAGCTAGGTTATACACGACTTTTACTTATAAAGACATCAGCCGCCACCGAAACTCCAGAATCTTAGCTTTTTCATTCATGTGAAAACCCTTTTCGTGACAATCTCAGTTCAAGGCTTTAACTATTTTCACTCTGAATTTTCTCATTTAGTGGACATAAAGTTAAGGCAGGCTGACAGGCATAGATACTTTCTTTTAATAATTTACCCTTTTAAATTACCAACCTATATTTGAACTCAGCCTAATACGTTTTCATGAAGATTGGTAAAACAAGAGGGCCATGATGGCCCTGTATCGCTCCACTGGCTTATAAATATAAACCATAAATACTAAACATTTTAATTCTGAGCCAAATGGTTCCAAAATGAAGACTTACAAAGTTTTCCCTGTAAAAGCCCATGTGAAAGTGTAGACATGCAGGGCAAAGCCATTTTTGATCCCAGAGCTATAATTACTTGAAGCCTGGTAGAGGTCCGTAAGATAAAGCCACATGCCAAAATAATACAAGTCTATGCTGTATGGTTATAAATAAGGTGATTTTCAAGTTTCATCCATATGAAGCCTCTGCAAAACAGAAGACCCCTGATGCAAGGCTAATTTCGGAAAAAAAAAAAAAAAAAAAAAAAAAAAAGTGATCCAGATTTGGTAGCCCTTAGGTTTGCGGTTAGGGGCAAAAAGATTTTTTTGAATTTTCACGCTATAAGCACATGTTTATGACCCATGAGATAGGACTAATTTTGACATAACTTGAAAAACTTTGGAAGAGGTTATTTAGATTACACTCATACAATATTACAGCTGTAACTCAAGGTAAGGAACAAAAAGACTTTTCAAGTTTTCACTATATTAGCCTATGTAAAGCTTGTGACTTATTGGGTGAAGCAGTTTCAGAGATGATAAGCTTGATGGCTTTAGGCCTGTGGAGCTAAGAAGCAGTATCTTTTTCATGAGCTACAATGACGTTAGATTTTTAAAGGTTTTCCAATACTTTTTAGTTTTGTAGCCATAGCAACCATAGCTTTTAACAGAACTTAACTCTTTGAAGACATTCTGGAGAACATCATGGCAAGATGATATCTGTAAAGTTTGGTCAAAACTGGAAGAGTGGTTTCAATGAAAAAGATGGAACAATCTTGGTAGATGTCTACAATATGAATCGGCATGCCAAATTTTTATAGCCCTAGACCTTACAGTAAGGATAAAAAAAGATGTCTTAAGTTTTCACTATGTAAGACTAAAATTTGTGAACCCTGGAGTAGGACAAATTTTGATCCCAAGGCTCAAAACATACCAAATTTGTTAGTCCTATGCTTTATGGTTAGAAACAAGAAGATTGTCGAGAAGTCTTCACTATATAAGCCCTTATAAAACTTTGACCCCTGGGCTACAGTCGGACTACATGGGGAATATGTGTATTAGAAGAATAACATGCCAAATTTGGGAGTTCTTGGCCTTATGGCTAGTAACAAGACGGTTTCTGAAGTTTTCACTCCATAAACCCATGTAAAACTTGTGACCCCTTGCGACCCCTGGTGCAGAGCCAAACTTGATCCTAGGGCTGTAACTTGGGCCCTCTTTGTAGTTGTCCACTAGATAATGCTATAAATATGCAAAATTTGGTAGCCCTAAGCCTTATGGCTATGTACACCAAGATTTAAAAGTTTTCCCTATATAAGCCCACGTAATCTTGTGAACCCCCCCACCCCCCAGCATGAGGCCAAATTGACCCCAGGACTGTAATTTAGGCACTTTGGTAGACCCCCACTAGATCAAGCTAAATGCAAAATTTGGTACCTCTAGGCCTTATGGCTAGGTACAGAAAAATTTCTTAAGTTGTCACTATGTCACCATGTAAAACTTGTGACCCCTGCGGCGGGGGCCAATTTTGACCCCAGGGCTAAAATTTTGGCACGCTTGATATAGGCCCACTAGATATAGCTACATGCAAAATTTGGTAGCTCTAGGCCTTATGGCTAGGTACAGGAAGATTTTTAAAGTTTTCTCTATATAAGTCTATGTAAAACTGGTGACCCCTGGGGCAGAGCCAATTTTGACCCCAGGGATATAATTTCAAGAAACATGATAGAGGTCTACTACATAAAGCTACATGCCAAATTTGGTAGCCCTATGCCTTATGGTTTCAGACAAGAAGATTTTTAAAGATTTCCAATATTTTTCAGTTTTGTTGCCATGGCAACCAGAGTTTTTGAAGGAATCAAATTCTTTCAAGAAATTCTGAAGAGGACCATGGCAGGATCATTTCTGTGAAGTTTCATGAAAATTGGATGGGTAGTTTCAGAGAAGATGTTTGAAATAAAAGTTAACGCACGGACGGACGGACGGACGCACGGACGGACTGACGGACGGACGGACGGACGACGGACACCGGGCCATGACATAAGCCTGCTGGCCTTTGGCCAGTGGAGCTAAAAATGGTCTCTGGAACTCAATTCATCTGACCTAACATTCAAATCAAGTTTTATGAAGATTGGATAAAAACTGTGACCTCTAGAGTGTAGACAGCCATAATTGTAAACGTCATCACACAACAAATATCATACGATCATAAAAGCACTCACCTTGAGCACTATGCCCTCAGGTGAGCATAAACGCAACATCAACTGTAATACACAAAAACATTTGTAGTCCTCTGGATGCTTCTACATGCTGATTAACTATGATAAAGTTCAGCTAGAAATGTGGCCTCTAGAGTGGACACAAAGTTTTCAAGGATTTGACCTAGCAACCTACTTTGTAACTTCATGTGTTCTATTATCAAACTAGACCAAGATTTTATGGTTAAAAACCTCCTGACCAACTTTCATCAGGATCAGCTTAAAAACATGGCCTTAGACTGCACACCAGGTTTTTCAATCATCTGACCTACTGACCTAGTTTATGGCCCTTTCTGACCAAATATCAAACTTGATCTGAACCTTAAAGAGACAAACATTCAAATCAACTTTCATCTAGATTAGCTAAAAAAAGGTTGCCTCTAGAGAGCACATAAAGTATCAATTTATTTGATCTAATAACCTAGTTTATGACCTTTTTTGAACTATTATCACACTTAACCTTGATTTCAAAGTGGCAAACAATCTGACCCACTTTCATCCAGATCAGGTAAAAACTGTGACCTCTAGAGTGCACACAGGTCAAATGTTGAAGACTCATGTTGCATATTTTGGACAATGGCTCATCTCAATACCTTGAGAAATGTTGTGCTCAGGTGCGATAAAAATGTGAACATAAAGATAATGCAAACTTTATTCATGTGCTCAAAAGTTTATACAGGTATTACAAGATCCAGCATCTCATTGGCCAAGGTTTCCATTGCCAATTTTCCCAAAGGTCAACATTGAATTCCCGTGGAAATTGTGCCTATAGTACTGGTAAAATCTTAATGAAAACCACTTAAATTTTAACAAAGTTCTGATCAGAGTCGCGATTTTCCTAGCTTCACGTTATTTAATTTTGCCCCGAGTTGTGGCAGTGTTTGAGTAGACGGTTTTTGACAAGTCTCCTGGGCCTCTTTTATATCTGTATTATGTACACTGGATCTCGTCCCACCTAAATAAAACTTGGAACTTTTTTCTAAGGTATGTTTCTTCAGCAACAGACCAATGTCTTTTTACACTTCGCTTACCTGAAATGTATAAATTATATTTTTGTCAATGTTACCTACAGGGTTCATACATATTTCTGACTTTAAAATTCTATACTTTTCCCTTGTTTTTCCATGACAAAAATATTTTCCATGATATGTAACATACACCTGTAACTTGACTTTAAACTTGAAAACCCTGATTTTCATGACAGGGGTCAAATTGTCTCTTTTCCATGTTTTTTCCACTGTTTAAATCTTCCATGATTTTTCCAGCCTTGCAAACCCTGACTCTACCACGTATCATAGAACCTTTTACCTGTATATGCTTGTATGTTACTCATGTGTGCATGGGCCTGTTACATCAGTTTTGTTTGCTTTGAAGTATTTGGTTTAACCTGCTTGTTTTAAAAAGATTTAATTCTTCTCTATAAGTTCATTTGTACAATTCATTAATGGATTGAAATGAAGGTGACAAACGATCATAGAACCAATACAATTCATCATAGTTAACCGCTGCTAAGGAAATCTCCAACTAAATATTTGACAAACTACAGCTATACAAGTGATCTTGATATGATTGAATGGTGTTTTACACCACTTTCAACATAATTTCAGTCATATGGCGGTGACAGGTCACAATTACATCTATTTCCTGGATTTCACCTGTACAAGGCTGGGGCTCTGAAGTGTTTTGCCAAAGGACACTCCCTCAAAAAACTCAGTGGATCAAGTGAGGCTGTAACCCAGGTCCTCCAGGACACCACAAACAAGTGGTCTGAAACAAAACACTTCTAGTTCCCTTTTGACCTCAATGAGTGACCTCTAGGCCTAACAAAAATATCTGTGTCTATGGTTTCGATCCGAGATGCTGTAGGTAGGGTAGCGAGGGATTTTTTTCCCAGAAACTTTTTACACGGACCGAAGTGGCACCTGACAGATTTTCTTTTCTTTTTCAATTGTAGCGTGAAAAGTTTAGGGTCAGCAGCATTTCTAGGTAGGGTCGGAAAACCCTAAACACAGATATTTTTTGACAGACCTTACAACCGGACCGAGCAGGACACCACAAACAAGTGGTCTGAAACAAAACACTTCTAGTTCCCTTTTGACCTCAATGAGTGACCTCAAAATTGACAATTATGATCCAATTGTTGCTCAAAAGTACTGATCAGTACATTCTTGAGCATGTTTACTGTAGCATTAAAATCTGCGACATTTGTCAATCTTTGATTGATTTTAGACTATGTCCCTAAACCTAGAGATTCAGGTATTGTATGTTACACATTTTTATGGCATTTATTTCCTTTGTGTGTAGCAGAGGTTGTAGAGTCCTATTTTGTCAACATAACCTTACAAACACAAGGAATTTTGAGGTTTACTCACATTTGCACCACGTGCTGACCTTGTTGCTGCTTTCTTGGCAGGCATGAGTTCCATTTGTTCATCTGTAATTGAATCAGCTATCTGTACATTTGCATCTGAATCAGCCATCTGAACATGTGCATCTGATTCTCCAATCTGTTCGTCTGTACCTGCATCATTAACGTTAGTGTAATATTGTTGACATAGAAAGACAAGGCTTGTTGGAGATGCATGTCCGACCTGTCCCACTTATTTTCAATATTTCTGAGTTGAAACAGGGAATGTTTTTTTTTTTTTAAATGCATATCAGAGTGTAGGCCTAGGGCCAGTAACATTAAGCTACAGGTAAAAACACATGTGTGAGGTGTCAGTTTAATAATCAGGTTTTTTTTTTTTCCTCAAACAGAACAAACAAAATATTCATATATTGAAGTTTGTAGGTTACATGAGCAAAAATAGCTCTAAATCACTTACTTTACCCAATGCGATACATTTTTTACAACTGCGTTGAAAAAAAACATCAAATGGAAATTGTAACCTATACATTGCACAATTTGCACATTTTTTTCATATATTTTACGTAGAGACCTATTTTTTTCTCCCGGACACTTAGAGATCTTTAAGACAAACATTCTGACAAAGTCTCAAAAAGAGTTAGGTTAAAATTATGGTCTTTAGCGTACACACTATGTTTTTTCCAATATATGACCTAATGACATAGTTTTTGAATCCATACCACCCATTGTTGAACTTTTATAAGAGATCAAGGAGACAAATAGTAAGACAAAGTTTCATCAGATACAGTTAAAATTGTAGCCTCATTGGGTATTTCCAATATTCGAAAAAGTGACCATGTATTTTACCCCACATGACCCATTTTCAAACTAGGCTGAGAGAAAATGGCATAAACATACTGACAAAATTTCATCAAGTTCAAATAGGAGCTGTCTCTTCCAGCATGTACACAAGGTTATTAAGATATAACACCTAGTGACCTAGTTTCCTGACTAATCATAACCCATTTTCAAACTTGGTTGACAGATAAACGAGACAAATATTCTGACACTAACATTGGTTGAAAATGCAGCCGCAAGAGAGCACACAAGGTTTTTCTTTTATTTGACCTATTGACCTAGGTTTTGTGCCCATAATGACCAATTTTCAAACTTGCAGGTAATGAATTAAAATATTTTGACACTCTAGTAGTTTCATCAAGATCAAGTTAGAGCATGTTTTAAAAGTGAAACCATTGTTGAATGTTTTGGCCTAAAATGCTGAAAATTAGTCATAGAACTGTCAAGGTAACTAACATGGTACCTAAATTTGTTCTGCTGGGTGATGTGCTATGCCCAATAGAAAAAGTGGAGAAATGCAAAGATCACATAACATAATGCTCATCATATTTTATATTACCACTCAGTACTCTTGAGACAATGCACATCACTTTTTGTTAGATCCGACCATTTGATATCACACTACAGCTGACCAAGGTATAAAGGGGTCGTGCTATTGCATTGCTATTGGAAGGTCAACAGCAGCAATAGGTTGTGAGACAATTTGGTGTTAACATTTCAACCACAGAACTACTTGCTATGAACCTGAGAAAAACTGGAGGCATCTGAGACCATGCTAGATTGTGACATTCGATGGCACTTGAAGACAGATTACATGTCATGGCCACCTTCATGATCACCATAGCAATGCAACTGAGAAAGTAGTTCTAATTTTAGGCAATCAAGATAGCAACCTTTAGGCACAAATAGTAAGAAATCAATTCAATGATGATTATCTGCAATCTCGTCATCATTATATTGGTTTGCCCCCTACTCCTGTACATTGCATTTGTCTAGCTTGGTTGAAAGCATATGCTCCAAGATTGTTCCCAATGCATCAATGGAGACATTTGTTTTTCACAGAAGAGTCTCTGTTCACTCTGTTTCTGTTGCTGTGCCAAATGTGCAACAGCACAACCTACCGTATTTTGCTTAAATTTTGGGACACCAAAAGTATTGGGACAGCATCAAAACAAGAGGGCCATGATGGCCCTGTATCGCTCCACTGGCTTATAAATATAAACCATGAAGAGAAGTCTTTACTATATAAGCCCTCATAAAACTTTGACCCCAGGGCTACAGTCGGACTAAATGGGGAATATGTGTATTAGAAGAATAACATGCCAAATTTGGGAGTTCTTGGCCTTATGGCTAGTAACAAGACGGTTTCTGAACTTTTCACTCAATAAACCCATGTAAAACTTGTGAACCCTGGTGCAGGGCCAAACTTGATCCTAGGGCTGTAACTTGGGCCCTCTTTGTAGTTGTCCACTAGATAATGCTATAATTATGCAAAATTTGGTAGCCTAAGCCTTATGGCTATGTACACCAAGATTTAAAAGTTTTCCCTACGTAAGCCTATGTAAATCTTGTGAACCCCCCCCCCCTCCAGCATGAGGCCAAATCGACCCCAGGACTATAATTTGGGCACTGTTGGTAGACCCCAACTAGATCAAGTTAAATGCAAAATTTGGTAGCTCTAGGCCTTATGGCACAGGTACAGGAAGATTTTTAAAGTTTTCTCTATATAAGCCTATGTAAAACTTGTGACCCCTGGGGCAGAGCCAATTTTGACCCCAGGGCTATAATTTGAAGAAACTTGATAGAGGTCTACTACATAAAGCTACATGCCAAATTTGGTAGCCCTATGCCTTATGGTTTCAGACAAGAAGATTTTTAAAGATTTCCAATATTTTTCAGTTTTGTTGCCATGGCAACCAGAGTTTTTGAAGGAATCAAATTCTTTCAAGAAATTCTGAAGAGGACCATGGCAGGATCATTTCTGTGAAGTTTCATGAAAATTGGATGGATAGTTTCAGAGAAGAAGATGTTTGAAATAAAAGTTAACGCACGGACGGACGGACGGATGACCGGACGGACGGACAGACGCACGCACGACGGACACCAGGCCATGACATAAGCCCGCTGGCCTTCGGCCAGTGGAGCTAAAAAGTGAAAAGAATTATTTTTCATGACCCACTGATTTGGGCCATACTAAAAATTGCGAAGCAAGATCAGTATTTTTTTGTTCATAAGAATTGGGACAGTGAATGTTCAAATAATTTTTGGCCAAATACACATTTGAATACGGACACTCACGTCATACTTATATGAATGACAGGTCAGTTTACAATATTTGACACCAGTTCAAAATCAGGATAAGCACTCAAACATACATATTTACCAGTTTCCTTCTCAGATTCTGGCTTAGACTGTAAAGTTTGGTAACTTTCTTCCTACTACAGTAATATTTGGAGTACTTGTATAATGCAATTTATTGGGTCTATACACTTACCATTGTCATATATTTCTGTATGTACTTTTACATGATATTGCTGATAAGCGCTTTCAAAATAAGCCTTTAAATATATTTACCAGTTTGCTTCTCCAACTCTAGCTTGGACAGAAAGGTTTGGTTACTTTGTGAACATAACAATATTGGGCCATATTGTATTATACAATTTATTGGGTCATATTTATATGAATGATGGGTCACTTTACAATGTTTGACATAGTTTAAATCAGGATATGCACTCAAATATAAATATTTACCAGGTTCCTTCTCAGATTCTGGTTTAGACTGTAAGGTTTGCTGACTTTCTTCCTACTACAGTAATATTTAGACTACTTGTATTATACAATTTATTGGGTCTGTACACTTACCATCTTCATATATAGATGTACTTTTATATATTATTGCAGATAAGCGCTTTCAAAATGAGCCTTTAAATATATTTACCAGTTTGCTTCTCCAACTCTGGCTTGGACAGAAAGGTTTGGTTACTTTGGTTGTGAACACAAAAAAATATTGGGTCTTATTGTATTATACAATTTATTGGGTCTTTCCACTTAGCACCTTTATTTCTATATGTACTTTTACATCATATTGCAGTTAAGCGCTTTTTGGATAAGGCCTTTAGGATAATAAAAATCTACCACTTTGCTTCTTGAATTCTAGCTTGGAAAGATAGGTCTGACTACATTTTTGTGAACACAATAATATTGGGTCTCAATTTTTATTGGGTCTTCAACTTTAATAGTTTTATGCATTCCTGTACACCTTTTTACGTCATATTGCAGTTTTAAACTACATAATATTGTGACAAATATTTCAGAATTGAATCCTGCGGTACATGATAATATCTGTTCTAATCACAATAATCACTTTCCTATGGTGTCCTTTAGAGTCTAGCATAACATGACAAAGGGAAGAATGAAACATAGTTTTAGCAAATATGTATAGAGCACCTACAGGGGTATATTACAGTCAAATAATCTCATTCCGAAAACGATCCAAAAGGAAGAGTAACAGCAAAATATATATCATGTTGTAAAGAAAAAAAAAAAAAATATTGGAAACTAATAACTAAGCTATTTGAAAGATTACCATACTTAAGCAAACATGTATAGAGCACCAACAGGGGTCTATCACAGTCAAATTATTTCAAAATTAAGCCTTCATTTAGAATGAAAAGTTTCAAATGATGTTTAGGGTCTAAAATTCCTAATCTTTTGATAGCCATGTCTTTTTCAATTATTGCAAGGGCTTAAACAATTTTCGTAGTGAATCATCGGGGGAATATATCAAGAAAAGTATCATGAAATAAGGCAAAAAATTACACAGGAATAAACTTTCAAAGTTTCCATAATGAACTTTATAGGGAGTAAGCCCATCCATCCAGGAGGCCATGTGTATTGATGGATCAAAATGTCTTCAAGGAATGTGGTAAAGTGTCTCATTGAGAACAATTCAAAGAGATATCTTAAAAAAGGGTATAAAATCTTCTGAGAGCAAGATAGAAATTTACACCAGAGTTTAGTAGAGATAAAAAGTCCCACCCCTCGGTAGCCTTGTTGTTAGACAAATAAGAAACGCCTTCATGGAACTTGGTTGTGTGTCATCTTTTGAAAGATTCTGTAAAACGTTTTTTTAGGTTTGAAATAAAATGATCTCTGTTGCCATAGCAACCAAAGCTCTTCATGGAAATACTTTCTTTGAAGGTTTTCAGAAATGAACCTTCAAAAAACATATCTGTGAAATTTATTTGGAATTGGCTGATATTTTAGGAAAAAATGTTTGAAGACAAAGTGAACAAATGGTCTACAAAGGGCCGTCACATAGCTCACTTGCCTTTGGCCTGTGGGGCTAAAAACAAAGAAGAATAAAAATAATACCTGCTGTCTTGCGTGATAATTAATTTACAATATCATCAAATGGGCCATCATTTCCATCTCCATCATCTGCACATAAAAAAAGAATGATGGAAAAATGATTACTGTGATTAGAACAGATATTATCATGTACCGCAGGATTCTGAAATGAATAGTTTTGAATGATGTTAAGGGCCCAAAATTCCTAATCTTTCGATAGCCATGTCTTTTTTCAATTATTGCAACGGCTTCAACCATTTTCGTAGCAAATCATCAGGGAAAAAATTTTATCAAAGAATCACGGAATTAGGCCAAAAATTACACAGGAATAAACTTTTAAAGTTTACATTATGACCTTTTTAGGGAATAAGCCCATCCAACCAGAAAGCCAAGTGTATTGATGAATCAAAATGCTTTCAAGGAATGTGGTAAAGGGTCTCATTGAGAACATTATAAAATCAACCAAAATGTAATTGACAAAAGGATTTTTTAAGTTTACAATAAAATCATTTCTGTTGCCATAGCAAACAGAGCTCTTCATGGAAATACTTTTTTGAAGGTTTTGAAGGTTTTCAGACTTAGGCTAGCGGACCTAAATATCAAGCAGAAGTAAAATAATACCTGCTGTCATGTGTGGTAAATTATGTACAATATCATCAAATAGGCCATCATCTCCATCTCCATCATCTGCAGATAAAAAAAGAATGAATTGTTCCTAACAAGAGGGCCATGATGGCCCTGTATCGCTCCACTGGCTTACATGTATAAATATAAACCATAAAGAGAAGTCTTCACTATATAAGCCCTTATAAAACTTTGACCCCTGGGCTACAGTCGGACTAAAAGGGGAATATATGTATTAGGAGAAGAACATGCCAAATTTGGGAGTTCTTGGCCTTATGGCTAGTAAGAAGACGGTTTCTGAAGTTTTCACTCCATAAACCCATGTAAAACTTGTGACCCCTGGTGCAGGGCCAAACTTGATCCTAGGGCTGTTACTTGGGTCCTCTTTGTAGTTGTCCACTAGATAATGCTATAATTATGCAAAATTTGGTAGTTTTCCCTATATAAGCCCATGTAAATCTTGTGAACACCCCCCACCCCCCAGAATGAGGCCAAATTGACCTCAGGACTGTAATTTGGGCACTTTTGGTAGAACCCCACTAGATCAAGCTAATATATGCAAAATTTGGTAGCTCTAGGCCTTATGGCTAGGTACAGGAAGATTTTGAAAGTTTTCTCTGTATAAGCCTATGTAAAACTTGTGACCCCTGGAGCAAAGCCAATTTTGACCCCAGGGCTATAATTTGAAGAAACGTGATAGAGGTCTACTACATGAAGCTACATGCCAAATGTGGTAGCCCTATGCCTTATGGTTTCAGACAAGAAGATTTTTAAAGATTTCCAATATTTTTCAGTTTTGTTGCCAAGGCAAACAGAGTTTTAGAAGGAATCAAATTCTTTCAAGAAATTCTGAAGAGGACCATGGCAGGATCATTTCTGTGAAGTTTCATGAACAAGAGGGCCATGATGGCCCTGGATCGCTCACCTGAGTCAATAGGCCAAACATTCTGACCAAATTTCACAAGTATCTGACTGAAAATGTGGCCTCTATAGCGTAAACAAGGTTTTTCGAAGATTTGACCTAGTGACCTAGTTTTTGACCCCACAAGACCCAATTTCAAACTCGTCCGAGAATTATCAAGACAAACATTCTGACCAAGTTTCATAAGTATCTGACTGAAAATGTGGCCTCTAGAGCACACATGGTTTTTCAAAGATTTGACCTAGTGACCTAGTTTTTGACCCCACAAGATCCAATTTCAAACTCATCTGAGATTTAATCAAGACAAACATTCTGAGCAACTTTCACAATTATCTGACTGAAAATGTGGCCTCTAGAGCATACACAATGTTTTTCGAAGATTTGACCTAGTCACCTAGTTTTTGACCCCACATGACCCAATTTCAAACTCGTCTGAGATTTTATCAAGACAAACTTTCTGGCCAAATTTTACAAGTATCTGACTGAAAATGCGGCCTATAGGGCGTACACAAGGTTTTTCAAAAATTTGACCTAGTGACCTAGTTTTTGACCCCACATAACCCAATTTCAAACTCGTCTGAGATTTTATCAAGACAAACATTCTGACCAAGTTTCATGAGGATCAGACTGAAAATGTGGCCTCTAGAGCGTACACAAGGTAAAAAGTTGACAACGGACGACGGACACAGCACCATCACAATAGCTCACCAAGTTTCCTGAGGATCAGACTGAAAATGTGGCCTCTAGAGCGTACACAAGGTAAAAAGTTGACAACGGACGACGGACACAGCACCATCACAATAGCTCACTTGTGCTTAGGTGAGCTAAAAATGGATGGGTAGTTTCAGAGAAGAAGATGTTTGAAATAAAAGTTAACGCACGGACGGACAGACACACACACGGACGGACAGACGCACGACAGACACCAGGCCATGACATAAGCCCGCTGGCCTTTGGACAGTGGAGCTAAAAATGGACACAACAAAATCAGTCACTAGGAAACACACTTTTTGTACCTTGCAGGCATTTCCACAGAATTTAAAATTGACAGTAGGCTTAAATTATTGATTGCATAACAATTAGTCTAACTTTTTAAACTAATTTGGGTTTACAGCTGTTGTTCCACACCTGCTTTTCCAAAGTTATATTGACAACAAACCTTTTTCCACCAATTATTAAACTTCCAAGGTCATAACTTTCTCAGACTTAATTTATTAATCTTCAAAATGATTATTAACTTGAACTTCGATAATCAAAACAACTTTTTCTTTCTATTATTCCTTCGTGCTTGAAAAAGTTAGGGAGCTCATTTACATATTTTGCCCAAAAATTCCTGCCTGTTTCCATACCATTTCTGCCTGGAAAAGCCATTTTGTTTCCATTCTGAATCTCTGGGCGGAATGAAATTTTCCGTACAGATTCCATGCCCCAATTCCTGCCCAATTCCAGGCGAAACTTTTCGCACAGGCACACTCCACAGTCAATATGATTGGTAAATATTATCACTGCCCCCAAGCTAAATAATCATGCCAAGAAAATCTCCATAAAAAAAGGCCGAAACATTTTCAAGGTTTTTTTTTTTGACGATTACTAAGTACTTAGGGTGCGGAAATCCTACATCCGACTCAGGAAAAATTGGCGTCAGACAAGTGACTTTTTTCAATTTAATTGTCTGTCAACAAGTAGAAAATGCAGGAATATTTTGAGACAAAAACCTGTTGTAAACATTACGCTGTGAAATACAAATATTCACCCTTTGTATCAAATGACATTTCAAATAATAAACTGCAGCTTGAGATGATCCCTGAATCCATTGAAACCCGAAATCAGACCTCTGCCGAGTGGGTGACTAGGGCGAAAAAGTCGCCTGAAATAAAAAAACTTTGCCCGATTCGCCAAGAAAAGCGAAGTCGAAGTCGCCTGAAAAAATCTGGAAGTCGCATCAAATATATTGACAAGGCGTTGGGTGTTCAAGAGAAAAGCCGAATCAGAGTGTGACATACCTAATTCACTGCTGGTGTCCAATCAGCATGTGCAATTTGTTAACAACATATCCTGATTTGACAGGATGTTGTTAATTAGTTTATAACCACTTATTAAATCAATGACAAATATCCATGCAGTCTAGCAGCTTGCCTCTATTTTCATGGTAGATACCTCAATCTAGATATCGCTTCTGTTACGTCAACTTTTATCTCCAAATATATCTTAAGTTTTGAATGGGAAGAAATATTCCGGAAGTGAAAACGATGTAAACGACTACAAAGGGCACCAAATGTATCACGTTACAATGATTTTTTGACAAATTCCAGCAAAGTCACATGAGTCAATTTCAAAATGGCCACGGGATACTGACGTAGCTTTTTTTTCTTTCAAACATTCGGATGAAAATGACTATTTTCTATGACGCTAAAAAAAAATATGTAAGTAACAAGCATTCTGAGAGTATTGCATGCAATACTAAGTCCCCTACCAGCATTTTACTTTTTTACGTCAAAGCCATTGAACCATGGAGCGGACGGACAGACAACCTGGCGACTAAACATTTCCCCGAAATTCCTTCGGGAAGCATAAAAAGTCTGGAAAACTGCAATTTTGGAGAAATTTCACATGTTCAAGTCCCATAACTGGCAAAAATCAATGAACTAGGAGACTCAAACTAGAGCTGTAACTCCTTATTACAGACTAACACACCAAATATAAAAGGAATACCTCCAATCATGAAGCAAAAAAGCCAGGAAAACTGCAATTTTAAGGAAATGTCCATCGTTTTAGGCCCATAACTCAGTCAAAAATGAATAAACGAGAACGAATATCGATCTTGAGCTGTAACTCCTAATTATAGACACACACCAAATATAAGTGGAATACCTTCAATCAGGTAGAGAAAACTGGTTTTTTTTTGTGAAAATTTTTAAGTCTAAGGCTCGTAATTTCTTCAACAAGAGGGCCATGATGGCCCTATATCGCTCCACTGGCTTATAAATATAAACCATAAATACTAAACATTTCAATTCTGAGCCAAATGGTTTCAAAATGAAGACTTACCAAGTTTTCTCTGTAAAAGCCCATGTGAAAGTTGAGACCCGCAAGGCAAAGCCATTTTTGATCCCAGGGCTATAATTACTTGAGCCCTGGTAGAGGTCCACAAGACAATGCCACATGCCAAAATAATGCAAGTCTATGCTGCATGGTTATAAATAAGGTGATTTTCAAGTTCTGCATGTCCATATGAAGCCTCTGTAAAACATAAGACCCCTGATGCAAAGCTAATTTCAGACAAAAAAAAAATCAAAACAGGAAGATTTCTTAAGTTGTCACTATGTAAGCCCATGTAAAACTTGTGACCCCTGTGGCGGGGCCAATTTTGACCCCAGGGCAAAAATTTTGGCTGGCTTGGTAGAGGCCCACTATATATAGCTACATGCAAAATTTGGTAGCTCTAGGCCTTATGGCTTGGTACAGGAAGATTTTTAAAGTTTTCTCTATATAAGCCTATGTAAAACTTGTGACCCCTGGAGCAAAGCCAATTTTGACCCCAGGGCTATAATTTGAAGAAACTTGATAGAGGTCTACTACATAAAGCTACATGCCAAATTTGGTAGCCCTATGCCTTATGGTTTCAGACAAGAAGATTTTTAAAGATTTCCAATATTTTTAAGTTTTGTTGCCATGGCAACCAGAGTTTTAGAAGGAATCACATTCTTTCAATAAATTCTGAAGAGGACCATGGCAGGATCATTTCTGTGAAGTTTCATGAAAATTGGATGGGTAGTTTCAGAGAAGAAGATGTTTGAAATAAAAGTTAACACACGGACGGATGCACGGACGGACGCATGGACGCACGACGGACACCGGGCCATGAAATAAGCCCGCTGGCCTTCGGCCAGTGGAGCTAAAAATCAGTGGACCAGAACTAAACTCAAATTTGATCTGTAACTCATAGTGGCTGATTTACACACTGGCAATCAGCTCAATATCTACTGGCGTTTAGAAAACAAGAGGACCATGATGGTCCTATATCGCTCACCTGAGTACTAAGCAGTACAGGTTAACAATGAAGATAAATACCAAATACTGAAGTTCAAGGCCAAATGATCATGAAAGAGAGACAACTCACAACTTTAACAGAGGTCTAGGCTTTTGGTTACCCAGAAAATTTTCTTATAATTGCACGAAAGATACTTAAGTACAAATGTCTAAGCCCCGCGGCTGGACCTGTAATGATCCCAGGGGCATCTTATGTGCAAAATTTCTTGAGGTCCACAAGGTGATGCTTCATGCAAAGTATCATAGCTCTAGGCATTTTGGGTTTAAACATAAAGATTTTTCAGTTTGCATTGTACCCCAATTTCCAAAACCTGGAGGGTGCATATACCCTCAAATTGAAAACCCAGTTGGCATGCTGATCTTTAAAGAGTAAAGCTGACATAAAAAACTCCTAATTTTCATCAACTGTGTGACATAACATGGGCAATAAGAAGAAACTCAAATTTTTCTTTGCCTCACTTTTAACTGGTTTCAAAAATTGAGCCCATTCTATCCATTCACAATCGGTATTATGGTGTATGGACATTTCGGCCCATAACAATTTCGGCTCATTACAATTTCGGCCCATAACAATACAGACCCATACAATTTCGGCCCATGATCAGTTTATCATACATGTAATTATTACACCTTCTATCGAATTATTGTTTGATGCATAATAAGACATAATTAACTTTTTTAACTGCACTATTGCATATTTCTAGTTTTGATGCATCTATCAAAAAATTTTTTTTCAACTAAAAATGTACTGGTCTTTATAGAATGACAGTTATGATATGAGCAATAAACTAGGGGCCCTAAAGGCCCTGAAATCGCTCTACTGGCAGTGATTTTGCTTTCTCCAGCATACATTATGAATTCATGATGCAAAAAAGGTGAAAGACGCCCCCTCCCCCCCCCAAAAAAAAGGTGTTGTTGCAACTGGGCTTGAACCCACTAAGAAAGCACAAGTAGGCATGTTGAATTGAACAAATAGTGAAAAAAAAAAAAAAAAAAATGAAGTGCAATTTCTCAAAACCAACTGTTTGGAATCCAGCAAAATTTGATGGGGTTTCAGTACTCATTGCATTAAACAATCCCTGCAAATTTCAAAGAAGTGTGACTAAAAATATGGACCATGTTGAGTAAACAATAATAAGTCTCCAAATGACTGCTTTTCCTTAATTGATTGCTAGATTTTCTTCATTTTTAATGCAGTTCAATCCCTTGATGACACAAATAATCGTTGCAAGTTTCAAAAGAATCGGATCTAAAATGTGGACTAAATTGTGTAAACAAGAATTGTAAATTTTCAACTTTAAATAGCTCCTTTTCCCATAATAATTGTCCGATGTTTTTCAAAATCAACAGGGTTCATGCTATTGATAGTATAAAGCAACTGTGCAAGTTTAATGAAAATTCCACCACAAATGCCGAGTCATTGTGGCGTAAACAAGAAATGTAAATTTTCATATTTAAATGGCTACTTTTCCCATACCGATTGTTAAATTTTTGTCAAAACCAATAGGGTTCAAGCTTTTGATGATACAAAGCAACTGTGCATGTTTCATGAAAATCCAATCACAAATGCTGAATTTATCGTGTAAACAAGAAACAAAAATTTTGAACTTTAAACGGCTACTTTTCCCATACTGATTGTCAGATTTTTTTTCAAAATCCATAGGGTTCACGCTATTGATAAGATAAACAAACTGTTCAAGTTTCACAAAAATCTGACCAAAAATATAGACTAAAGCACATAAACAAGAAAAGGAAATTGTGAACTTTAAATGGCTACTTTTCCCACACTTATTGTCAGATTTTTTTCAAAATCAAGAAGCTTCAAGCTATTGATGAGATCAACAAACTGTGCAAGTTTCACAAAAATCTAGCCACAATTGCAGACTTTACAGCATAAACAAGAAATTTAAATGTTGAACTTTAAATGGCTACTTTTCCTACACTGATCGTCAGATTTTTTTTAAAATCAATAGGGTTCAAGCTATTGATAAGATAAACAATCTGTGCTAGTTTCATGAAAATCTGAAATTAACTGCAGACTTTATCATGTAAACAAGAAATTTAAATGTTGAATTTTAAATGGCTACTTTTCCTACACTGATTGTCAGATGTTTTTTTCAAAATCAATAGGGTTCAAGCTATTGATATGATAAACAATCTTTGCAAGTTTCACAAAAATCTGACCACAAATGCAGACTTAATCGTGTAAACAGGAAGTTTATATGTTGAATTTTAAATGGCTACTTTTCCCACACTGATTGTCCGATTTTTTTTTTTTAATCAATAGGGATCAAGCTTACAGCCAGTAGAGCTAAAAACCAGTATATAAGCATACGGCAGACGTTTCATATTTTGTGCTCCTGATCAGGCTTCACATAATGTGTATTCAGGTCTAGATCTACGCCAATCACAAAGAATACTGTGTACAGTCTCCATAGGCTCTGTTAGAGTTACATAAGAACTAGATTCTGATGTTAAAGATTTCAGTCAGATTTTTATCGTAATTTAATTTACATTTCTTGTGTTCTGATCTTAAAATACATTGTCCATGAACAATGTTTTGATCTCCATTGCTAGTGAAATAGTCAAGTCAAATATGTTGTTAATTGCTCTTTGCAGATGAAACTGATCATAGTTTATCATCAAGTCTTTTCAGTTGGATTATCTCCTTTGAAAACAAATCTTGTGTCAAATTTATATTGTCTGATCAGAGACCCTTAAACCTGTCCTTTCCAGCCTTTATAATGACTTTTAACAGCTGAATTGCATAAACAAGTTCGGATCATTCAGTGGGAACACCATTTACTACGAAATAAGTCAAACCCTAACCCTCTTTAAGTTTAACCAATATATGAGTCGGCTCTTCGCTTTGGCAAACTATTATATAAAATGAGTAAAGCCACAGGTAAAAGACGCGGTAACAGGTCCTACTTTCCATGGTTTGTGCCACTCCTGACACCCCCATAAAAAAGAAAAATCAAAAAACAAAATTTTCAAGATATAGAGGTCATAATTCTCTGAAAACTGAATTTTCAATCAATATGTGATTTCTGTTTCATTAAAAACACTTCTGACCAATTATATGTGCATCCCCATGTACTATAAAAAGTTTGATTAGACCGCACTTTGAATATGGAAGTCAAGTGTGGTCAGAACTAAATAAAAAGGAACAAATAACCTCGAAAACATCAAACGTAGAGCTACAAGAGTAGACTCTTGACAAATTTAAAAAATCTAAACTATCATGAAAGACATGAAAGATTCAAAAACCTAGGGCTACCTAGTCTCCAATACAAAAGACTAAGATCTGACATGATTCAAGTGTTTGGAATTATGCACAATATTGATAAAATTGATAAAAATCAGATCTTTACTTTTACTCTTTATCAAACGACAAAATCTTAGATTGGTTGAAATGGAAAGCATTTGCGGACGACAAAATAAATGTGAGTGAAGAATTGAAATTTGTTTTGGGAAGGGCAGAAAACATTGTGGGAAAAGGAGAAAATGCTGGTTACCAGCATTTTCTCCTTTTCCACAATGTTTTTAAAAGGCGTTTTTTTTTTCAGGGTTGTTAAAAGTCTGGATTGTGTGGTAAAGAGTTAAATAGGAACACTACCCGAGGACATAGCCTTAAGATTTTTAAACTTCAAAGTAAGACCAATACTAGAAAATTTAGTTTCAGCCAAAGGGTCATAAATCACTGGAATGCTCTCCCAGCTCATACAGTCAATGCAAGCAGTGTAAATAGTTTTAAAAATCTCTCACATTCATACTGGAAAAATGTAAAAATAAAGTTTATGCCCAATATTTATGAAACAAGTACAGACCAATCAAGATGGATCGGAGAGGCTGCTGCCTATTAATGATCTCGAGACCAAGTAAGTAGATACACAAACTGTAAGTGTTCATGGAAACAAAGTCAAAATTTTATAGAAGTCATTTTAATTGAAATACAGATTTCAAATAGATTTCTGGAATTTATTCTGTTCATTTTTAATATGTCTTTGATTACTGTGGTGGAGGGGGGTAAATCAGGTCACTGAGAGAGGAACAAATTGACTGTGTAAGTGGCTATGACAATGATACAAAGACTTATAAACGATCAACACACACATAATCTGACAACCATCATGTAAGAGGATGCAAACTGACAGAGAAACATGCAAGGAAGAGTTCAAATGAGCGTCGTTTAAATTGAAAAACAACCTTTGGGCCAAAATTTTAATAGGCCGAAATTGTTATGGGCCGAAACTGTAAAGGGCCGAAACTGTAATGGGCCGAAATGTCCCGCAACCGGTATTATCACTAAAATATTTGTTTAAAAAAAAAGACTATGACACCTTACTACGTTATAGAAATTGACCAAATTCACCACAGCAACAATTAAAAATACCTGACCGCGTCGACAAAGAAATGAACTTATTATCCACGTAGAAAAATATTGTTCGATATATGGAAAACCAAAAAATGTATTCGAAGCACCTATATGTTGAAGCTAATGTCGGTAATTTATTCATTCTTCATGCACCAATACTTTATTTTTTCTTGGAGAGTTGTAGATCTAGATTTACTGGTAATATTGAAAGTGAAAAACTTAGCTGGAATTGCAAGGTTGAAGATGCCGGTTACTTTGTTTTTTATAACCTCGTCATGAGAAATACCCTCATTCTTCAAACCGTTTTCCCGTTTTTCCGTTTTTATGCCTCAGCACATAAAAGTGGCTCTTATCCACTCTCTAGTTCATTAACAGTGAATTTCAAAGTGGTTTATTTATCTTTTAACTTCAGAAAATGGCGGCTTTAGATCTTGAAATGTCACGTGAGCGGAAAAGGACTTCTCGCACTTTTCACGCATGCGTATTATTTGACCGCGAATATATAAATATATACGAACAACGGAATTCATACATCGGCAAATTTTTAGGACCCAATATGTCGGGTTCAGAAAGTATGGTTTATTTGTGATAATTAGCCAAAAGGAGACGTTTGAGACACTAAAAATTATTGGGTCCTTAAATTATCGGGTCTTTGACCCAATAGTTAGGTAGGACCCAATATTTTTAGGTGTGGACCCAATAATTCGAGGATTAAACTTAAGTTGGTCCCAATAAGTCGGTGGTTATAAAACTATATATATATACCTGCAGAAAAGACAGACGGTGGACATTTCTCCGACTATATATTTCAGATTCTACCTCGAAATATGTATTGCAGGGTTTTTTTGTAATCATCTAATAAATTCAAGTTTTATTGAGGAAAATAATATGGTATCTTGCTTGAATTTTTAGCTCACCTGAGCACATAGTGCTCAGGGTGAGCTATTGTGATCGATCGTTGTCCGGCGTCCGTCCATCCGTCCGTCCGTCCGTCCGTGAACAATTACTTAAAAAATCTTCTCCTCTGAAACCGCCCAACAGATTTCAATGAAACTTCACAGAAATGATCCTTAGGTGATGCACTTTCAGAATACTTCAAAGATTTGAATTCCATGAAGAACTCTGGTTGCCATGGCAACCGAGAGAAAAAACTTTAAAAATCTTCTTGTCCCAAACCGTAAGGGCTAGAGCTTTTATATTTGGCATGTAGCATCATCTAATAGCCCTCTACCAAAATTATGGCGCTGTTGTTGAAATTGGCCCTATGTTGTGGGTTCTCGGATTTCACATAGAGATAAAGAGGGAAATCTTTAAAAATCTTCTTGTTTACACTCTAGCATCTACAAATATTGACCAATCAGTACCAAACTTGGCCACAATGTATATGCCTATAAGGTCTCGGATGAGTTCGATTTTGGATCAAATCCAATCAGAACATCAGGAGTTATTTGCCCTTGAATTTGCAAAAATTAGTGAATCTGACTTTGTTTACACTCTAGCATCTACAAATATTACTCAATGAGCACCAAACATTGTCAAAGTGTGTGTGATCATAAGATCTCAGATTAGTTCAATTATGGAATCAATCGGACCAGAACTGTCTGAGTTGTCTGCCCTTGAATTAGAAAATGTGCCATATTTGACTTTGTTTACACTCTAGCACCTGCAAATATTGACCAATCAGTACCAAACCTGGTCAAAATATATATTCCCATAAGGTCTCGGAAGAGTTCAGTTATGGGTCAAATTGAACCAGAACATCCAGAGTTATTTGCCCTTGAATTGGACAAAATTTCCATATTTGACTTTGTTTACACTCTAGCATCTACAAATATATACCAATCAGTACCAAACTTGGTAAAAATTTATGTGACCGTAAGATCTTGGATGGGTTTTGATTATGGGTCTTATTAGACCCAAACAACATGGGTTATTTGCCCTTCAGTTGCTGTATTTGACTTGGTTTACTCTGTAGCATCTACATATATATATAATGCAAACTGAAAAATCTTTATGTTTAAGCCCAAAATGCCTAGAGCTATGATACTTTGCATGAAGCATCACCTTGTGGACCTCAAGAAATTTTGCACACAAGATGCCCCTGGGATCATTACAGGTCCAGCCGCGGGGCTTAGACGTTTGTACTTAGGTATCTTTCGTGCAATTATAAGAAAATTTTCTGGGTAACCAAAGGCCTAGACCTCTGCTAAAGTTGTGAGTTGTCTCTCTTTCATAATCATTTGGCCTTGAACTTCAGTATTTGGTATTTATCTTCATTGTTAACCTGTACTGCTTAGTACTCAGGTGAGCGATATAGGACCATCATGGTCCTCTTGTTTATCTAGGTATGCATCGGTTTGTAAACAGTGCTTTTTTCTGTGCCAACTAGTTCAAACATAATTACTTTACATCGATTGAAAAACAAGTTCATAAATCTACTAATCTCTCTCGATTCTATTTCCTGGAAACCACACCAGTACTCGCGTCGAATGTGTGGGCCAGTGATCACTCCCAAGTTGACACACGCTCCCGGGAATCAAACTCGGGACCTTATAGTTGCGGGGTCGACGCTCTATCTCACGACCACGGACACAAATAGAGCGCCAATAGACCGAACACCAATAGACCGACATGATTGAAAAGGGTGTTGACATCTAATCCAAACCAATTGAGCCATGCTCTGTGAAAATGGGATTTAATGCAACTCCGTGATACCAGATAACAAGCAAGCCATCACATAATGATGGATCCATAACAGCCACTTTTTTTAAGAACCAGCGGAATTGTGAGGTACACTGGTCCTTTGACATGTAGAAAATTGACCAATAACGAAAAGTTTCGACCCAGGTCAGCCTGCGCAGACTGCGTTGGCTGACCTGGGTCGAAATTTTTGCAGATGCACTAAGCCTCCTTTTCACAGAGCTTGGCTGAATTGCAACTTTCAATTTGGTGGGAAAAATCCGGGTATTGCGAATTCACATTTATGAAGGATCAGATTATCTAACAACTTACCCGACGTACTATGTAGTCTGATTTTGATCGTCATTTTGGGCAAACCATACAACACTATTGGTAGACCTCAACGAGTGTACACAAAGATGGCATGCTATGTAACTCAATGCGCTAGTTCTATGTACCGGCGAGCTCTCTCAAATTCTTTTATTCATCTATCATCGCGAAACATTAATTTTGAGATGTTTATGTAAGAAAGCAGTCAGTGGTTCTGAGAGAAAGTATATCTACATGTTAAAGAATGGTCATGAAAGCAGGTGCGCATAACTGAAATGATATTGAAAACGGCGTCAAACACTAGAAACAAACAAATCCATAAACTAGACCCTTTGATTCCTCCAATAGCAGCAACAACAAAGCAATGACATTTGTATAGGTCATTGTAACACCAAGCGGCCATTTCTTTCTCTTGTACATGTTCATAGTTGTACATGTATTTAAGTATGAGTAATATTTTGCTATCTAAAAGACTTGAAATCTCTGTCGAAACGACGGACCTAAAGATTCATCATTGTCTCAGTGCTCTTTTGTGGACAATGTGCAGCAAGATCAGATTGCACTAAGCGCACAGTGTAATTTTGGATCTATATTGCTTGATAAGGATGGGATTTTATCCGATGAAATCTTAAATCGCAAATTTTGAGTTTTTCTTTTTTAAATTGGCTTGAAATTTTCATTGAATCTGTTTATCAGTTGATTATACTACTGTATTCAGGAGGCTCTGATCTGATATAACGTTCTCAATTTGTGGCATCGCAAAATCAACTTGATACACACAAACCTCCTTCGCAATGACTCCCTTTGTAGCGTAAACACATGGCCTGTTAGGGTTTCCATCTATAATAACGGTTAGAATGAATGAATGAATGAATTAATGAATGAATTCACTCAAAATGGTTGTTAACATAAATTTATCCTAGACGAATAACAGTGGGTGTAAAATTAACCTGTGTAGTATCGGGCTAAACAAGACGCACAATTAAGATTACTACCTAGCTACTTTATTTAATAAGTTTACATACAATAGAACGGCAAACATTATACAATGTCTTGTTTAAAGTGTTCGAAATACTTCTTTCAGCCAGTCAAAATGGTCCATTAATATCTTTTGAATTTCACTTTTGTTTCCGATAAACTAGGAGCAAACGTATGTGTGAACATTTACTTAATGCACAAGTGACTTTATAACAACTTCGCCTCCGCCAGTAAAATATTGTAGAGGGAGGTTACGTATTTGACTATGTGATGACACGAGGGCAGTGCTTAAGACAGTGCGTGCCGTCGTAATCAGCTTTAAGTATGTCGAACATTAAGATAGTAAGCGGATGATGGATAATTTCATAAGAACAGCAAATGCCGCTTGGACGCACGCGCTATTTTTCTGGCGTTTGTAATTCCTGTAAAAGTCTCTATTCAGCCCCTAACTTACACATAATCTGAAACAAACAAATAATGATAATGTAAAAAAAAAAGGAAACAAATGTATATTTGCATAGATAAACGAACAATTCCAAAATATCTTAATCTTATTTTTGATAGTCCACCATTGCAAAAAAGTGAAAACTATAAAGTCCAAACAAGAGGGTCATTGGCCCCAAAGCGCTCACATGAATAAAGTCATCAAGGATTGGTAAAGTTGAAGACACCCTGGTCGTGATGATGTACACGCATATTTATTAGTGACCTACATTTTGATCCATTATAACCCAGTTTCTAACTTGTTCAATATATTATCAGGACAAACATTCTGATCAAATTTCATAAGTATAGGACAAACATTCTGATCAAATTTCATGAGTACTGGACTGAAAATATGGCCTCTATAGTGCACAAAAAGTTTGTCTAAGATTTGTCCCAGTGAGCTACTGTTTGACTCGACGTGGTTCAATTTTAATCTTGTTCAGGATATCAGAACAAACATTCTGACCAAGTTTCACGAGTATCCGACTGAAAATGTGGCTTCTTGAGTGCACACAAGGTTTTTCTAAGATTTGTTTCCGTGAATTGCTCTACCATTCTGCATGACCGAATTTCAAACTGATCAAAGATATCATCAAGACAAACATTCTGACCAAGTTTTATCAGTATTGAACAAAAAAATTGGCCTCTAGATGACACCCAAGGCTTTTCTAGGATTTGTTCAAGTGACCTATTTTGTGACCCAACGTGACCCAGTTTCAAACATTTCCGAAATTCATTAAGAGAAACATTCTGATCATGTTTCATCAGTGCCCGACTGAAAATGTGACCTCTAAAGTGGACACAAAGTTTTCAAGATTTGTCCCGTGACCCTTTTTTTTTGACAGGATGTGACCCAATTTCGAACCTGCTCGATATATTATCAAGACAAATATTCTGACCAAGTTTCATGAGTATTTGACTGAAAATGTGGCCTCTAGTATGCACACAATGTTTTGTCCTAAGATTTGACCCAGTGACCTACATTCTGACCTGGAATTATCCAATTCAGAACTTGTCCGAGATTTCATCGACACAAACATTCAGACCAAGATGCCTAAGTATCAGTGTAAACTGTATACACGGACGCTTATTTCATACACACGTGATGCTAACTCCGACTGTAAAATTATTTCCAAATATGGAAAGGACTTTCGTATTTGAGCATGTGATGACACGTGGGGAGTGGTTAAGACAAAGTATACTGTCGTAAATAGCTTAAAGTATGTCGAAAATTAAGTTAGTATAGCACTTACTCGATAAACGTTTCATTATCATTTTACATTATTGTGTTATGTTTGGGATAACAGGTTTAAAATCACGTACAGTGACGAGATAATTTATAAACCCAAGTCGATAATGTTTGTATTATCTCATCATGGTTCGTGGTTTTAAACATGTATTCCCAAAAAGCAAACAATAATATTAACTGTTAATGAAAGGTTAAATATCGAGTTGGAGTTATGAGAGGCTGATAGACAATTTCACAGGAAAAATAAATGCCATGGAGAAAACACCCGTTTCTTCTCTGGCGTTTGCAATTCTTGTAAAATTTTCTATTTAGCCCCTTAATTATACATAATCTAAAACAAACAAATAATAATAAAAAACGTATATCTGCAAAAATAAATAAACGTTTCCAAAATATCTCTAACTTATTGTTGAGTGTCAACTCTTCTAATAAAGTGTGAGTATAAGGTGAGAAAAAGGCGGGATCCAACACCAGGGTCGGTATTGACCAACCATATATAAAAACGTTCACAGTCTTATTCTTCAAGATTTTCTAAATTTGAAAGTAGCATAACTTCTCATTGACTGAACCAAATCAGATGGTTTAGCCAATCAGATGTTGTGTTACTTTCAAATTTAGAAAATTCTGAAGAAGAAGGCTAAGAACGTTCTTGAGAATGATTGAATACGGGCTGGAGTTAATCTACCCATATTCTAGCTACGTCTTACACAACAACACGTTCTCTCTGACTTGGTCCGGTGCGGATCCACATTCATTTATGTATGGAGGATCTTACATCATTAGCCCACTTATATGCTCACTATAGACATTATGCAATAATGTATACAATATCCTACAAGTTGTTCAACAGAATCTTCAACATTTCAGTCCTACCAAACGGTCCCATATTTTCAGGACCCATGAAGACAAACGCTTCCGAAAAAATTCTGGGAAAAGACCTAAACGCTTTTCTTGCCTTTATCCACAGTATTTTTTAACCTTTGAGACAAAAGTCTAATCATCTGAGACGCATCTAAACTATGCCTTGCAAATGCTTTTATTTTAGACAAAAGCACTTTTTTTTTCGTTTGGAAAATACTTAAACAAAGCTCAGATTATGTCCATACTACATAACTTGATAGGAACATGTATAGATCTATACAACAGAAGGTCAAAAAATTACAAAGTGTATTATTTATATTCTGAAACAAACATTAAAAATCATGTATGTACGAGTATAGTTAAGAACTAATTACAAAATAACTCAATCTTTTAAAACACAGTGTCAGTGTATAGTAAATAAGATGAGGGTTTCGTAGTGAATGACTTTTTAGGGATGGCCTTTAACAATACACTACAGAACCAAAGTCTAGCACTGACAAAACGTTGGTTTCATTGTGTTGTCGAGGCCGTTTCAACATTATTTCAGTTAAATCGGGGCTGGCAGTGCACCTACACATGCTTTCCTGGAGTTCTATTCACCAGTATTATCGCACAATATTCATCCCAAGCCATTTCCATTTTTATGACAATTGTCAAAACAATGACCAGCCTGATAAATTATAGGGAAACAATGTATTTATGTGAATTGTTGCTGCGATATGACTGAATAATGCTGACAGTGGTGTATAACCAAATTTCAGTCATCAACTATGAGGATGTAAGTACTACTTTCTATTCGTGAACAATTAAATGGATAATGCTACGGCAAAATGGGGCTTAATGCATCTCCGTGATACATAATGCTAAGCAAGTCGTCGGATAACTATGGATCCATAAAATCCATTTGGTGTAACAACCGACTGAATCATGCGGGTAGATTGGTCCCTGGACATGTAGAAAATTAACGAATAGCAAACAATTTCGACCGAGGACCAACCTGCGCACGCTGACCGGAGTCGATTTTTTTTTTTGCAGATGCATTAAATTCCCTTTTCACATAGCATGGCTCAAATGTATATTATAACCAATACCCACTTATACAATAACACATGGTGTATTAAAAAAAAAAAAAAAAAAAAAAGTCCTAACGTCATAGCAGTTTTGACTTATGGATTCGTAAAATCCATTTTGTATAACAAACGCCTGATTCTTGTGGTATACTGGCCTTTTGACATAAAGAAAAATTGACCAATAGCAAAACGTTTCGACCCATGTCAGCCTGCGCGGTCTGAGCCATCCGCGCGGTTCGCGCAGGCTGACCTGGGCCGAAACTTTTCGCTGTCGGCCAACTTTCTGTATGTCAAAGGCCCATTCTACCTTATGACACAGTTGGTTGTTACACAAAATGGATTTTATGGATCCCTAATCAGGTGATGACTTGCTGGGTATAACGCATCACAGAGATGCATTAAGAATAAGGAACAAAGCTGAAATGACGTACAACATATGTATATTTGTATATACATGTTACACAGAAGGTAAGAAACTACAAAATTTCTTGTCTATAAACTAAAACAAACCAAAATAATAAAACATTTTAGCATATCAATGAATATTTACACAGTATCTTAGTCGTATTATAAATTGTCCAAAGTCGCCTAAAACAGTGTGAGTATAAAGTAAATGGGAGGAAAGCTTTCACAGCAGACGACATTTTTTTTCTCTTTTGGGGTAAAGGGTAGGAGCGTTCTATCACAAGGCAATACAGAGCCCAAGTCTAGTACTAGCTGAATGTTTGGCACACCTGAATCAGTAAATAAACCTCCACCGTCATATGATTCAAATACAGGGCACCCCTGCAATAAATCTAATGGGTGCAATTACTACTCTACTTTGCCCTCCCCCCCCCCCCCCCCCCCCCCCCCCCCCCCACGGTCCATATCATCTAACACACACTGCAAATTTTGTACCACTATACAGGTACATTTTCTTACAAGAAAGTACCTGAAAGTAAGTCTTAATCCTAAACACACACACACACACACAAACAACAAACGTTTACACTGTTACAAATGAGAAGCATTTGTACACAGGAAAACATCAGAAGTAATGTGTTTTGATTAAAGTCTACAACTGAGGGTAAGTGTCTGCAATTTTGACGAAAATAATGTCTAGAAAAAAATCATTAAAAATGCAAAATGCACGTTACAGAGTTTATGTTGGATAATGATGGATCGTTAGAAGACTGCATAAAACTGTGAAGTGTGATCTTTGATCTACACTGTCCAATATTTAGTGGAATTGTCCGCCACATAACAGCTCTAGAATTACATTAGCTGGTAATTTCTATCAATTGGTCTTTAGGGAAACCAAGAACAACAAAAATATATACATCTAATTTTAAAAACTTCGAAATAATTTATATAACAGCAAATCGGGACAGTATGTTGTCATGAAAAGAGAAATTTTACAGCAATGCATAAAGGGAAAGAGTAAAATTTTCTGTCCAAATACAGTATTCCTGTTTGTCAATGTATTTGGATAAACATCAGTAAAATGTATGACATGGTGTAGTTTTACATACAATTTCATGTAATGATTTCCAATACACCAAAGTTTGAAAACTATGCACAAATTTAAACCTTCGATTCAAAGTTTTAATGGTTTCAAGTTTTAATGGCTCCTTGGGAGGGAGGCTTATAAAAACAATTCCTACAAAGGAGAAATTGCTGGTAAACATCAGCGTTTTCTCCTTTTCTCAAAATGTCTTATAATTTCAAAGGCAGTTCAATTGTTTGAGATACATTTAAGATGTCGGTTGCAAATGCTTTCAAATGGACCTATCTATTTTTTTCTCTCTTTATTTCGATGTCTATGTACCACATTAAGGTTCATCCTACACTCTAAACAGCTCAGCAAATAGCTTGAAGACTATGTGTCACTTTAACCCTTTACCGAACTATGACGCCTTTAAATGACACAGGGAAAGAAGCCTTCTGAAAACATTGTAGGAAAAGGAGAAAATGCTACGGACCAGCATTTTCTCCTTTTCCCACAATGTTTTCTACCCTATCAAAGAAAACTTTCACCATTTGAGCCACATTGAAATTGTCGTCTGCAAATGCTTTCCATTTGGACAAGACTATAATTTTGTCGTCTGGTAAAGGGTTAAGGTTGTTATACATTCTATACAACTCTGCAAAAAGTTGAAGACTGCGTATCAGTTTAAAGCTTGTTATGCTCTCATAAAAACTCTGAAAACATATAATCTATAGCAGAGAAATCTGTAAATGTCACTTTGGCTATGTACTTGTGTATGAAAAGAACAGAAACAGTCTGGATATTACAATAGAAAAGTTTTGACAAAAAACTATCTTCCGCCAAAGAAATAAAAAATGATGGATTGATTGTATGGTGTTTAACGCCGTTTTCAACATTATTTCAGTTATATCACGGCGGCCAGTGCACCTATCCATGCTTTCCTGGAGTTTCATTTACCAATACTCTGCACAATATTCTTTCCAAGCCACTGGCTGTTTTCCCACGTAACTATCGTCGAAACAATGGTCAGCGGTGAGAGAGGAATGAATCCTGTCCCAATGACTATCATCAATCCTCGGAAAGAAATTGGCCAAGCCGGGGATCGAACCTGCGACCTCCTGTTCTCAAGTCCTGTACGCTACCGACTGAGCTGCGAGGGCTTGGCAATAAAAAATGATAGGATATGAAAGAAATTATATAAATGAGAGACTCCGGCAAAGAGGGTTTCATGCATCTCTGTGAAGCATTATACTAGACATCACATGATCATGGAACCAAGAAATCCATTTATTCTAAGGTAGAATGGTCCTTTTACATTTAGAAAATTGAGAAATAGCAAAAGTTTTCGACCCAGGTCAGACTAAGCAGATTGGGCAGGCTGACACGGGGTGGTTACTTTTTTTCAGATGCATTTCCCTTTTCACAGAACATGGCTTATATTCAAGAGGGAAAGAATAGCCTTTAAATCCCTCATTTGATTGCTTAGTCAGTTTTGGCTCAACATGATTAAACGTTTTCATGATATTAACCTAAATGAATAATTGCCCCTGGGGCGAGGTCAATATTTGACTCATGACTATTATCTGAGAATCCAGGTTGACGTATACTCTATAAATGCTAAAACCTCGAATAATGTAGGCCGGAGTCGTTGTAGACTTTTTTTGCGAAAAAATTACGGGCTGGTCATTTTAAAATCTGTAACTCCGTCTTTTCTTATGAGATAAAGAATGACGTCAACTTACTAGATGTGATGAATCAATCAGAAAAAATATGCCTTACAGCGCGGAAGATGGTAAGCATTTATTGGCTATTTTGCACTTTGGCGGGCGTAGGTCTTTATGTTGGCTTGTATATTCACAGCCATTTTTATTCGTGCATCCCCGAATTCATCCTCAGTTGACTAGTTGACTAATGGTTTGGCAAGCCCTGTGTCGAGAGCAAAAACGATAAAATAACATGGAAATCACTATCGAGGTAAATTCCGTTCATGTTATCACCAGGGGATGTGTCAGATGCACAGTCATGTTTCTGACACTGAATCGATTCTCGTACCAGCTCAAAAGCTGAATTAAATCATTCATCAAATTGACACTGTACATAACGAGATTTTGGTCCATTTGAACTAACTTTGATACTCCGTCTAAAAAGAATTTTGAATGCTGTTGTATGCTGAATCAGCACGTTTTCAGTAAAACGTGGTAACATCCATCTCGTCCATGTGTAAAATGGCAATCGTCCAAGGGTTTAGGGTTCTTAAATTGTTTTTGGTAAATGGTAACAGGAAACTTGTCTTTAGATTCAGCAACCTGTTCCAGTGACATAGTTTTTGGAATGTCATAGACATGGAGACAAACACCCTTTCACAGTTTCATAGAAGTTGCAACAAAGCAGACATCCAAAAGGCTCAAACAATATTGTAAATTAATTGGATGTCGAACTTTTGAGATACCTTACCGCAACTAGTATCCGGAGATTCGATATAACATGTCGCCAAACAGTCTTTCGGGGCCCGATAATTGACGGGATATGAAATATAATGAATGCAAGACAACAGGCGAAAACAAAACATAAGTCTGGCAATTGTTTGTTATCATTATCCTTCCCCCACCCCTCCCCGAGAAACTTAATCCCCGAAAAATGACCCCCCCCCCAAAAAAAAAAAAAAACATACACACTAAAAATGATTTTTGAGACCTTATTCCTTTCAAAGGCCTTTTTCTACTCTCTAACAACTGATTCAAAATACTGGCATACTTTTGTACGAAAACGAGAACATTACAAAATTTAAATTTTAACCCGGCCGGGTAGCTCGGTGGTTAGTGTATGTGACTCGTGACAAGGTGGTTACGAGTTCGATACCCGGTTAAGGCAAACCTTCTTTCCGGCGATTATTCGCCTCCTACCTCTGATGCATGTGAGAAAAGTAGAAGTGTCGGTGCTGGAATGAGAAAGCCGGGAAACGCATGCTTAGGTGCATTGACCGCCGTGATATGACGTAATCTGTTAAAACGGCGTTAAACTCCAATTCAATCAATCATTATTCTTACAAAACAATCATTTTACAACAAAATAATACCTCTTCACAAACAATTCAGTAGTATAAAAACTATATTTCTACCCTAGCAATGAATTCATAATATTTACAAACCTTGTTCTAGTAAAATGAGTTCATATCTGCTAAAGCAAATGATCTATCCAATCAAAACATGTGAACTATTTAAATTATAATTTGACAAATAATAAAATTTAGAATGGTTTGTTAATGCGGTCCCAGATCTTAGACTTTCTCTATTCAATAAATATTAATTCCGGGACGAAAGCATTGACTATTTAGCACACGACAAGAAGTTTGGACCTGTCCAAATGGAACTTTCCTGCAGACGACACCGTCAATGTCGTAGAAATTATGAAATCTATGACAGGGTAGAAAACGTCAAGAATGGTAGGAAAGATTTTCTCATTTTCCCACACTGTAGGAAGAAATTATTCCGGACAGTATGATTTTTTTTTACACAGATTACTAACGTACATTGTATTTACAAATATTCTACATTGCTATTCCTTAAACTACCATATCTCTGTTGTATTAGATTCTGATTTACAGAACCACATCTTTAAGCCAATCAGAAATTGTATCACCTTCTGAAATTAAATTTAGACTAGGAATGCAATTTAGAATGGTCGCTGAAAACAACCCAGATCCTACATTTATACTATTCAATGAATATCGGGCTATTTTGGGCCAATATCATCCGGGACTTTTTATAAACAGGGGTAGACAATGACAAATTTCTCTGAGAAAAAACGCCTACCTCCGGAATTACACAGGTAATGATTTCACCAGACTTCTTTCTTAAGGTCGTGGAAACATTGGATTGTCTAGTAAACAAGTAATTAAGTCTTGCACTGCCAGCAAGATAAGTTCGATTGTTTTCCAGGTTTAGAAGTAGATTTCAACTGCAACTAGGAATGATTTTTGGTCATAATACAGCACAAGGTGACGGACGATGTAGATCTAAGATGAGATTGCAAGTTTTGTACAGTCTCTTCTATGCCATACGCAAAAAAACTATGTAAGTCGCCAACGGCAGTGAAAGACTTATATACATAAACTTGACCTCCTTCAACGGCTGAAAATACGTTGTGTTCCAGGCTGAAAAGTAGCCTACAACATGGATTTCAACTGCAAGTAGAGAAAATTCTGGTCATACTATAGTGCATGCCGGCGAACATTGTAGTTCTAAGACCAGACAACACGTCGTGTGCATTCAGATAATGACGTACGCTGTCCGCAAAAGCGATTTTCGTCAACATGGGCGGTGAAAGAGTTACGTGTATATACTTGCAGAATATACTTCTTGCAGAATATACTTCTTGCAGAAAGTGCAAATGAATGATGACCAGCCATCAATGTAGTATGTTGAAATATCTTCAAATTTATACCACCACTAAAATAAATACCGAGCTTTACTCTGCAAAATGACATTGTCTTGTTTTAATTTTCAGCACCAAGTACATTAATTCGGATTCCTTCAACGGCTCAAAATATGATTGGCCGAAACTAAGATAGATTTTCATCCCATAGGCCTGACTAAACAAACGGATATTTTGGGCATCTTGAATAATTCAGAAGTCAAAATCTTAACCTTGTACATAAACATCATCTTTACACATACCACCACCTGATGCTAGTGACAGAAAGCAGACATATTTGCAGGAAACAGAGTGTAAAACACGCAAAACAGTGTTGAAAAAGGAGCAATTGCCTGTTATTAATAAAGGAACATTTTCCCACATTGCTGTTGAAAATGTTCTTCTTACTACAGGTGTCTAATCAACGTACAAGCCATGGTCTGGCAAAAGGGGATTTAAGACACCTCTGTGGTGTATCATACCAAGCAAGTCATCACATAATTATGGGTCCATAAAATCCATTCTTGTATAACCATCGACTGACTCGTGAGGATGGTCCTTTGCTATGCAGAAAATTTACAAAAAGCAAAAGTTTTGACTCATGTCGGCCTGCGCGAACTGCATAGTCTGATGCATTAAGTCCCTATTTCACACGGCATGTATATGTATTTCAATCTACATAACGAACAACCCACCATTTTTAATGTTCTTTCTTTCTACGCATTGTCTTCCTCAGAACTGTCTGTCGGCTTAGTCTCCTCAGAGGTTTGATCTTGAACCTGCCTATGCCTACTATATAGAAGGTCTACCCTCAAATCCGGGCCTCCATTGTCATCCATTCCTTCTACCACATATTTTTCTCTATTTTCATCATCAAGATCCTCTCTTTCTCCCTGTAACGGTCTTCGAGGTATAAATTTGTCTTCCATCATATTTTTTCTCTCACTTTCAATAGCCCTTCTTGCTTCTTCTTTTTCATCCTCTGCTACTTTCTTCTTGGTCTTTTCCCAGTCTATGTTAAATGTCTTCACAAGACAGTCCTTCAGGAACGTAAATGTCACATTCTCTGATTCCTGCATCCACATGAGAAGGATTGCAAGAGTCCTATTGAAGTCAAGTGTGTATTGCATTTCAATCTGCTCGATTGCAGCATACATGTTTTTCCCAAATAACTTCTTTGCTAACCTTTTATATCGTCTGCCTACCAAAGGGATTACTTCAATAAGTTCTCTCTCGTTTGGAGAATCTGTTGGAGTCTCTTTCTTCTCATACCATTTCACAATTTCCTTGGATATGTCTCCTCTGTGCCCTACACTAATGCCAGTGATTTTCTCAAAAGCAGATTTAAAGACAGCTATAGTTGGTTCAGGACAAGATTTTCTCCATTCAAGGAGAATATTCTTTATGCGTGTCCTAATCTCTGGTTCTGTCTCAATTCGCTCGATTCTTTTAGCGGTAAGTCCAAGTTCAATCCCAAGGGCAATGTATTCTTTTCCAATACCTTTGGACAAATCTCCACACAGTGTCTCCGTGACTTCAGATTCAGCTGGAATATCCTGTAAGCACTTGAATACGTCTTCTCTTGTTTTTTTAATGATTTCCATTTTGTATTCATGATTTTCTTTGGTGAACCAGCAGGCTAAAGCTTCCTCTCTGCTCATCGTGTGATTTTTGCGGCAGTTCATTTCCCCCATCTTGTTGATAGTTTCGACCTTTAACATAGCTGAGAGAACAGTGTCACCAGCATCACCAATTTGTTTAGATAAATGCTCTTTATCGCATCGGGGGCATTTGATACATACATCATACTGAACATTGTCAACCTCAGTATCTTTACCACTAAAGTTTCTATGGATGCTGAAGATCTGCTTTATCATACTCTGAATTCGCTGTCGGACCCTAGAACACAAAATTTCGTTTACTGACTTTTCTTTCCTTGAGTAGCGAATTATTCGCATGTATAAAATGTGATCCTTCCACCATAGCTCTAACTTGCTCATTCTGCTTTCATCCAGATTAAATCTCCCAAACTCTCTGTACAATATCCTTTTTCCATCGTATAAATCCACTTCCCACTTTCTGATACACGTTGCAATGAGACGATGGCATACAAATGCCGGAAGGAAATTATTTTTAAATACTAAACACAAGGTGGGAGTCGATCTGACCGTGCCTGTGGTTTCCGCTCCCAATTCTTTGTCAGGAGGTCTCTGGGACAGCAGACAAGGCACAATGTAAAACTTTTCTTCTTGGCATTTGGGCCACTTTTCCTTCCTTCTATTATATTCATCATCGACTTCATCTTCGCTGGAAAAATCTTCGTCAGGCTCTTTTTTGTAGTTGACTGGCTTTGCAATGACATCAAGGTATTCCATGTAATGGACTATCTTTTGTTTATACTTCTGAAAAGTATTTTTGCCACCTTGCTTTATCAATTCATCAATCAAGTCTTGGCTCAAGATTGCATTATCTTTATAGTTTTTCCATTCCCCCAAGTTTCGTGGTTTTTTTTCCTTCATATGTGTAACAAATAATTTAAACACATCTAAAATCCATTGTGGATCAAGAATAATGTTATCTTCTAAGTGTTCTGCATCATAGTACAGTACATTACCAAGGGCATGTTGGAAATTTAGAAAGAATTTAATTAATTTCCTGTCCGATAGAGGGTACTCTGTTTCCTGGTCGATTTCTTCAAGCTCTTGCAACTCCATTAAAGTACATTTTTCATCTTGATTTTTGGTATCTTCGGTTTCATCTTTCCTACGTTCTAATGATCGTTCAAGTGGCATCAATCTCATTGGAACAATCTCATTCCAAAAAGGCTGTCCTTCAGCTATCGTTGTCAGACTAGATTTTAGTGCATCGAAAATTTCCTTTGGATCATCTTTACTAACAAAAAACTTTGTCGTGTGGACAAGATCAAGAACCTCAGACCCTTCTAATGAAAGCAAGGCCTTGTCAAAGTACTCGTTCTTGTACTCTTCAAGAAAGTCATCCTCTTTTCTCCCCTCTGGAACCTTCTTCCTGACCTCGTCTTTGAATGTCCCAACTAAAACAATTTTAGGTTGATATTCCTTGAGTGCTCGATTTTTCCGTGCAGAAGTATAGGTGTAGATGCTATTCATCCAAAATTTGAAAGCATCCAGGCAAGTAAAACCTATTGGCATTGACGTTGCCCTACAATGTCCACTACCAAGTTCATCTTCTGGTACTATATCATCGAGATCTCTACTGATGTTTAACACTAGTAGATAAATTGCTCTTGCACTCAAGAAAAAGTGGTGTGTAGAGTAGTATATCGACTGTCCAGCAAAATCCCAAATCGACACAGTTGTCAATCTTTCGTATCCAACCTGATCTTCTTCAACTAAAGCCTCTGTCATATCACCAAAGAATTTTTTAATACGGGGTTCTGGATTTTTTGCTATTTTCTTTACCTTTGTGATCTGTGGCCTTTGAGATTCATCATCCGTTTGAAGACGGTAAGTTGCCTCAGTCTGGTGATCTTTTGTCTGAGTAGATGTTGCACTGTTGTCTACAGAAACCGTAGGTTTCGATGAATAAGCCTTTGTAGGTAATGGTGCTTTCTGCGGTTTCCCGGTGGATACGTTTACTGTGTTTGCACTTTGATGGTAAGCGTTTGACATTCTTTGTCTAAAGTTTTTCTCAGGCCTGGCTTTCAAATTTCGAATTTTCCATCTGTTTTGGTCATCTACCTCACAAGCATTTACTGATACATCGATACCTACAGTACTCTTGGGAATCCCAGCGTCTTTATTACACAATTTTCTTATTAGTGTTGTCTTTCCTACTCCAAACATGCCTACCACCATCAAGCGAATGTGCCTCACACGTTCTGTTCCATATTGCAGAAGATCCATGTATTTCTTTAAGGTAGCTTCATCCATTTCTCCAATATCAGCCAGGTAGGAGAAATTCAATCGTCCAGCAAGACGACTTATATCTTTCCAGACTTTTTCCCATAGTTTTCTATCCCGATTTATTTCAATCAATGACCGCACTGTCTGTTTGGTCAAATGTACAGTCATACCTTCTTTAAACAGAGTCATTTCTGTACATCTTAAAATAAGACTTTTTACGTCTTCTACAGTCATCTGTTCTTTTCCCAGTCGATCGACAAGGTGTAAAAATGTAGACAGCTCAATGTCCTCAAGGCTTTCTGATGTATGATTCAATATCTTTATAATTTGTTGAGCGAGAACGGGGTCATCATATTCCTCTGTATCCATGTCTTTCTCTCAGGTCGCCATTTTCAGCTGTGGAAAAATAAGATCACAGAAGAAGCGTTAAAAACTGTTACTCTTTGGCCACTTTAGAAATTGATTCGATTATGGCTGCAAGCAAATACAAGTTCCGCCAAATTTACAATAAACTTTAGTTCGATGCAGATCTAAAATCCAACTGTAAAGAATGTTAAGAACATACATGCTGACTGTGAGTCATATTGTGCATCAAAGTTATTTATGTGAAAGTTTACAATTGCCGAAAAAACGGAGCCGACATTTTCAATCGGTACATCAGGATCCAAGCGTATTGTTTGTTTTGCACTTCTGTTTTTGCTAAGAAAAGGTTTGGCTGCAAAGCAATAGGCAGCAAAGACTCCAGATCAGACGGCATGTCATTTGTTCTGACTGCTCTAAATTGAAAAAAAAAAAAAAAAAAGCCAACCATGATGTTAAAGGCCATCTGAGAGTAAATCAAGTAGGTAATTCAGAAACCCATCCGTTACCCCCCTTATCCCCAAAAGCAATTGTCGAAGTTCTCTAATTTCAATCATTTGTTTAAAAATATTTTTTTCTACTTTCAACATTACTTTAATTGTACGAAATCCTTGGTCGATATTACATGTATGTAACGCAATGGAATGTCGCAATTAAAACGTCTGAGAGGCCTACAGTCGAAGTTCTATGGTCACTTACATAATACAAGGACACACACACACACACACACACACACACACACAGAGGACCTTACTTTAAAGACATTGTCTTCTATTTGGCAAAAACTATGCCTTTTTTCCATAATAGTTTATATCATTTAAAAGTATGCATGCAGGTCAGGTTTTACGCTTTCGTTTGTCAGCTGTATTCACTTATATCCAAACGGCCTGTGCAGCTATCCCAACCTATGTCAACATTCTTAGCATGTATTATACTGGATACTATTCTTGGTCACTGCCAAACATTTTTGCCAAAACGTCCCGATAAATACAATTTATACGCATTAGTTGTTGTGTAGTAAGGTACAGTTATAAGATGCATTGATGTTCTTTATGAAGTATGCATGAGTAAAATTGATAGGGTTGTTTGGTATGATTTCAGCTTCCATGACTAAATTGCATTATTTCAGTCTGGAGCTGCAATCCATAACAACTCCATTTATTTAGACACCAACACAAAAAAGGGAAGTAATAGCTCGGCAAACTTTGGCAAAAAAATTCTATCCCTTAAAATAGGCCACCGTAGAACACAGTCCTTTGATAGCGGCCAAACTACATGTAGTCAAAGTCCCCAACTAAACGCAAACAAAAATGATATTTCTTTTGTTTGTGAATAACTCAAAGTAAATAAAAGTATAATAGTTTTTGAAAGGGTGGCAACGGTCGTACAATCAGTCAATCTGTGAAAATGGGGTTTAATGCATCTGCAAAAAGTATAGTGTAATTCCGGCCAGTCCATCCTACCTCATAGATCAGTCTGTGTTAGAACAAAATGGATCCATAATTATGTTCTGATTTGCTCGGTGTAATGCTTTACGAAGATGCAATAAACCCCCTTTTCACAAAGCATGGCTCAATTATGTTTTTTTTTTAAAAAGTGTATATAAAAGTGGTCCTTTACTTTTTTTTCATTCTCAAAATTGATATGTCAAGTTTAACCTTTACCACGTAACCCCGTGTGTAAAGGATCCTAAAGAAAAAGACATTTCAAAAGAATGCGGTAAAATCATTGATAAGAAGGTATAAACCAGTCAACCTATCAGATTGAATGGAACTTATTGCGAAAGGTTTTATTTTTGTATTCCACGTAAGAAAACGAACATATTAATCCCCAGAAAAAAGTTGCACCAAAAATTCATTGCCCGAAAAAAGATATTTAAATTAGCAAATTTCGGGAAAAACATACGAGCTCGATGATGATTCGGTTAATGGCCGTATTGAATACTCTATCCAACGTACATCGAAGTTATCGCGCGCTATTCTGCGAGTCACATGTAAACACAGTGGGTAATGACCAGTAAAATGTTTTTCGGCCGAGAAAATACAAACTACCGATATATCAACGAAACTTCGATGATTACTTGAAAGGCATTCCTCTTTCACTTACAGGTATTTTTCATTTCAGATGGTCGTTTGAATTCGAAAACAGACTTCTATTTGTTCGTTCATCATTTCAAGGACGTCAATGATCATCTGATGAGTGTCAGATCATAAAATACCCATTTCTGTGTTTCTGTGATTGTATATCAGCTTTATAAATCGCCGAAATATCTTTTAATAGGGAATACATTTAACCTGAATGGAATTGGCAGTAGAGTGCACTATTATTGTGAGTTAAATTATATCGAGGGGTTAGAGCAAAAACCTCGTATCGGATGGATTTTGAAAAAATCACTTTTTTTTTCCACAAAAATGTTCGTTTTCTGTATTTACACCTTGTGTCAAAAGATGAGCTCATTATCTCTATCAATTACAGAGATATTGATTTATGACACAATTATGTATCAATTTTCTGATGTTAAACGAAATACAAAAACCCGTTATATCTCCATACATTGTGTAACACCTCTAAGATGAGCTTAAAGAGATGTGCAAAAATGATGCAAAAGAAAATATGGGGTTATTGCAGAAATCTTTTTGACAAAATGTGCACCACAGTACTATGCAAAAACATCATATTTTTTGTTGCAGGGTTTTTGCTCTCACATTCGGTCAGATTTTTCCGTGATCTTACTTAGCAAGAAACAATCAACTGAAGATGAATACGTGCCTGGTCAAATATGATCAGTCACATGTTCATGCAAAAACCAAGTATTTGGATTTACTCTGGTCTTGCTGTAACGTGATATAACAATTTACATGGTAATATGAGGACAATAATGGCTTATCAACAAATACAACATTTTTTGCTGGGAAAATACTGGTAACATTACTCTTGATTGGGTGATAAAAGAATGTGTCTTATACCAAACAGCTCTTCTGACACCAGTTCTGGTCATTTTCTCATAAGCTAAAAGTGGTTTTACATGGTGGAATATTTTAGTAGCAAGATAAGCATTGTTTTTCATTTTCATATACCTTTAAAATCAGTTTATTGATTGAACGAATCCTGTTGCAATGACTGTCATCAATCCTCGGCAAGAAATTGGCCGAGTCGGGGATCGAACCAGAGACCCTCTGTTCTCAAGTCCTGTACGCTACCGACTGACCTTCCAGGGCTCAGCGAATTACCTCTACTGTGATACTAGTTTTTGATTGTTAAAAGAGGCAGTATACTTAAGAAATTATTGTTGAAATAATGCATTTAACATAGAAAGTAATTTCAGAAGTGTCTGATTTTGACTGTGTAGTTCATACTTATAGGGATTTGTCAATTTGAAATGATGTAAATAAATGAATTTCTTCTTGATGATGTGTTAGTTAATAAAAGACAAATCCTTTCCACATACATTTCTGAACAGTGTTTAATGCTTTTCTCTGATTGAAAAAAGGGCATGAGACCTTTCCATTAAAAGCTTTATGATCTGACATTGATTTTTTGCAGATGTGGTCTGATTCAGATGACGAGCTGATACAAAGTACTACCGAAACAGAAAAGAAATATGTACAAAAACAGAGTTCTCAAACCACAGATTTCATCAATACAGCTGGTGAAAAGAATGCCATGAATTATGACGGTGAACAAACTGTACATGATGATCTGCAGGAACTTGCTATTGTATCAGAAAAACATGATTAAGTGAAACAAGATTCCCAGCTTGCAAATTATGATGTGACTAATGAAGAGAAGGCAAAAGAAAATGAAGGAGAAAAAAATGCACAGTATCACTTTCAAAAAGAAAATTCAGAAAGAGAGGAACCTACTCAAGAGCCCTATGAAATAGCTCTGAAAATGATTGCAGTTACGACAGAGAATTCAAGTGGTGGCACAATTGACATTGAAAGCATTGAACTCAGGCAGCACAGGAACATAAGGAGAAAAACTCAAGCTCAATGCAACCAGACTTATACTTCAAGTTCTGATGAAAACATCCCTCTTAGTGTGAACTTGAAAAGGAAAAAATGAAAGGGTTCAGTTCTGATTATAGTGATGATGATAAAACATTCATTCCTACTTCAAAAGACCTCAATACAGCAGATTCAGAGTGTTATTCTGATGCTTGGTTTAAAACGGACCAAGAATTACAGTACAAATAAACGGCTTAAAAAGCCTCTTTTTAAGAAAGGGAAGATAAAGAGTTTGGGAAGGAAAAAACATTCCACAAGAATACAGGAAGGTAAACTTTCCGAGGATTCAGTCTCCAATGCAGATATCCGAAGAGTTAAAGAAATCAGAAAGAGAGGAACCTACTCAAGAGCCCTATGAAATAGCTCTGAAAATGATTGCAGTTACGACAGAGAATTCAAGTGGTGGCACAGTTGACACTGAAAGCATTGAACTCAGGCAGCACAGGAATATAAGGAGAAAAACTCAAGCTCAATGCAACCAGACTTATACTTCAAGTTCTGATGAAAACATCCCTCTTAGTGTGTACTTGAAAAGGAAAAAATGAAAGGGTTCAGTTCTGATTATAGTGATGATGATAAAACATTCATTCCTACTTCAAAAGACCTCAATACAACAGATTCAGAGTGTTATTCTGATGCTTGGTTTAAAACGGACCAAGAATTACAGTACAAATAAACGGCTTAAAAAGCCTCTTTCTAAGAAAGGGAAGATAAAGAGTTTGGGAAGGAAAAAACATTCCACAAGAATACAGGAAGGTGTACTTTCCGAGGATTCAGTCTTCAATGCAGATATCCAAAGAGTTAAAGAAATCAGAAAGAGAGGAACCTACTCAAGAGCCCTATGAAATAGCTCTGAAAATGATTGCAGTTACGACAGAGAATTCAAGTGGTGGCACAGTTGACATTGAAAGCATTGAACTCAGGCAGCACAGGAACATAAGGAGAAAAACTCAAGCTCAATGCAACCAGACTTATACTTCAAGTTCTGATGAAAACATCCCTCTTAGTGTGAACTTGAAAAGGAAAAAATGAAAGGGTTCAGTTCTGATTATAGTGATGATGATAAAACATTCATTCCTACTTCAAAAGACCTCAATACAACAGATTCAGAGTGTTATTCTGATGCTTGGTTTAAAACGGATCAAGAATTACAGTACAAATAAACGGCTTAAAAAGCCTCTTTCTAAGAAAGGGAAGATAAAGAGTTTGGGAAGGAAAAAACATTCCACAAGAATACAGGAAGGTGTACTTTCCGAGGATTCAGTCTCCAATGCAGATATTCAAAGAGTTAAAGAAATTAGTTCCATTCAGGCCCTTGTAAACCATGCTGTTGTTAAAGCAAATGAAGGTCGACTGGACCAAGTCCTTTACTCTAACAAGTTAGAGAGATGTGCAGTACCTCGGCATGGAAACTGCTTTTTGATGCAGCCCTGCTTTCGGGCAATATAAAGGGCACAAGTCTTGAATTACGCCACACCCTTTGCAAACATCTAGTGGAATACAAAGAAGTCTATATTGGATTCATGACAAGTATGCAATCTTTAGAGGATAAGCAAACAACAGCTCTCAGATATCTACAAGAAGTTGAAAACTTACAAAAGGAAGGGTATTGGTCAATTAGGGTAGCAGACTTTCTGCCACTTGCTTTAGCAAACCACACGAAACGCACAGTAAAAATCTATACAAGTAAGCCAGAACAGCCAGTAATAATAGTTCCAACCTTCACAAGTTTTAAGTCCAGATTTAGGAGAACTTTGCCTTGCTTACATTTCAGTTCCACATGTTCTAGAACATTATGACGGATGTGAACCGGTACAAGTCCTGATTCAAATATAAGTGATGTAATAAATATCGAAAGACCTGGAACAAGTAAGTCCATAGATGATGATGACAAATTGATTGCAACACAAGTAACATTGCAGTCTTTGCAAGATTCAGCTACTCCTAGAAAAAAGGCACATTTCATCACACCAGTAAAGAAGAAGGTGTCACGAAAAAGAAAGGCAACCCCCGAAAATTGGAAACGAAATATTCGGAAAAAGTTAAGGCTCTGTGGACAGGAATACACATCAGCAACTGGGAAAAAAAGTTCCTAAAAAGGTTATGAAGCAATGCAATTGCACAAAGTGTAGATATAAATGCAACACAAAGTTTACTGAGGAAGAAAGGCAGAGGATAATCAACTCTTTTGGGGCAATGGAATCATACGCAAGACAAAAAGACTTCATTTGTGCAAGAGTTTTAGAGAAGAAAACCAAACCTTCTCTTGACGAGAATGAACAGAAAGTACCAAAAAAGACAAAAGTAGCTCATACAGTTTTGAAATTAGAGAGGAAGTAATTCATGTGTGTAAAAGTTTCTTTTTTTTAGCAACGCTATTAGTTGGAGAAGCTTATGTTCTTCATGCTTTGGCAAACAAAGTTATGGGACATTTTGAACGTTGCGAAAACCGAGGAAAATTTCCATCAGCCAATAAGACAAGTAGTGAAATGATTGACAGGGTGAAGAATCATATTAGGTCTTTTCCAACTGTTGAAAGTCACAAAACACGCAAGGATTCAAACCGTCAATATCTGGAGCCAATTCTTACTCTTCCAAAAATGTATGACTTGTACAAAGAGAAATGTGAAGAAGAACAAAAACCATTTGTAAAATTGTCCATGTACAGGCACATACCCAATGAAGATTTTAACTTGTCCTTCCATGTTCCTAAGAAAGATCAGTGCAATCTTTGTTTAAAATATTACACTGCTGAACAGGATGGTGTAATGACAGATAAGATGAAGGAGGAATTCAATTTACATCAAAAACGGAAGATCATGGCAAGAGAAGAAAAGGAAAAGGATAAGCAATTAGCAAAAACTGATTCAGCAGTGCATACTTGTACATTTGATTTACAATCTGTCTTGTATACTCCTTGTAGTTTAGCAAGCGTGATGTATTACATGCGAAAGCCGTGCTGTTATAACTTCTCGGTATACACTTTGGGCAGTGGTGAAGGGTCATGTTATGTGTGGTCAGAAGTCAAGTCAATGGTAAAAGAGGTTCTAGTGAAATAGCTACTTGCATTCATCGCTACCTGAAGAGTCTTCCCTCCACAATTGAACATGTCATCTTATATTCTGATGCTTGCACAGGCCAAAACAGAAACCAGATCATGGCAACAAGTCTTGTGCTAGCAGTTAATAAAATAGAAAACATCAAAACAATCGATCATAAATTTCTTGAATCTGGTCACACTCACATGGAGTGTGACAGCATGCATGCTGCCATAGAATTTGCCAAGAAAAAGACCCAGATAAATGTACCAAGCCAGTGGGATACCGTCATAACTATGGCACGCAGAAACAAACCTTATCGAGTTGTTTCGTTGCGATATTCTGACTTTATTGACTTTCACAAACTAAGGTCAAAAATTTGAGAGTTGGTACTACAGACAGTGGAGTAAAAGTAAACTGGACCCTAATGAAATGCATGCGGTTTACTTAAACTGATCCAGGAGCCTGTTATTTTAAGTATGACATAAATGATAAAGACTTTGAGAGGATACTGCTTGAACACCTACAGAACACATCACAGGAAATCTCTTTTCCGACAAAGTACATTTCAAGGATTCCAGTATCAAGTGCAAAAAAGAAAGATTTAGTTAATCTCTGCAAAAATGGAACAATTCCAAGAGAGTTTCATGAATACTATAAGACACTTCCCTCAAGTCAATCCAAAAAAGATACTCTTATGGAGCCTGATGCAAATGATGAAAGTGATGTTGACACAGAAGAGGATTAGACACTGAACTGTTGTTCTGATTGACATTTATCAGCTTTAAATCTTTACAACACAATCCTGATTTTTAACGACCCTGATGAAATAGCCTTTTGAAAGCAGTGTGGGAAAAGGAGAAAATGCTGTAATCAGCTTTTTCTCCTCTTTCAACAATGTTTTTTACATTTTCACATACAATTACCATTATCTTAGCTAGTTTTAATCTGTTGTCTGCAAATGCTTTGAATTTGCACCAGTCTAAAATTTGTTGTTTTATATAGAATAAAATTTATGAGAACTACTTGCCCTCCATGAAAATAATGAATTTGATAATAGTGTTTTCTGTAACATAATAGAGTATAGTTTTCTTTATTTCAACTTTTTTTAATCACAAAAATAACATCAAAACCTTCAATTTAGTGTGAATGAGACAATATTGCCCATGAAAATGTGTACATAATGCATCAATTGATTACTGCAAAAAGAGCATATTTTTAAATGCACTTTTTATGCACTCAAATTTCTGCAATGTAATTTAATTTGTGTCAGAGCAAAAATATTGTATCACAGTGTAGAATGTTTTTGCTAAAAAAAATATTCAGATACTACTTGATTACTTTTGAGCAAAAAACTTGTATCAGGTAGTACATGGTTTTTGCTTAAACAAATCTGGCTTTGTTTTTAATAGTCTCTGAGCAAAAACCTGATTTACTATGTTTTTGCACAAACTTATGTATTGTATTTAGCTGAAAAACGTCTGTAAAACATTTTTTTCTTTTTTTTTTCTCATTATATTACAAAAATCAAAGTGTGTCGGTTTAGTAGGGTTTTCTTGGTGTTGGTGTGATTTTCTACATATATGCAAATTTGTATAATTTAAATAAAGATTTGTGAGGAGTTATACAGTTTTTTGTTTCTCCTGAAAACTTTCTGAAAACGAAGATACGAGGTTTTTGCTCTAAACCCTCGATATGGGACAGAAACGACAAGTCTAAAAGCTTTATTGATAAAAAATGCGGAAAAAGTAGCAATTGCTCGTCCAAGCAAAGTTTCTTTTACCACATCGTTTTCCATTGGGAATTGAATGCATAAAAACTAAGATAGTGCTTTATAAAATTGTTGCATTTTCCAGTTTCAGTACTGTACTTTAGTGTCAATGTTACTCTTTTTAGATTTTTTACTGAATTGTTAGCTTTAATCGAAATAAAAAAAATGAATAAAGTTTTGAACGCAAGCTTGTATCTCCATCATTTTACCATGAACTGAATTGAAACTTCACTGACGACTTGTATAAACAAACCTACTTCTTTGCCAAGTTTCATTACTCTAGGTGAATATACGAATTATTACCCATTTGAACTTGGAAATTTTTGGCTAATTGTGCTACTTGTTCTGTGGCAAAGTGCTAGAAATAGTTAAATGTGCCGGTCTCAGACAGCTATAGTTTGAAATGGCATCTGTTTTTACATTGAAAAAGAGCTATACAGTAAACCTTAAATTTGTAACAAAAAAAAAAAAAAAAAAAAAAAAAAAAAAAAAAACAAGAGGGCCATGATGGCCCTGGGTCGCTCACCTGAGTCAATAGGTGAAATTCACTAACGTGCATAACCCAATTTCTGACCAATTGTCAGGTCAATTGAGCTTACAATGTGGCCTCTAGAGCATCCACAAGGAATTTCCGTAAGTTGACCTTGTGACCTAATTTATCACCCCACGTGACCCAATTTAGAACTCATAACAAAATTTATCAAGACAAACATTCTGAACAGTTTTCAAGTTAATTGAGCAATAAATGTGGCCTCTAGAGTGCCCACAAAGTGTTTCTTAAATTTGACCCAGTAACCTAGTTTATGACCCCAGCTGACCCAATTTCAAACTCACCCAATATTTCATCAAGACAAACATTCTGACCAACTTTCAAGTCAATTGTGCATGAAATGTGACCTCTAGAGTGCCCTAAAGGTATTTCTTTAATTTGACCTAGTGACCTAGATTATAAGCCCAGGTGACCCAATTTTGAACTCATCCTAGATTTCATCAAGACAAACATTTTAAGCAATTTTCAAATCAATTGAACGATAAATGTGGCCTCTAAAGTGCTCACAAGGTATTTCTTTAATTTGACCTAGTGACCTAATTTAAGGTGCCACATGACCCAAATTCAGACTCATGTAGGGTTTATCAAGACAAACATTTGGACCAATTTTTAAATCAATTGAGAAATAAATGTGGCCTATAGAGTGCCCACAAGGTATTTCTTTATTTTGACCAAGTGACCTATTTTATGACCCCAGGTGACCCAATTTCAAACTCATCCGATATTTCATCAAGACAAACATTCTGACCAATTTTCAAGTCAGTCGAGCAAGATATGTGGCCTCAAGAGTGACCACAAGGTATTTCTTTAATTTGACCTAGTGACCAAGATTATGACCCAGGTGACCCAATTTTAAACTCATCCTAGATTTTTTCAAGAGATTTTATCAAGACAAGCATTCTGAACAATTTTCAAGTCAATTGAGCAATAAATGTGGCCTCTAGAGTGCCTACAAGGTATTTCTTTAATTTGACCAAATGACCTAGTTTATGACCCCAGGTGATCCAGTATCAAACTCATCTGGTATTTCATCAAGACAAACATTCTGACCAATTTTCAAGTCAATTGAGCAAAAAATTTGGCCTCTAGAGTGCCCACAAGGTATTTCTTTAATTTGACCTAGTGACCTAGTTTATGATCCCAGGTGACCCAAATCCAAACCCATTTGAGATTTTATCAAGACAAACATTCTTACCAAATTTCAGGTCAACTGACCAAAAGTTGTGGCCTCTAGAGTGCCCACAATGTATTTCTATAATTTGACCTAGTTACCTAGTTTATGACCCCAGGTGACCAAAATCCAAACCCATTCGAGATTTTATCAAGACGAAAATTCTGACCAAATTTCAGGTTATTTGAGCAATAAATGTGGCCTCTAGAGTGCCTACAAGGTATTTCTTTAATTTGACCAAATGACCTAGTTAATGACCCCAGGTGATCCAGTATCAAACTCATCTGGTATTTCATCAAGACAAACATTCTGACCAATTTTCAAGTCAATTGAGCAAGAAATGTAGCCTCTAGAGTGCCCTCAAGGTATTTCTTTAATTTGACCTAGTGACCTAGATTATGACCCCAGGTGACGCACTTTTGAACTCATCATAGACTTCCTCAAGAGAAACATTTTAACCAATTTTCAAATCAATTGAACAATAAATGCGGCCTCTAGAGTGCACACAAGGTATTTCTTTAATTTGACCTAGTGACCTAATTTAAGACCCCACATGACCCGAATTCGGACTCATGTGAGATTTTATCAAGACAAACATTCTGACCAATTTTCAAGTCATTTGAGCAAAAACTGTGGCCTCCAGAGTGCCCACAAGGAATTACTTTAATTTGATCTAGTGACCTAGTTTAATATCCCAGGTGACCTAAATCCAAACTCATCCGAGATTTTATGAAGACCAACATTCTGACCAAATTTCAGGTCATTTGAGCAATAAATGTGGCCTCTAGAGTGCCCACAAGGTATCTACTTAATTTGACCTAGTGACCTAGTTTATGACCCCAGGTGACCCAATTTCAAACTGACTGAACGTGTTGTGCTCAGGTGGGCTAACAAACTTAGAACAGGTTCACTACATACCAAATAACAAATCTCTATGCCTTCAAGGTTTAGAAAAGAAGAATTTTAAAGTTTTCCCTCTTTGTTCCTATGTTAGAACTTGTGACCCCCGGGGCAGGGCCAGTTTTGACCCAAGGAACATTTTCAGAGAAGAAGAATTTTAAAGTTTTCATTCTTTGTTCCTATGTTTGAAACCTGTGACCCCCGGGGCGGGGCCAGTTTTGACCCCAGGGACATCACATGAACAAACTTGGTAGAGGTCCACTAGGAGATGCTACATGCCAAATATCAAAGCTCTACGCCTTCCAGGTTCAGAGAAGAAGAATTTTAAAGTTTTCCTTCTTTGTTCCTATGTTCGAAACTTGTGACCCCCGGGGCGGGGCCAGTTTTGACCCCAGGGGCGTCATATGAACAATCTTGGTAGAAGTCCACTAGGAGATGCTACATGCCAAATATCAAAGCTCCACGCCTTCCAATTTCAGATAAGAAGAATTTTGAAGTTTTCATTATTGTTTCTATGTTTGAAACTTGTGACACCCGGGGCGGGGCCAGTTTTGACCCAAGGGGCGTCATATGAACAAACTTGGTAGAGGTCCACTAGGAGATGCTACATGCCAAATATCAAAGCTCCACGCCTTCCAGTTTCAGAGAAGAAGAATTTTAAAGTTTTCCTTCTTTGTTCCTATGTTTGAAACTTGTGATCCCCGGGGCGGGGCCAGTTTTGACCCCAGGGACATCATATGAACAAACTTAGTAGAGGTCCACTAGGAGATGATACATACCAAATATCAAAGCTTTACGCCTTCTAGTTTCAGAGAAGAAGATTTTTAAAGATTTTGCTTTTTTTTTTCCTTTTGGTTGCCATGGCAACCAGAGTTATGGGTGGAATTCAATCTCTTGAACAACTTTGGTAGAGCTTCACCTGAGGAACATCCCTGCCAAGTTTCATCAAGATTGGCCCAGTGGTTTAGGAGGAGAACATGTTTAAAGAAATTGTGGACGACGGACGACGCACGACGCACGACGGACGACGGACATTGGGCGATCACAAAAGCTCACCTTGAGCACTTTGTGCTCAGGTGAGCTAAAAAAAAAAAAAAAAAAAGAAAAAGAAAACACACACACACACACACACACACACACGCGTCTTCTATGGACTGTAGTTTACTCATGTACTTACTTACATGAGAAAATTGTTTTCAATGAATTGGTGACTATTGAAACTACCTTACCATGTTTAGGTGCAGTTTTCTCTGAAAGTGTAAGGTAAACTTCCTTTAGATTCCTTCCTAGCATTTGTTAATTATGTTTGGAATGTTTGTGGAAGTTCTACTGAGTTTGACGGTTATTTGATTTTTTTTTTTTTTGTAAGTTTGGACTCGCCAAATTCTCTTGAAAATGAGTCGGGCCAGTGGACTTGCATCCAAATTTTGTCAAAAAAGTGTTGTCCTCTGGAAAGATTTTCCCATGTGTCATTTAGTTATGATCAAGTAGTACTTACTTGATTGTTTGATACCTTTTTTTGTCATTGTATGTTGAAAAATATGACAAATACATTGTATTTCAAAGGGGTAATACTCTAGTATTTATGTCCAACCTGGGCATCCGTGGGTCATGATATAAAATTCTTCATAACTTAAGTTACGTGTTTTTAAACTCCACCATAAAGTGTCTCTTCCAGTCAAAATTGCTGTAAGACTAAGTTTATACATATCCCTAAATATGAGAGTTAGGGGCTGTAGACCTTAATCATACTTTTCAGTTTATTTGTACCTGATTCGTGTCTTTCAGGTGGTTGAATATTATTGACGCTTAAGAAAGATTGAGCGAATAAATTAATTTGAAATCCAAGTAGTTGAGCAGATCTACACATTTAACAAGCTGAGTGATAAACTACGTGTTATCCATATCATTTTTTAAACAATAGTAGTATAAACATGTTTAAATTTGTATTCAGTGTTAGCTCAATGATTTGCTGGCTTTCATTATATTTCACTCACATCACAGCGAACCTCACTTGTTCATGTAGCTCATGGGTTTCACAAGTCCCAAGAGAAGACACTCCCGTGTGACCAATGATGCCAGTGGGATTCCATTTCAGGTCTCCTAGATTACAAATCCAACTCGTAACCAGTTAACCACAGAGAGTCTCATATTACTGCTAAGAGTTAGACTAATCATACTTGTAGAACAAAAGCATGTTTGTTTTCTTAAGAATTATAATCTTTATCTTCCTTTATTCCCAGTAAACAAGAAACACAAAATAAGATGCTACACATACCTAACTTATGATCATAAAAAAGATTTAGCTCATACGAATATGGCGTGTTTCCCCTTTTATTATGGGAACACGGCCAATGACATTCAAATGGAGAACTTTACTGGCCATTCCATTACCACTGGGAAAATTAATGAATGGAAATTTCTGAGATTTTTTAGCCTATACCCGTGGGGAAAAGGACACTTTAAGTACACGGAATTGATTCAAATGGCGACTTTTGTTTCAAATTAAAACAATGAAATGTTATCAATGGAAACGCATCCACCACTGAAAAGGCAAATGCCTTACTCATTTCAAAGCTGGCATTTTATGCAGCAATTAATCTGTTGACTGGTATTGCTTGAAAAATTCTGAAAATGATACGAACTGAAGATGTGTTTGTGTCTGTGTACTTCATAAGGGAATGTAGTTTAGGAACATATGGCTACAACATAAGTTTTAGGAAAAAAACATTTTTATGTTATCTCATTCTTTATTGCAGATCAAGTCGCAACTCTGTGCTATTTGTATGAAATAATTTGACGATACCAGAGGAGCACCAACTCACAACATGCCTCTTTTAACCAGATCTTTTTATTCATTTGACTTTAAAAACAAATACGTTCTGTGGAAAAGACTTAAAATAAATTTGAAATGGCGATGGATGGTTACCCTGTTTTACAGCCAATAAATAAGAGCAGGACACAATCACATTAGTTAAAAAGCCTTTAATATTCCTTTTTGGTGCCAATTTTAGGAAACTCTCATCAACTGAACATCTTGTGATTTTAGAAGTTATCCTATGAGAAGGTCTTTATTTGTACAAATTCAGTCATTACCACTTATTCCAGCAATTTCATTCCCTTTGTATGCACTTTCAGGTACATGCTAGATAGCCAATACAACTTTTATTGCAGAAGAATGTGTCTAAGAACAAAGAAATCGAATATTTTTTCCAATAAAAACTCGCCTTCCCCTGCCCAAGATTTTGTATACTGAACATAGATTCCATTTAAAACAAACTGTTATGCAAAGAAATGTAAATTTTTGTAAAACATGGTTTAGACTGTTCAGTTGACTCGGAGATTTTAAATTGTGCAAAATCATTTGCGGAATTTGTTTCTTTCATTTGCGGAAATATTTTAATAAGTCTTTTGCGAAAATTTTGGAAATATGATTACCTCTTCCATAAGCCAGTCAGTGTTACACTACATTACCTTGCTAGATGTTCACTTGTACAGGCTAGATAGTCCGAGACCTTAAATTTTTCGCTACCAAGCTTGCCGAAAATGAAATCTACAGCACTGTAGAAGTGTCATGGTGAAGGTTTCCCTAATGACATTACGCATTATCTTTATAAAGTTAACATGTACAGTGGCTTGTTCTAGCTTCAAATAGTGGTCCTAACAAAGGGAAATGATCCCACATGCTTTTGTATGTACTTTGTGCCTTTACGCAGAGTAAGGTAAACAGAAGCGGTATGTAATGTCACTTCTTTAGACCATGGATACCGCACAACTGCTGAAAGAACGTTTGACAGCAATTACATTTTCCAATAATAAAAAGGTCTGTTGCATTCTAAGAAAGGCATTACAGGTTCTTACTACATGAAAAAACTACTAATCCTAAAAATTTTAGCGTGACACTTATTGATTTGTGATATTGCACTTTTTAAATACTGAACTTTTAAATCTATGTGCGCTAATAACAGGGCAGCTTTTTATGCTTTTGATATGCAATCAATTTTTCGTTACTCCGCAAATAAAAATCGCCCAGTTGGCTATTGGCCCTGTCTTCACTGATGGATAAAATAAGATTTATAAAACTGATTCTGAAAGAGCGATCACTATCCGTCAAAGTCCTGTGTGGGAGATAAGGAGTTAAAATCAATTACGAGCAGTACTTTAACCCTTTACCAGACGAGGAAAATACGGATTTGTCCAATTTGTAAACACTCGTAGACCACAAATTAAATGTGCCTAAATTGACAGAAATTCTGAAGAAAGGACAGAAAACATTGCCAGAAAAGGACAAAATGCTGGTTACCAGTTTCTGAAAACCTTCTCTTTTAGTGTCGTTATTTAAAACTTGGGATTGTGTGGTAAAGGTTTAAGAGTAATAATTTTTATTTCGTGCTCTTATTTCTGTCCTAAAGGAAGAGACGAATTTTAAATTTGTTTTACCTTTGTTGGCCCATGAATTTAAGGCAATACTTGATGTAAAATATGCAAGCATTATGCAGAAATGATACTGCTCGAGAATGCCATCACTAAAACCGAAATAAATTGGCGAACAGGATGCGCTGCTCTCCTAATTCGATATCACATGGAGCGCAGAAAATTTGAGAATTAAGCCTATAGGTATCTTATTGGAGAAGAAGAAATTGCTCGGACAAGGATTTGAGTATCACAGAGTTTTCAGAGCTTGATTTCGATCATTGACAGCGTCACAGCCTGACAGGGAACTGCTAAAATGTTTTCTTGCTAAGCTTTAACACGTGCTGTTCCGGATAAAGACGTTAACACTTTTACCTATTAACAAATAACAAAATTATAGACTGTCCTGAAATGGATAGGTGCACTGGCGATCGCGATATACCTGAAATAATGACGATGGCGTTAAACACCAATAGTAGTACCACGGGTCTCTTCAGTCGCTTGGAATTTTTCTTTGTCTATAAAAATGACGCAATCAAGGTCCAGGGAATTTTCAGGACCACCACACTCACAACTCTACGTATAAAATTTACAATCATCCTGTTACGTACATCGAAGTATGTAAAAAAAAAAAAAAAAAGCCGAAATCTTTCTTTTCCAAACAACAAAATTTAAGACAAGTCCTTGCAGTATTCCAAGGGCCGCAAACAACCAATCTTATGTCGCTTATATGATGGAACTTGTCTCTATAAGGCTAGAAAACATTGTAAAAATAATCATTTCGACTTGCATATCATGTCACATTGCACGGTTGGCTAATGCACACTGGAGGATACATGTTCACAACTTGAAATAAGTAAGAGAGTCTGTTTGGATTTGACAACAATCAGAAACTTCCACTCTTAACCAGATGGAATTTTTTTTACAAAGCCAAATCTAAGCATTTGCAGACTCAATGCAGTGCAAAGACGGAAATTGTGTTTGAAAAGCTAGAAAACATTGTGGGAAAAGGAGAAAATGCCGGTTACCAGCATTTTTTCCTTTTCACACAATATTTGCAAAAGTCTTCTTCCTACTTTTTTTTTTTTTTTTTTTCAACTCGTGACTGTGGGGTAAAGGATTAAATGACTGGTAGAAACGTTTGCGATAAGTTAAATAAATCACTTTACAAGGTATCATTGATTGATTGACTGATTGTATGGTGTTTAACGCCGTTTTCAACATTATTTCAGTTATATCGCGGCAGCCAGTGCACCTCTCCATGCTTTCCTGGAGTTCCTTTTTACCAGTACTCCGCACAATATTCTTTCCAAGCCACTGGCTGCTTTCCCACATAACCATCGTCGAAACAATGGTCAGCGGTGTGAGAGGAATGAATCCTGTCGCACTGACTATCATCATTCCTCGGAAAGAAATTGGCCAAGCCGGGGATCGAATCAGCGACTTCCTGTTCTCAAGTCCTTTACGCTACCCACTGAGCTACGGGGCTTGGCTTTATCAGTTATTCACTTTAAACACTGGTTAACTACAATAGCCGTCCACAGGATAATATACTGTTTATATAATGTTTGTATATAGTACTTGTTCCATCACGTTTTTAATTTACTTGAGTAACAATGTGAGGGTCTTAGCTTATCATCGTGGATCCAACCTATGTCTGTCCTGAACATTTAAGTCGGTCTCCAATAACATAGCTGCATGTGTCTATAAGGCAAAGTGTCAAATAAAAGACGTTTTCCTATTTACTTCCTTGTTGTCAAAGTCAGACAAAAAATTCGGTATCTTGGCGACAGAAGTCTTCAGATTTCGTTCTAAAAATGTAAAAATATGTCCCAGTGAATAATCAGCCCAAGTGTTACAATAAAGGGTTTCATTGTAATTTCAAGAAACATTGCAAAAGCATTCCATGAAAAATAGAATTGCTGAATGTCATTGGAGTACCATTACGGTTGGATAATTATAAAAGAAATGTTGAAATGCTCTTAAACTCAAATTATTTTATTCACTTACTTTGTTTATGTCGTTATCCGGCTCATCTATATCATTCTATAAGCTTTATCACTATAGGTTTCTTTAAATTATGCTTTTCTGGCGTTATAGGCGACTACTCCTCTTTTGGTTTACGATAAATGATAGACCTAAATGTAAACCGCTTAAATATGGTAGGCGGGAGATACACTATTCAATACTAGCCTCGTTGTGAAAGAGGTACCTGGATTGTTTTGTTAACATTTATCTGACCGTCAAGCTACACGAGGTGAAGTTTTTAATCTGAAAAGTCACGATTCCTTCTTCTGAATGCTAAGTTTTATGTCCGCAAAAATAAATCTTAAAAAATAATAACCCAATCTTCACAGTATCAAATAAAAGACTCGTTCTGTCTACTTTGTAGTATTTATCGCGTATTTGCGCCAAATCAACACACTCTATTAATATATGCTTGACGGTGAGAGGAGCAGAGTACGGGATGCATTGTGGCGCCTCCTCTCCTTTTAGGAGATAGGAATGCGTAAGATGGGTATGACCGATACGCAGACGGGCCAAAACAATTTCTTCGCGGCGACAAGTCCTTGAGCCTGGCAGCCATTCTCCAAGAGTTGGCTTAATACAGAAAAGTTTATTGTGATGATTAGGTGGGTCGTTCCAAGAAGTATCCCATACAGATTGAATAAAAGTATTAATTGAAGGTTTAAAATCGGTAAAGGGGACTTTAAACGGTAAAATATCAAGTGACAATGCCTCCTTGGCAGCTCTATCTGTCTCTTCATTTTCACTGATACCAGTGTGGCTGGGGAGCCAACAGAAAACAATGTCAGTAGTTCCGCAGATGTCAGACAGTTTATCTAAAAGATTAACAATAATTGCATTATCAGTCTCCTCATGCTCAAGTGCTTGCATGGCAGAAAGTGAATCGGTTAAGATGATGTAACGCCAGTAACCATCTTCCTTTATATGATCAAGAGCAAGGTCTATAGCTTTTAGGTCTGCAGCAAAAAATTGAAGACCTATCTGGAAGACGAAACTGGTATAGTTCGCCGTCCGGCACGGCAGCCGCGGCAACCCTGTCACCTTCTTTTGAACCGTCTGTATAAATATGTTCATAATTGTAGAATTGTCTTTTAATTTCAAGATATTTGCTTGTGAAAATAGAAGGATCTGTTGTTCCCTTTTTGTATGATGCGAGATCATATACAAATGTTGGACTAGTGGAAGTCCATAAAGGCACATCTGTTATCTTCTGCTCCGCTATGTCGTCAAGGTCTAATCCAAGAGATCGGATGTCAGCTTCACACTGGAGACTGAAAGCGGGTATTACATTTTCTTTCTTTAAAAAATCGTCTTTATACAGAGGTGCAAATACAACTTTATGAGTAGGATTTTCAGGGTTTGACTTCAGTTTTATATAGTACTGCATCGACAGTTTCTTAGTTTCTTTCGCCTAAGATGAAACGAAGTCTCGTTTGCTTCTGCATACAGACTATTTATTGGAGAAGTCTTAAATGCGCCTAGTATAAGACGCAAGCCTTGATTATGAATAGTATCAAGTTTGCGCAAGTATGACTGACGTGCCGATCCGTACACAGCACAACCGTCATCCAACTTTGATCTTACAAGCGACCTATAAAGTCGCAATAATACTTTTTTATCTGCTCCCCAGCCCATACTGGAAACAACACGTAAAAAATTGAGAGCTTTCTGACATTTATTGCTTAAGTAATTGATGTGAGGTATGAACGACAGCTTAGAATCAAATAAAAGGCCTAGAAATTTGAACTCTTGGACAACTTCTATACGAACACCATCTAATGTCAGTTCTGGGTCAAGATGAAATTTTCTTGAATTAGAAAAATGCATGCACTTGGTTTTTGTTTTGGAAAACTTGAAACCAGTTTCTTCAGACCATTTGTTTAGATTGTTCAAGACCCGCTGGAGCTGTCTCTCAATAGTATGCATGTGTTTTGACCTGTAGCAAACGCAGAAGTCGTCTACACAAAGAAAACATTCCACACCAGGGCATACAGATTTGATTATATTGTTAATCTTTACACTAAAAAGTGTAACTGAAAGAATACATCCCTGGGGAACGCCCATCTCTTGTTCATTAGGGTTAGAAAACGTATTACCGATCCTGACTCTAGATTGCTGCTCATTTAAAAAAAGCCGAGATAAAATAAGCAAGGCGACCTCGAATACCGAAATCATAGAGGTCATTCATAATTCCATACTTCCATGTTGTTTCAAGATCAAAAAATACAGAGACAACATGTTCTTTCTTAATAAAACCTTTACGTATGAATGTCTCAAAACGAACTAAATGATCAAGAGTGCCTCTTTGTTTACAAAATCCGCTCTGAGCGGTTGCTATTAATTTAATATTTTCTCTAGAAACCAAACAAGACGGTCATACACCATTCTTTCCATGGTTTTACAAATGCAACTTTTTACGGCTATAGGTCGATATTTTGCAGGATTAGAAGAATCTTTTCCCTGTTTGGGTATTGGTATTACTATGGCTTCCTTCCCTGAATCGGGAAGAATACCTGTCTGCCAAACCTGATTATATATTGAGTAAACAATATAGGGAACGATATAGCAAATGCTTTAAAAACTGATAGTGAATGTCGTCGCATCCAAAAGCAGTATCGTGGCATTTCTTTAACGCTTTCTTCAGTTCTTTTATAGAGAAGTCCTTATTGTATGGCTCGGCATTATTCGATTTGAAATTTAGCTTATTTTTTTCCTTTTATGTTTTGAAATTTTCGAAAATTTGAAGAATAATTCGAAGAGGAGGATTTTTCTGCAAATGTTTCAGCCAAAGCATTGGTAATATCGGTTTTGGAAATGACGGCACATCATCAGTATTTAAGTGACCAACATTTTGATATGAGTTTTTCCCATTAACTTTACGAACCATATCCCATGTCTTTTTGACATGCGATCTAGAGTTCAATCTAGATACATACTGTCTCCGAGGCGCTCGGTGACTTTGTTTTATTGTCTGTCGTGCTTTCGCACGACTCATTGTGGTAATCAGCATTTTCTCCTTTTCCCACAATTGTTTCTACCCTATCAAAGAAAAATTACACCACATTGAATTTTTTGTCTGCAAATGCTTTTAATTTGGACATGACTAAAATTTTCTCGTTTGGTAAAGGGTTAAAAGACATTTTGCGAGGAAATCTAAATTAGACTGTATTTCAAGGGTTCAGTCTGCAATTCCAATAAATGATACTACAAGAAATGCCGAATGTATGCAACTAGCTAGGCAGAAGAACAGAAGGTCTTTATCAGTCCCCCACCCACTTCTTCTAATACAAAGTGTATAGAAACGTATTCTCGCGATGAGATATGATAATAGTCGGTCGAGCCATGGAAAAGTGGTCGTTGAATTAGTAGCCAACGTCGAATTATTAACCTGCAGACTTGACCAAACAAGCTGTTGGTATATATCCAAAATCCGACTGCACATTCCATGCAGTCTGATCTTAATCTATGCCATCAGCTAAAGCCCCTGTTTTCGCTTATGACGCAGAAGGGGTAAAGTTTTTTTTTTTTTTTTTTTTTTTTTTCTAAATCCAGGGTTATACTCGTACTAGCCTGATGTTAAGTAATGAATATTATAACCAGTTTACATACTTCAAAGATTTTAGTAGCCCAATTCAAAATAAATTTGAACATTTTCCACGTTTACCCGAACCAATCTTCACTTCTGGGTGGTCTTTGATAAAAGGTAAGTTTTCAGTTAAATTTGACATATCAAGTATTTTATTGTTTTACTAATACATGACTATGCTTGTATGTTTTCAAAAAAAAAAAAAAAAAAAAAGAAAGAAACTTCGTTTTAAGTAAAACTGGGAATTTTTGTATAAAAATGTTTTATGGTTGCCATGGAAACTGTAATTTTGTGAAAATATGAACTCGACGACCTATTCTTTTTTTGTTGAATTTGAAAAGAATATACTTCAAGGATTCTATAAAAAAAAAAAAAAAAAAAAAAAAAAAAAAAATTACAAAATCTATGGAAGGGTATTTTTGATAACCCAGTTTTAAATGCAGAATTCTTAATTTTTTCAGCATTTTTGTAAATACAAAATCGCTAAAAAAAAATGACCTTTCCTGAAAAAAAAAAAAAAAAAAAAAAAAAAAAAATTATGAATGGAATTCAATTTTTTTTTTAGATCTACAAAGTTATGTTTTCTTTCTAAGTAAAGGCCGACAGCCAAAAATTCTAAAAAAGTGTTTTGATTTAGATGTTGTATTATATTTTGATTCCAAACGAAAATATTTTATTTGTGATGTAATTTTTTGACAGGATCGTTTGTAAATGGAATATATAGGCTAGGTCTAAACGATAAAGAGTGAAATCCTTATAATTTACTTTCTGGCTGAATAACATTCGTCAAAATCAAACAAAAATAGGAAGGTATTTTGCCAATTAAAGGCTTCCGAATACGTGAAAGTTGAAAAAGGGAAATGCTCCAGTAAGCAGTTATCCCCATTGGTCCTGATAGACAGTTGCAGTGGTTATTTCTTCATCAAGAAAAGATGCAAAATATTTCCTTTAAAATGGAATCTGTCATTCGAGTACCATTATGGTTGAATAATTAAAAAGCTCCGTTGAAACGCACTTAAAAGTACATGATGATATTTACTCACATTGTTTGTCTCGTTATCCGACTGATCTATATCATTCTATACATATAATAATCATATTTTTCTTCTAGATGTTGTTTGTTTGGCTTTGGATGGTCCAGCTACTTTCAGTTTCAAAATTAGGGACAGGCCTAAATGGAGACCGCCTGGAGACGCTACGGTAAGGGAGACACGTTATGAGGGCTCATTACTAGCCTCGTTTTGACAGGGAATACTTCGTACCTAGATCAATTCGTACCTAATTTAGTTTGATCTTGGTTAAATTCGTACCTACTTTTCGGTAATTTTGAACCTATCCGCAGTCATTTCGTATCCAGGTCATTTCGTATCCACTCGTCATTTAAGAACTCTCTTCTGTGGTACGGACTGACTTTCATGTGGCCATTTTGTAGTAAAATTTTATATAATAATTATCTTTTGGATGTGAATACACGTTTTGCACTTCCTCCTCATAGGTCTTCTGCTATTTCAGCACTTACTCAAATTTTGTCTATTTATTTATCAGTATGAGCCATGCTCTGGCAAAATGAGCTTTAATGAGAATGTCTCAACAAATCGGCCAGTGTAGATCCGAGACCAGTCTGCACATATTTTGTGCAGTTTGATCTTGATCTACACTCGCCCCTAAGGCAACTTTACTTGCCAAAGCCACCTTAAGGCTTAAATGATTTATATTTTTACTTTGCAAATTCTAGTAACTGCCCTCCTGAAATGTTTATCATGTTGAAACGTTATCGACCAGCTTTTCACAGAAATGTTCTCTTTTTTGTCCAATTAATGATGGATTCACAATATTTTGTTTCGTTGAATCTTCGTAGTAATTTATGCAGATGATCAAATGCTAATGTTGATTTAAAAAAAAGAAAAGCGTTTTATAACTGTCTCACCATTATTATTATTATTATATGTTTCAATTTTTTCTAAGTCTTGGAGGTTTGTTTTTTTTCACTGTAAGTGTGTAAGTTCTTCATCAAGCATAAAAGATACGTGGACATTCCAGTCACGCTGGTGTCTAAGGAGAAGATAAGGCGTGGGATTTGTTTACTGGCAAGTTTCATTTACACCATATTTGAACTCCAAACTGAAAGCATTTGCAGACTACAAAGAGAGACTGTGAGACTCAGATGATGGGATTGTATCAGAAAGGGTAAAAACACTGTTGGCAAAGAGAAAATGCCTATTCGTGTATACTCGGGAGTGCAGTCTGAACGTAATTTTCACACTGCGAAATGCTGCCGGCGACCAGCATTTCCTCGTTTTGCAACAATGAATAGTCACATCTCACCACAGTGGTCCGAAGTAGTGTCCAATCTGAATACTTACAAGATATCTTGTAATGACTAAATTCTTTATTTACTTCCTTGTTGAATGAGATCTGTCGAAATGAAACAAAATGTTTAGGAATTTGGACAATAGAAGGAGATAGGTAAAGTTAGCTACTAGTAGCCAGCTACTTGTTCAGGTAAAAGTAGCTACTAGTAGCCAGCTACTTGTTCAGGTAAAGTTAGCTACCAGTAGCCAGCTACTAGTAGCCAGCTACTTGTTCAGGTAAAGTTAGCCTCTAGTAGCCAGCTACTAGTAGCCAGCTACTTGAGCTGGTAAAATTGGTTATTTGTAGCCAGCTACTGGTAGCCACCTTCTAGTAAGCAGTCACTTGTAAAGGAAAATCTGGCAATTCGTACCAAGCGACCAATATATAGGTTATTAAAATGGAGGTTTTTATTAGTTCCCGAAAGGTACAAGTAGCTGGCGAACCAAATGTCGACGCTTAAATCGAAATGTTTTTCTTCCATCCAGAATACTATATAAATGCATCAGAAAAATCAAAATCAAATAATTTCCTGTATTAAAGGGTCAAGCTGCGAGATCTTTCACTAGGATTTTTTTTTTCTCACATTCGTTTTTAATTAGGGATTCAAAATGTACAAGTAGCTGACGAGATTAAGACAGACATTTCAAAATATTTCAAAGAATCACATTCACTGTACTACGGAGAAATTGAAAATATCATTTTCAATACATTTTTAATTATTAAAGGGGCCAGCTACTCGTCATGAAAATTGGGACATTTTTCAATTTCACTTCGGGAGGAATTCAAATGTACAAGTAGCTGGGGAGTCTAAGAGCTGTTATTGTAATTAAGTGCTTGTTTTGAATAAAGTAGACTATAAATGCGTCAGAAAACTCAAAATTGAAGCATTTCCTGTTATTAGAGGGGCCAGCTACTTGATATAAAAACGGGATAACTTTGCAAATTAGCGAAATCATGATTTAAAATGTACAAGTAGCTGGCTATATTTAGAGAGATTTTTTAAAATAAGATATAAAATCAATCAATTTTTAATCATGAAATGGGGCAGCTACTTGTCAGGAAAATGCGGATATTTTTCAATAATACTTAGTGTGAAATCAAAAGGTACAAGTAGCTGGCGAGCCTAAGAGCGAATTTTTAAATTAAATGCTTGTTTTGAATAACAGAGACTATGAATTTATGAGAAAACTGAGAAAATTGAATCATTTCCGATTATTAAAGGGGCTAGCTACTTGATTAAAAAACGGAACTACTTTGCTGTTTTTCGAAATCATGATTTCAAATGTACAAGTAGCTGGCCAGATTAAGAGAGATTTTTCAAAATATTTCAACGAATCATATTGATGATATTTAGGGGAAATTAAAGGTATCAATATCAATCCATTCTTATCATTTAAAGGGCCCAGCTACTCGCCAGGAAATTCGGATATTTTTCAATTTTACTTAGAGTGAAATCAAAAGGTACAAGTAGCTGGCGAACCTAAGAGGAATTTTGAAATTAAATGCTTGTTTTGAACAACAGATACAATGAATTTATCAGAAAACTTAAAATTAAATCATTTCCGGTTATTAAAGGGGCCAGCTACTTGATTTGAAAACTGTACAACTTTGCTGTTTTTCGAATAATGATTTCAAATGTACAAGTAGCCAGCGAAATTAAAAGAGATTTTTCAAAATATTTCAACAAATCTTTTTTTGGGACACTTAGGAGAAATTAAAAATATCAAAATCAATCCATTCTCATCCATTTAAGGGGCCAGCTACTCGTCATGAAAATGCGGATGTTTTTCAATTTTACTTAGAGTGAAATCAAAAGGCACAAATAGCTGGCAAGCCTAAGATCGATTTTTGAAATTGAGTGGTCGTATTGAATAAAAGAGAGTATGGATGCACGAGAAAACTGGAAATTGAAGCATTTTCGGTTACTAAAGGGGCCAGCTACTTGATCTGAAAATGGGGCAACTTTACACTTTTGCGAAATCGTGATTTAAAATGTACAAGTAGCTGGCTAGACTTAGAGAATTTTTTTTTTTTTAAATTTTTCAACCAATCACGTTTAGGATAAGTAGGAGAAATTAAGAAATAACAAAAACAATCCATTCTTATTCATTTTAGAGGCCAGCTGCTCGTCATGAAATGCAGATATTTTTCAATTTTACTTAGAGTGAAATCAAAAGGTACAAGTAGCTGCCGAGCCTAAGAGCGATTTTTGACATTTTTGACATTCAATGCTCGTTTTGAATAAAAGAGACTATAAATGAACGGGCAAACTCAAAATGGAAGCATTTCCTGTTATAAAACATTCTTATCATTTAAAGGGCCCAGCTACTCGCCAGGAAATTCGGATATTTTTCAATTTTACTTAGAGTTCAATCAAAAGGCACAGGTAGCTGGCGAGCCTAAGAGCGATTTTTGAAATGAAATGCTCGTATTGAATAAAAGAGAGTATAAATGTACGAGAAAACTCGACATTGAAGCATTTCCGGTTATTAAAGGGGCCAGCTATTTGATCAGAAAATGGGACAATTTCGCACTTTTGCGGAATCAGGATTTAAAATGTACAATTAGCTGGCGAGATTTAGAGAATTTTTTTTAAAATATTTCAACAAATCATATTGAGGACACGTAGGAGAAATTAAAAATATCAAAATCAAACAATTCTTATTCATTTTAGGGGCCAGCTACTCGTCATGAAAATGCGGATATTTTTCAATTTTACTTAGGCTAACAACAAAAGGTACAAGTAGCTGGCGAGTCTAAGAGCGAATTTCGAAATTAAATGCTTGTTTTGAATAAAAGATACGGTAAATAGCTAAGAAAACTCAAAATTGAATCATTTTCGGTTATTAAAGGGGCCAGCTACTTAATGTGAAAACTGGACAACTTTGCTGTCTTCGAAGTTATGATTTCAAATGTACAAGTAGCTGGCGAGATTAAAAGACATTTTTCAAAATCTTTCAACAAATCCTTTTGGGGACACTTAGGAGAAATGAAAAATATCACAATCAATCCATTCTCATTCATCTAAAGGGCCAGTTACTCGTCATGAAAATGTGGATATTTTTCAATTTTACTTAGAGTAAAGTCAAAAGGTACAAGTAGCTGGCGAGCCTAAGAGCGAATTTTGAAATTAAATACTTGTTTTGAATAAAAGAGAGTATAAATGCATGAGAAAACTCGTAATTGACGTATTTCCGGTTATTAAAGGGGCCAGCTAATTGATCAGAAAATGGGACAATTTCGTACTTTTGCGAAATCAGGATTTAAAATGTACAAGTAGCTGGCGAGATTTAGAGATATTTTTCAAAATATTTCAACAAATCATATTGAGGACACGTAGGAGAAATTAAAAATCTCGCCAGCTACTTGTACATTTGAAATCATTACTTCGAAAAACAGCAAAGTTGTGCAGTTTTCAAATCAAGTAGCTGGCCCCTTTAATAACCGGAAATGATTCAATTTTGTGTTTTCTTATACATTCACAGTCTCTTTTATTCAAAACAAGTATTTAATTTTAAAATTCGCTCTTAGGCTCGCCAGCTACTTGTACCTTTTGATTTCACTCTAAGTAAAATTGAAAATATCCGCATTTTCATGACGAGTAGTTGGTCCCTTAAATGGATGAGAATGGATTGATTTTGATATTTTTAATTTCTCCTAAGTGTTCCCAAAAAGATTTATTGAAATATTTTGAAAAATCTCTTTTAATCTCGCCAGCTACTTGAACATTTGAAATCAGTACTTCGAAAAACAGCAAAGTTGTCCAGTTTTCATATCATGTAGCTGGCCCCTTAAATAACGGGAAATGATTCAATTTTGAGTTTTCTTATACAGTCATAGTATCTGTCATTCAAAACAAGCATTTAATTTCAAATTTCGCTCTTAGGCTCGCCAGCTACTTGTACCTTTTAATTTTACCCTAAGTAAATTGAAAAATATCCGCCTTTTTTCATGACGAGTAGCAGGCCCCTTAAATGGATGAGAATAGATTGATTTTGATATTTTCAATTTCTCCTAAGTGTCCCAAAAAAGATTTGTTGAAATATTTTGAAAAATCTCTTTTAATCTCGCCAGCTACTTGTACATTTAAAATCATTACTTTTAAAAATAGAAAAGTTGTCCAGTTTTCAAGTCAAGTAGCTGGCCCCTTTAATAACCGGAAATGATTCAATTTTGAGTTTTCTTATACGTTCCTAGTATCTGTTATTCAAAACAAGCAATTAATTTCAAAATTTGCTCTTAGGCTCGCCAGCTACCTGTACCTTTTGTTGTTAGCCTAAGTAAAATTGAAAAATATCCGCATTTTCATGACGAGTAGCTGGTCCCTTAAATGGATGAGAATGAATTGATGTTGATATTTTTAATTTCTCCTAAGTGTCCCCAAAAACATTTGTTGAAATATTTTGAAAAATCTCTTTTACTGTCGCCAGCTACTTGTACATTTAAAATCATAACTTCGAAAAACAGCTAAGTTGTCCAGTTTTCAAGTCAAGTAACTGGCCCCTTTAATAACCGGAAATGATTCAATTTTGAGTTTTCTTATACATTCCTAGTATCTGTTATTCAAAACAAGCATTTAATTTCAAAATTCGCTCTTAGGCTCGCCAGCTACCTGTACCTTTTGATTTTACTCTAAGTAAAACTGAAAAATATCTGCATTTTCATGACGAGTAGCTGGTCCCTTAAATGGATGAGAATGGAATGATTTTGATATTTTTAATTTCTCCTAAGTGTCCCCAAAAAGATTTGTTGAAATATTTTGAAAAAAATCTCTTTTAATCTTGCCAGCTACTTGTACATTTGAAATCATTACTTCGAAAAACAGCAAAGTTGTCCAGTTTTCAGATCAAGTAGCTGGCCCCTTTAATAACCGGAAATGATTCAATTTTGAGTTTTCTTCTACATTCATAGTATCTGTTATTCAAAACAAGCGTTTAACTTTAAAATTCGCTCTTACCCTAGCCAGCTACCTGTACCTTTTGATTTTAATCCAAGTTAAATTTTAAAATATCCGCATTTTCATGGGCCCTTTAAATGATAAGAATGGACTAATTTTGATATCTTTAATTTCCCCTAAATATCCTCAATATGATTCGTTGAGATATTTTGAAAAATCCCTCTAAATCTAGCCAGCTGCTTGTACATTTAAAATCACCATTTCGCAAAAGTGCAAAATTGTCCGATTTATATTAAGTAGCTGGCCCCTTTAATAACTGGAAATGCTTTAATTTTGAGTTTTCGTACGCATTTATCGTCTACTTTATTCAAAACAAGCACTTAATTACAAAAACAGCTCTTAGACTCCCCAGCTACTTGTACATTTGAATTCCTCCCTAAGTGAAATTGAAAAATGTCCCAATTTTCATGACGAGTAGCTGGCCCCTTTAATTATTAAAAATGAATTGAAAACGATATCTTCCATTTCGTCGTAGTACAGTGAATGTGATTCTTTGAAATATTTTGAAATGTCTGTCTTAATCTCGTCAGCTACTTGTATATTTTAAATCCCTAATTAAAAACAAATGTAAAAAAAAAATCTATTGACAGATCTCGTAGCTTGACCCTTTAATACAGGAATTTATTTGATTTTGATTTTTCTGATGCATTTATGTAGTATTCTGGATGTAAGAAAAATATTTCGTTTAAGGCGTCGACAATTAGTTCGCCAGCTACTTGTACCTTTAGGAAACTACTAAAAAACTTCCATTTTAATTACTTATACATTGGTCGCTGGGTACGAATTGCCAGATTTTCCTTTTTTAAGTGACTGCTTACTACAAGGTGGCTACCAATAGCTGGCTACAAATAACCAATTTTACTAGCTCAAGTAGCTGGCTACTAGTAGCTGGCTACTAGAAGCTAACTTTACCAGCTCAAGTAGCTGGCTACTAGTAGCTAACTTTACCTAAACAAGTAGCTGGCTACTAGTACCTGGCTACTAGTAGCTAACTTTACCTAAACAAGTAGCTGGCTACTAGTAGCTGGCCACTAGTAGCTAACTTTACCTATCTAATAGAAGGCCTCTGAGTACGTTGTTGAAATTGTAAAAAAGAAATGCTTAAGTAGGTTATACGCATTTTACCCTTTCGTCACAACATAATGTTCCTGTGGTTATTTCTACGTGAGCAAAAGCTCCAAAAAGATTTCAAGTGTTTTGCGCGAGTACTGTCACGGTTACATAATTAAAATATTTTGTTGACACACCCTTGGAAATACAAAATTCCATTCACTTACTCTGTTTATGGTGCTATCCGACTGATCTATATCATTCTGTACGTGTTACCAACATATTTTTTTTTCAAACTTTGTTTGGTGCTTGGCGTTACCGATTCGAATCACGTTCTGCCTAACGTTAAAGAGTAGGCCTAAATGCCAACCACTCAAGGCGGAGAAACACTATTTCAGTTTCATACTAGCCTCGTTTTGATAGCAGTAATATTCACAGTGTAGGACCGGAAGTGTAGTGTTTGGGATTGTATGTGACTTGGGATTCTGTACAGTGGCGGTATGTCACTAGGTGTTGAAAATTGTGTTTACACGGTAAGTCAAGCTGGTGATGTTTCATTAATTTGATAGTTGTCATGAAATATTCATATCCAGTTATTTGTTTGTTTTGTGTAGACCATATCAGGAACACGTATTTGCTCTGTGAATCTTCCTTCAAGCAATGGCAATGCCTTGATCATTTGACATTGCTAAAAATGCAGATGATTTTGTCTCAAAACGATGCCGTTTTTACTCGGTAACTCTGCCTTAAAACCTATTTTGTGACCGGATAAATATAAACAGTTTCTTTATTCATATTTTGGTGAAAACATGTCAAGGTTTGGTAACAAAGTCGACTACGATCTGTCGTTTACTTCGTTTAAAATGACGAGTTGAGAAAAGACATTTGCATAGCCAATGCTAAGCGCTTGTACAGTCGCTTGAGATCGTTGATATTTCATTTCGTACAGTGACTTGAAAAACCCGTCTTTTATGTATCGGCGAGCTCTCTCAAATTCTTTTTTCCTCATTTCTCATTTGCGGAACGTTATTTTTTGAGATTTTATTGTGAGAACGCAGTCAGTGGCTCTGAAAGAAAGTTGTGCAAAGGAGATCTACCTGTTAAAGAAGGGCCATGAAAGCACGGACAGCTGCGCTGCGACATAACTGAAATAATATTGAAAACGGAGTCAAAAACTAGAAACAAACAAATCCATAAACCAGACCCTTTGATCCTTCAATAGCAGTAACAACAAAACAATGACATTTGTATAGATCATAGTAACACCAAGCAGCCATTTCTTTCCCTATACATGTTAACAGTTGTTAATGTATGTACGTATGTGTAATATTTTGCTATTAAATAAAATACTAGAAATCTCAGCCCAAAACGACGGACATAAAGATTCATCCTTGTCTCCTTGTCCCAGAGCTCTTTTGTGGACGATGTGCAGCAAGATCAGAATATTGCTTGATACGTATGAGATTTTATCCAATGAAATCTTATATCGCAATGTTTGATTTTCTTCCTAAATTGGCGGGAAAAAAAAATCCAAAGAATCTGTTTTTCAGTTGAATGGCCACTGTATTCAGAAAACGCTGATTTGATATAACGTTCTCAATTTGTTGCATCTCAAAATCAACTTGATAAACACAAACCTCCTTTGCAGTGACCCTCTTTGTAGCGCAAACACATGTTAGGGTGTCCATCTATCATAACAGTTAAAATGAATGAATGAATGAATGAATGAATGCATTCATTCACTCAAAATGGTTGTTAACATAAATTTATCCCGTACGAATAACATTGGGTGTAAAATTATCCTGTGTAGTATCGGGCTAAACAAGACGCACAATTAAGATTACATCCTAGCTGCTTTATTTATATAATAAGTTTGCATACAATTGAACGGCAAAAAATTATACAATGTCTCGTTTAAAGTGTTCGAAATACTTCTATCAGCTAGTCAAAAGGGTCCATTAATATATTTTGAATTTCACTTCGTTTCCGATACCCCAGTCACACGTGTATTAAGTAAACGTTCATTTATGAACGTTTACTTAATACACGAGTGACTTTATAACAACTCCGCCTCCGCCAGTAAAATCAATACCACATATTGTGGAGGGAGGTTACATATTCTACTATGTGATGATACGAGGGGAGTGGTTAAGAAAGTGTGCGCTGTCGTAATTAGCCTTAACTATGTCGAACATTAAGATAGTTAGAGGCTGATGGATAATTTCATAAGAACAACAAATGCCGCTGCGAAGCACGCGCTATTTTTCTGGCGTTTCTCTGGCGTTTGTAATTCCTGTAAAAGTCTCTATCCAGTCCCTAAAGTAATCTGAAACACAACAAACAACAACAATAATAATAATAATAATAAAGTATATTTGCATAGATAAACGAACAATTCCAAAATATATTTATCTTATGTTTGCTTGTCGACTAAAGCAAACAAGCGTAAACTATAATTTTCAAACAAGAGGCTCACTGGCCCGAAAGCGCTCAGATAATTAAATTCATCTAGGATTGGTAAAGTTGAAGACAACCTGGTTCTGATGATGTAAACGCATGTTTATAGTGACCTACTTTTTTATCCAATATGACAGTTTCGAACTTGTTCAAGATATTATCATGACAAACATTCTGATAAAATTTCATGTGTACAGGACAAACATTCTGATCAAATTTCATGAGTAGGCTACTGGACTGAAAATGTGGTCTCTATAGTGCACACAAAGTTTGTCCAAGATTTGGGACCTACTATTTGACTCGACGTGATTCAATCTCAACCTTGTCCAGGATATCAGAACAAACATTCTGACCAAATTTTATGAGTATCCGACTGAAAACGTGGCCTCTAGAATGCACACAAGGTTTTTCTAAGATTTCTTTCAGTGAATTACTCTTTAACCCTACATGACCCAATTTCAAACTGATCCAAGATATCATCAAGGCAAACATTCTGACCAAGTTTTATAAGTATTGGACTAAAGAATTTGGCATCTTGATGGCAACCAAGGTTGTTCATGATTTATGTTATTTATGTTAATATGCTATCATGCTCATGTATTTACGTAATGTGAATTTGAGCCTATTAAACGATTTTGTCTGTCTGTATGTCTGTCTAAGATTTGTTCCAGTGACCTACTTTGTGACCCAACGTGACCCAGTTTTAAACTTTTCCGAAATTCATTAAGAGAAACATTCTGACCATGTTTCATCAGTATCTGACTGACAATGTGACCTCAAGAGTGTACACAAAGTTTTTAAGATTTATCTCTGTGACCTATTTTTTGACACGATTTGACCCAATTTCTAACTTGCTCGATATATTATCAAGACAGATATTCTGACCAAGTTTCTTGAGTATTTGACTGAGAATGTGGCCTCTAGTGTGCACACAATGTTTTTTCTAAGATTTGACCCAGTGACCTACATTTTGACCTACAATGATCCAATTCAGAACTTGTCCGAGATTTCATCAACGCAAACATTCAGACCAAGATGCTTGAGTATCAGTCTCTTAAACTGTATACATGAACGCTTATTTCATACACTCGTGATTCTATTATAACTCCGACTGTAAAGTCATTTCCAAATACGGAAAGGATTTTCATATTTGAGCATGTGATGACACGTGGGGAGTGGTTAAGACAATGTCGTAATTAGCTTAAAGTATGTCGAAAATTAAGTTACTAAGAGGCTGATAGACAATTTCACAGGAAAAAATAAATGCCATGGACAAACTCCCACTACTTCTCTGGCGTTTGCAATTCTTGTAATTTTTTTTATTCAGCCCCTTTATTATACATAATCTAAAGCAAACAAATAATAAAAAAATGAATATCTGCAAAGATAAACAAACGTTTCCAAAATATCTCAATCTTATTGTTGAGTGTCGACTCTTCCTAACAAAGTGCCATATCCAAGATATTTATGAGTGTTTTAAACAAACGATTCTGCAAATGGTGTGTAGAAAATAAGGTGATCGATGAATCGCAGGCAGGTTTCAGGCGCAATTACTCAACGGTTGATAACCTTTTTACTTTGTCGTCAGTCATTCAAAAATATTTATCGAAATCAGGAGGTAGATTCTATTGCATTTTTATAGATTTTTCGAAGGCTTTCGACTCGGTCCAGCATCAAGTATTTTGGAATTCTTTACAAAACAAAAACATTAATGGTCATTTTCTAACAATTTTTCAGTCGTTATATGCAAAGCTTAAGTCATGTGTTCGGCTAAATAATGATTTATCTGACTATTTCCGTTGTACATTTGGTACCTGGCAAGGCTGCTTGTCCAGTCCTCTACTGTTTTGCATCATGGTTAATGACTTGGTTGAACACTTAAGAAATTCGTTTTTTCAAGGAATTTTTATATCAGAAGAAATATCTGACCTTTATGCACTCATATATGCAGATGACGTTTTCAGTATGAGTGACAGTTGTATACAGCTACAAAGACAGATAAACTGTATTTCAGAATTTTGTGATAAAGTTAATATGCAAGTCAATATCGGAAAAACAAAAATCGTAGTTTTTCGAAATGGCGGAACCCTCCGAAATTATGAGAAATGGTATTACAAAAACATTCGAATAGAAACCGTATCCTTTTACAAATATTTAGGCGTCTACATGACCCCAAAACTTTCTTGGACTTAAACGCACGAATGTTCAATTAAGCAAGCTAACAAAGCCATAACATGTATCTTTAAATATCAATTGTCTTTCGGTTATTTTAGACCAAACGAAATTTTTAAATTATTTGATAGTATCGTTAGACCAATCTTATGCTATTCCTGTCAAATATGGGGTTATCAGCACTATGAAAAGATAGAATCCGTTAGTAGTTAGATAGTTGCTGATTTTAGAACATTTTAACCATCATCATGCTCGAATTTTGCTTTTTTTTTTCTACCACAAATACCTCCCACAAAAACATAAAAAAACAATGGCTAAAATTTTAACCATAAAAAATTTTATGTAACATTAACATGCTCATGAAATTATGTTATAAATGACTCAACAAGCACAACACATTAAGTTCATAAAACAAATTAACAAATCCTTTTTTATAAATATTTTTTACTTAAATCAAATTTCATTTTTTTTTTTAAAAAAATTTGATTTTCCCAAAATTACCAGGCTAAACCCCACCACAAAAAAAAAAAAAAAAAAAAAAAAAAAAAAAAAAAAAAAAAAACGGCTAGCCATGCAACCCCCACTGTGCAAAACAAACCAACGCGTGGGTTTGCCAGTTACCATGCTTATGAATGATTGATTGCCTTAAGATTTTACAAAAAAAATATTTTTTTTATAAAAATGTTTTACTTATATTAAAATTAAAAAAAATGAATAATATTAAATACTTAACCTTTTTCTAGGTTAAATATTTATGGGTAAACGATTTCGAAAATATTAACCCGGATATTGAGAGTAAGGGCTGTTTTTTATTTATGAAAAAAAATTACTTAAATAAAAAAAAAAAAAAAAAAAAAAAAAAAAAAAAAAATTAAAATTAAAAATTTAAAATATATAAAAATTGATTTTTTTCCTTTAATTGTATAAAAAAGTATTATAAAGATGGGAGAGACATATTCTAAAGATAAATCTAAAAAGCATGTATTAGATAATTTAACAGATGAAGAGATAGAAAATTTAAATTTTGTTTTAGAAAATAAAAAAAGAGGGTTGTATGATGAAAAAAGAAAACTTTTTAAAAGTGAAAATAACTTACCATTTAATATAAAAAATGATTTTTCACCAGTTAAAGGTTATGTATATTATCATTTTTCATTGTTAAAAAAATATCATCAAGATCTTGTTGAATTACAAATAATGTTTCCTATTGCAACAGATAGACTTAATAGGATTTATTATGATAGTAATAACAATAATTTTTTATCATCTTTTGAAACAATATTAAATGTAAAGCTAGAAAAAATTAAATTTAAGAACAAATTTTTTTATCCAAATATTAAATGGTTTAATGATAAAAATGAAGCAAATTTAGTTAGAGAAAAAGCAATCAATTTAATATTTTTAAATAATTTGTTAAACTAAAGAAAAACACTTTTATTTTTATTTGTTGTGCTGTAACAAATAAATTTTTTTTCAATATGTTTTTGGTCTTGCTCCTTGTTGCTCATATTTTTTTCTTTCTTCTTCTGTTAATTTTTTAATCCTATAATGACCTGGAGCAAAAGTATGAATACCATCAGGTAAAATATATCTTTTATCATCATTGGCACTTAAAGCAATTTTATTTATCTCTTCTGTAAAAAGTTCATGATTATAACTTCTTATATTATTCATTTTTCTTAATTGCTCTTTTCCTGTTTTTAAACAATCTAAATAATCATCATGTGTAATACTTTTTTCAACTACTGATTTTTTTATTCCTTTACATCTTTTAATTTCTTTTTCTTCTTCCGGTTTAATACTATACATTTTTGGTCTTAATCCAACAAACTCAACTATATTCCGCCCATTAAACTCATCTTTAAACTTACCCACTACTTTTCCATTTAATCCACTTTCTATACCAGAGGGGTGGTCTTTTGGATATTTACTAGTATCAAATTTATCTTTTACATCTTTAGATATATCTTTATAAAAATCCTCTGTTTTAATCTCATACAATAAACTGTCTGTGTCTGTTTTTAAAAGCATTACTCTATCCCCATACTTTGGTTTAATATAAAAATATTGAAACCCGTACATTATATATTTACTTAAATCTAAGATACACATACCAACATAAATTGGTTTATTTAATATTACTTGTGTTTTTCCCATATGAATAGATGTTAGGTTTTCTGAAAAAATATTTAAATGCTTAAAGTTTGGTTTGCAAATATATCTTTTTAATGATTTTTTGTTTGTTAAAAGTTTAATATCAACACGATTTCTTAAGTCATCCATTGTCTTCCCAAAAACAGCATTATTCATTAATTTAAAAAAATTTTCTTTAAAAGCATTTTTATCTTTTGAAGCTTGTATTCTTTTTTCTGTATATAAGTCAATATATGGCTTTAACCATTTACTTTCTTTAAATTTAATTCCATTGTGTATTTTTATTAATTCCATTCCTAAAGATAAATATTTTTTTAAGTTTTTATAATGAACTATATAATTTCTTTTTTCATTTAAATTTGGAACTAGTTTATAAACATTACCTACCTTAATACTTTCAGGTGCCAGGGGATAATCATTAAAATAATCATGTAATTTCTCAGGTACATATAAATCAACTTCTAAAAAACATGAGTGTTTTTTCCAGTTTTCTAGTTCATATTCTGTCATCCACTCAAAACCACCAGTGGGTAAATCCATTGACATGGCCGCACCATATAAATTATTTGCATCTAAATCTATAATATACACAATCTCTCCATTTTCATCATAAACAGCCATATATTTGTTATTAGCTTTTGCATATCTTTTTGGAAGTAATGAGATACCTCCTCCAGTTCCTCTTTCAATAAATAAAAACATTTCTTTATCTGTTATTAAATCTAATACTGCTTTGGTATACTTAAGCATTGCATCCCAACCTAAACCAGGAGCTGTATAATACCATGCAGGGTCTAAACTATAAATTTCATAACAAAGCTTTCTAAAGTTTTCGAAAACATCTGCTAAAAGTAAAACATCTGTTTTTAGATATAAATCATGATATTCTTTTAAATCTTTTATTTTAAAAGTTTTCCATACCTCTTTTGCATGTTCATAATCTTCATCACTAATTTCTTCTTCATTAAGTTTAGAGTAAAATGCTTCTTTTGGTGGTAATTTTATTTCTTTAAGTCTTTCTGGTGAATCAACATAATCATAAGGGTAAATTCCCTTTTTACGTAAAAGACTAAATTCTTTTCCTTCATAAGAATTTCTTAAGTTTTCAAATTGATGATCCTTTAAATAACTTGCTAAATCTGATAAACTAGAATCCATAAACTTAAAACTATCTAAAAACCTAATATCAATAGTTTTATCCTTATTTGTTTTTGTTTTTTTATCATAGTAATGATCAACAACACACTTTTTAGTAAAACTAATATATTTTTCCTCATTGTTGGGAATACAGTTAATATCACCCTCAGTAAAACCAAGACTTTTAATAAATAAATGACAATCATGATTAGCTAAATTATGAAAAAAGACAGGAATAAAGTTAGGCTTACGATGTTTTAAATTACATAAGCTATGTGCGGCACCCCTAAATTTTCCTGTATAATGGCAATGATCTTTAACTTTTTTATATTTAAATTCTTCTGTAAATTCTTCTTTACAAATATAACATTCTTTCGCCTTGCCAAAAATTTCTTCATCATTTGCTGTTAATATTATTTCTACTTTGGGTAAATTATAAATCTTTTTTACCATTTTTTCTATTTCTTCAACAAATTTTTTTCCAACATCTTTTCCGGTATACTCAACAAGTTCTGATTTAAAAACTTCTTCATTAAAGCTTTTCACATAAAAATTAAATCCAGAAGGTTCATGTTTTTGATATTTTTTAGTATAACTTATGCTTGGATTAGGATGAGTGGTACTTACTGGTATTAAATATGATTCAAAATCTCCATATATTACAAAAGGAAACCATTGTGTTCTTTTATAATGTTCAAAATAATTCCGTTTTTACACTATCATGTTTATAACAATATTCTTGATGTTTTCTTAAAACTTCTTCACTTGTAAAATGATTAAAACAGCTCCAACAGAAAAATAATCTATCACCATGTTTTGATAAACTTGAAGCTAACAACGCAGAGGGATTTTTTACTAAAACATAATGACTATTTTCTTCTTCATTTGTTATCACTAAAAGAATTACTAAATGCTCTCTATTAAAGGTTTCTTTTCTTTGTCTTCTAAGAGGATATAAACCATCTTTTTCATCATAACCTATAACAACAACAGAAATTGAAGGATTTTGGTCTTCAAACTTATTAATATCTTTTAACTTAACGGGGCAATCAATCCCATTCATATTAAATTTTTTAATTTGTTCTTTTAATTTTGTATCAGCTCTTTGTGGGTTATTCTCTTTTGCTTTAATATGTCTTGCTACACTATACTGAAAGCAATTGTTATCATCTTTATTTTGAATATTAATTAATTTTTTATTTCTTAATCCTATTGGTAATGGCATCCATGAGCTTGCTTGTAATGGTGTATATTCACCAACAAACAAAGTTAAGCTGATAACTTTATGAAATACCCATCCGCTACCCATTGCCATAAAACTTTCCAAATTTTCTATAACACGTTCAACCATATCATCATATAATTCATCTATATTAGTTTCTCTTAAATTAATTTCATGATATGACCTAAATGGCCTTTTTACTGTAATTGAATGATCGTTTTCCTTTTTTAATACACAAAAAAGACTTAACATTACCTTGTTGTTTCTATTTCTTCTTAAAAATGATGTTATATTTTGTCTAGCTGCTTCTAAAAAATTATCTGGCCCCCATCCATCTTCTCCATCAATAACATATTGTGTTACAAAATTATTAAATGCTGATTGTTCTTCTCTTAATTCAAAGTTTGTTCTTGGTATTCTTTCTATTCTTTCCTCCACATTTCTTTCAACTTCATCTAAAACTTGAGGAATCTGCTCTTCAGGAACATTACCAGTTATCCAATTAGTAAATTCACCTATTCTTCTTCTAACGGCTGGCATTGCTGCGCTAATTGCTCTTCTGACCCCTCTATAAGCATCATATGTAAAATCAGATAATCTATTGAAAAATCTGCTCATGACTGTTTTTTTTATACAATTAAATTTTCCTTAAGTCAATTTTTTTAATTTATTATTTTTTAAAAAATAATAAATTATTGAATATCAATTCTATATTTACCATTCCAAACCCAACCATTCCAATTTTCGATTGTTTGTGGGCATCGATCAATAAATTTACTTGCCTTATAAATTGATGGAAATGTTACCACTTCTTCCGTTTCAACATCCTTTAAGGTAACTTTCTTAGGATTTTTCGCAATATCTTTTAATCTATCATAATTAGGAATTTTTTAAAATCCTTTTTTATCTTCTTTTTCCACAGGATACAATCCATGCTCTTTTAAAACATCAATATACTTTTTCTTGTTCCAGTAAGAGTAAAACTTAATATTGTTATCTGTTAAAATTTTTTTAAAATCAGCAATCTTTAGCATTTTTTTTTTATAACATAAAAAATTACTTAATACACTACACTCATTTTATTTCCATCACTCTGGAAGTTAATTAACCTGTCACTAATTAAAACCGCGTATGCCATAGTATTTGCAGGAGGATTTGCAGTAAATGTTGTTTTAATATGAATATCAGTTACAGAATACTTTAACCTCTCACTTTGCTTTGATACATCAAACACAAACAAAGGAAAAAGATTTTTATAATCTGAAGGAGTAATATTAGGGTTTGATACCAATTCATCCATGTTAAAAAACTTTTTTCTAAACGAGGCAGCTTCACTATATATTCTTGCAATTTGATTAGCAGTAAAAATTATATCATAATCATATAACGGATATTTTTTTGAACCTAACATTACATAAATATTTTTAACATTTAAGTTGTCAAATATAGCTGGGTTTTGTTCTTGGTCACCACTTTTACCAGTTTGAAAACCAACAATTAAAAAACGTGGCACCTCGGGAGATGATTTAGCTGATAGCCTCCAAGTAAAACCTGTTGCTGCCGGTGGAACACCAATAGAGTCGCTTTGTATCATTCTATACCCAACTGGAAATTTTTCTTTTTTCTCGATAAATTTATAAAGTTCCAACTTGTTACCATCTTCCGGCTCTACATGAGGCATAAACCAAGATACCTTCAGTAAGTAACTTTACCAGCATCGGTACCACCAGCTCTTAAAGTTTGTTTCATACCATATAAAACTTTGTTGTAATCTTCACAAAAACCGAATATATGTTTTAGGGGTACCCTAAAACTAAAGGTACCAACCGGATTTGCACTAAAAATATACTGTCTTCTTACTGAAAAACCAGCATTAGTAGCACTGGCTGCATTGACTCCTGTATCCTTATACCACAGTTGGTTTAACCCTTGTGATTTAGAAAAGTCATCTGGGTATTTTAAAAGCCCAAGTATTGTTGTAGCCTGGCCAGGATAACTAATGTATTCTATCTCTTGCCCACTAAGTTGATATCTGATATTTTTAAACAGATATAAAAGACCATTATTTGTCATGGTAACCTCATTAGCTGCACCATAAACTGTATCATCATTTTTTACTAATTCACCTATAATTTGTAAATAAGACTCGGAAGGGTGATGAAAAATATCTTGAGTTTCGATATCAATCCTTATATTTCCTCCAGAGTTGTTAAGATTTGTTCCTGTAATAGGTTCATACTCATGGTATTCATATTCGTCAATACTATCATCTTTTAAAATCGGTGCTTTAATGTTTAAAATATCCATTTTATTACATGCAATTATAATTTTTAAGTCAAATTATAATTGAGTTGTGTTTTTTAATATTCTAGCCATAGTTGAGGGAATGATTTATTTTCATCATTAACATAAACACCTTTAAGTTTAATATTTTTAAGTTTTTCTGCAGAATTTGTTTTTCTCATTTTAGGATAAATTCTATTTCCGTAAAGAATGGTTACCTTAGGTATATCATTTTCTTCTAAATATCGATTTACATCTTCTTCAAATTCCTTAATGATATCAGCTTTTTCAGGAGATAATTTTAAAACAACCTTTTTATAATCATAATTTGTATAGTTACTCTCTAAAACTTCACAATCTTCATTAAGTTTAAAATTTGCAAAAAGGATACCAACCCTTTTTGTATTGTATTTTACATATTCTGTTATTTTAAATTTTAGCTTTGACATTCTTTTTTATTTAATGTAATAATTTGCTTAACTTTAATTCATTTCTTCATAATACTTTAACTCCGGAACCCTTACTATTTAATTTTTTTAACTAAATCTTGAATAGCAATGGCACTACCATCTATTAAGGTGTTAATATTTTGCGTTGCAGGTGGCTTTTGTGTATATTTTTCTAAAATCTTTTTAGATTTTGGCGTCAATGCCTTTTCAACTAACTTTTTACCTGCATCAACCACGGCACTCTTTCCAACCTCTAACGCTTTCTTTGCTCCTTCCTTAGCTACACTCTTACCAACATCAATTGCTGAAGATGCAATTTGTTTAGCTGCGCTGCTTGTAAAGAGTCTTGTAAGAAAATTAGCTAAAGTATCAAATATCCCTGCTCCTCCATAAGCATAATTTCTTTTAAATCCTCTCTTTTGTTATGTAATCATTTTATAGTATAGACATTAAATTTTTATAACTCTTTGATTTTAATACACCTTGCCTTTTTAATTCATCGCAAATACTTACCAACTCATTTCTTAAACCAGTATTACCAGCTTTTTTACTTGCCATTAAGAGGTCTAATCTTTCTAACAACGCGTTAGGGTCAGATGGAATAATGGTAATTCCTTCTCCAGTTGCTCTTCTTTCTGCTTTGATTTCTTCATAAATAGGTTTAATAATAAGATTGTATTTGTGTCCACCACTGCTTCTAGGGCGGTTTCTTGGGTTATTATTAAGAAAAATAACATTGGAATTCCTTAATATCTTTTCATATGCAACAAAATTAGAATCAGTAACATCTGTTGTATCTGGATTTTTTGATACAATAAGTTACCATAACTCATCTGTCGATGGATATTTATCTGCACCAACCCAAATATAATCACCATCGTAATCCACCATTTTATTGCCTATATAATAATTAATACCTTTCCTTCTAATACCAAATGTTATATCAAAATCTTTTCCATATTCTTCTTTTAAATTTTTATATTTTTCATCTAATAATGAATATCCTACTTCTTCCTCTTCCTCTTTAGGAATTAATTGTTGTTGAGGCAAACGTTGGGGTAACTGTTTAATACCCTCTTTAATAGGTTTAAGTTCTTCTGTTATCTCCTTTGTTGCGGCTTTTTGTGTTTCTGTAATAGGTTTAAAAAACTTTGAAAAGCCCGTTTGTTATTCAATTTCACCTGTTCTTTCTGCAAGTTGGCTATTACGAATTCTTTTCTTTGTTTCAAGATATTCTTTTAATATTTGGTCCCTTTTTACGGGGTCAGTAATCTTTAAAAACGGCACTTTTTTAAGTAAAAAAAAATTATTTTAATTTAATCAGTATTACCTATCTCACACGCGCAAGAACATTTAAATTTAGGGCATGATACCTTAATTCGTGGTATGATTTTTTTCCACCAACCTCCGAAAGGACTCACGCGCTTCTTGCCTCCCCCTTTCAATCAATGTTTCTTCATTTTCAGCCGTTATCTTCTTTTTAGATTTAGCTCTTATCTCATTTTTCATATCTTTGTATTTCTCCAATTCTTCCATAATTAATTTAAATTCATCATCAGATATATGATTGTCAAGTAATGCCTTTGATATATGTGTGGATATTGTGTTAAGTTTGGTATCAGCAATCATTTTTATTTTTTTGTGTTTTTCTCCTTTACTTCCTGTGGTTCTTACGGCATATTTACCAATAACACTCATTAAACCAGTAACAAGGGCTGATGCTTCTAACGCTATTACCACGGGTATCGCAACTACGGTTGATAACAAACCAATTCCTCCAGCACAACTTACCATTGTCATGGTAATTAAAACCGTATCAATATTATCCACTATATTAGCGGTTCTATAATATTTTTTTGCGAGAGCATCTCTCTTTTGAACTTCACTTTCAAGAAATGACTGAACTTCTGATATCTTTTTTAAACGGTATGAATGACCATTGTCATCACTCATTAAGGATAATTCAATAGGAGGTGCATTTGGTGTATTGTGTTCATTAGGTAAGCTCGGATATATCTTTTCTTTCATTTCCATTTTTAATTAGAAGGATATTTTTTAAATTGTATAACAAACGTGACACAAAAATTCATTTTCCTCAATTCTTAATTGCTTACTTGAGTTGTTTGTAATAGTAATGATGATATCAACGGTATCCTCAAGAATAACTTCATTTGATAAACTTAATTGCTTAAATTTTAAATTATAAGATAGTGAGGTTAAAACAACCCCCCTACTCATTAAAAAGCCGAAACCTAATACTATTGACTTCGTTTCACCAGGTTTTAGTGTTAGGGGTTGTTGTGTAAAAATTTCCCAAAGAACAGGATTAACTTTTTTAGGAGGATGCTTAACTTTTAATGGTTTCCAAAAAATTGTTTTTTGTTGAACTATTTCAGGCTTTACTCCAAATTTATAAACGTTCATATTTTTATTTTTGTTATAAAATTATTTATAATATTGCTCCTAATATAAGAATATTAGCAAATGGACTATTAGGACCTAAAAAAAGTCCTTTTCCATCATGAAACTTCCCACCTTTTTTTAAATACAATCCATCACCGACAGATTTTAATCCTTTACCTTTAGCTGGCCCAAGATAAAGACCTTTTCCATCAGTTTCTACTCGACAAACGCAACCACCTTTTTTAAGGTAAAGACCTGATCCCATTGCTTTTTGTACTCCTGTTGAGGCTAACCCGGATAAAGCACCAACGCCTAAAGCTGGTAAAACGGTTCTTGCTAATGTAGGTAGAACTGATGACGCTAATCCTGCTAACATTCGGAGGAAACCACCTTCTACTTTCATGTTATGCTAAAGTTGTTTTTCTGTCATTCTAATCGTGGTTCCTTTACCAGCTTCATAAGCTTTAGCTATTTTATTTGCTTGTGATTTGGTCACTGCAATTATATCTTTACCTTGTAAGTCATCAAAATTTAAACGAATACTTACCGGGCAACTAGCTTTAACTGCATGATTTAGCTTTTGCTTTTGCCCTTCTGATATATTTACTTTAACAGTAATGTAATTTGTCATTTTATATATATTTTATTTTTATTTATCTTGCTTCTCTAATATGAAATCTGATTGTTAAATTCTCACCTCTAAGATTTAGTAATGTTCCATCTTGGTCTGTAATTGATACATTAAGGTTATGTATTTCATTTAATGTTAATGGTAGATAAACTAAATTAACCGGATTTTCTATTATTTTATACCCTGGTGAAACATTAGGGAAAAATGAATAAATTGTGTTTCTTTGTGAACCATTGACATAACTACCTGAAATAAAATCTATATTAACGAGGTGAAACATTAGGGAAAAATGAATAAATTGTGTTTCTTTGTGAACCATTGACATAACTACCTGAAATAAAATCTATATTAACGAGCAAACTATTAATACTAAGAATATTTACTACATTTTCTGATTCATGAAAACCTTGTACATATTTTGCTCTGGTAAATCCTAAAACTTTACCAATAGAATTTGGTTGATTAAAATCTACTTGATAACCATTTTCAAGATTAAGAACAGACTTTAAGGTATTAGTGTTCGCGGAGATATTAATAAAATATTCTTCATTAACTTCATCATAATGTCCTTTTTTCCTCATTTCTTGTTGAATAAAATCATTAATATCAACTAAATCATAACTTCCTTCAGGTATTTTTATTTTTTCCCATGTTGCACCATTGTCTGGGGAATAAACAAAAATATCATTATTTTTATCAATATTTGGAAATGAATAGTAAGTTTCAAGATTAACCAATGCTATTTCATATTCTTTATCCTTTTCTAATTGAAGTGGTGGAGTAAATCTTGTGTTAAAACTCGTTTTGTTGTTGTTTACTATAATTTGAAATGATGTTTTATGGTCAGTGTTTTTAACAATTTTTTCTAAAAGTTCTTCCATCTTTTTATTTACTAAAAAAGATGTTAATATGTGTAAAAATATATCTTTTTACTTAAGATATATATTTTTTTATTGAAAATGTTGTTTAAGCTTATCATTTTAAAATTGTTTTTTCTTTAAAAGTGATATCAACACCTAATTTTAAGCTGTACTAAAATAGATTTAGTATATTTCTTATTTTATTTATATTATAAATTACTATTTTTCTTTGTTGTAAATGTTTCTTGTTTGTTTTATCTTCTTCTTCTTTCTTGAAAATTTTTGCATTGCGGTCAATGTTGTTAAGTAATTCAGAAATATGATTTTGAATAAAAAAAATACAAACATTTTTTTCATCCATTCCATTAAAACTTTTTGCATATTCTTGATATTTTTTTCTTAAACCCAAAATAATAAATAATTTTTTTAAAATATCTTGGTGTGTATTCTTCTCCATTTATTAATTCATAAGCATTTTCTACCAAACTTTTTATTCTATCTTCAAGATCATTTACTGTTCTGTCATTATATTTTCCATCAATAATTGTACAAAACGCATTACATATAATATTTGTCATCTTTTTTTTTATATATTATATTTAAAAATCGTCTTAAGTTATTTTCAATTTTAAATTAATAATAATCTTTATAATTTTTCGGCACGTAAAAATTGTCAAATCCGTCTCTGTATTTACCATTTTCTTTTTTACTTGTTAAATCAATGATAACAAAACCGTGTGGTCTCTCCCAACAATTTTTACAAAAGTTAATAAACTCGTTCTTAGTCATATCATCCCCTACATGATCGCTATAAATATGATTAAGATTTTTTAAATCTTGTCTAAACAAACATATAAAGTTTGCATTTTCTCTAATAGTTTGGAGGGGTAATCTAAAATAATTTTGTGCAAGGTAATAGCAATCAGCGTTACTATGTCTTCCTCTAACGTAGTAATTCTCGCATTTGTTTTGCCTTTCTAAAAGTAAGTCGTCAAAAATCATTAAGTTTTTATTTTCAACATTTAAATTTCTCGGATCAGGTACATCGCAAGCATTTTCAAAAAAATTGCAATTAATATCAGATTTTTCTTTAATTGTTTTAGCCTATTCTTCAACTAACGCTGTAGGTGAAATATCATATTTTTGTACATCAGCCTTAAGTGAAAATAATCTTAATATATATTCTTTTGGTATTTTTTCTTCAAATGCCTTTTTAAGTATTCGATATTCTGGTTGAAATAAACTTTTACCAAAAACGTATAAGTTGTTATAATCTAACCAATCGGGACGTAACAAAAGGTTAAGAAGAAGAGTTGTTTTACCACATCCTGATTTACCAACTATCAATCCTCTGATACTTTTAGGTAAAAGGGGGTGGTTAAATCTTCTCGCTAATGTTTCATTCCATGACAAGTTGACAATATCCATTTTATATTAAAAAATTTAAACTAATATAAAAAAATGTATTGCGTTAAGTGTAAAAAACAAACAGAAACAACTGATATAGAAGAAACTGTAAGTAAAAATGGCAGAAATATGAAACGTGGTAAGTGCGTCATTTGTGGTACAACTAAAACACAATTTTTTAGCAAGGGCGGTTCTCTTTTAAACAAGATGATTAACAATCTACCCGTCGAAATGCATTTACCTTGTCACAACTTTACTGGTCCTGGTACTAAATTAAAGAAAAGATTAAATCCAGATTTAACACCTAAAGAATGGTCAAAGCCTGTAAATCGTGTTGATCGTGCCGCATATCATCATGATATATGTTATCTTAAACATAACGATACGGCAACAAGAAATGCTGTTTGTGATAAAAATATGCTTAAGGAGTTAAAAGGTATCTATAAACCATCAATTAGGGAAAAAATGGAACGTGGATTAGTTTCATCATTAATTGGAACAAAGGCTAAATTTAGAATGGGGGTTAAAAAAAAATTTTGACATGATAAATTTATTGGAAGAATTACATAAACCCATAAAAAGAAAATTTAAGAAAAGAAGAGTTAGAGTAAATGGTATTGATAGGATATGGGCTGCAGATTTAGTAGATATGCAAGCATTTTCTAAATTTAATCGTGGTATAAAATATCTTCTTGCTATTATTGATATCTTTTCAAAGTATGGATGGCTGATACCATTAAAAGATAAAACGGGAAAATCTGTTTCTGTTGCATTGAAGAGTATTTTTAAGGAAAGAAAACCAGAAAAAATGTGGGTAGATAAAGGAAAAGAGTTTTATAACAAAGAAGTTAAAGACTTAGTTGAATTATATTCTACTGAAAACGAGGAAAAATCAAGCGTTGTTGAGAGATGGATTAGAACGATGAAAGAAAAAATGTGGAAATATTTCTCTGCTCACTCAACAAACGTTTATATTAACGTATTACCAAATCTTGTTAAAGAATATAACAACACGAGACATTCTTCTATTAAGATGACGCCAGTTGATGCGAGTAAAAAGAAGAATGAAAATAAAGTTTGGATAACGTTGTATCCTGATTATAATCGAGTGGAAGAAGATATCGAACCAAAGTTTTCTGTTGGAGACAAAGTAAGAATAAGTAAAATGAAAAAGACTTTTGAAAAAGGTTATACCACAAGATGGACAGAAGAGGTTTTTACAATTTCAGAAGTAAAACATACATCACCTGTAACATATAAAATTAAAGATTTAAATGGAGAAGAAATAAAAGGTGCCTTTTATGAACCAGAACTACAAAAAACGAGACAAGAGTTGTATAGGATAGAAAAGGTTATTAAAAAAGGAAAAAAGAAATCTCTCGTAAAGTGGAAAGGTTACCCCGATGAGTTTAATTCGTGGGTTGACAACAGTGCTATTGAAAATATTTAATATATAAAAAAAATGCATGATATTTTAATCGATAACATAATTTTACCAAATAAACCTTTAAGTAATTTTGAACTTGAGAATGCGGTAAAAAATTAAAAATAAAAAATTTTAGAGGAGTATTTTTAAGAACTACTCTACCTAAAAAAGTAAAAAACGAGAAATGCGGTATATTAAATCTTGATGACCTAAGTGGACCTGGCACTCATTGGGTCGCATGGTATAAAAATGGTAAAACTAAAATTTATTTTGATAGTTACGGCATACAACCACCTCTTGAAGTTAGAGATTATTTAAAAAGCCCAATCCATTACAATACCGACCAATTACAACAAGCTGGTCAAGTATTTTGTGGTCATTTATGTTTATACATTCTCAAAGAGTTGGGTTTAGGTAATAAATTCCAAAATGTTTTAAATAAACTTTTTTAGCAATATAAAAAATGCCTGTTGATAAATTTGGAAGAATGGATGAGGTTAAAACGAGCAGTGATGGTGTGTCACTCGCTTACATAAGTAATAATTTTTTACGTAAAGATGGAACAACCACTGTTACCGGTTCTATAAATATGAATGGCAACACGCTAACGAGGGTTAGTAATCCAGTAAATCCGCAGGATGTTGCCACTAAAAGTTACGTTGATGGATCAGGAGGGTTGTTAGATAAAAACGGGGGATATGTTATGACAGGATATTTAAACATGGGTTTTAATAAAATAAGAAACATACGCAGACCTGATGAACCGAGTGAAGTCGCTAATAAGTTTTATGTTGATAATGCTGGAGCTATCGTAAAAAATTCAGATGGAAGTTTTTCTGCTATTGCGGATATAAATATGCGTGGATATACTTTAACGGATGTTACGGAACCTACAGAACCACAGGAATTGCGAGTAAGTTTTACGTAGATACAGTTGTGGATGAGGCAACCGCGGGTGATAAGGCTTTAACAAAAAACCATGTTGGGTCTTTTTTAGCAGCTGGCAGCATAGTTATGAACGGCCACTCAATCACCGGCTTACCAAATCCTACAGATCGTGACGCTGCTGCCAATAAAAATTATGTTGATAATGGTGGTGCAATTGTAAAAAGACCAAATGGAAGCTTTAAAGCAATAGCCAATATAGACCTTAAAGGTTTTTTCTATAAAAAATGCTGCGTCACCTGTAGAAGAAAGAGATTTAGCAACAAAATCCTACGTGGATAAAAAACTAAGCCCTGAACCCGTTATAAGCATTCATGCTGAGGAACAAGGACCATTAGAAGATGGTGATTATGAGTTTTCTTTCGGTAATGGAAGCTCTGGAAGGGATCATGGGGTTGGTGGTTATTGTAGGGCTGCTCCTGGTAGAATTATAAGAGGAACTTTAATGGTTTCTAGAGGTAAAAGCGTTCTAAAGGAAGAGGCAAAAGTCAATATAGTCATAAATGGAGTTGAACAGGTTGACTACACCACAGTAAAAAAGAAAGGAGAAGGTTGTAGTTGTATAGTTTTCCCACAACCTTTAGAAGTGGCACAATGTGATACCTTAAACTTTATAACAAGGTCAAATAACCCCAACGCACAAAACGCGTATTTGTCAATATTGGTAGAGTTGGACTTGTAAAAAATATTTAATCTAGTAAAAAAAAAAGATTAAATATTTAAATTTTTTTTCTGATGATTGAAGGCGTTCTACAAAATGGGCAAAAATACTTTTTATCGTATCTCGCGTAACAACTATCGCACATGCAAATATGACCGCAAGTACAAAATAGTATATTCGGCTGTGATTCGAGGCATGTTACGCATTTTTCTTCACGATAGGTTGTTATGTTTTGTGATTGATGTGTTTCGTTAACCGATTCTTCTCGTTCCATTGTGGCAAATTCGTCAGCTGCATCTTGTTCTGCTTGTTGATTATAATCATCTAACATTTCTTGTTCATGTTCAGTTAATTCTCTTGGTTGTTCTTCTTCTTCCTCTTCATCGAATAATGGTTTTTCATAAACCACAAAACGTATTTTACGATGTATATCTTTTTCTATAAAACAATTTCCACTTTCAGCTAAACTTACAACATAATCGAGATATCTAGCTAAAATATCGTTTTTACTAAAGCAAAATTCTTTTAGAGATGATATATAAATCCCTTTTTCATCATGAAACCAATCAATAAATACACCTAATTTAAGCCATTCCATTTCTCTTTCTTCGATAGCAGTTTTTGCTTTACTACATATATATATTAATTTGGAATCTAGCTTAGTTAAAACAGTTTCATAATTTATATCATCTCTTGACCATTTTAATTTTTTCTTATACGCTAAACCGTAAGAATTTAAGTAAAAATCTCGTTTTTCTTCTAATGTTTCTTTTAGTTTATTTTTAAAATCTCTGGTAATTCTATTTAACACGCTCATTTTACCTATATTGTTGAACAAGAAAGGAAAAAAAATTCAATTTTCAAACTTTGAAATTAAATTTAAGAAAATAAAAAAAAATCTTAATATGGGTAAACAAATTGGGAATAAATATTTAAAAGAATTAAGAAAAAATAAAGAAAAAATAAAAAAAATAATCAATTTGATGCATGCTTATGCAAGTAATAAAAAATCGTTTTACTCGTTGAACAAAAACGAGTAAAAATTAAAAAAAAAAAAAAAAAAAAAAAAAAATTAAAAAAAATTATTTCACGAACATTTTTTAAAATCTTAAGGATAACACAAAACATAATTTTTTTTATTAAATATTTAACCTGGTAAAAGGTTAAATATTTAAATTTTACGGATTATTTCATTTTCAGTTTTACACATTGGGCATATATTTCCTTGTGTTTTTATATTAATAATTGCACTAAAACAACCATCACAAACACATTGATGCCCACAATCAACAAAATGGATATCTGGTGTATTTTCTAAGCATATTAAGCATTCTTTAGATTTAAAAATTTTATTTTTGTTAATATTTTTTGGTTTATCTTCTTCAAAATTTCCTTCATAAAAGGAAAAAAATAAAAAAAAAGGAGGAATAAAAAATTTTGATAATACTTTTAAAAAAGTTAAATTATCATCATTAAAAATTTCATTTGATTTTATTACGTTGTTAAGTAAAACATACTTTTCAACATCTTCATTAATATTTTCCATATATTTTTTGCTTGGAAAACATGAAATACCAACAATAAATTCTTTTTCATTTTTTTATTTTTTCTCTACTTATCGAGTAAATCAACATAGATAATATTCTTTTGTGATTTCTATACTCCCCACATACTGTAGTAAAATAAGGAAGTATACTTTTCTCGTTATCTATTGTTGGGGATATGGAAAAACCTTGAGGCCTATCTACTAAGCATCTATTTAAATTTTTTCTCTCCTGTTTCGTAAGTTTTTTTAACACACTCATGTTTTCTTATTTTATACACGCTCATCATGTATATATTATTGTTTAAGTTTAACAATACATTTTTCAAATTTTTGTTTATAAATTTTTATGTAAATTTTTTTTTTTTTTTTTTTTTTTTTTTTTTAATTTTAATATAAGTAAAAATTTTTATAAAAAAAATTTTTTTTTGGTAAAATCTTAAGGCAATCAATCATTCATGAGCATGGTAACTGGCAAACCCACGCGTTGGTTTGTTTTGCACAGGGGGGTTGCATGGCTAGCCGTTTTTTTTTTTTTTTTTTTTTTTTTTTTTTGTGGTGGGGTTTAGCCTGGTAATTTTGGGAAAATCAAAAATTTTTTAAAAAAAAATAAAATTTGATTTAAGTAAAAAATATTCATAAAAAAGGATTTGTTAATTTGTTTTATGAACTTAATGTGTTGTGCTTGTTGAGTCATTTATAACATAATTTTATGAGCATGTTAATGTTACATAAAATTTTTTATGGTTAAAAGTTTAGCCATTGTTTTTTTATGTTTTTGTGGGAGGTATTTGTGGTAGAAAAAAAAAGCAAAATTCGAGCATGATGATGGTTAAAATGTTCTAAAATCAGCAACTATCTAACTACTTCCGTTCATTTGAATGTTTGTAAACGTTATTGTTCTCTCCCACATCAAATGTCAAATGTTTTTGTTTACGGTGAAAGTGGTCGTCTTCCCTCTATGTGTATTTTACATAACTCAGTGCGTTAAAGCCCAAATAAAGTCCAAAATTAGAATTTTTTTATGCTTGAAAAAAGGCACGAATCTGTTAGATTTACTCTTATTTTGTCGCCAAAGGGATAGGGGCGTTCATTGCAGCATCGGTTGATGTCACAGAACCATACAAAAAACCCTATTTTTTTTTTTTTTTTTTTCAATTCTCCCAAGTGACGTTGCCACGCACTGTTCGGAATCATTCTGGTGTCCTATTTGTAGACACCATGTGACCGATGACGTATTACACAGACGATGTGCTTTCTCTCCTTAGAAAACGTTGCGAAACTTCGGTAAGTCTTTAATTTTCGTAAATTACCTTCGCTCATCGTATCTAATTTATTTTTTATACATTTGATTGGTAAATCGGAGTTGTGTTATATTTATTTCGATCATGATATGCCTATTTCTTCTTGTCAAGAGTCGTCCAAACATCGAATGACATCTCGGCCTATAACACTTTCGGCCTATTACAATTTCGACTAGTAAGAAATTCGGCGCATACAAAATCGAATGTCTACACAGGTTATAAAGGTTTGTAATATGAGCCATGGAGAATAAGTCAAACAAAATGTGGACGGTTTATAACGAAGATCAGACTTTACATTATGTGCGATCTGATCTTGCTAGGTAATGAAAAAGTTAAGAACTTTGTGTGTTTTTTTTTTATTTTTATTTATTTTTTTTGTCTGTAATTACTAGCGAATTTTGACCTGAGTTTAGCATCAGGTGGTGGACGTTTTATATCAAAGGTCAGACCTCTTACTAGGTGCAATCTGATCTCGATCTATGCTGTCAACAAAGGATATTTCTCAACTTTCAAGAGTTTAGTAAAACACATTGCTTATAGTTATTTTTACTGCTAGTTTTTGAAGACAGAGTTGATGTTACTTCATCAGTCAAGTTATTGTATGCAGATGAACCATACTTTTCAAAATTATAGATACATATTCCAAAGCTGATAAATACATGTACTTCAAGTTGTTGGAGTGCAAGACAATTGAAGACAAAAGTAGAAGTTTACTAGTACTCAAGTAATATTTATCTACCACATTGTGATTAAGAAAAATATTTTTTATGTCATTTTTTACTGATCTCTTTTCTTTCCAATCTAAAAACAGTGTATCTTTTTAGGGTGTGATACAGAGAGACCAAGATGTTTGTTAACCGACAAATAGATATCCCAAGTCTGGTGTTATTATATCTCTGCTGTACGACGATTTTTTTTTTTTTTTCACAGATTTTAGCACAGTCCATGTCAACAGGTATTTGAATGATATTTAGATCTACATCTATTACACATTAATGTTAGAACTTTGAAGTCTATTATATTTTAAGCTTTGAAAGGATCAGCTGCTGAAGGGATGATTGATCAAATACAACTTTTTTACACCCTTGCCATAAATTTTTGAAAGAAGAAATTGTTTGCTACAAGCAACTGCTCCTTTCTCACATTTCTCCATTTAGTTGATTTTTTTTTTTTGTGTGAATATTCCCCAGTTGTCGGTTGTTTAACGCCATTTTCAACATTATTTCAGTTTTATCACGGCAGCCAGTGCACCTGTCCATGCTTATCAAGAGTTTCTGTTTCCAGTACTTTGCATAATATCCCACTGGCTGCTTTTCCACGTAATCATTGTCAATACACTGATTAGCATTGAGAGTGGAATGTATCCTGTTGCAATGACTATCATCAATCCTGGGAAAGAAATTGGCTGAGATAGGGATTTGAAGCAGCAATCCCCCAATCTCAAGTCCTTTATGCGACTAGCTGCACCACTAGGGCTCTGCAGTAGTATTTCGTAAAAGCAATGTACTCTTGAGAGAGAAAAAGGCATGCCTTGGGGCTAAAACAAATTAAATTCCAACTTTTAGTAAGCAAGCACAAAAGGTACCCTCAAAAGCTGCTTTGTATTAAGCCAGCACCAAAGAGACTCTCAAATTGTGTGTGTGTGTGTTTTTTTTTTACCTTGAAAAAGAAGGATTTTGAAACATAATGAAAAAAGGTGAAAAGCAACATTTTCTATTTCCAAAAGTGATTTTACCTTTTTAGACAAGGTCCGTCATTTGAGCCACATTCAATTTGTTGTCCACAAATGCTTTCAATTTGGACAAGTTAGAAATTTTATCAGCTTGAAAAGAATTAGTATAAAGGTGGCCACAAGGGCAGGGTTTACTGTATAAAGAAATGAACATATCTTGTAAAATAGTTCTAGAGATACAATCAGACTAGTAGATTAAAAATACATGTGTTTTTAAATCTAAATTTACTTGATTGATTGAATGGTGTTTAATGAGGCATTCAACATTATATCAGTCATTTCATTGCGTCAGTTTGCTTGTTCACGTATACCCTGGGTTTAAATGGTGCAAGGCTGTGGCTCTGTAGTGTCATGCCCAAGGACACTCTTATGAAAAACCCATTGCTTCCAGTGAGGCTCAAAGCTCGGACCTCCAGGTTATGAGTGCTACACTTTACCACTGAGCCAGGGAGACCTTATATAAATTTGTATTTCAGACTCAATATGCGAATGCAGTCTCAATGGCAGTGTAAGATACAAGGACATGGTTGTTAAATGGCCTCTTTAGGATTTCATTTAATTCTACCAAACAACAAAATTTTGGACTGGTCCAAATTCAAAGTATTTGCAGCCAAAAATTTAACTGTGGCTCAAATGATGAAATTTGTTTTTATTAGGGTAGAAAACATAGTGTGGAATCAAGAAAATGCTGGTTACCTGCATTTTCTCCTTTTCTTACAATGTTTTCAAAACACCTGGAGATGCATTAAGCCCCCTTTTGCCCGAGTATGGCCCATACATACTTTGCATTATTTAACTCTTTACCAAACGACAAAATTTTAGACTGAACCAAATTGAAAGCATTAATTTTGCAGACGACAAATTAAGTGTTGCTAAATTGATGATTTCTCTTTTTGATAGGGTAGTAAACATTGTGGGAAAAGGAGAAAATGCTGGTTACCAGCATTTTCTCCTTTTCCCACAATGTTTTCAAAAGCCTTTTCTTTCAGGGTTGTTAAAAGTCGGGATTGTGTGGTAAAAAGTTAAAAAGAAATTTATGTTCTTGTCATTTCAGTGTCTCATTTTTGACAGAGTGACGTGACATTTGAACAGTGTGGACAGGGAAAAAATCGCTCTCAGTTTATAGACAAATATGGACAATATTAGTGCATCTACTAACTTAACAATATACCAGTAACATCGGAATGGACTTCTGCAGTGATTGGTGATCGTAATTTTAGAATTTTGGATCAAAATTGTGGATTTTGGAGGTTTCTTTTGGAACAATTTGAGTGAGTAAAATTCAAAATAAGAACTCTACCTATACATATAGCTATACACATCATCTACAGACAATAAAGCTAGAAAACAAGTTTGGACAGATACAGTTACGAGCTATTGCTTTCTGAGTGCTGGAATAGATAATGGGTATAAGACGACTGATTTTGCTTATGAGCTATGCTCTGTAATAAGGGGGTTTAATGCATCTGTGAAAAGTATCGACTCAGGTCAGCCTGTGCGGACTGCACAGGCTGACCTGAGACGAAACTTTTCACTATTGGACAATTTTCTGTATGTAATAGGACCATTCCACCTCATGATTCAGTCAGTTGTTAGAAAAAAATGAACTCTGTGGATCCATGATCATGTTATGACTTGCTAGGTATCATGCATCACAGAGGTGCCTTAAGCCCCTTTTGCCATAGCCTGGTTCATTCTACTATACACAGGTATTTACTTATGAACAGGACAAAGCCCAGGTAGCTCAGTCAAGGACTTGAGAACAGGGGGTCAATGGTTTGATTCCTGGCTTTTCCAATTTCTTAGAATTGACGATATTCATTGAGACATGTGGGAAAGCAGCCAGTGGCTTTGAAATATTATTGTGTGAGGTACTTTAAAAAGGGTTTTTTTGTCGGTTTAACCCTTTACTAAACAATCTTGAGTTTTCACGACCCTAGAGATGAAGACTTTTGAAAACATTGTTGAAATTCTCTGGTTACCAGCATTTTTTTTTTTTTTTTTTTTCATTTTCCCATATTTTCTACCCTTTCAAAAACAAATTTCAATACTTGAGTCCCATTTATCACCTGCAAATACTTTCAAGTCTAAAATTTTGTTGTTTGTGAAGAGTTAAAAACTATGTGCAGAAATGGGTTAACCGTTTACCAGATGACAGACTTTGGACAAGTCCAAATTGGAAGTGTTTTTTGACAACTACTGTAATTCAGTGTGGCGGAAAGGATTAGATTTGTCATTGAAATGGTAGAAATCATTGAGGGAATAGAAGAAAATGCTGGTTACCAACATTTTCTCCTTCACCCACGAAGTTTCTAAAGCTATCTCCTGGGGGTCATTAAAAGACGAGATTGTTTGCTAAAGGACCACTGTATACTTGATTTAAAAGATTGAAAATATGTAGATAGTGAAAACAATTGCAGTTTGCTCAAATGTACTTTTTATTGGTCTCGAACTTTGTAAGATATGGTTTTGTTTTAAAATTCATAAACATGAATTAAAACTGTAACCCTTTCCCAAATGACAAAATTTTATGCTAGTCCATACTGAAAGCATTTGCAGTTGACAAAATAATTGTGACTCTAAAATTAAGAATCTTTTTCGGAAGGGAAAAAAACACTGTGGGAAAAGGAGAAAATGCTGGTTACCAGCATTTTCTCCTTTTTCTACAATGTTTTCAAAGGGCTTCTCTCTCAGGGCTGTTAAAAACTGTGAGTGTGTGGTAAAGGCTTAAACTGGAAATAGAGTTTAGTATCTTTCAATAATTTTCCTTTTAGTAATAAAAAACAATGGTCACAAAAATATCACACTCAACTCTTTACCACACAAACCCGGGTTTTAATGACCTGAAGAAGAGGGCTTTTGTGGGAAAAGGAGAAAATGCTGGTTACCAGCATTTTCTCCTTTCCCACAATGTTTTTTATCCTTCCCAAAACGAATTTCAATTTTTCAATCATATTTATTTTTTCGTCTGCAAGTGCTTTCAATTTGGACCAGTCTAAAATTTTGTCGTTTGGTAAAGAGTTAATCATATTGGTAATCTTAATTCAATATTCTTCATGACTGTTGTAAAAACTTAATACCGGCTATCTGTATCTTGGGCAAAAATACTGTTCACGTAAAACTTTCCATCATAGAGCACCTAAGGTAGGAAGAGAAACAGAAACAAGTAAATGTATTTGACTGATATTTGTCACAATGCAATAAATGTTTTCAACAGTATTTCAAATGTATAGCAGTAGCTGTACACTTACTCATGTTCACTTGGTCAATAACTGATATCCCTTTACCACACAATCGGATCCCGACTTTTAACGACCCTGAGAAAGAAGCCTTTTGAAAACATTGTGAGAAAAGGAGGAAATGCTGGTAACCAGCATTTTCACCTTTTCCCACAGTGTTTTCTACCCTTCCCACAACAAATTTCAATTTTTCAGTCACATTTATTTTGTCGTCTGCAACTGCTTTCAATTTAGACCAGTCTAAAATTTTGTTGTTTGGTAAAGAGATATTACTGGCAATAAAGCTGGGGGAGGTTACTTTTTGTAGGAAACTACCTATCAAGCTCCAGCTACAGTTGAATTTTGAACACATGTTTTACAAATCATATCAACCAAAAGGCCATGGTTGGCTTGCAAGCATCTTCACGTCCTTGTTTATTAACCCTTAACCACACAGTTCCGGATTTAAACGAACCTATGGAAGATGCCTTCTGAAAACATTCCGAGAAAAGGATAAAATGCTCGTTACCAGCATTTTCTCCTTTTCCCACTATGTTTTATACTCTACCAGAAACAAATTTAAATTTTGAGTCACATTTATTTTGTCGTCTGTAAATGCTTTCAATTTGGACCAATCTAAAATATTGCTGTGTGGTAAAGAGTTAAGTGTCATTGCAACAGGATTTGATCCTCTCAAACTCCTGAACATGATTTGGGTTTGCTCATGGGGGAAACAGCCAGTGAATTTTAGAGAATTTGCAGAGAATTACTAGTATATGAAATATAGGTAAAAGGCGCATTATTAAATTTAAACCTTTTTCAAACAATCCAAGTTTTAACAACTCTTAGTAAGACAGCCTCTTCAAATATTGTGGGATAAAGAGAAAAGTTTGGTACAATATAGCCTGTAGAAAAAGCAGAAAATGTTGGTAGCCTGCATTTTTTCTTTTTTCCCCACACTGTTTTCTACCCTTCCAGAGAGACATTTATTGTGTTGAGTTACATGTACTTTTTCATCTGCAAATAGTTTCAGTTTAGATGAGACTAAAATGTTCTCTTGTATAGATTGGGTGTTTATTTGTTGGAGCATTTTACACCACTTTGAACATTATTTCAGATATTTATTCATGTCAGTGTGACAACTCATTACTGTCTTTTCTGTATTTCACCAGCACAAAGCTGGGGCTCTGCAATGTCTTGCCTAAGGACATTCCTTAACCCTTAAAGCCCTGGATTGATTGATTCTATGGTGTTTAATGCCATTTTCAACATTATTTCAGTTATATCGTGGCGGCCTGTGCACCTATCCATGCTTTCGTAGCGTTTCTTTTAGCAGTGCTTCGCACAGTATTCTTTCCAAGCCACTGGCTGCTTTTCCCACATAGCCATTGTCAAAACAATGGTCAGCGGTGAGTGAGGAATGAATCCTGTCGCAATGACTATCATCAATCAGCGGAAAGAAATTGGCCGAGCCGGGAATCGAACCAGCGACCTCCTGTTCTCAAGTCCCTTACGCTACAGATTGAGCTACAGGGTGCGGCTTAAAGCCCTGGAACCAACTTAAGTTATTTTTGCAGACAAAAGTTGTTTTTGCAGACAGTTTAGATAAAGATCAGACTGCACATAACATTAGTCTGATTTAAGATCTATACTTTCTGCTACTATGAATCAAGTTTTGTCAAAATAAAGCAAGACGGCTACCATTTTCTTACTTTCCAAGCAGGTGCGCAACCCTTTACCAGTTGGTAAAATTTTAGTTCAATAGTTCAAATTGGAAACAGTTGCAGATGAAAAATTTGACTAGTAGCTCAAATGAAAAGATTTGCTTCAAGAAGAATAGTAAACATTATGGGAAAAGGAAAAAAATACTGGTAACCAGCAATTCTGCTATTTCCATAATGTTTCAAAAGTATTTTTCTTTGTTAAAATGATTAAATAGCGCTTTACATAATAACTTGGATGTTTTGGTTAACCCTTTACCACACAATCCCAACTTTTAAAGACCCTGGGAAAGAAGCCTTTTGAAAACATTGTGGGAAAAGGAGAAAATGCTGGTAACCAGCATTTTCTCCTTTTCCCACAATGTTTTCTACCTTTCCCAAAACAAATTTCAGTTTTCGAGTCACATTTATTTTGTCGTCTGCAGATGCTTTCATTTTGGAAATGTCCAACATATTGTTGTTTGGTAAAGAGTTGGGGGCAAGCAATAGCTTCTAACATTGCTCTGTATGTATGAATATATTTTTTTATTTTTTGTCCACAAATTCTTCTTGTAGGACTATTGTGATGTACATGTATTTAAAATAATAAAATAATATTATACTATATTGCCTTGATTGTTGCATGAAACATATCTGTCTTTGTAAGAGCTGTGATCTGAACCAGCCAGTTTTATATCGTAGTACTGAAGGCCAGCTTTTCACATGCTACATATTCTTCAGCAACACCACAGAATATGTCTTTGGAAATCTGATTATTCTACTGTATATCTGAAAAATTAAAAAACGACGTATTCTCTTTTTTTTTATTTATCTCAATCTGAAACTGTAAAAAAAAAAAAGACAGCAGTATAGTAATAGGTGTAGGTTTACTCCAACTTCATTCCATTTGATAACAGAATTGATTGCAGCATTTGTCCAGCATGTGGTTGAACTTAAATAATGTTGAAAACTGTACATGTATGAAGTCATAACTGTACAAATACAGCTTTTAACAAACCTGTTTCGAAACAGCATTGTTAATTACTTATCATTTGTAGGGAAGAATCATGTGATCCATCTTCCACAATGTTACTTTTCCATATGGATCAAAACTGACTGCTGCTGCATTTCCAACCTTTTACTAATTTTCTTCACATGTTCTTTACTCTAGTATGGCATATGTCTCAAAGCCCGAATAGTAGCAAAAAGTACATAAAAAGTAGGTCAGCAGTTGCTGTTAACTTTTTACTTGATTTCAATTTTTTTTTTTTTTGCATTGACTTACACTTGGATTGACTGTACAACAACAGATTGTCATCTTCCCAACAATTTCGTACTTTCAAAAGGTATGACTTAAATCAAAATGCATTTTAACACCCACTTTGTTTACTTTTGGTGGCTGCTGGGCCTTTAAACAGTAGCACATACAATCATGGGTATGGGCTATACATCAAACATATGAATGTAGTTTTTAGCCTTTCAATTTCTGACAATCATTCTGTTTACATGTATGATACATGTAAATTCTAGAACAGTGTAATGCAGTATCTTTTACTCGGTAATCAGCACTTTTGCAAATGAAGCCCAGTTTGATTGACTGAGTGATACATACGTGTAGCTTTCAACATTATATCAGTCATACCATTTTGACAGATCATTTATTCATATGTTTCCTGAGTTTTAACAATATCTGAAGTAACTTGCCCATGGACATCCCAACGAAACCCAGTGAGAATTGAATCTGAGTCATGGATTACTTATATTATGCATTTACCACTGAGACATGAAGTAATCCTTGAGCCCTTTACAGCTGTTCAGTTGAATAAAACTTGTGGCATTACTAGTATCACAAGGGTCAGCTCAAGTAATATAGGAGAACTGTGAAGCCCTAAGTGACAAAACAAAATTCAGTCGCATAAGCACAGTAGTAGCTTAATCAGCTGTCTACCGGTATTTTGTCCAACAGCATATTTTCAAGAATTCTGCTCCATTTTCATCCTGGCCTATAATAAGGGTTTCATTCAAGATCTAGCAAAATGAGACAGCAAAAACTTCTTGCAGTATACCAGTAATCTTGAATCTACACTGCTTCTTTAAAGGTATAGTCCATGTGGTGGGTTGATGTGAATCCCTGAAACTGCAATACATGTACATTGTTTTGAATTTTCATTACTTTACCAGTCATGTAAATTTTGTGAATTTGGCTATTGAAAATAAAATTTGTTTTATCTGATTAAGACACATGTACCTGAAAAGTGGTTGCCAAATTCTGAATCTACTGGGATGGAATCACAATCATAACAGAGTCAGAAACCAAGGCTCATCTGCATCTGCACAGTCAGTATAATTCAGTATGTGTATCATCATGTAGGAGGATCCATTCACATTGGCCAGAGATGTGTAAAGTAATTATCTCCATACTATGGAATATCATTTACATATCATTTAACATTCTGTGCTAGAAATTTAATGGTGTTTTACTCCGCTTTCAACAGTATTTCAGTCATATCATGGCAGCATCACACAAATTCATGTATTTCCTGGGATTCACCAGTACTAGGCTAGGGCTCTGAAGTGTCTTGCCCAAAGACACTCCCATGAAAAAACCAGCAGATCGAACCTCAGACCTAATAATGTGCAAATTCATCTTTTACTCTTTACCAAACGACAAAAATTTAGACTTGTCCAAATTGAAAGCATTTGCAGACGACAATTTAATGTGGGCCAAACGATAGAATATGTCTTTGATAGGGGAGAAAATATTGTGGGAAAAGGAGAAAATGCTGGTTAGTAACATTTTCTCCTTTTCCTACAATGTTTTCAAAAGGCTTTTTTCTCAGGGTCGTAAAAACTTGTGTAGTAAAGGGTTAACATACAACCCAGTGCTGTAATGACCCAGAGGCATAAACCTTTTCAGAACATTGTAGAAAAAGGAGAAAATGCTGCTGGTGACTAGTATTTACCTTTAATTCAACAACTGTTTCTCCTGTTTCAAATACAAATGATGTAGATCCAATACAAGCTATGTCGTCTGCAAATGGCTTCAATCTAGACAAGTCCAAAATTTTGTCATCTGCTAAAAAAAAAAAAAAAACACCAAGATTCCATTGATATGTGCACTGACCAGATTAGGGAAAGATAATTGGTTTCTACGTTCAAATTTGTGTCACCCAAGAAATTCAGCCATTTTTTTTTTAAATTGTGCAGGTTTAATTCAACACATTGAGTTTCAATTGCATTTCTAAAGTGTTATACACACACACACCCCAAATACTTAGCCTTGTCCAACACTAAGGCATTTGCGGAAAAACAAATATTTCTCAAACAATGAAATTTGTCTGTGATACAAGAAAAATATTGTGAAAATACGAGAAAATGTCGGCTACCAACTTTTTCTCATATTTCCACCATGTTTTCAAAAGAATTTTTTCGATATCTAAAAACTAGGGATTGCTAGGTAAATGGCCAATCTCCGAAAAAATATGCGTCGCGTATATCCGAGGTTCAGACTACATTCATGCACATTTAATCATTATCTGCATTCTCTGCAAAGAAAATGGGTCAATCGGGTGCTGCGCAAAAATGAAAGATCACTTTCATCTCACAGGTGAACGGCGAGCGACAGTGTAATTCATGTATTACACACTAAGTAATAGTAAATTAGTGTGTAATATATGAATTATACTGTCGCTCGCCGTTCACCTGTGTTTCATCTTACTAGCCGATATTCATTTATCAGAAAGTGCTTACGTATCCTGTTCCAACAGTAAATGGGGAAATCAATACAGATATATAGCGATAAATCTGTTTTTAACACAATAAATATAAGATGAACGTAAGGCGACTTACCGATTCAAGAATGCGAACTGAAATCCGCATCTGTTTTCAGACAGTTCTCTCATTCTGTATATTTACACGGAGCTTCTTGTTCAAAACAAAAGAAACAAATCCTAAATTAGACGCCCGTTTGTTCTTTCTGTGTCGCTCTTCTGCGAATTCGGTAAACGAACTTGGTTTTCTGTCGAATATGATTCTCACACCGTCACACCGTCCTCCATTTTGTTTTTCGTTTACCTTAGCTCCAAGGTATCACGTGGTGTACCTACGTCATCGTTATTGATGTAAACAAAAGTTAGAGATACCTGGTAGTATTTCTTGTAGTTTTGAAAGTAATTCTTCTGCCAGCGAATGGAACTTTGACCAATCGCACATTAAGAGAGTGTCATCGTTATATTAATTTACATAGTTTTAAATGGTTTGATTAAAATTTAACTTCATTTTTTACCCCGCATTGTTTACATTTGGACTTTATTGGGACTTTAAATACTGGATAAAACTTATACACATGGATTCTAATCGCTGTCCGTTCCAGTGTTATAAATTGTTAAAGTCGCTAGACGAAGCAGGAAGAAGAACATCGGCTAGCAATGTTAAATATTTATTATTCTCATTCGGCTTTGGCTATGTCTGGATAGCCCAAGATGGAGGTGATAGCAGTCGTTTTATTTCATCATTTAAACGCCGTTTGATCGATATCTATACTCAAATATGGAATGAAGATCTCGCTAGTTATAGCAAAACAGAGTTATATAAATACTACAAATCTCTAATTAACCCTGAAAAATACCTCTCGATTGAGCTGCCTTATCGATTCAAGAAAGCACTTGTACGCTTTAGAACCTCAACTCATGATCTTATGATCGAGAAAGGGCTCCATATGGGAATTGATCGTCAATTTAGATTATGCAAATTTTGTTTGTCGAAAAATGTTAGAACTGTCGAAACTGAATTTCATTTTTTGGTAGAATATGATGCATATGACGAACTAAGAAGAAATATTTTTGGAGATTTGTATTTTAAGAATAGAAACATGCAAGAATTCGTAGCTGTCATGTCAAGTACGGAAACGTATAGTATTCATAAGCTGTCAAAATTTCTTTATTTGGCATTTGAAGACCGAAAAGCTATAAATAGCACTTGACCATGTAAGCATGCAATCCAGATCTGATTGGGCTGCAGTCTTCTGCAGGTTAGTCTAGATCTATATTGTAAGTGCTTCATAATTATGTTTTCAAAGTTTTCTTCAGTACGAAACCAAACCAGTAGTAACTGTCTGTATTGTACATTTTAAGTAATTTCCATATGAGTTTTGGATCACTATTAACCCATTACCAGATGACAAAATTTTAGACTGGTCGAAATACAGAGCTGTTGCAGACAACAAATTAGATTTAGATCAACAATAAAATTTGTCTAGGAAAAGGTAGAAAGCATTGTGTGAAAAGGAGAAAATGCTGGTTACCAGCGTTTTCCTGGTTTCCCACATTGTTTTCAAAAGTTTTCTCTCTCAGAGGTGTAAAAATCCATGATTGAGTGGTAATGGGTTAAGAGAGATGAGTCATCAGCGTTTTACCCGACACAACAGCTCTATGAAGCTTTATAATACTTAGCTATGAAAGCATGCGCTTCAGATCGAATTGAACTACTATCTTTTGTAGGTTAGTCAGGATCTGCATTGCAAGTGCTTCATAATGTTTTTTTTTTTTGCAAAATCAAATTAACGATAATTGTCTGTAGTAAACATGTTAGGTCTTATCACGAATCTTTGAATAACCTTTAAATCGTAAAGCATGCAATTCAGATCGGGTTAGACTGCAATCGTTGCGTGTTATTCTAGATCTGCATTGTAAGCGCTTCATAATTTTTTCAAAGTTTTCTCGTTTGAGAAACCGAATAAGTGATAATTTTCTTTAATGTCAAATTCTAAGTCATCTCAATATGAGTTTTGTGTCACTATCAAGATTGTTTCCATGATATTTTATGGGGCACCACTTGATATGATTTTTTATCTTGTAGTATGTGTATAATGGGCCAGAGGCCTATAATGTATGATTAAAAAATTGAATTGAATTGTGAGTATAAGGTGTGAAAAAGGACGGATTCAACACCAGGGTCCATATTCACCAACCATATATAAAAACGTTCACAGTCTTATTCTCCAAGATTTTCTAAATTTGAAAGTAGCATAACTTCTGATTGGCTAAGCCAAATGGTTTAGCCAATCAGATGTGTCACTTTCAAATTTAGAAAACCTGAAGAAGAATACTAAGAACGTTCTTGACAATGGTTGAATACGGGCTGGAGTTACTCTACCCATATTCTGGCTAATGTCTTACACAACAACACGTTCTCTCTGACTTGGTCCAGTGCGGATCCAAATTCACTGTTGTATGGAGGATCTTTCATCATTAGCCCACTTATATGCTCCCTATAGACTTTATGCAATCATGTATACAATGTTGTACAAGTTATTCAACAGAATCTTCTACATTTCAGTCCTACCATAAAAATCCCATATTTTCACGATCCATGAAGACGTACGCTTCTGAAAAAAATTCTGGGAAAAGACTAAAACCCTGGTTACCAACCTTTTTTTTTTTTGCCTTTATCCACAGTATTCTTTAAGCATCGAGACAAAAGTCTAATAATCTGAGACGCATCTAAACTATGCCTTATTATTTATATTCTGAAACAAACATTAAAAATCATGTATGTACGAGTATAGTTAAGAACTATTTACAAAATAACTCAATCTTTTAAAACACAGTGTCAGTGTATAGTAAATAAGATGAGGGTTTCATTGTGAATGACTTTTTAGGGATTGCCTTTAACAATACACTACAGAACCAAAGTCTAACACTGGCAAAACGTTGGTTTCACTGTGTTGTGTTAAAGGCCGTTTCAACATTATTTCAGTTAAATCGGGGCTGCAAGCGTACAGGTCTACCCATGCTTTCCTGGAGTTCTATTCACCAGTATTATCGCACAATATTCTTCCCAAGCCATTTCCATTTTTATGACAATTGTCAAAACAATGACCAGCCTGGTAAATTATAGGAAAAAATGTATTTATGTGAATTGTTGCTGCGATATGACTGAATAATGCTGACAGTGGTGTATAATCAAATTTCAGTCATTAACTTAGAGGATGCAAGTACTACTTTCTATTCGTGAACCAATTAAATGGATAATGCTATGGCAAAATTGGGCTTAATGCATCTCCGTGATGCATAATGCTAAGCAAGTCGTCGGATAACTATGGATCGATAAAATCCATTTGGTGTAACAACCGACTGAATCATTGCGGGTAGATTGGTCCCTGGACATGTAGAAAATTGACGAATAGCAAACAGTTTCGACCGAGACCAACCTGCGCACGCTGACCTGGGTCGATTTTTTTTGCACATGCATTAAATTCCCTTTTCACGTAGCATGGCTCAATGTATATAACAGCCAATACCCAATCACTTATACAATAAGGCATGGTGTATTTAAAAAAAAAAATCCTAACGTCATAGCAGTTCATCTACCTATATTTTGGCTTATGGATTCGTAAAATCCATTTTGTATAACAAACGCCTGATTCTTGTGGCACACTGGCCTTTTGACATAAAGAAAATTGACCAATAGCAAAACGTTTCGACCCATGTCAGTCTGAGCCATCTGTGCAGTCCGCACTGGCTGACCTGGGCCGAAACTTTTCGCTACCGGTCAACTTTCTGTATGTCAAAGGCCATTCTACCTTATGATATAGCTGGTTGTTACACAAAATGCATTTTATGGATCCCTAATCATGAGATGACTTCTTGGGTATAACGCATCACGGAGATGCATTAAGCCCCCTTTCGCCAGAGCACGGCTAATATAAAAAATAGCCTACATAGTATTCAACTTCACCTTCAACATTATTTCAGCCCTACCAAACAATCCCTTGGCAAAACGTCAGTAACCAGCATTTCTCTTTATCTCACATTGCTTTATAACATTTGAGAGCCTAATCCCATCGTATGAGACACATCGTCTGCAAATGCTTGCATTTTGGACAAAACAAAAAGGTTTTCGTGTAGCAATGGGAATATGGAACAAATCTGAGATGACGTAAAAGCTACATAACTTGACACCATATGTATATATGAATATACATGTAACATTGAAGGTAAGAAACTACAAAAATTCTTGTTTATAAACTAAAACAAACAAAATAAGAAAACATTTAAACTTAGCAATTAATATCAATGAATATTTACACAATATCTTAGTCGTATTGGAAATTGTCTGAAGTCACAAACACAGTGTGAGTATAAAGTCAGTGAAAGGAGAGTTTTTTTTGTGGGGGGGGGGGAAAGGGGAGGAGCGTCTTATCACAAGGTAAAACAGAGCCGAAGTCTAGTACTAGCTGTATGTTTGGCACACTTGAATCAGTAAATAAACCGCCACCATGATATGACTCAAATAAGGGGCACCCCTGCAATAAATCTGATGGGTGCAATTATTACTTTGCCCTTGCGCGCGCCCCCCCCCCCCCCCACGGCCCCTATCTAACACACACTGCATTTTTTTGTACCACTATACAGGTACTTTTTCTTACCCGAAAATAAAACTTAATCCTTTAAACACACACACACAAAGATATTAAGAATTTAACGGTTTTAGAGCTGTTTATCTTTTAGTTGTAGGGAACGTCCTTGATCAGAGATTTTCCATGAATCAAAGATTTATCTCTTGAATATTGCATTGACTGAGTATGACAGGGATGAGTTGAAATGACATGTGTAAAGCAGTTAAATGTACATCCCCCTTCCCCACATCACTTGTGTGAAGCTACGTAAAGCCAATTTGGAAGACAGTATCCCAGTAGCACTGCAAAGTTTCACAAATCTTGTCAATGCAACAAAAGTTGCACGCTTTGATAAATGCAAGGGTTGGTCATACAAGAATAATGTCATGTAACCTTTTTTTTTTAATTTGCATGAGGGAGCTTCCGTGTTCGTATTCACGAACCACTCCAGATAAAATTCTTTCAATTTAGAAAGTAATACAATGTCTGATTTGCTAAACAATTTGCGTCAGCTAACCCAAAATTGAGTTATTATTAAATTTTGAAAATTTATGTATGTCCTCGGTTTCACCAGTTGTAGGCTTGGGCTCAGACTGCTCTTAAGCGTATTGTACCTAGGGGTCCTGCGTGGCTCAGTGGTAAAGTGTAGGACTCGTAACCTGGAGGCCTCGGGTTCGCGCCTTACTCGATCCTCTGGGTTTGTCGTGGGAGTGTCCTTGGGCAAGACACTTCAAAGCCCAAGCCTAGAACTGGTGAAACCCAGGAAATACATTAATATTTGAGCTGTCGCCGTGATATGACTGAAATAATGTTGAAAGCGGCGTAAAACACTATTCAATCAATTAATCGTATTGTACCTTCACTGAGAATTAGTGTATACATATAAAAAGTGGTAGCTGATAGGTGATTTTAAAACGGGGTTCTGCCTCCTAAAAACATGGGTATGTTTGTATCCTTTTTAGCTCCACTGGCCGAAGGCCAGCGGGCTTATGTCATGGCCTGGTGTCCGTCGTGCGTCCGTCCGTCCGTCCGTCCGTTCGTGCGTCCGTCCGTCCGTCCGTGCGTTAACTTTTATTTCAAACATCTTCTTCTCTGAAACTACCCATCCAATTTTCATGAAACTTCACAGAAATGATCCTGCCATGGTCCTCTTCAGAATTTCTTGAAAGAATTTGATTCCTTCAAAAACTCTGGTTGCCATGGCAACAAAACTGAAAAATATTGGAAATCTTTAAAAATCTTCTTGTCTGAAACCATAAGGCATAGGGCTACCAAATTTGGCATGTAGCTTTATGTAGTAGACCTCTATCAAGTTTCTTCAAATTATAGCCCTGGGGTCAAAATTGGCTCTGCCCCAGGGGTCACAAGTTTTACATAGGCTTATATAGAGAAAACTTCAAAAATCTTCTTGTCTGAAACCATAAGGCATAGGGCTACCAAATTTGGCATGTAGCTTTATGTAGTAAACCTCTATCATGTTTCTTGAAATTATAGCCCTGGGGTCAAAATTGGCTCTGCCCCAGGGGTCACAAGTTTTACATAGGCTTATATAGAGAAAACTTTAAAAATCTTCCTGTACCTGTGCCATAAGGCCTAGAGCTACCAAATTTTGCATTTAACTTGATCTAGTTGGGGTCTACCAAAAGTGCCCAAATTATAGTCCTGGGGTCAATTTGGCCTCATGCTGGGGGGGGGGGGGGGGGGTTCACAAGATTTACATAGGCTTACATAGGGAAAACTTTTAAATCTTGGTGTACATAGCCATAAGGCTTAGGCTACCAAATTTTGCATAATTATAGCATTATCTAGTGGACAACTACAAAGAGGGCCCAAGTTACAGCCCTAGGATCAAGTTTGGCCCTGCACCAGGGGTCACAAGTTTTACATGGGTTTATTGAGTGAAAAGTTCAGAAACCGTCTTGTTACTAGCCATAAGGCCAAGAACTCCCAAATCTGGCATGTTATTCTTCTAATACACATATTCCCCATTTAGTCCGACTGTAGCCCTGGGGTCAAAGTTTTATAAAGGCTTATATAGTAAAGACTTCTCTTCATGGTTTATATTTATAAGCCAGTGGAGCGATACAGGGCCATCATGGCCCTCTTGTTTGTATGTTCACATACATCCGTGTTATTTTTTATAAGAATAAAAAATGTGACTGACAAAGAAGTATATCAAAAGTTGAGATTAATTTCTCAATATCGGAACGATAGCTACCAGGGAATTTCATTTGTCAAGTAACTTTATGACGATACAAGTGAGTCACAGTTGCTAAATAGCCTACGGCACAGAAGCTATTTCATACAGTTAAGCAAATCTAGACATGTATTTCAAAGTTTATAATTTACTGGAATCGAGCTAGTGGCAGGATTAACCCCTAGGCTGCTAAGCGCGACTCCCTGACCTTTTGCGGACAGCGTAGATCAAGATCAGACTGCACAGAACGTGCAGTCTGATCTTTTATCTACACTGTCCGATAAGCAGATATTTTTCTCCAAAAAATAAGTTTGAAATAACATCATCCGACCTTTTGCGGACTGTGTAGATGAAGATCAGACTGCACAGAAGGTGCAGTTTGATCTTGGATCTACACTGTCCGATAAGTGGATATTTTTCTCAAAAAATAAGTTTGAAATAACATCATTCGTTTTTTTTTTTTTTCTATTGGCTTGAAAGTTTTATTTCAAAGGATAAGGGTCAAGAAACGTGTTTGATGCAATCTTTATCGGTACTCTGATTGGGGAATTGGTAGAAGTTTCCAAGTTTGCTGATTAGATGTCTTTTCATCGGTAGCAATTCAATGTTAACATTTAATTCTTGGGCGGATTAAGGAACCATCTTATCACTAATTTACACATTTACAAAAATACCAAGATATTTGAAAAAGTAGAAAGTATCAAGACATTTGTAGAACATATCATACAAAACCTCCCATGGTCCGATTAAGATAGTGAATAATTGAAGACAAAACCAAACACAATCAATGAGTAAAAAGTAGAATTAAAGACAAAAAACTTTTCTTTTTTTTTTATCAATTTTAGCGCGCAACAAACACACACACACACACACACACACACACACACTTTTTCATCACAAAAAAAGCTTTGTTGTCACCTTTTGATTATTAGTTTAGCTTATCAATTAATATGTAAATTGATTAAATTTGAAATGGTAAACTTGGAAAAGAAAAGACCTTGAAATTTGTTAACAGAATGAAACATAATGATATTGTGAATATGTACTACTAACAAAATATTTACTAACACTGATTTGTAAGGTATGTTGCGGGGGGAGGGGGGGCACGACCCACACATACCAATTGACGTGGCAAATAAAGCTAAAAAAAAGCATTTAATTCCTGGGTAAATATAACCTGGGCTGTTTGCCCACATTTGGCTTTATTTCTCTTTTATGCCAAGATTTACAGAGAGACTTTTCGGATTTCTGCTATGATTCTTCTTTTAAAATCGTCAACTGTCATTTTTGAAACTTCTCCAGCTCTGCATCTGATAAATAGTACGGTCTGTGTGAGACAAATCTTTGACAGATGCACCCATTATTGCTTGGTCGACTGACGTTCTTAACAGGCATCTACTTCTCTCGTAGATATTCAGGCATTGATGTCACATCGTTTGCCAGTGGTAGTGGACCCTGCTTGGAATATATTTATGGAACTGCGTGCAATGTAGTAGACTAAATTTCATCTGACCAGTTGAAGTCAAGTAGTGAGGAAAGAGCTTTCGCGCTAGATTGAAGGTGTTTATTGTCATTCTCTATAGCTTCGTTATAAAACAAAATTGACATTTTTGCTATGTCTTGCTTACTGCCAGTGCTAGAGTTAGCGTCGAATTGGTAATAATGATGCCATCGAACCCTGGTAAGTATCTAAACAGCATCATGATAACCTTGAATTTCTCTTAATAAATCAGAAGTTCTCTCAAGACATATACCAATTCCCGTCAAATCCCTAGAAGTAATTTTGCTATTCCATGTACTTTTTGTATGATATACTAGGATTAGTGCTGTCGAAATCATGACTTTGTCTTGAAGACCATTTCTTACCGTATGCCAACATGGTCAGATCACTTTTTGCGGTCCTACTTGACTTCGACCAGCTTCATGCTCGCAAGTGATTCCTTTTTTGTGGGAGAAGCAGTCAGCTGGGGATTGCGTGTTGTCCACTTCTGCGTAGCTGTAAAAGCTGCCTCTTGACCTTAATTTTAGTCTCCAATGTATAAATAGTAATTTGCGACTAGTAAAAAATGTGGGCATATATATATATACACACACACATATATATATATTTTCTATGGGCCTCTGCATGATTTTTGTGGGCCCGTTTATTAGACCAATATACAATGGTTACTACCAGTAATCAATACCCCACGGCGCTTATTCACACCTTAGCAAATAAATATGACAGGCGATATAACCCTTTCTTATAATTGGTAATTATTTTTGTGTGCGTTACGATTTTACTCATTACTCTACGGCTAACATTCTTTGCAGCAGCGGCTCCTTTTCCAACTTTTCCAACAATGAGTGGAACTTATAACTGAGCCATGCTCTGTGAAAAGGGGGCTTAATGCATCGCCCAAACAGCCAGTGCGCTACTTGAACGGAAAAAAAAACCCCACAATATACAGAAGGGGTATTTGCATATTTTAAAACTATCTCGTAATCGTATTGTCTTGTTTTTCATTGTTTCCGTGATAGTTTTTGGCACAATTTTGACCAAAGTCATAGGATAGTAATCATTTTCGTTTTCAAAATGACCTTGTTGGAATATAAAACCATATGATGGTTCATTTGAAAAAAATAACAACCTTAGCGTTCTGCATTTTGCTGATCTGCACTAACGTGTGTTGTACGAATGGGGGCAAAGTAAATATTTTTTACGGTACAAATGGGGAACTGCATTCGGCAATGTGTATGAATTTTTTACTGCACCACCAGGGACCTGCATTCCAACAGATACACACCAACTCGCATCATACCAGAATGAGTGTATAATGTGTGTGTGCTGCTAACCGTCCAATCAGGGAACGCGTCAGATTACTAACTTAATTTGACATGTTGATAACTAGTATATTGTCATGAAACGCATAACGGGAAAGAGTAAAATTTTTTTGTCGAAATACAATTTTCCTGTTTGTCAATGTTTTTTGTATAAACTTCAGTAAATTTATTGTCATTAGAGCCTATGTAGTTTAATACACAATTTTACGTATTGATGTTCAATATACAAAAGTTTCAAATCTATCCACAACTTTTAACCTTCACCAAACCATTCCAAGTTTTAATGGCCCCTATGGACGGACGCTTACAAACACATTTCCAGCAAAGGAGAAATTTGCTGGTAAACATCATCTCATTTTCCAAAAAATGTTTTCTAATTTCAAAGTCAATTCAATTATTTGAGAAACATTTATAGTATCGGTTGAAAATGCTTTCAATTTGGACCTGTCCATCTTTTTTTATCTTTATTTCGTGGGGTAAAGGGTTACAGTTCGGATGCACTCTGAAAACGTATATAACCTATAGAAGAGAAATCTGTAAATTTATGTCACTCTGGCTAAGTATATGTGTATCAAAAAGATCAGACTAAGCGGAGTGGGCAGGCTGACCTGGGTCGATACTTTTTGCAGATGCATTAAAATTCCTTTTCACAGAACATGGCTCATATTCAAGAGGGACAGAGTAGCCCTTAATCCCTCATTTGATTAGTTTTGGGTCAAGGTGATAATAAGTTTTCATGATATTAACCTAATTCAAATAATTGCCCCTGGGGCGAGGCCAATATTTACGCAAAGGCTATTCTCTCAGAATCGAGGTTGACCTCTACTATATAATCCTAAAAATCTCAAATACTGTAGGACAGGGTCGTTTTAAACATTTTTTCTTTGCAAATAGAAATACGGGTTGGTCGTTTTAAAACCTGTAACGCCGTATATTCTTATGAGATCAAGAATGATATTATCTTACTTACTAGAAGTGATGAAACAATAACAAAAAATATAGATAACAGCGTGGAAGATGGTTAACATGTATTGGCTAGTTTACACTTTGGCGGGCGTAGATCTTTATTCTATCTTGTTTATTCCCAGCTATTTTTACTCACCCATCCCCGGACTTCATCCTCTGTTGACTAGTTGGCTAATGGTTTGGCAACTCCTATGTCGAGAGCAAAAAGGACAAAATAAAATGGAAATCACTATTGAGGTAAATTCCGTTCATGTTGTCACCAGGGGATGTGTCAGATGCACAGTCATGTTTCTGACACTGACCCGATTCTCGTACCAGCTCAAAAGTTGATCTTAATCATTCATAAAGTTGACACTGTAACGATGGCCCATTAGAACTAATTCTGAAACTCCGGCTAAAAAGAAGTTTGATTGCTGCTGTAAGCTGAATAAACACTTTTTCAGTAACATCATGGTAACAGCCATCTTGCCCATGTTTAAAATGACAATCGTCAAAGGGTTTGGGCTTGTTAAATTGGTTTTGGTAAAAGGGTAACAGACAATTTGTCTTTAGATTCAGCAGCCTGTTCCAGTGACCCAGTGTTTGGGATGTCATAGATGTCATGGAGACAAACACCCTTACAAAGTTTCATAAAAGTCGCAAAAAAGCCGACATTCCAAGGTCTCAAACAATATTGTCCATTAATTCGATGTCGAACTTGTGTGATACCCTACCGCAAGTAATATCCTGAAATTCGATATAACATGTCGCTAAAACAGACTTTCGAGCCTGAGTATTCACGGTACATGAAAAACGTTAAATGCAAGACGACAGGCGAACATAAAGTGTAAGCCTGGCAACAGTTAGCTATCACTATCCCTCCCCGACCCCAACCCCTCTGCGCGAAACTTCATCCTCAAAAAGTTGTTCTAGCACAAAAGATTCATAAACACACACACACACACACACACACACACACAAAATGAGACGTAATTCTATTTAATAAACGATGGTTCCACTCTAACAAATTACTAAACATATTTATCACATAAAATCTCCTCCAGCAGTGTATTAAACACATGACTTATTTGCGATAATATACTAGTGTATTATCGTTTTTAGGGTCCCGGCTCTGGTTATTTTTGAGTTATGAGCGCGTGAAGTCGACGAAACCAACCACAGCACGTGGCGGCATGTGCGAGAATTTGTTCTACTTCGCCATTTCGCGGGGAAATGACGTCGTTGTTGCAAAGACGTATACGTGTGGAAATTGTTATGATTTTCATGATTTATAACCACAAGAAATGAAGTAGAAGCAGTTTAGAATGAAAAAAAAAAAAACATATCATGTTGATTTACGCCCTCTATAAACTGTTTTCATTCTAATGTCGGTTTAAATGTCACATAGCTATTCCTTGTGTATGTACATATTTAAAACCGAACTACATCTGTAAACATGGACCCGTGTGAACGGTATAAAGGCTGACGGTGATGATGCAGGATACTTATTTGTCTGTCATTTGTTTAATGTGATAAATAGAATCTCACATTCGTGTTCATGTATTATCACTTTTATCACTCGTTGACTAAAATGTATATGACGCTCGCCAAGGCTCGTGTCATATAATTTTAGTCAACTAGCTTGATAAAAATGATAATACATAAACACTCATATAAGATCCTCTAGTTACGTAAATCTACTTTTGCAGTAGAACAAGGATGTCACAAAAAATTATTCTTTCTCACAAAAAGATCAATTATCGAATAGTTAAAAAATATAGACACTATATATGTGCTCCAGAAATGAATTCAGATTATTTAATATTTTTTTTCTACAGCAATGACTTTAATTTTTTTCCTAAAACAAATCCAACACTCCCACCGTCCTAGATCTTAGATTTTCTCCATTCAATGAATATCATTCTGGGACGACAGCATTACACTCTTTACCAGAAGATAAAAGCCCAGGCCTGTCCAGCCCAGCCGGGTAGCCCAGTAGTTAGCGTGTCTGACTCGTGACCTTGAGGTTTCGGGTTTGATACCCGGTTGAGTCAAACTTTCTTTCCGGCGATGTTTCGCCTCTCACCTCTGATACATGTGAGAAAATTAGTCAGTGGGTTGTACAGGAATTTGTGTCAGTGCTGGTGTGAGAAAGCCAGGAAACTCACGTGCAGGTGCTCTGATCGCCATGATACAACCCATGCTGTTAAAACGGCATTCAACTCCAATACAAACAAACAAACAACCAAACGAACTAGACCTGTCTAAATCGAACGTATTTCCAGATGACATGTTAATGCGGTTGAAACTATGCAATCTAACTATGATAAGGAATGTGGTGGATAGTAACAAGCATTTTCTCCATTTGGAACGATAGCATCATGGGCTTTAGATACACAAAAATGAGCAACAGGATTTTGTTCTTGCAGAAACACGGTCTACACCGAGATTAAACAGGTAGATGATCTAAATATATATGTAGTTGTATTGAGAATTGCCTGTCCTTGTATATATTGTGTCCCTGGTAACATTAACTTTGTACTAATGACACAAGTTTAGACCTGCATCTTTTGAAGTATTTAAAGACGAAATACTGAAGAACTCATACACTACCAACTAAACCAGTCTGCTCGTTTTCAAGCTTTAGAGAGGGATATCAACTGCGACTAGAAATGTTTTTTTGGTTATAGATCTAATATAGCACAAGGTAACAGACGGTGTAGATCTAAGCTCAGGTTGCACGTTTTATGCAGTCCGATCTTGATATATGCCGTCTGCAAAACTCTTTAAGTCGCCATTGGCAGGGAAAGTTACATATACTTACTTTCTTGCAGAAAGTGTATATAAATAATGACCGTATATCTCAGTCTGATCTTGATGCCTGCCGTCCTAAAAAAAAAAGGACATACATGTATAGGTCTGATCTTGATTTATGCCGCCCGCATAAAAAAAAAAAATTAAGTCGCCATAGGCAGTGAAAGAGGGGCGGCACGAAATACCCAAATCTTCCCCGAATCTCCCCTTACGTAACCAATACCATTACAACATGGGCTAAAGTAAATAAGTTTCGAACTATTATCTAACTAAAAGATATACAGTGATTTATTTTCCTGTTTCTTAGGGTCTTCTTATTATTCCCGCCAATTTTGGGGGCAGTAGTATGAAGTAAAAAGCAAATAATTATGTTGATTTACGCCCTCTATAAACTGTTTTCATTCTACTGTCGGTTTAAATGTCACATAGCTATTTCCTTGTGTATGTACATATTTAAAACCGAACTACTTCTGTAAACATGGACCAGTGTGAACGGTATAAAGGCTGAAGATGATGATGCAGGATACTTATTTGTCTGTCATTTGTTTAATGTGATAAATAGAATCTCACATTCGTCTGTGCGTTGTCTGTCCGTCCCTTTGTCCGTCCGTCTGTCCGTTCGCTTGTCCGTCTGTCCGTCAGATATATTCTAATCCTTGACGAAAATTTATGAAACTTCATTCATGTGTTACTTATGAAGTCCGCCGATATACAATGTATTTGATTATCATTTTTAGACTAGCGAAGCTAGTCTATAGGCATCAAGACTGACCTAGAGTCAAAGTAAACAAAAAACCCCACAGTTGTCAAATACTGCCTCACAGAAAATACTTCTTTCTGTTAGAAATCTTTGATTCTGTTATATATGATAATTTTGACAAAAACTACTAAATCTCTAACACTCCTATTTGAACATGTTGTCTTACAAAGTAATAAACTGAACAAGAGGTCATTTATAAGGTACAAGACCTTTGCTTATATGTAAATTAAGTGACCTATGCAAAGCAGATAATCACTTATCCCTACACCACTGTTACATTATGAATGAATCTATTAATAGATACACCTAGGTAACTTGTAGCAAATCCCAGCTATATTAACCCTCACTGGACAGGGAACCCTTGTCATTCCTTCATTCATTCATTATTTAGATCATTGTGTACCATTAAACTGTTATGCTAAACTGCTATTCAATGTCTTAACCCTTTACGAAACAATCACAAGTTTAAACGACACTGGGGAAGAATCCCTTTGAAAACATTGCAGGAAAAGGAGAAACTGCTGGTAACCATCATTTTCTCCTTTTCCCACATTGTTTTATGCCCGTTTGGAATCAGGTTTCATCAGATCAACCACATTTAATCTATGGTCTGCAACAGCTTTGAATTTGGACAAGTGTAAAATTTTCCTTTTGTAAAGACAGACAGTAAACGACATCTTGTGCTACTGGATATTGACTAATTGATTGCATGGTGTTTAACGCCATTTTCAACATTACTTTAGTGATATTGCGGAGGCCAGAGCACCTATCCATGCTTTTGTGACCTTTTGCGGACAGTGTGGATTACAATCAGACTGCACAGAGCGTGCAGTCTGATCTTGGATCTACACTTCAGATAAGAGGATGTATTTTCTCCAAAATGTAACTCTGAAATAGCATTATTCAGGTGTTTACCATCAGCTTGAAAGTTTCATTTAACATTTTGTAGCAGGTTAAGGGTTAAACTTAAACTGGATTATAGTTAACCAATAACACGCATAGCCCCGGCAGCTCAGTCGGTAGCGTACAGGACTTGAGAACAGGAGGTTGTTGGTTCGATCCCCGACTCGGAAAATTTCTTTCCGACGATTGATGATAGTCATTGCGACGGGATTCATTTCTCTCTCAAGTGATTGCGACGGGATTCATTTTTCTCTCACGTTTCGTTGATGGTAATGCGGGAAAGTAGCTAGTGGCTTTGAAAGAATGTTGTGCGGAGTACTGAAAAAGAAAAACCAGGAAAGCATGGATATGTGCACTGGCCACTGCTACATAACTGAAATAATGTTGAAAACAGGGATAAATACCATACAAACAATCAATCAATCAAATTCGTTAGTCTGTCAGTACTTTCAGTACTTTGATTATTTAATGCCATGTCATGGGAAAAGGGCTTCATCTATATATCCTTTATGGACCAATATCTCTTTAACTACTGGACAACATTTAATGAACCTTCATATTTATATCGTTTATCATAAGCCACAGACAGCCATTGTTTGTTTTCATTTAATAAAATGACGCATCATGGAAAAAAGGGGGCTGAATATATAATTTCATTATAGACCAACTACAAAAACGTGTACATGCAAAACACAATACCTCTTATAATGTTCGAACTATCAAAAATAGTTTTTTTCGGCGAGAGATATCATTTCAACGAAAATAACTTGTTTTTAGAAGTGTTGACATCATTTTGGTGCATATATATAGAGATTATTCACAAATTTCACATTAGATATTTAGCGGTCGATCAGAGTTTATAACTATATGTTTGTTTAAAACTAGTGAAAAGTTTGGTGGTATCTGTGGTTGTAACTCAGAGACTCGATCTTGCGATCAAGACTTTCTGTGGTCGATTGCTATGAGCGGCCATCAACCTATGCATTTTTCATTGGGACAAATATTCGTTAGTATTACTAGCGTTAGTGTATTTGACAAATTGTTTTCACACGATATTTTCTTCTTCGTAGTGAAACGATTGATCACTTTACTCTCTTTTGTTTCGGAGTTTAACCCTTAGAGCGCTGAATAAACCCAGCGAACATTGTCAGTCTTGAAATAAACCTAAATAATTGCAGTTTCAAGGTTACTATTGTACAGAATGTCTCAGCAAGCAGACAATGCACATCAAAGATCAGACTGCAAGTATTGTGAAGTCCGGTCTTGATCTACACAACCTAACCCCTTCACATTCCCTTGCTAGGATGTATTCTAAATAGACAGGTAAGATTTGGGAGAGATTTAGGTAGATTTGGGAAAGATTTGGAAAAATTTGGGTAGATCTGGGAGAGACTGGGGTAGATTTGGGAAAAAACTGGGTAAGTTTTGGTATTTCGTGCCGCCGGTGAAAGAGTTACATATACATGTACCTACATGAAATCGGCATCTTTCAACAGCTGAAAACACAATTCACTGAAACTCAGACGGATTTTCGTCCTATAGGCTTGTCTAAAGAAGCCGATAGTATATATGTCCAAGATCAGAATGAAATTTAGGTGCAGTCTAATTTTCTTCTATGTCGTCCGCAAAAGCCACAGTTTTTTGCACTGAAAAGGTTAATAGAATAGGTCAAGTATCCTGAATAATTTAGAAGTCAAAATGTTAACCTGATACATAAACACTATCTTTTGACATACCCACCAACTAATGCTAGTGACATAAAGCAGACTTTTCCCACGTTGAGTTTAGAAAAGAAAATCTTCTAACCGCAGGTGTCTAAACAGCACTGATTTATGCCAGTTTACAACAGTTTTAAAAGTCTTTTTTTCTAGTCATCGTTTTGCTCAGAGCTGTTTGTTGGTTCAGTCTCTTTCCCAGAAGTCCGAACTTGACTTTGTAGTTGCCTGCTATATTCTTTCCTCAAAGCCGAACACCCATTTTCCTCCGTTTCTTTTACCATCCTGCTCCATCTTCATTAGTAGGGTCTTCTCTTTCTCTCGGTAACTGTGTGTGAAATGGAAATGTGCCTTCTCTTCTTTCGGCAGCCCTTTTCGCTTCTTCATACTCTGCTATCTTTTTCTTTGTGACTTCCCAGTTTATTCTAAACATCTTCACCAGACAGTCCTTCAGGAATGTAAACGTCACATGTTTTGCTTCATTTCTCCACTTGAGAAGAATTACCAGTGTCCTAATGAAGTCAAGTGAGTATTGCATTTCAATCTGTTCAATTACAGCATATTTGTGCAGGTGTGTTTCCAATAATATCTCTGCTAGCCTTTTATACCGTCTGCCAACCAATTGGGTTACTTCAATAAGTTCTCTCTCGTTTGGAGATTCTGTGAGATTCTCTCTCTTTTCAAACCATTTCACTATATCAATGGCTCTGTCTCCTCTGTCCTTGAAACGAAAGCCAGCGATCTTCTCAAAAGCAGACTTAAAGATAGCAATAGTTGGCGTTTCAGGACAAGTTCTTTTCCATTCAAAGAGAACATTCTTAATACGTGTCCTGATATCTGGTTCGTCTGTCTCAATTCGTTGGATTTTTTCAAATGGTAATTTAAGTTCAATCCCTAAAACAACATATTCTTTTCCAATTCCCTCTGACAACTCTGCCAGATGCCTATCCTCGACTTCCGATTCACTAGGAATTTCCTTCAAGTATTCTTTTACACCTTCTCTTGACTTATAAACGATTTCCATTAGGTACTCCTGACTTTCCTTATTGAACCAGTAGGATAAAGCTTCCTCTTGGCTCACTGTGTGATAACGAGAACAGGTCATTTCCTCCGACTTCTTGAAAGTTTCGACTTCAAACATATTTGACAGAAGAGTACTACCAGCACCACCACCTTGTTTAGATAATTCTGTTTCTTCGTGGCAGCGGGGGCATTTAATATACTCATCATAATGAATATTGTCATTTTTAGTACTTTGTCCGGTTATGTTTTGATGGATACTGAAGATCTGCTGTATCATATTCCGAATTCCCTTTCGGACTCTGGAACACATGCTTTTGTTTACTGACTTTCCTTGCTCAGAGTAGCGAAAAATTCGCATGTATAAAATGTGATCCTTCCACCAAAGGTCCAATTTCGTGTTGCTGGTTTGATCCAGATTAAATCTCCCAAATCCTTTAAACAAAATCCTTTTTCCATTGAAGATATCCACTTCCCATTTTCTGATACATGTTGCAATGAGGCGATGGCATACAAAAGCCGGAAGGAAATTATTCTTGAATATAAAGCACAATATAGGAGTCACTTTGGGTCCGCCTTGATTTTTTCTACCCAGTTCTTCTTCAGGTCTCTGGGACAGCAGACAAGGCACAATGTAGAAATTTTCTTGTTGGCAAATGGGCCACCTTACATTCTTCATATTATCTTCATCGCCATCTTCATCTTCACTAAAACTATTGTCCTCATGCGATTTTTCAAAGCTGACTGGTTTTGCAATGACATCAAGGTATTCCATGTAATGGATTATTTCGCCTTTATATTTCTGAAAAGACTCTCTGCCACCATGCTTTATTAGTTCATCAATCAAGCGTTGGGTCAAGATTGCATTTTCTTCATAAGTGTCCCATTCATCCAACATTGTTGGTTCTTTATCCCTTACATGTGTAACAAATAATTTGAACACATCTAAAATCCATTGTGGATCTAGAATGATGTTATCTTCTAATTTTACTGCATCATAGTACAATACATTGCCAAGGGCATGTTGGAAGTTGAGAAAGAGTTTAATTAATTTCTTGTCAGACAGAGGGTATTCTGTTTCTTGGTCAATTGTTTCAAGTTCATGCAAGTCCATTATAGCACAGTTTTTATTTTGCTTTCCGGTTTCTGTGGTTATTGTCTCGCCTTTCCTACCTTCTATTGATCTCTCAAGTGGTATCCAGCTCATTGGAACAATCTCATCCCAAAACGGCTGTTCCTCAGCTACAGAAGTGAGAGCAGATTTTAGCTCATTGAAAATTTCAACTGGGTCATCTCTACTAACAAAGAACTTTTTTCGGTGGACAAGGCGTAGAACCTCCGCTCCTTTCAAAGAACGCAAGGCGTCATTAAAATAATCTTCCTTGTAGTTCTCTAGCCAACCATCCTGTTTACTCTTCTGTGGAAACTTCTCTATGACTTTGTCTTTGAAAGTGCCAACTAAAACAATTGTTGGTTTATAATCCTTGAGTTTTTCATCTTTCCGAGCAGCGGTATAGGTGTAGATGCTATTCATCCAAAACTTGAAAGCGTCCAGACAAGTAAAACCTATTGGCATTGACGTTGCTCTATTACGATTTCCGCTACAAAGGTTATCTTCTGGTACTTTTTCGCTGAGATTTCTGCTGATATCTAACACCAATAGATAAATTGCTCTGGCACTCAAGAAAAAGTGGTGAGTGGAATAGTAGATGGACTGTCCAGCAAAATCCCAAATCGACACTGTTGTTAATCTTTCTTCGTATTCAAATTCATTTTCGTCATTAATAGCCTTGTTAACATCACTGAAAAATTTTTGAGTTTTGGGATCTTGATTTTCTGCCATTTTCTGCCAGCTTACTCCTGGCTTTGGCCTTGGTAATATTTGTGTTACATCCTTTGTTTTGTGATGTTCTGGAATCTCAGATTGCTGATCATCTACCTCATTATGCTTTTGATTTGCTTCTGCGGGTTTCCCAGATGTCGGTCTCTCTTCTTCTATCACATGTAGTTGTTCCATCTGCTGTTTCTCGTGGGATTCTTTTTCTCTTTTTACACTTACTCTGTGGTGGTAACCAGACGACATCCTTTGTTTGTAGTATTTATCAGAATTTGCGCTCAAATCTCGCACATTCCATTCCTTTCGGCTGTCTATCTCACAAGCATTTACTGACACATCAATACCTACAGTAGTTTCGACACTGGAGGTATCTTGGTTGCATAATCGTCTGATTATTGTAGTTTTTCCTACTCCAAACATGCCCACCACCATCAAACGAATATGTCTCACTTTTTCTGTTCCATGTTGCAGAAGATCCATATATTTCTCTAATGTAACTGCATCTATTTCTTTATGATCAGCCAAGATGGAGAAAATCAATGGTCCAGCCAGACGACTTATATCTTTCCAAACTGCTTGCCATAGTTTAAAATCCTGGTTTATTGCAATCAATGACCTCACTGTCTGTTTGGTCAAATGTACAGTCATACCTTCTTTAAACAGCGTCATTTCTGTACAGTTTAAAACAAGCCTTTTTACATCATCTTCACCCATTTCTTCTTTTCCAAGTCGATCGACAAGTTTTAAAAATTTAGCAAGCTCAACTTCTTCAAGGCTTTCTGATGTATGATTTAATATCTTTATAATTTGTTTAGCGAGATCGCGGTCATCACATTCCTCTGTATCCATGTTTTCCTGTGAGGTCGCCATTTCCAGCTCTGGAAAAAATAAGATTTTAGAATTTAGGGTTATAAACTCTAACTCTGGCCACTTTATGAATTGTTTGGAGTATCCCTGCAGATAAATACACTATCCGCAAAATTTAAAATGAACTACCATACGATGCAGATACAAGATCCAACTGCAAAGAGCATGCATCCTTGTTGTGATTCATTTTGTGCATTTAAGTTATTCATGTTAAAGCTTACAAGTGCCGAAAAACGAAGATGATGTTTTCAATCGGCACATCAAGATCCAAGCGTATTGTTTGTGTTGCAGTTCTATTTGTGGTAAGAACAGGTTTGGCAATATAGCAATGGGAAGTATTGACTTCAGGTCAGACAACATGTCCTTTGCTCTGGCTGCTCTATATTTCAAACAAGGGGACCCTTTGTCCTAAAGCGCTCATCTGAGTAAAGTCATCTACAGTTAATAAAGCTGAAGACATCCTGGTTTCAAATCATGTAATACACAAGAGTGCAAGTGACCAACTTTTGGACCCGACATGGCAAAATTTCAAACTTATCCCAGATATCATCAAGACAAACATTCTGACAAAGTTTCCTCAGTATCAGGCTGAAAATGTGGCCTCTACGGTGCACACAAGATTTATCTAAGATCTGGCCCTGTGGCCTACTTTTTGATCCGATGTAACCAAATTTGGAACTTGTCCAAGATATCATCGAGACAAACATTCTGACGAAGTTCCAAGAGTATCAGGCTGAAAATGCGATCTCTACGGTGCATATAAGTTTTTTTTAAGATTAGGTGCAGTGACCTACTTTTTGACTTGATATAAGGGTAATTTTCTGTCCATGAGGTATAAATGAAATTCTTTTCTCAAAATCTCACAATGAAAGTAGTTAAAAATCTTATTAACATTAAACCTGTACATCACACATGTTTAATTTAGATTATCTGCCATTTTTCTCTCTTTTTGTAACCATTTTTAGAAATGGGTCCTGATAGGTCAGTGTAACGGTAAAATGTCCGAACCCCCAACTTCAGATTACAAATCTGTTTATCTAAGTGTAAAAACATGGCAAATATAATGCATTTAGTAATTTGCAAAATATATAACATCTCCATGTGTATCTTTATCAAGGAAAGTTAAGCAATTTCAATTATGGCAATAAATAAGTGAAAATGTAAGCGTCCAGAGATTTTTGTCCACACCGTTACAAGCTCAATCCATGTGGCCTTATGAGTGTAGATTTATACAAATATCAATACTTTCCCGCACCTTCAACTTTTGATTACGTCGTTCGAATATTGATGGTGGTTAGAGAGAGCTGTTGTATAGCAAAAGAACTTAAAACACGCTGTAAGTACCAATTTGTCCAGGTTATGTTCATTAAGTGTTTTTACCGTTCTTCTTGGAACTTTTTCCCCACTGATGTTGTGGTATATCGTTACTGTCCATTCCGTTCATTCTTCATCCGGAACGGAAAAGACTTAATTGTAACGGTATGGACATTTTGATTGGTAAATGGATTGTTTCACATATTATGTAACAACTTCCATACACTGGAATTATGCAGGACGTAGACGAAAATTTAATGCAAGTCTAGGTCTCACACACTATTGGAGACAACAGGTTTTTCTGTCCTTTAATTGTTGACGATATTTGAGTGCTATAAAATGTCTTGACATTGATTCTCCCTCTCGTCCCTGTCTCTGAAAGGTATTAAGTGCCAGAAAATGTCTTGACATTGATACCCCCTCTCATCTCTGTGTCTAAAAGGCACAGATTGAACTTGACGTTTGAAAATTGATCAAATCCGTTCTTGAGCAAGATTGTTAAGGTCCATATGTTACCATACCTGTTAAAATATTATAGGTGTTTTTTCATAATATAATGTTTTCTTGGCTATTTTGATAAAGCCTGTATAGATACTGTTTCCATAAAACATCTTCTTTAAACGCAATTCAGTCACTAAGGGCTGATCAGGATTGAAACCTTCTGCATTGATGGTTAGACCAATGAAATATTAAATACGTTCATGTACGAGGGGTGATTAATAAGTCCGTGGCCTGGGGTAGAAACAGACCACTTATAAACATACCAATTATGTTATAATCACTCTGCAGAGACAGATGGGATTTTTTCTCTCTGTTGCTTGCCAGAATCTGATTCTCAAAGCTATTTACTATGAGTACTTCTAAGCAAATGGACAACGTTGGCCATCGTGCGGTTATTCAATACCTTGGCCTCAAAGGCTTATCACCTAAGGAGATTCATGAGGACATAGTAGCAACATTAGGGGAGCATGCCCCATGTTATAGCATGGTGAAGAAATGGGCCGCTGAATTTAAACGCGGTAGAGAGCGTCTTGAAGATGACCCCCCTCCTGGCAGGCCACCCACTGTCACCTCAAAGGACACCATCAATAAAATCCATGATATTATTATGGCAGATCGGCGAATTACACAGCCGTACATTGCTACACAGCTGAGTATCTCACAGGAACGAGTCCATGCAATTATCCATAATGATTTGCAAATTACAAAGGTTTCTACCAAAAGGGTCCCAAAACTTCTGACTCTCGACCAGAAACGAGCTCGGTGCAACATGTCCAGGGAAAACCTTGCCATGTTTGAGCGGGGTCCGGAGAAGTTTCTCAAGCAATTTGTAACTGTTGATGAAACATGGGTTCACCACTTCGAACCTGAGACAAAGCAACAGTCAAAACAGTGAAAACACACAGGATCACCACTCCCGAAACAAGAGGGCCATGATGGCCCTGGATCGCTCACCTAAGTCAATAGGCGAAATTTCACTCCTGACCAGGATCATAATGACCCAATTTAAAACTCATCTGAGATGTTATTA